>BSBN01001151.1:3051296-3731728 GCA_027924645.1 Cunninghamia lanceolata
CTTTCACTTCACCTCCTATTCAAAATCTTAATTTTATCACTACACATTTCCTTTTGCTACACACTTTTTCTTTTAAATTAAATTATTTACATGCCAAGAATGAGTGTAGCTACTTATTTAATATTCCCCCTCTTTTAATTTTTCTGTGTAATTAATTTCCTTTCATTTTATACCTATGCATGAAACTCTTTACCTATAGCTTTGTTGTTTCTCTTTACTTTTTCTCTTATTTGTGACATTTAGAATATTAAAATACTTAATATTCATCCTTTTTCTTTTCTATCATAATATTTCTCTGTAAATTATTTTGTCTTTGCATTTTACATTGGATTTTATTTTCATTTCATTCACGTTAATCATGAAAACCTCAAGTTTTAATAATTAAATTACATGCAGCCCATTCATTAATATTTTAATATTAAAGTAAATTCTAATAGTAAAATAACACAACTTAACTTGGGCAAACATTTAGAGAGTACTGGAGCGACATAGTTGGAGCTTGATTGATATTAGTTGCAGATTTTGACAATATTGGTTTTGGCCTCTAGACTAGTTCTAAATAATTATTTTAATCAAATGATTAAAATAATATTATTTATGCCTTATCACAACTTCTAGCCAATGGCAAGACTTGACTCTGATATTTTCCCTTGACACTGCTTTAGATTCTCATGCATGATTATTGTAATCAAGTCAATTAAAATAACATTATTAAATTTGTATTTGATTGGTCAAAGTAGTTTGCTGCTACTGAGACTTCAGTGAGCTAAGTCTTCATTGATTGTAGGAGTATTAAATAATACATAAGTATTATTTAAATCTTGGAAATTTATTTGTGTGGCCTTGGCACTTGACTTATCACATTAAAATATAACATGGATTTGATTTCTTTTCAATTACTTATTTGTACTCTTCTAACTTTTTAATATTTAAATGCCACTTCTTTTGTTGCTAAGCTAGAGTATTTTTACCAATAGCACCTATAGACATCCAAAAATGACCATGCCCTTACGACACTTCTACATCATCTAGTCATCCACCTTCCTAAGACCACCTTATGTCACCTTATGATGTATTTATCTTATTTCCCAAAATAATTAAATAAATTATATTTATTTAATTAATTTAAATCTATTTTTCCCATCACCTAGATTAATTAAATAAATTATATTTATTTAATTAATTAAATCCCTTTCCTCCAACACCTAAATTAATTAAATAAATTATATTTATTTAATTAATTAATTCATGACCATCCCTTAATTAAATAAATTGTATTTATTTAATTAATTTTATCCTCCCACATCATCTTTCTCCAATAATTGATTAAATAATAAAATTATTTAATTAATTATTTTTCCGTTTGTCCTCATCCTTATCTCCTTGCCACAAATAATAAATGAGTGTCCCAAAAGTCAAACTAAGTCTTATCTCAACCACTCATCTCATACTACATCTATCAATCCTAGCAATTCACATAAGATGCCCTAGAATCTTCTTTCACCTCTTAATCTCCACCATCCATTTCATATTGCACCTCTTAATCTTAGCCATCTATCTCCACCTCTTAATCTCAACCATCCATTACACCTCTTAATCCTTGCCCTCCATCCTATTATCCAAGAATCTATAAATCAAACATCAACCAAGCCATTATCATCCACAATCTAAATATAAAGTTATATTGTCAATGTGAGCAACCAACATATCAAAGCATTATCAAATATCATTGGAGAATATCTATCATTTTCATTGTAAGAAGGGATATTAGGGTAATATTGTTTGTTATTTCTATCTCATTAATTTATATCTTGAGTTATGTTGAAAATGGAATAGGTACTTTGATGAATATTGTTCCTTTATTTTAGTTCCATATTTTTGCATACACGTCACCTTTTTACTTTGTAATTTCCTTTCCAAGCCTTAGAAAATTATATGAACCATTGATCTCTTCAAATCTAACGATTGTTGTACACTTTGAAAATGAAACCCAAACTCCTCTTTTTATTTGTGTCATGCTAGAGAATGTTGCACACAATTTATGTTGATTTTCTTTTTATCTGTGTTTGGATTTTCACTTGCTCCTTGACATCTCATTCTATTTTTCATGGTATTTTACAATTGAGGAGGAATATGCTACTGTGCCATATGTAATTGCATTTCATTTCTTTTGAATCTCTTGGTTGATTTTTTGATTTCCTTTTCTCTTGGTGGCTATCACATCTCATTTCTTATTGGTATTTAACCATTAAACAAATACTAAGTTGGGGTTTGAACTATGTATATGGTGATCATAAAATGGTCAACATGAACCAATATTAGAGGGTGACAATGAATTAGAGGAGGAATCGATAGATACTCAACCAATAGTTTCATGTCATGCAATTCCTGGAGTTAGTGCCGAACAACCTCTCAAAGTGGTGGTTTTCTTGAAGTAAGAGATAGTAACAGTGTTGATAGATTCATGAAGCACTAACAACTTAATCAAGAAGAAGTTAGCTACTCATATGAATTATATTATATATATTGCTCTAGAATTTTAGGTCCAAATTATAGATGGGTGTACTATCAATTGTTTAGAAAAATTCCATAGCATTAACTTGACCATGGGAGACTATTGACTTGATTATCTAATGTTTTGTATTTCCATGGGTATAGTAGATATGGTGTTGGGAGTAGAGAGGCTCACTACATTGAGGATAATTGAGATGAACTTCTAGTAGTTAGTCATGAGATTTCACTTAGAGAGAAGGATAATTGAACTATGAGACTTGTGTGAAAATTCACCACAGATGGTAAGCTCTCATCAAATGAAAAAGATGCTTAAAAAGGGGGTTGATGGATTTTTGGCCCAACTATTTTCATTAGTAGCCTATTTGTCAAATTTTCCTATCTAGCCAGACCTACAAGTAATTATAGATTGTCACTTAGTGGTTTTTGGGGATATGCCTGAAGGATTGCCTCCTGAAAGGGATCAAGATCATGCCATTCATCTAGTACCAAGAGCCAACCACCCAACATCAATCATTACATGTACCCATATGTACAAAAAGGTGAGATTAAGATGATAGTTCAAGAGATGATGGAGGCAAGTATTATTAAGCATAGCTAGAGTGCCTACTCCTCTCCCATGGTGATGGTGCATAAGAATGATGACACTTGGTGCATGTGTTCCTATTATAAAGAGTTCAATAGCTACACCATTGAAGATAAGTTTCATATTCCAGTCATTGATGATTTACTAGATGAATTGAATGGAGCTATTTTTTTACAAAACTTAATCTTAGATCAGGTTATCACCAAATTTGAATTAAGGAAGAAGATATTCCCAAGACAATATTTAGGAATCATGAAGGTCATTATGAGTTTCTAGTGATGCCATTTGGTATTACTAGTGCTCCCTCTACATTTCAAAGTTTGCTAAATGTCATCTTTAAGCCATTCTTGAGGAAGTTTGCATTAGTGTTCTCTGATGATATATTGATTTATAGCAATACATGGGAAGAGCATTTACATCATGTAGATCAAGCATTACAAGTTCTCAAACATCACCACTTTTATTCTAAACCTTCCAAGTGTGGTTTTGGTCTCAAAGAGGTGGATTAAGGGTTGATCCTAACAAAATCAAGGCTATGATAGTGTGACATATTCCTAAAACCATTAAGAACTTGAGGAGTCTCCTAAGAATCACTAGATATTATAGAAGATTTGTGAAGAACTATGGTCACATAGCAGCACCCCTTATATCTATGCTAAAGAAGGATGATTTTCAAGGGAATGAGTTAGCTAATACAATATTTGAGAGATTGAAGAAGGCTAGGTGTACCACTCTAGTTCTAGCCACTCTAGATTTTAGTAAGGATTTTATTATGGAATGTGATGCTTTAGGAAATGGTATAGGAGAAATTCTAATAGAAGAAGGTAGGCCCATTGCTTTTGAAAGTTGTCAATTGAATGGTAAGAATAACTCAAACCTATTTTTGATAAGAAAATGCTAGCTATTCTTCAACCAATGAAACAATAGAGGCCATATTTGATGGGTAGATACTTTAAGGTTAAGATATATCATGATAGCCTAAAATGTTTTCTGGAGAAAAGGTTATCATTTGAAGAGCAACAAAAATGGGTCACTAAGATGTTGGGTATGACTTTGAGATCATCTATAGGAAAGGAAAGGAGAACATAGTGGTTGATGCACTATCTAGGAAGGATGAGGCACTATTGTGTGCCATTTCAATATTACAAGCGGATTGGGTTGAAGAAGCCAAAGAATAGTGACATAATGATGTTGCTACAAGAAATCTCATTCAAAAATTGCAAACTAATCCTAGTAGTTCAAATAAGTTTTGTTAGAAGGGAGACTCATTGTGGTATAAAGAGAGGTTGTACCTATGAAAAAATTTCACCCTCAAATACAATATTCTCAAAGAGCTCCATAGTTCTCCAATTAGGGGTCATTTAGGATTTTTTAAGACATATTATTGAATCAAGTAGGATTTCTTTTGGAAAGGGCTTAAACGTGATGTTCAAAAATTTGTGGTAGAATGTTTAGTATGTCAAAGAAATAAAGGGGGATAGTTAAGACACCTAGTCTTTTACAACCCTTAGTTATCCCTAGCCAATGATGGGAAGAGCTCTCTATGGATTTCATCACATGCCTTCCAAGATCTAAAGATCAAAGCGTCGTCATGGAAATAGTGGATTGCCTCACCAAATATGCCCATGTTATTATATTACCCCATCCTTTTATAGAAAGTACAGTGGAAAAAGAATTTATGGAGAATATACAAAAGTTACATGGTACCCCAAGGGTTATCGTCAATGATCATGATCCTATCTTTACTAGTAACTTTTGGATAGATGTATTCTCTTGTTTGGGTACTCAATTGGCTTGTCATTCTTCAAACCATCCTTAATTAGATGGGTAAACAAAGGTCATTAATAAGTGCTTGGAAGGGTATCTACATTGTTTCACTTCAAAAAAGTAGTCTCAATGGGTGGATTAGCTACCACTAGTAGAATGGTGGTATAACAATTCCTTCCATACTTCTTCAAAAATGCCCCCATTTATTGAATTATATGGATACAATTTTCCATACATCACATCATCATTAAAGGTGACACCAAAAGTATAAGCTATGGAGGATCACATGAACCATAAACAATAGGTACTTTTAGGACTCAATGAGAATTTGGCCATGGCACAAAATAGAATGAAACAACAAGCTGACTACAATCATAGTGAAAGGAGTTTTGAAGTTGGTGATTGGGTTTTCTTGAGATTACAACCTTATAAGAAAATATCCTTGAAGTAAAAAACAAAGAATAATAAGTTTTCACCAAAATATTATAAGCCATACTAGATTCTACAAAAGATTGGTAGTGTAGCCTATATGCTTGAGTTACCACACACAACAAAGATACTAAGAGTGGGGGGGTGAATCAGTATTTTGTAAAACTTCTCTTTCACACAATTATTAATCCATTTACCACATTCAATAACTTGAAAGAAAAACAAACATAAGAATAGCAACCATAAAGACAGAACACATAGACACCAGGATTTTTACATGGAAAACCCAAAAAGGGAAAACCATAGTGAGTGTTAGCTCATAATATATTATGATAACAATACTGAATTACATGAAGGCTCACTGCCTTAGGGCTCACTGTCCAAAGAAGTGCTCACTGCAATAGGCTCACTGCCAAGAAAATAAAAGAGAAGATAGAAGAAGGATTGGTCCACTACCAAGAGATGGCTGCTCCAAATGCATCAACAGAATGCTGAAATGTAGTTCCATTAATAGCTCAGTATATAGACTGAAATGTCTTCATAATGTTTTCCCTGCTTTTCTACTCTACTTCACATATGCTCTGCCTTTATGCTTTTACTATCCTTTTCTGATCACAAAAATGCCTTAGATCACACACACATTTTATTTGCACTTTGTTCACACTTATTCATACCTCCAACACTGAAATCCATCGAGTATATATATTCGCAACAAGATTCATCTCACAATCAGGTCAGCAAGCTAAGAATGAAACGTGTATACAAATGTTATACCTTGTCGGCTTGATATTGTACACCAACAACAATGTGGACCCAAGAAAACATACAATAGTCTTCATATAGGTTGGGACCAATCATTCAACTACTTAGATTGATTGTTCAAACAATATAGCTTAACCACATATAGATCTAACATGCTTGTCAGCTTAACCCTTAAGTACACACTTGACCAGTTCAATTGTCATATCATAACTTCCAATGTGGACCATATGAGACTCTGAAAATCATATCCAATATCCATTACAGCTTTCTTGTCATACCTTTAGAACTATAGAACATAGTATCCAACTACAAACAAATGCAGATCTCTGAACTGTCACTCAATCACTGTGAAACATTGTTAGATTGTAAGCCGATAAAGAACAACTTGTAGAAAGTGATAAAAGGAACTTCAGAAGCTATAACTCTAGATTTAGGTAGTCATAATAAGTATCTTTGTTTCCTTAGAACCACAAATAAAAATACTCAACAGTGGAGGAATGTGGACTCTTTTACTTTGGTACTGTGAACTATTCCTGTCTTAACTCTGTTCACCCGTACTTAGACATTTCACCATATGACTTCCGGAGGAAGTTAAAACTTGAACACTGGAACATGTAATCACCAAATAGCTAGGAACAACATACCTGAACCGCATATAATGATCTTCAACTGTGGAGGCATACTGATCCAATCTCTGTCGCTCTATATACTACCCATACTTAGTCATTTTAGGCTTCCGGACCAGAATCCTTTTATGCCTTGTTGTCAAACTAAATTGATCTACTGGAGTAAAGTCTCTTTGCCTTGTTAGTGGAATCTCTTTGCCTTGTTGCCATCAATGATAGCATTCAATCATTCATCAGAGTAGTGTCTCTTGCCAACAATCTCCCCCTTTGGCATTGATGGCAACACTTAGTGAAAAATGTGTTAGAAATGAAAGCAACACTACTTCAATGGAAATATGATTTAAGATAAATTTCAGCAATCTTAATTGTGTATTAACAATGGATATTGTAATAAAAAAAAACCCACTACAGAAAAGATGTCAAACATGAAGAAATCAACACAATGACACAATGTTTACGTGGAGAAAACCCTTGTAGGTAAAAAACTCCACCAGGAAAGAGGCACAAGTTTGTATTAATCTCAACAAGATTGTACAATACATCAACTACAAAACTCTCTTTACTAGTCTTCAATCTGACAACATTCCGGTAGCACTTGAGCACCTAAAATCTATATTGCAGAAAGAAATACATGGAAAATACTTATAGAAATGTTTTCCACTCCATTCTAGGTGTTTACCTTCTCTCTCCTAAGATTCTCCAACCTGTAAACATTAATTACCATCTTACAAGCATCTTACACTTGTCCAAAAATAGCCATGCAAAGGTTGGGTGCCCAAGACTAAATCTAGCCTCTTACAGTATCTTATGATGCATCATAACCGTCATAGATTGCACAAAAGAGTATCTTTCCAACATAGGAACCTTGGGATAAATATAGAAAATATACAACTAACATATCCATCATATGTGTCATAGAATCTCATATTCTTATGACAACTTGTAGCTGTCATAGATTCACTTACCAAACATTATGATAGTTGTCATACATGCCAAAAATAGTAGATTCCTCAAGGGAGAATGCCTACCCTCATTTACTTTGAGCTTTTACATTTGCCAATAGCAAAAGTCACTCCATAATTACCTTTGGTTACTCTGAAGTTACCCATGTCAGTGAAACTAGTACATCTCCTCGTGGATAATTACAAATTACATATAATAAATGGAATAAATACAATATTGGGATTTACAAGGTTAATGGCACCTTATCCCAACATTCTCCCACTTGACATTATACATTGTAAATCAACCCATAGGAAATCAAATGAAAATAATTAGGCACTAGAAACAAGGCCCATGGCCTCTCTGCACCATACAAACTTCTCTATGCTCACAGGCTTAGTCAATAAATCTGTAACATTCTCCTGATTGTCTATCTTCTTTAGCTCAATCTCTCCATTTACAACCAACTCTCGAACAAAGTGATACTAAACATTAATATGCTTAGTCTGAGCATAATACATGGGATTCTTGGCCAAATAGATAGCACTCTGACTATCACAACCAATCTGAATGATCCTGCAATCAAAACCAATACCTGTACATAGTCTCCTCAACCAAACTACCTACTTAGAGACATGAGTAGAAACCATATACTCTACTTCTGTGGTGGACAAAGCAACTGTGGGCTGCCTCTTACTCATTTAACTCACTGCTCCTCCAAACAGAGTAAACACATAGCCACTAGTAGACCTTCGACTATCCAAGTCACCTGCCCAATCTGCATCAACAAAACCCTATATGTCCAAAGATTTATCAGCACTATTAGTACTAGAATAAACCAAACAATGATCTTGAGTACCTGCAAGATATTTAAACACCATCTTTGCATAGTTCCAATGCTGTCTACCAGGGTTAGACATAAATCTGCTCAAAACTCCCACTGCTTGGGCAATATTTGGTTTAGTACAAACCATTGCATAAATCAAACTCCCTACAACACTAGCATATGGCACATTAGACATATCCTCAAGATCATCCTCAGTCTTTGGACACATATCTAATGAAATCTTAGTACCAATGGGTAAAGGAACTCTAACTGGGTTACAGTCCTGCAAACTAAACCTCTGCAAAATAGCATTCACATACTTACTTTGTGACAACCAAAGCTTTCTGTTAACTCTATCCCTCCTGATCTCCATTCCCAAAATATACCTTGCAGCACCAAGATCATTCATCTCAAATGCACCTGAAAGTTGGGCTTTAAGTTCACTAATCATACCCTTAGTATTGCTGAAAAACATGTCATCAACATACAAAGCAATAACTAGTATAGAATCATCAATACAATGAATGTAAACACAATGATCCTCCTCGCTTCTAACAAAACCCAATTTCAAAAAAAATGAATCAAACTTTTGATACCACATTCTGGGGGTATGTTTCAAACCATAGGGAGACCTCTTTAACATGCAAACCTAATGTTCTTTTCCTTTTACCTCAAAACCTATAGGTTGTTGCATATATATTTCTTCTTCAAGATCTCCATGCAAGAACGCAGTCTTAACATCCATTTTCTCAATCTCCCAATCATAAGCTACAACAATGGATAAGAGGAATCTAATAGAAGTCAATTTAGCAACATGAGAGAATATCTCACCAAAATCAACTCCCTCTCTCTAGGAGTAGCCCTTGGCTACCAGTCTAGCCTTGTACTTCTCCAATGACTCATCTACTCCAAACTTCTTTTTGAAGACCCACTTACAACCTATGGCCTTTCTTCCTTTGGGAAAACAAACAAGATCCTAGGTGTTACAAGAGTCTAAAGCCATCATCTCCTCCTACATGGCTAACTACCAAGACTCACTATCATCTACAAAAATAGCATCCCTATACGATCTAGGTTCATCGTTAGTACTCAATAAAGCATATACACAACGAAAATCTAGTGGGCTATACCTATCAACTAGATTTCGTTGTCCTGTGGATCTCCTCAAGGATGGAGTAAGAGACTCTACTCATTCTTCTGCATGATCATCTACACCAACTTCTTCTGTCACAACAAATTCATCTTCATCAAAACTACTTGAATCTTCTTCTTCTTCACCCCCCAATCCATCAAGGTGCATCTTGACAAGGGTCATTGTACCTTATCATTTAATCATATTTCAAGTGTCAAATCCAGGGTTGTGTCCATGGCTATCTGCAATTAGGAATCCTAAAGTTGCCCAGTTTTATCCAACTAACTCTAATGATCTTTACTGATTAAAGAAAATTAATATTATTGATCTATCTACTATGAAATGAATTCTAAGAACATTGAAAACAGAACTGAACAATGAATTGCTTAAAGTAAATCTATATTACTCCTTCCAATGGAAACATGCATTTATCTATGAAAACAATAACTATCTCTTTAAACAGAATCTAAAATAACAAAACAACAATACTAGCCTTCTGCCTTAGTGGTGAGAGTGGGCCCTTGCTCCACACCCTTGGGGCTAAAGACCAAAGTAAAGAATCAGCACAAGAAGATAAGATCACAACTCAATTCCAGTCCAATTCCATCAACTTTGTATTCAGAAAATGTCTATATCAAAATAAGGTTACATAAATTAGAAAGTAATCGTTGTGTTTTGCTGCTACTTCTATAAGTTTATATCTAAATCTGTGATGAGATATCACTTACCCTATCTACTAGTTCATCTAAGAGATACCATCAATCTCTTTATTCTACTAACAGTCTAACTACATAATGAATATCCATGTAATTAAAATAGATTTATTGGAACAACAGTCCATACTAAATCTAAGTCTTAGTTTTTAAATGCACTTGGGTAGCGAGGCCCTGAAATATAGGTATTTAAATCAATTTATCAATAACTCATGCAAAATCAAAAAGAGATAAAACTTCCAGCAGTTAACTATGGTCTGCCCTCAATCACTCAGGTGATGATTTGAGTAACATCAGGAGCATCCCGATCACTACTGGAGGTGTTTGACCGACAAGTGTGCTGGAAATCTGCATTGTTCTAAAGAGGCACTGGAGATGTATGTTTCAGTATGTAGCTCTAGAGATATGTTTGTGACCTTCTCATTCAGCTCTGGAGATGCTTGTGACTTCAGTCTAGCTCTAGAGATGGTTCACCTCCTTATCCCAAAATCTCTCCATTCAAATTGGAAACATTGGAGATCAATTGTGGCATTCTGATGTTAGCTCCAGAGATCATTAGGACTACCTCCAGATATGCACACAATTGTCTACCCGAATACTTGCACCTGTTGATTCAAAAAGAGAAGATTTTTTCATATTTCCATCAATTCGATGCACATTAGTCCTTCAATCAGAAATCATGATTCTAAGTAATTCATCTCTTATTAATCATCATTAGAACAATCTTGTTAGCTTATTTTGGTGCAGTCATCAAGACAATGGAATAAGAAGGGAGAAAAAGAGGGGTAAAAAGGTGTATTTCATGGGTGCTACCTGGTATGCATCACATCTTGATGCTCTAAATCAAAGTGCACCTTATTTACCTTTTCTTCTTTTTCTTTTGGCTGCTCAGGTTCATAAATAGCTCTAAGTTCCCTGAAAATAACATCTCTAGAAAATATAATCTTATGGGTTAGTGGATTCCAAAGCTTATAACCTTTGACATTATCACCATATCTAATGAATGTACACTTTTTAGCTTTTAGATCCAACTTAGATCTCTTTTCTTTAGGCACATGAACAAAAGCCTCACAGCAAAAAACCCTTAAATGTGAAACAAAAGGTTTCTTACTTGTCCACACTTCATAAGGAGTCGAATCAAGAGCCTTACAAGGAGATCTATTTATCAAGTAGCAAGTAGTACACACAGCCTCTGCCCAAAAGCATTTATCCAACTGTGCATCACTAAGCATACTTCTGGCTCTTTCCATAATTGTTTGGTTCATCCTTTCTACAACATTATTCTACTGTGGTGTATATGGAGTTGTCTTTTGTCTGATTATACCTGCATGCTTGCAAAACTCATCAAATTCCTTAGAGCAATATTCACCTCCATTGTCAGATCTTAATATTTTTATCTTTAAACCTAATTGGTTATCTATTAAGACTTTGAATTCCTTAAACTTAGTGAAAACTTCATATTTATGCTTCATAAAATAAATCCATGTAAATCCAGATACATCATCAATGAAGGTTACAAAATAATGAGATTTTCTGATAGATTCATTATCCACAGGTCCAAACACATCCGTATGAATAATTTCTAACTTCTCTTTTGCTCTATTTCTTTCTGAAGGAAATAATTTTCTATTTTTTTACCAAACACACAATGCTCACAGAAATCAAAGTGCTCATCAGAATAAGAGAAACTGTCCCACAAATCTTTATTCTTAATAGTTTTTAATACAATATTACTTGTGTGGCCCAATCTGTGGTGCTACAACATACATGTATTTTCAGTAGTGGCCTCAGATACATAGGAGGCATTACAAATTGTAGTGGCTTCAAGATTAAACAAGTTCTTGAATCTCTTCCCTTTCGCTACCACCAAGTTCCCTTTCACCAATCTGCAGCCATGCTTGTCAAATGTCACATGCATTCCCAAATCATTCAACTTCAAAACTAAAATCAGATTTCTAGCTAATCTAGGAACATGTAAAACACCAGGGAGGGTTTTAATCCTCCCATAAATAAAACACAAAAATACCTTTCCTTTCTTGACAATCAGATATGAAGAGTTGTCACCAAGGTAGATATTACCTCCATCATATTCTTCATATGTGGAGAACCATTTCTTATGCAAGGTCATATGAAATGAGCATCCTGAGTCAACCAAACAGTGATCATTAGAAACAAGATTACATGTAGAAAGTAAAACTTCTTCACCTGCATTCGAGGACTTATCCGAAGCACTCTCCCACTATTTCTTGGGGTTTTTGCACTCCTTTGCATATCCCCTTTTACCACAGTTCCAACACTTAACTTTGTTCTTTTTACCAAGAGTCTTAGACTACCCCTTGGACTTGTCCTTAGCCCCTTTCTGATCTCCCTTGGTCCTCTTTCCTTAGACCTTCCCCTAATACTGAGATTATCACCTGAACTATCTAAACTCTTCTTCCTCAATTCCTGTGATAGTAGCACTGAAACAAGAGTATCCAAATTTGGATCCGCAAGGTTAGCAGTGATAGCAAGGATAACATTCTCCCAAGACTCGGGTAAAAAACAAAGAAGCAAGATACATTTATCTTCCTCACTAACATCAACATTTACTGAATCAAGCTGACTCAATAACAAATTAAAAGAATTTAAATGCTCTGCAACTGACTCACCCTCTCGCATTTTCATGGAAAACAATTTTCTTTTTAAATAAAGTTTATTTACCATAATCTTGGCTTGATAGATCTCACCCAATCGATTCGGTAATTTGTATGTAGTCTCTTCCTTTGCGACATTCAGTAGCATAGAATCTGAAAGACACAAATGAATGGTTCCCCGTGCCTTCTTATCCAGTCTAGCCCACTCATCCGAAGAAACATCATCAGGTTTCTTCTCTTTTTGGACAGCTAACCACTGGTTTCTTTCTTCCAATAAATCTTCCATTTTTAGCTTCTACAACTCATACCCCATTCCGTTGAACTTCTCAATGTCCATTCCAGAGGTTGATGCAACTATGGATGCAGCCATAATAACAACACAAGATTTGCAAAACAAACATAACCAAATCTCCCACTGCAGCTACAGCTTCCACACTACCACCCAAGATTCAAAGCTGGCTAGGATCTGATACAAAATGTTAGAAATGAAAGCAACACTACTTCAATGAAAATCTAATTCAAGATAAATTTCAGCAATCTTAAGTGTGCATTAACAATGGAGATTGTAACAAAACATAAAACCCACTATAGAAAAGATGTCAAACATGAAGAACTCAACACAATGACACAATGTTTATGTGAAGAAAACCCTTATGGGTAAAAAACTCCACTAGGAAAGAGGCACAAGTTTGTATTAATCTCAACAAGATTGTACAATACATCAACTACACAACTCTTTCCACTAGTCTTCAATCCGATAGCATTTCAATAGCACCTGAGTACCTAAAATCTATATTGTAGCAATAAATGCATGGAAAATACTTATAGAAATCTTTTCCACTCCATTCTAGGCATTCACCTTCTCTCTCCTAAGATTCTCCAACCTGTAAACATTAATTACCATCTTACAAGCATCTTACACTTGTCCAAAAACAACCATCCAAAGGTTGGGTGCCCAAGACTAAATATGGCCTCTACAGCATCTTATGATTTGTCATAACTATCATAGATTCCACAAAAGAGTATCTTTCCAAAATAGGAACTTTGGACTAAATATAGCAAATATACAACTAACATATTCGTCATATGCGTCATAGAATCTCAGAATCTTATGACAACTTGTAGCTGTCATAGATTCACTTACCAAACATTATGACAGTTGTCATACATGCCAAAAATAGTAGATTCCTCAAGGGAGCACACCTACCCTTATTTACTTTGAGTTTTTACATTTGCCAATAGTAAAAGTCACTCTGTAATTACCTCTGGTTACTCTGAAATTACCCCTGTTAGTGAAACTAGTACATCTCCTCATGGATAATTACAAATTACATATAATAAATGGAATAAATACAATATTGGGATTTACAAGGTTAATGACACCTTATCCCAACAAAATGCTTATCTTCTCCCCCTTAGGTGTTTGCCCATTTTTCACTGGTTCTCTTCTCCCCCTTTGACATCAATGGCAAAGGTGTATGTAAAAGAGTCAAAATTTTGTCAAGACAACAAAACTGCAAAAACTGTCATACTCTGTCACATATGTACAAATACAATCTTCAACTTAATTTGATGTAGGTTATAGGATGTCATTGAAGATGTTCTTGATCTGATCTAGCTCTCCATCCCAACTCTTTTTTGTATTTTCCAAAATTTGAATATGGCCATTTATTAGGAAGACCATTTTTTTTCCTTTTGTATAGCAGAGGGTGTGTCAATTAGTGCACTTACCTACAGTGCTTGTATTGCAAGATTTGACATTGAGTCTAGTTTAGGACTTATTAGTCCTCTCAACTGACACATTCTATCTTTCATTTGATCCCTCTTATTCATTAGATTACTAAAGTCATTATGAATATTGATAACTTGTATCTCCTTGCTACATACTAACTCAACTGTCGGGTCAAATGAGTTAGAGATATTTGTCAGCTATAGTTTCAGATCCTTGATCTTTTCTTCTAACTTGGTACAAGGGCACCATGTCAAGTCATGTAAATATGGTCTTAAGTTTAGTTTTTGGTGTGTTGAGTCTTATGTCATGTAATTAGGTCATAATAGACCATTCGGAATGTAATAAGTCATTTGGGGTTTCATTTTGCAAATATTGTAAAATCTTGACAATGTTGTCATGCACAAAATTACAAAAGTGCAAGAAATGGGTAGACCAATGGTCAAGTAGTTCAAAAGTCAGTTGGAATAGTTGGTATTTAGTTAGATATGTTTAAATATGCCTCACAAACTTTGAGGCAAGGGTTGGAATACATTTGGAGATCAAATAAAGCAAGAAAACTCAGTTTTTTCTGAATTTTAACTATTTTTCCATTGTTCCTGAGGCTAGTACAGCCCTGTACGGCCAGATAATGATGTGAAACCAATTAGGTTTGATAGTTCTCTAAATCTTCTTTCATTTGGCATTTGTTTCATCAATTTTTATCACATTTTGAGAATGTTATGGAATTTTTACTAAAAACTACCTGTTAACCTAGGTTTTATGGGCTTGAATGGCAAAAACGTGATTTGAAGCACTTGCCACCATTGAAAAATTAAAAAACTTGGTGGAATGGTTGCATTTAGATAGGTTTTGATGTTCATAAAGGTTCTAGGAGCAGGGGGTAGGGTTTGATAAGTTTTTTTTAATGCCCTAGGTGCAAAACACCATGTTTTAGGCATGAAAGGATGGCTAGAGGCTAGGGTTTGATGGAAGACTTATGGAATTTGATTTGTAATGGTTTGGGAAGCTTGTGCAGGTCATTTTTTATGTTTTTGAAGTGCTACAAGGCAAAAATAGGGAAATTGTGAAAAGTCACCAAGTTAGAACCTTAAAGGTGAAAAGATCATTCAAAGTGGATTGAATTGTGTTGTTTTGACAAATTACTCCCTGCTCTACATCATAACTTCTTTGTGGCTTTCGGCCATGATAAAAAAAAATTGTACAAATCACAAGCTACTTTAGTGGAACTCTATATTCCTTTTATTTCATTGTCTAATAGAACTTTATCATTCACTAACATGGTCTTCAACTCAACTAATCTCATCTCATCAAACTCTTTTCTAATTTTCATTTTTGCAGACTTTTCAAAAGATTCAAAATGAGTGTTAATTGATTTTATCATACCTTCAAGTTGATCAGTTGATGATAATGATGTATCTTTCTAGTATGCATGCATCAACTTCTCTAACACATCAGATGCTGCATAAATGAGCTTATTGTCCTGCATGTGTGACTTTAGCATCTCTTCATGTGTCTTTGCTTGAACAATTGACACTAGATTGAATTTTTGTAAAGGAGACATTGAGGCCAAATTGATTAGTGCTTGTAGGAGATCAAACTCATCCAAATCTAGTTGTCTCTCCAAAAATTTCTTGACAGAATCACTTGGGGCAGCAGCAGTGTCTCTTGTCATTTCTTTAGACACTTATTTTTCCTTACTAAGTATAACTTTCTTTCTTTTCTTCTCTTCTACTAGATTTTCTTTCTTTACTTTAGTGGTGACTGCTGCAATGGATAAGGCCCTTGTTCCTTTTCTGGGGCAAGCTACAGGCTTTTCCTTTTTAGATCTCTCATCTTTCCTTTCTGGAGTATTTGATGTCCATTCTATCAGAGCACTTGTGGCTTTTGATCCTTATGCTTTGGTTCTTGCCTCACTTATTTGTTCATCTGGTGTTTTCTTTGATTGCTCATGTTCCATAGATATTTTAGAGGATAATTATTTGAATTCCCAAATCTGTCTTCTTTGAGATCTTTTGGTTTTCTCGGTAGTACATCAGCTAATTCAGTCAAAACTTCTTCTGTAACTTCATACCCTAATGCAGGAACCCATACAGTTCTTGGTTCCATGGCTTCCATGAAACATTTAACTTTGTCTATCATGAATACAATGTTCTTTTCATACTTCATCACTACATTTTTAGGTATCTGCACTCTACATAACATTTTCCTTTGAAAGTTCTTGAAGTATCCCCATAAGATTTCATTCTGCTTGTCTGTATTTCCCAAACTATGCAAGTGGATTCTTATTTGAGTAGCCACAGGTGTGTGATCAAGCCAAACAATGTTTCCCAAGCCAAATAACTCTCTTAGAAAGTAAAAGAGTAGAAAAGTGATCAATATTCCATATTTGAAAGGATGATTAGTCTCTTTTGTTCTTTTCAAGTTCTCCATTAGTTCACTCCAGAGAAATTCATATAGGTCATATTCTTTATTGTTTTTGATCATGTCATATGTTGTGTATATGGCTAGTGTAGACACAAAATTTTCCTAGTTAGAAAAGTATATTTTGTATCCAAAAATCATTGATACAAATCTGATGGCCAGATCCTTAATATCATTTATGGTGAGGGCTTTCTTGTCAAATTTGGCTCCTGTTAGCTACATTACCACATTGTTCTTTATTTCCTTTAAACTTGGAACCCTCCTGGTGGAACTCATACCAGTTATAGCTTTGATATCTTCTTTAGTTATCATGTATGGTTCATCAAACCACAGAAACTCATCATGAATCTTGCTTAGAATATACCTAACCCATGTATCATTCGGGATCGCGGGAAAATCCAACCATGTGTCTAATTTCTTTTCTCCTAGAACTTTATATTTATCTTTCAACACAACATCAACAGTAGTCAGTTCATCCAAGTATAATTTTCCTTGATTCATGTGATCATATTCCTCTAGATTGGTATGAATATTGTTGCAAGTATGGGTCTAACTGGTGTTGTCATTGATGTCAACATACTCATGTTGCATTAATGAGAAGGAGTGGATGAGCTGTGTGCTGAGAATATTGAGAAAATTAGTCTCAATCAGGAACAGTGAAGAACAGTGATGACAAAAAGGTAAAAGTCCAAGATAGGTTGAGGACCAGAGGATACGGTTTAAAGGGTTTGTAGATATGAGTCTTGAGATGATCCATTCAAGTTTTCAAAGGTCTGCATGAAGATCTAAAGAAGTTATGGCTGCTCATATAGAACTGGTTCTGACAGGTGTTCAGAGGTGACAGAGTGTCACAAATAGGTCTGGTGAGATCCAGACGTGCATCATCCCATTCTGCAGATTGGAGGGAATGTTTAGGAAGTCCTTGAGAAGTGTCAAATAGATTTGTTCGTGGTTTGGAGGTCCAGAAGCACCTATTCCTTTGTGCCAGTGATGACAGATTGTGTTCTTGAAGTTCTAGATGAAAGAGAGAAGAATTCCAGTAAGCTGATGAAGTGCGGATGTTCTTGGTGACTCAGGAAAGGTTGTGGTGATTTTTGGATCATGTCTAGTTCATGTTGGCAGTCTGCATTGAAGTTAGAGTTTAGATTTGACGAATAACCACCAGATGTTGGTGTTCTTCCTGAGACTGGCCAACTGGATGTATTACATGTCTTTTGGATGATCTATAAGTGTTTTCCAACTTAGATGATTGTTCCTAAGTCAATGCCTTGTATAAATAAGGGATTGTGAAGTCATTCCAAAGTGTGTAGAGTGGAGATGAGAGTGTGGTAGCGAAGAAGAGAGTGAAAGGTAGAGCAGAAGTTTTTGGGCTTTAATGGAACTGATTCAAGCATGGTGAAGATGCTATTCTCTAGTTCATGTATGTGATACTTATTTCTTTGTAGACAATGTGTCTCTTGTAGGCAGTGAGCCTCTTGTGAGCAGTGTGCTCGAGCAGTGAGCCCTAATTGGCATGTGCCATTTGTTCTTTCTATTCTTCTAACAGAGAATACTTTCTTGGGTTAATCACCCCGTGGTTTTTCCCTTAACCGGCCTTTCCACGTCAAAATCTTGATGTCTTATGTGTTTTTGAGTCTCTGCTCTTGATTTGAATGCATTATGTTTCATGTTTAATATACTGCTAATCACCAAGAAGTTTTAAGTGTGTAAATTTGGAAAGTTTGGCACAACTGATTCACCCACCCTCTCAGTTGTGTGCCCTAAATCTAACAATTGGTATCAGAGCAAAGTTCCTCTAAAAGGAGCTTAACCACTTGAGGAGATCCAGGATGTCATCCTACAAGAAGGATAGTCCGAAGTTTGATGGAACCAACTTTTCTCTTTGGAAAGGCTGCATGAAATGTCACTTGCAGTGTATGGGAATGGCATACTGGTCCATGATTACAAAAGCGTATGTACCTCCACAAGGTGGTCCGACAACCCTAAATGAACTAACAGATGTTGAAAACAATCTACGGACCAAAGAGGCTCTTTTGAGTGCATTATCTGACTCAGAGCTCTCAAATGTTATTGACCTACCAACTGCTTTTGAGATTTGGAACAAACTGGAACTTTTGCATGAAGGAGACCAGTATGTGAAATGTGCAAGGTTACAAAGTCTAAAAGGGAAATTTGAAAGACTAAAAATGAGAGATGATGAAAATATCACTACTTTTATGCCAAGAGTAAATGAGCTGGTTTGTGGAATGAGAAATGCTGGTGGAGTCTTGGATGAAAATGAGAATGTTGGCAAAATCCTCAGATCCCTTCTTGCCTCTTACAAAATCAAGGTTGCTACCATTGATGAATTCAGAGCCCATACAACTATCACAAGAGACCATTTGGCTGGTAAACTAGCTGCATTTGAAATGACCGAGTTTGGAGATGATCCCCCCAAGACTGAATCTGCATTCAAAGCCAGTGCCTCTGTGAAAGGTAAACAAAAATTTGATACAGGAGATAACTCATCAAGGAAACAGTCATGGTATAAGAAAGCAAGAAAAGACCTGGAAGAAGAAGAAGTAGAAACTGCTCAACTTGAAGCCCTCATTACAAAGAGACTGCCAAGAGGATCTGGTAAGTATGAAGAAAAATTGCCCTTTAAGTGTTTTAACTACAATAAGATTGGTTATTTTGCCTCAAGATATCTGGAAAGATTTTCAAAGCCAAATCCTAACAAATTAAGGTTCCAAAAGAATTGTTAATATGTTCATGAAGAAGATGATAATGAAGGAGTAATAGATGATGAATCAGAGATAGGAAACAAATCTAGAAGTGAATGGGTGTTCATTGCCATCAAGGAAGAAGAACCAATATCCTCTATATCTATCAATCATAGAGTTGTAGAAAGAGCTCTAGTTGCCCAAGTTGAAGAAAAGGATGAGTGGGTCATTGACAGTGGTTGCTCTCACCATATGATAGGTGACAAAAATAAGTTCATAGATTTGGAAAGGTATGAAGGAGTGGTGAAGTTTGGTGATAATTCTACTGGTAGAATCAGAGGAAGAGGAACTATTTCTTTTGATGGAAGAAACAAAATTGGCAATGTTCTCTATGTTGAAGGCTTGAAGCACAATCTTCTCAGTGTTGGACAGTTGGTGGACAAAGGATATGATCTCCGGTTCAAGGATGGAAAATTCAAAATCTTTGAAAGTTTTGGAACAGAGATTGCATCCGGTGCTCAAACTAAAGGTAATATCTTCCACTTGGTTGGTACTAGTAAAAGTTGCTTATTTGTTCAAGTTGATTAGGGTTAGTTATGGCATAGAAGGATGTGTCATGTGAATTTTGATAATATCATCAAGATAAGAAATACTCAGGCTATAAGAGATCTTCCAAAATTGGTGAAACCTACTAATAGCTTGTGCAAGGAATGTCAGCTGGGGAAACAAAGCAGAGTTTCATTCAAAAGCAAGGATCAATCCTCCACCGGATTATTGGAATTAGTACATACTGATCTGTGTGGTCCAACAAGAATCAAGAGCATGCAAGGTGACAGATATTTCATGTTACTAATTGATGACCATTCCCAGATGATGTGGGTTACCTTTTTGAAAGAGAAATCAGAAGATTTTGAGAAGTTCAAAATCTTCAAGGCTATGGCAGAGAATCAAACTGGATTGAAACTGAAATGTTTGAGGTCTGACAGAGGTGGTGAATTCACATCCAGTGAGTTCATAGATTTTTGTGAGAAGCATGGCATAAAGAGACAGTTGTCTGCTCCTAGGACTCCACAGCAGAATGGAGTAGTAGAGAGAAAGAACTGGACCATCCAGGAAGCATCCAGGACAATGACGATGGAAGCAAATGTTCCTCAGATGTTTTGGAGAGAAGCTGTTAGCACTGCAGTCTATACACTCAATCGAGTTCAAATTAGAAGCAATACCGGTAAGACTCCTTATGAACTTTGGTTTGGCATCACTCCTACTATGAGTTATTTCAGAGTGTTTGGTAGCAAATGTTACATTAAAAGAGATGAAGATCTAGGCAAGTTTGATGCTAGAAGTGATGAAGGAATTTTCTTAGGTTACTCCACTCAAAGCAAAGCATACTGGTGTTACAATAAGAGATTGAGAAAGATGATAGAAAGTACAAATGTGAAGGTTGATGAATGAATTGAGAAACCTTCAAGGTTTTATGAATATGATGAAGATGATCATAATGGTGTTCTGACTCAAGGAGCCCAAACTCCTTCCAGTACTCAGAATCAAACAGATCTAGTAATTCAGGGAGAAGAGATGAATCATAATGAGCCTAATCAAGAATTAGAAGTTTAGGAAACTCCCAAAGTTCCTAGGTATGTAAGACTGAACCACTCTAAAGATCAAATCATAGGTGATAAAAGAAAAGGAGTTCTAACAAGAAGGAGAATTGCCCAAGATTTAGAAGAGTATTGTTTGATCTCTAAAATTGAACCTAAGATAGTGAATGAAGCTTGCAATGATGAAAATTGGACTAAAGCAATGGAGGAAGAGCTGGTACAAATAGAGAAAAATCACACTTGGGATCTTGTTCCCAAACCTAGAAACAAGAATGTGATTGGAACCAAATGGGTATTCTGAAACAAACTAAATGAAGTTGGTGAAGTAATCAGAAATAAAGCTAGATTGGTCTACAAGGGCTACTCTCAAATGGAAGGAATTGATTTTGAAGAAACTTTTGCTCCATTGGCGAGAATTGAAGTAGTCAGACTATTTCTTGTATTTGTTGCCTTCAAAGATTTTAAGGTGTATCAGATGGATGTCAAGTTTGCTTTCTTGAATGGCGACTTAGAAGAAGAAGCGTACATTGAACAACCGGATGGATTTCAATTATCTGAGCATGGTGATATGGTCTGCAAGTTGAAGAAGGCACTGTATGGACTAAAGCAAGCCCCAAGAACCTGGTATGAAAGATTGGACAAACATCTTTTGAAGATTGGTTTCAACAAAGGTACTGCTGACAGTAACTTATATTTCAAAATTGATCATGAAAACATCTTGATTGTTGAAGTATTTGTTGATGATATCATCTTTGGAGGAAGAGACAGTATGTGTAAAACTTTTGCAAATCAAATGAAAAGTGAGTTTGAGATGTCAATGCTTGGTGAAATGAACTTCTTCCTGGGTCTGCAAATTACTCAAACAAAGAAAGGAATCTTCATTTTTTAGACTAAATATGTGAAAGATTGTTGAGGAAATTTGGGATGGAAGATTCAAAGCAAATGAATACTCCCATGGCAACCAGATGTAAGTTGAGCAAAGATGATGACTCTCCTAAGGTAGACCAGACAAAGTATAGATCAATGATTGGAGGATTGTTGTATCTCACTCAAACTAGACCAGATATAATGCAGGCTGTTGATCTTGTTGCTAGATTCCAGGCTAATCCCATAGAATCTCATGTCATGGCAATCAAAAAGATTTTTAGGTATCTAAAAGGAACAGTTGAGTATCATTTGTGGTATCCTAGAGATCATGATTTCTCTCTTCATGCATATACAGATGCAGATTGGGTAGGAGATGTGGATGACTAGAAGAGTACCAGTGGTGGAGCATTCTTTTTGGGAAAGAGATTGGTTTATTGGCTAAGCAAGAAACAAGAGGCAATATCTTTGTCTACAACTGAAGCAAAATACATTGCTACAACAGGTAGTTGCACTCAAGTTTTATGGATGAAACAGATGCTAAGAGACATCAAAGTAGAGTATGAGAAGCCTATCACAATCTTCTGTGATAATTCAAGTGCAATAAATATTTCTAAGAATCTAGTGTTGCATTCTAAGACCAAGCATATATCTATCAAATTTCACTTTCTAAGAGAGCAAGTGAACAAGGATGAAGTTAGATTGGAGTTTGTGCCCTTAAAGGATCAGGTTGCAGATATCTTTACTAAACCTCTTCCCAAGGACTCTTTTGAGTATCTCAGGGAGAAGTTAGGGGTTATTGCCCCTCCGGTGATGAACTAGGATGCACTGATGTGCATCAGTCCAGTGGATATCACAGTCACATCTTGTGATCCAAATTGATGGGAGCTACTACTTAGGGGGAGCAGCAAGTATGATTCTGAAGCAGTGAAGTTGCAAGTATGAGCCCTTTGCCATTGATATCAAAGGGGGAGAAAAGACATGTGAAAAACAAGTGGTTGTTGATCAAAGGGGGAGCAGTAAAGGAAGAGAAGACATGTGAATGGTTGTTGTTGATAGGGGGAGTTGTGACAGTAAGGAGATGTTCATGTCTTAATGGTTTTTCACATCATATGTTGCCATCAATGACAAAGGGGGAGATTGTTACAAGTATGGGTCTAACTAGTGTTGTCATTGATGTCAACATACTCATGTTGCATTAATGAGAAGGAGTGGATGAGCTGTGTGCTGAGGATATTGAGAAAATTAGTCTCAATCAGGAACAGTGAAGAATAGTGATGACAAAAAGGTAAAAGTCCAAGATAGGTTGAGGACCAGAGGATGCGGTTTAAAGGGTTTGTAGATATGAGTCTTGAGATGATCCAGTCACATTTTCAGAGGTCCGCATGAAGATCTAAAGAAGCTATGGCTGCTCAAGTAGAACTGGTTCTGAAAGGAAGAGGAAATTAGAATAGAAAAGAGACTATCCTAAATCTAACAATATGCCCTAACATCTTCCATATACATAACTCCATGTGGAATAATTGAGAATGCTCCAATAGGATCATTTTCTAGTGATTTGAAGAAATATTTCTTGAACTTGAGGTGAGGCTTTTCAATTATCTCGATTACTTGAGGAGTAAACATTTTCCTAGAATAATTCAAACTTCACGGTAGGGTTTTCAAGCTGTAAATACCTCTTTTTCCAAATTAGGGTTTACTTCACTTGAAATCGCTTTGATTTGTTTTGAATCTCTAGAAAACTTGGATGTCGCTTAGGATTCTTCTTCAACTTGATATCTTGAATGCAAAGTGAATAGTCTATCGAATGAGCTCCTTTTTAACCCTTTATTTTCCTTGACCTAATCACCATATATGATGTCTTTCAAAAAGCTATCAACCTTTCTCTGTTGAGCACAGTTGATCTAGATTGCTCTACAATGTTTCACATTTGATCCTTTTCTTCTGGAATTACTTTCAAAAGATCTGTCATATGAAGCATCACATCATATCTTCATGCTGGATCTTAGCACTAACTATCTGGCTAGGGGATTTGGATTTTCAATACAACTCCCCCTAAGGCAGAGCTCCCAATTTACTTCCTGGAGGAAGTATCTGCACCAGAGACTGGTGTGGATCCATCCCTGACATCATTAACATCCTTCTTAATCCATACCATGCTCATTTCATTCTTGATTTCTATTGGATCAATTTTGTTGTTACCTTTATCTTCTCTCTACTCTGATTTCCTCTTCTCTGTAGGATAGTCTCTTTTCTCATTCTTGGATCTACAGAATCTTGTAACATGTCCAAACTTATTGCAATTGTAGAATACCACATTTTTGTATCCCTAATTCCTTCTATTTATTGGATTCATTCTTGTTCTACATTGGTTATCCATATGCCCAAATCTATTGCATGCAAAACACTAATTTCCATTGAAGGATTGAGTATTCCTTGCATTGTTAAAATCATTCCTTACTAGACTTTTGCATTCATTTGATCTATGACCAATTTTCTTGCAATTGAAACATTGACCAGAGAATGATGGAACATTCTAATTCATTCTATTCCTACACTGAGTAGCCTTGTGACCAAACTTATTGCAATTAAAACAATAGCCATTGAAAGATGGGTACCTTTGAGAATTTGGCTACCTGACCGAAGGTCTTTTAGGTCTTCTTCTTTGATTCTAGAACTGGTTGCCTTTGTTTTTCTTCATCTCAATGTTTTCTTGACTTGATTTAAAGGGTTCTACTTTTTCAAATCCCAAGCCTTGCCTATCATCTAAACTCTTCTGACTTTCAATCAACTCCTCAAGCTTTACAGAGCTTATTTTGAATTTTTTTTAGAGTTGTTAGCTGCTTCTAGATCATATTTCAGAAGTAACACATCTTTTCCCAAATTTTTAGATTCCTTAGACTTATCTTTTAACATTTTATTTAATTGTTCCTCATCTTTTTCTTTTTCTTCAACCATCCTTGATAAATTATTTAGGGTTTCATTTGCTTCAATCAACTATTCACTTAGCTCTCTATTCCTATCCTTTTCTATTAACTTGCTCTCTTAGCTTCAGGATGCATTCATCTGCTTCTTTGACATTTTCCTTCAAATCCTGGATTTCTGCTTCATACTTATCAAGATCTTCAAGGACTGCTTTTAATTCTTGATTAATTGTGACACTTCCTAGAGTAGGATAACTTTTGGCTGCCATGAGTATACTTTCCCGAATCTTCCTCAAGCTATTAAACTTCTTCCAAGGAACCTTGCTCTGATACCAATTGTTGATCACAAAGAATATTGAGAGGGGGGGTGAATTAGTATTCTGTAAAAATTCTCTTTCACACATTTCTTAATCCATTTACCACATTCAATAACTTGAAAGTAAAACAAACATAAGAATAGAAACCATAAAGACATAACACACAGACACTAGGTTTTTTACGTGGAAAACCCAAAAAGGGAAAAACCACAGTGAGTGTTAGGTCAAAATATATTATGATAACAATACTGAATTACAAGAAGGCTCACTATCCAAAGAAGTGTTCACTGCAATAGGCTCACTGCCAATAAAATATAAGAGAAGATAGAAGAAGGATTGGCTCACTGCCAAGAGATGACTGCTACAAATGCATCTACAAAATGCTAAAATTTAATTCCGTTAATAGCTCAGTCTACAGAATCAAATGTCTTTATAATGACTGCCCTACTTTTCTTCTCTGCTTCACATATGCTCTACCTTTCTACTTTTACTATCCTTTTCTGATCACAAAACTACCTTAGATCACACACACATTTTATTCACACTTTCTTTACACGTATTCATACCTTTAACACTGAAATCCATTGAGTATATATATCTGCAACAAGATTCATCTCACAATCAGGTCGGCAAGCCAAGCATGAAACGTGTATACAAATATTATACCTTGTCAGCTTGATCTTGTGCACAAACAACAATGCGGACCCAAAAAAACATACAATAGTTTTCATATCAGGTTGGCTTGATCTTGATTCCTTCTATTGATTGGATTCATTCTTATTCTACATTGGTTATCCATATGCCCAAATCTATTGCATGCAAAATACTAATTTCCATTAAAGGATTGAGTATTCCTTGCATTGTTAAAATCATTCCTTACTAGACTTTTGCATTCATTTGATCTATGACCAATTTTCTTGCAATTGAAACATTGACCAAAGAATGATGGAACATTCTGATTCATTCTACTCCTACACTGAGTAGCATTGTGACCAAACTTATTGCAATTAAAACAATAGCCATTGAAAGATGGGTACCTTTGAGAATTTGGCTGCCTGACCAAAGGTCTTTTAGGTCTTCTTCTTTGATTCTAGAACTGGTTGCCTTTGTTTTTCTTCATCTCAATGTTTTCTTCACTTGATTTAGAGCTTTCTCCTTTTTCAAATCCCAAGCCTTGCCTATCATCTGAACTCTTCTAACTTTAAATCAACTCCTCAAGCTTTGCAGAGCTTATTTTGATTTTTTTTTATAGTTGTTAGTTGCTTCTAGATCATATTTCAGAAGTAACACATCTTTTCCCAAATTTTTAGATTCCTCAGACTTATCTTTTAACATTTTATTTAATTGTTCCTCAGCTTTTTCTTTTTCTTCAACCATCCTTGATAAATTATTTAGGGTTTCATTTGCTTCAATCAACTGTTCACATAGCTCTCTATTCCTATCCTTTTCTATTAACTTGCTCTCTTAGCTTCAGGATGAATTCATCTGCTTCTTTGACATTTTCCTTCAAATCCTGGATTTCTGCTTCATACTTATCAAGATCTTCAAGGACTGCTTTTAATTCTTGATTAATTGTGACACTTCCTGGAGCAGGATACCTTTTGGCTGCCATAAGTATACTTTCCTAGATCCTCCTCAAGCTATTAAACTTCTTCCAAGGAACCTTGCTCTGATACCAATTGTTGATCACAAAGAATATTGAGAGGGGGGGTGAATTAGTATTCTGTAAAACTTCTCTTTCACACATTTGTTAATCCATTTACCACATTCAATAACTTGAAAGTAAAACAAATATAAGAATAGCAACCATAAAGACATAACACATAGACACCAAGATTTTTTATGTGGAAAACCCAAAGAGGGAAAAACCACAGTGAGTGTTAGCTCACAATATATTATGATAACAATACTGAATTACATGAAGGCTCACTGTCCAAAGAAGTGTTCACTGCAATAGGCTCACTGCCAAGAAAATATAAGAGAAGATAGAAGAAGGATTGGCTCACTGCCAAGAGATGACTGCTCCAAATGCATCTACAAAATGCTGAAATTTAATTCCGTTAATAGCTCAGTCTACATAATCAAATGTCTTTATAATGACTGCCCTACTTTTTTGCTCTGCTTCACATATGCTCTACCTTTCTACTTTTACTATCCTTTTCTGATCACAAAACTACCTTAGATCACACACACATTTTATTCACACTTTCTTCACACGTATTCATACCTCCAACACTGAAATCCATTGAGTATATATATCTGCAACAAGATTCATCTCACAATCAGGTCGGCAAGCCAAGCATGAAATGTGTATACAAATGTTATACCTTGTCGGCTTGATCTTGTGCACAAACAACAATGCGAACCCCAAAAAACATACAATAGTCTTCATATCAGGTCGGCTTGATCTTGATTCCTTCTATTGATTGGATTCATTCTTGTTCTACATTGGTTATCCATATGCCCAAATCTATTGCATGCAAAACACTAATTTCCATTGAAGGATTGAGTATTCCTTGCATTTTTAAAATCATTCCTTACTAGACTTCTGCATTAATTTGATCTATGACCAATTTTCTTGGAATTGAAACATTGACCAGAGAATGATGGAACATTCTGATTCATTCTACTCCTACACTAAGTAGCCTTGTGACCAAACTGATTGCAATTAAAATAATAGCCATTGAAAGATGGGTACCTTTGAGAATTTGGCTGCCTGACCGAAGGTCTTTTAGGTCTTCTTCTTTGATTTTGGAGCTAGATGCCTTTGTTTTTCTTCGTCTCAATGTTTTCTTGACTTGATTTAGAGCTTTCTCCTTTTTCAAATATCAAGCCTTGCCTATCATCTGAACTCTTCTGACTTTCAATCAACTCCTCAAGCTTTGCAGAGCTTATTTTGAATTTTTATGGTTGTTAGCTACTTCTAGATCATATTTAAGAGGTAACACATCTTTTCCCAAATTTTTAGATTCCTCAGACTTATCTTTTAACATTTTATTTAATTGTTCCTCAGCTTTTTCTTTTTCTTCAACCATCCTTGATAAATTATTTAGGGTTTCATTTGCTTCAATCAACTGTTCACTTAGCTCTCTATTCCTATCCTTTTCTATTAACTTGCTCTCTTAGCTTCAGGATGCATTCATCTGCTTCTTTGACATTTTCCTTCAAATCCTGGATTTTTGCTTCATACTTATCAAGATCTTCAACGACTGCTTTTAATTCTTGATTAATTGTGACACTTCCTAGAGTAGGATACCTTTTGGCTACCATGAGTATACTTTCCCGGATCTTCCTCAAGCTATTAAACTTCTTCCAAGGAACCTTGCTCTGATACCAATTGTTGATCACAAAGAATATTGAGAGGGGGGGTGAATCAGTATTCTGTGAAACTTCTCTTTCACACATTTGTCAATCCATTTACCACATTCAATAACTTGAAAGTAAAACAAACATAAGAATAGCAACCATAAAGACAACACATAGATACCAGGATTTTTATGTGGAAAACCCAAAAAGGGAAAAACTATAGTGAGTGTTAGGTCACAATATACTATGATAACAATACTGAATTACATGAAGGCTCACTGTCCAAAGAAGTGTTCACTGCAATAGGCTCACTACCAAGAAAATATAAGAGAAGATAGAAGAAGGATTGACTCACTGCCAAGAGATGACTGCTCCAAATGCATCTACAAAATGCTAAAATTTAATTCTGTTAATAGCTCAGTCTACAGAATCAAATGTCTTTATAATGACTACCCTGCTTTTCTGCTCTGCTTCACATATGCTCTACATTTCTACTTTTACTATCCTTTTCTGATCATAAAACTACCTTAGATCACACACACATTTTATTCACACTTTCTTCACATGTATTCATACCTCCAACACTGAAATCCATTGAGTATATATATCTGTAACAAGATTCATCTCACAATCAGGTCGGCAAGCCAAGCATGAAACGTGTTTACAAATGTTATAGCTTGTCGGCTTGATCTTGTGCACAAACAACAATGCGGACCCAAAAAAACATATAATAGTCTTCATATAGGTTAGGACCAATCATTGAACAACTTAGATTGATTGTTCAAAAAATATATCTTCACTGCATATAGATCTAACATGCTTGTCGGCTTAACCCTTATGTACACACTTGACTAGTTCAACTGTCACATCATAACTTCCAATGCAGACCATATGAGACTCTAAAAATCATATCCAATATCCAGTATAGCTTTCTTTTCATACCTTTAGAACCACAGCATATAGTATCCAACTACAAACAAATGTGGATCTCTGAACTGTCACTCAATCACTGTGAAACATTGTTAGACTGTAAGCCGATAAAGAATAACTTGTAGAAAGTGATCAAAGGAACTTCAGAAGTTATAACTTTGAATTTAGGTAGTCATAATAAGTATCTTTGTTTCCTTATAACTACAAATCAAAATACTTAACAATAGAGGAATGCAGACCCCTTTATTTTAGTATTGTACACTATTCCTGTGTTAACTCTGTTCACCCAAACTTAGACATTTCACCATATGACTTCTAGAGGAAGTTAGAACTTGAAAACTGGAACATGTGATCACCAAATAGCTAAGAAGAACATACCTGAACAACATATAATGATCTTCAACTATGGAGGCATACTGACCCAATCTCTATCACTCTATATACTGCCCATACTTAATCATTTTCGACTTTTGGACTAGAATCCTTTTATGCCTTGTTGTCAAACCAAATTGATCTACCAGAGTAAGGGTAAGTGCAAAAAGATGGGGGGCCAAAAAGTGGCCAAAATAATTTGAAAAAAAATTAAGGCATAACACGAGCGCGTTATAACGCGCTCGCGTTATAACGTGCTCGCGTTATGGCTTGGTAATGACAAGCCACAGGCTCGTCATTACCGAGCCATAACGCGATTGCGTTATGGGCTGCTATAAATGAAAAAAAAAGCAACTCAGTTTCATTTCTCCCATTTTCTCCTCTGCCCGCGGCCTCCAAACCCTCAAAAACGCGCTCGTGTTCTGCAAAACGCCAATCAACGCAAAAATCTTGTCAATACATCGCCAAAATGCCGCCGCGACGTCGAGCACACCAAAGAGGTGAGTTATCTTTGTTTTTTTGTTTGAATTTCTTTCTATATAGGTAGGTTTTTGTTGATTTTTAATGTATATTTCGTTAATTGTCAGGAAATGTTAATGCACCTCCTCCTCCTCCTCCTCCTCCTCAAAATCCACAAAATCCTGAGGAGGAAATACCTGCAGAACAACAACCTCCTCCATTCATTCCTCGACATGCCCCTAGAACACAAGATAATATAATAGGGCAAATTGAAAACAATAAAAAACAAATTGAAGATATAATTGCAAGGTTGAAAGATCCTTCCACTTCAACCTTGCATAGGTCCACACTTGCCGAATCTCTTGAGTCTATGTTAACAAATGTAAATTCAATTAGCAAGCAAATAACTAGTTGGACCGATAAATAGAGAGAGTTTAGAGATTACTATGCAGATAAACTATCATACCAAGATGTCAAAAAATTACAAATTACAAAAGTAGACTTGTGTTCAATTTTCACAAACCCACAAACAAATCAACCTCCACCCATTACATGCAAGAGGTTCCCTATCCATTGGTGCAACAACCAAGCGATAAGGGACAATTTTGGGCAGAGGTGGTGGATGGTTTTTGACCATCCTCCATGCAATAACAATGAGGTCCCGCAATACTTTTTGAGGAAACTCTACTCCGAGTTTGTCCTCAATAAAGTGCCAAACTATTTTGATATGCGGGACTTCTAGGGTAGAGGTGGGGGCTCAGCACAGGATAGACCAGGGGCACGTCTTGACCCATAGCGGGTAGTGAGACGAGTAATCAGCAGACCAGCCCACGAGCATGTTTCTATCCCTTCCATTGTGAAGGAGAGTGTTGAGGTCGATACACTGAGGTCGATTAGTGCCTTGACCCAGAGCATCATAGAGCATGTCGATCCTGCAACACAGAGTGGGTTGGGAGATAGTGCGAGGAGTAGGGTCCCACCGCATACTTGCCAGGCTTGCGGGTCAGCCTGTGGTTATGACCCCATGGACAGTCAGGACGCAGGTGCACAGGCTACATCTGCAGCTAAGCAGATGGTGATGACAGATACCCTCCTGAGTGAGACTTTTGGCCTTGATACTCAGGTAAATATTAGCAAGTTTATTGAATTTAATTTATTAAATTTTATTTTTGAAATACAAGATTAACTAATTTAAATTGATGATTTTAATGAAATTTCAGGGTCATAGCGTCGATGCAGTTTTCAGTGGTTCTCCACCTACATTTTTCACTAGATCATCTACTGTCGAGGTATGTAACTAGTAAACAATTATAAATATTACATGTGAATAGCATCGTTATATGAATGGTATTCTAATTTCTAATTTTGGATGTTGAATAGGTTAACACTGTAGATTTCATGGCAACACCTGCCAGTGGTGGTGGACTTCAAAGCTTTACGGAGGTAATAAAATAAATAGTTTAATGAATGAATTGTACTTACTAAATTTTTGTATGTGATTTGTGTGTTTTATTGTGTGTACTTCTATGTTTAGATGAGCGTGTGTGTATGTTAGGAGCCATGATTTACATCACTATTATAGTTTTCGTAATTGAATAATGTTGTTTTATTTCCAGATGATGCAGGCTGCAGATACACCTCCCCATGTTCATAGGGCAATGGAGCAGGGTGTGGCCTCTGCGATTCATAGCTCTATGGCATTGACAGGGGTATGAGGCAGATTAGTAAATTTCAATTTACATTCATTGTTATAGTTGTCTATTTTTGAAAAATCAAAAGATTATTGATTTGAAGTTTAATTTCTATTTGGATGGTTTCTATAGGACATGACATCACCAGGGCCTTTTCCTACTACTGAGGCAAGCGAGCAGACAGATTATATGTTAGCGGTAAGTGATTATTTTGTTAAATGTTTCATTTTTTTATAACATGTAATTTCTATATATTAATATCTATACTTTTTTTTGTAACAGGTAAAGGTGCAGGAAGAACTAAATAGGAGGAGTAGCCCTCGAGTTCGTAGTAGACCACCCACATGCATGTCTCCATCCCCTAGAAGATCAAAGGCTGCTCGTGATTTATTCTCTTCACCAGCTAGAGGGGAATGACTTTTTATTGTGTTCCTCTGTTGTATGCCTATATGGCATTTGTGGACATATATTTTGTATTGTACATAGTTGACATTGTATGCCTATATGGCATTCTTGTAAGCCTATATGGCTATTTTGTATATATGTTATACTTATATCGACAGATATTGATGTATGCGTATATGGATATTTGGTTAATACAAATCTTTTTTATTGATGGCGTCCATACTTGCATTATAAATCCACTTTTGAATGGATATTTGTAGATGGCTACTTCAAATATTTAAAGTCTGATTGTATTACATAAGATGTTTGCATTTTCTTTGATAGGCTTGATAGGCCATGGATTACATGATGGTGTTTGATGGAAAAGTATGGTACTAGAAGACTCTAGTTCATTATTAATAGGCTTGTGATTGATAATATCTTTGCATGATTGCACTTGATCTTGGATCATGGGCATGTTGTTAGGATTTTGATTGCATTGTGATGTTTGATGGATAGGCATGGTGTAAGTGTAAGATACCCAACTAGTTCTATGAAAAATTTTCCTTACTTAAACACTTTTACTTGCTAACAATTCATCAACTACTTCAATAACATAAAGATATACATCAAGATAACTATTTGAATGAAACAACATTAGAGTTGGGTACTTGTCTTGTTACTTGATTCAATCAACTTGCAATGTCTTATTACATGGAAAATGCTTTCAATAGCATGAAGTACAACTCATTCAATAGAAATACAAGGACAGGCCTTGAAGCCTTGATGTTACAATGTCTTCCTTACTTGAGCAACATTTGAAGATTTGGAATGTTCAACTCATCACCTCACAAGGTAGGCGCATATTTGAAGGATTTACAGGTTTTTCTGACTTGGGCGCCAAGTTGAGGTGACCTCCTCCTAAAGTTGTGCCTTGTCAACATTAGGTGCCAATTAGAGTTTATGGATGCTCTGGATTGTTTCCAAGAGCAGGCGCGAAAACATCATCATTATGAAAGTGTTTTAAATGCTAGGTGCCCAAATGAGCCCTCTGGAGTCTAGGCGCTCCTTTCATGCATTCTGTGTTCTAGGCGCCAATTGAAAGGAGTGGAAAACAGGGCAAGCACCTTCCAAACTAGGTGTTTCCTTGAGGTGACAAGGACTTAGAAAGTGCGCCTAAGGTGAGCGCCTTAAGTTAAAAGGTCTAACAAACATCTTTGAACCCCCTTTCAAGGTTAGGCGCATTCTGGAGGTGGAAACAAGTAGAAGGTGCGCCTTAGCTTCCTTTGTCAATTCTTGCAAGTCTTTCTTGATTAGGAAGGTGGAATGCTTCATTGTAGAATGAGCGCCTATCTTCTAATGTCCAAACTACTTCTTCTGGCTCACTCTGTGGCTAGGCACTAGAGCTAAACTGTTCACACAAGGGAGTGCGCCTAGACTCACTTGATGTTTTCTTACTACTTCAACCCCTGGAAGATGTTCCAAGGTGTTCCCTTTTACAAGCACCTGACCTCCCAAGTTCCTTCATGTGCTATTCCTTGAAGGCGCCAAAACTGAGCTCCAGTGCCATGGGATTGTGCCTAACATCTTTGAAGAGTTTCTAAGCCTTTTGCAAGTTGATATCCCAAACTCATCTTCTAGGCGCAACAAGAGCTTTCCAAAGGAGTTTCCAAGTTTTAGACGCCAAGTGAGGTCATGGGTGAATGGAACTGCGCCTTAGGAGATGACTAGATCCTAAGCGTCAGTCTGGAGTTACAGTGGAATTGATATGCACCTCAACTAGCTTAGGCGCCCATTTGAAGTGATTCCTTTAACACTTCTCTGTCAATCTCAACTGCAAGGATGATCTCCTAATCCAATTTTGATCCTCTGGAGATGCAAATAGCTTTACATTTCACTAGGCTCCATCAATGATGATCATCAACCAAAGCGCATTTCAAAGGTGAGATAGGCAAGTGAGGCGCCAAACTAGTCCTTAAGACTTATCTCCTTCTATCAAGTCAATTTCAACTATGTGAGAGAGTTCTATTCTAGGCGCAAAATGGAAATGTTTCATCAATTGGTGCATCTTACAAAGCTCCCAATTCTAGGCGCCAGAGCCAAAGAGTTTTTCCCAACACATGCACCTGGGCTAGGAGTTCACCTAAGAGACATCACTTAGCTTTAAAACTTTCAATCTATAGCCATCTGGGCTAGGCGCTCCAATGGAGGATCCTTGAACTCATGCATTGGCACCTTCTAGTTCTAGGCACTCATTTTGGATGATTCATCCTGATACTAGCGCCCAAAATGACTAGACTCTCTTCATCATCCAATTCACTTAGAAGACTCAAGTTGGAGACTTAGTTGTCTATCCATGTTCTCCGGAAGATTCATTGTACCTCTATGCACTATCTCCTTCAAGGCGCTCCTTAAAATCATTGGAAGTGCTCAGGACTTACCTTAGTCCAAAGCGCCACAATCCATTCCTTAAAGCACAAAGAATTCTCAAAGGCGCCCCTATTTACCTCTAAGCACTCAAATATCATTTAGATTCAAGGCACACATTTAGCTCCAAAATGCAAATTTCCATCATCAACCCATCAAGGTGCATCATCTTCCCTTTGTATCCCCTTCAAGGTGTAGACATTCACTTCTTCACACTCAAACTCACTCTCTGGCACCAGAATAGGTGTATAACTTCAAATAAGGCGCTAATCTTAGGTTTCTAAGTACTTAGTTTGATCTTAAGGCTATCCTTCCTCTAAGCACTCTCTTCAACTCCCTCACTGAAGGCCCTCTGTAAGTTTGGGCGCATTTCATCCCAAGGCGCTTCAACATCATCCAAGGCGCAAATTCACTCTCCAAGACAAGGTGCAAAAAACCCTATCCTAAGGCGCTCAAATCTTGCTTCTAGACCTAGGCGCACAAACATGAGATTAAGGATCATTCTGGCCACCATCACTTCCCTAAAGGCGCAAAATTGGTGTAGATACATTCCATTTATTAAGGATCATTCTGGCGCCCAAATCTTGTCAAAGCAAAGGATCAATAGGTTCTCTCTAAGGCGCACTCCAGGGTTTGATCTTGCAAGACTTCTCACGTCAAAATTTTGACCAAGACACTCAAGGCACTAGTCTTTATCATCTAACCCTACAGTGCACTTACTCATTATGATATACTCCTCAACTTTGTATTCAACCTTGCCCAAGGCGCATATTCACTATAAGGCATTCTCACGTTGTCAAGGCTCAGAGGGCTTCAACTTGCTAAAGGGTAGAGGTCTAGGTGCATATCTGAGTTGAAGCTCAAGGCGCTCCAACCCTCTTGCTCTAGAATTCCTTCTAGGCACTAAGTGACTTCTCCAATTCCTTGAAAACATTTGAAGTGTTTTACCTTCTCAAGGTGCTCCTTCGAACTTGACTCCAAGGTGTTATAATCTCAAAGGTGTTGACATCATCTCAACCAAAGGCGCTCAATGATTCATCCCATATCTAGGTGCTAAAACACTTAATCAACCAAGTCATTCAAGGCGCCATTCAGTAAACTCATCTTCCATGATATTCCTATCAAGGCGCATATCACTTCTCTCATGGGCTTTAGGCGCTCAGTTGAGTGTTTCAATACTACTTAGGTGCCAAATTCATTTTAATGCACCAAACACAAAGAGCTTTCAAACACTAGGCGCTCACAAAGAGTCTTCCAACCTTGGGCGCTAAATTAGGTCTTTGCAACTATCCAAAGCGCATATCTTCATTTGAACAACTTATGGTGCCAAGACAACTTCTCATTAGGGCGCTCAAAACATTTGTGTTTACATTTGAAGTGCTTTACCTTCTTAAGGTGCTCCAGACTAACCTGACTCCAAGGCGCTCCATCATCATCCTTAACGCGCTAAAAACATCATCTCCACTCTAGGCAAAAACATCATCCAACTCCTTAAGGCACTTCACTGTCAAAGTCTGAAGGCGCTCTACCTAGACCTTTCCCCTAGGCGCCAGAGCTCCTAAGCACTCACCAGATAACTCTCTTCTTCAAGGCGCAAATCTTCCTATACTATGATTGCCTCTGAAACGTCGATTAACATGATGTGAGGGTGCAAAGGCTACTCCAATCCTCAGTGAGCGCCTAGTTTAAACAAGGAGAAATAAAGCATTCAAAACTATCCAAATGGTCATCCCCTTCCTAATGTCTTCACTGCTCCGGAAAACCTTGGCCAAAATGACACATAACAACTCCTATGAGCGCCCTTATGCCCTAGGATCATCTAGTTTGTGTGTCTTGTAATGAGGAGTTCATGTAAGTTTGGAATGAGCGCCTTGAATAAGTGTAAACTAGCCTAGAGAAGGGTATGTGCGCCTTGAGCATTCCAGAGATAACTGTGCGCCTAGAACAATATGAGTGCTCATGATGATGATTAACGCCCTGATGAGACTATGAGCGCCTTGTTCAGGAGATACCTTGTTTGATCATAAAATGCACCTTGAGTCTTGAAGGTTTTGAGTGCCTAGGTGATTTGGATGTTGGGATGTTGGTATGCGCCCAAGATTGAGGTAAGTGAGCGCTTGTAATGGAGGAGAGCAATGAGATGAGGTTTAGCGCCTCCAAGTAAGGTCAGAGGTGAGGTTAGAGGTGAAATGCGCCTTTGGACCATTCTGGTGCCTTGGATGAAGAACCTATATCTTGAGCCCAAGAGGTAAAATTTGCGCCTTAGTGGATTTGGAGAGTTACAGAGATTAGAGAAAAGTGCCTTGAAGACAGAGTTGTTCAAGGCGCATGTGTGATTTGGTCAAAAACAGGCGCCTAGAGTGAATAGGCTTTCATCCTGACTTAATACACTGCCTCCTTCTGACGATTTTTGGGGCAGCAGAAAACCTTTCACCACGGGCAAATACCTCAGAGCTATAAAAAATAGAGAGAGGTTATTGTAGAGGCACTCTACGTGATCCCGTTGCCTCAGACGGAATGTTTCTAAGTGACACAGTTTTCGAGTAACATCTCGTCAAAGATTGCTACCTTTTTGCACTTTGGACTCTTCAGGGATATCATCGGTACAATGTAGCTCCAACTATTTCGACATGTTTGGGTGAGAAATAGGACCATGCCTAGCATAAATGTACCCATTCGGATGCGTTGGAATAGTCAGTTTGGTCGCATCAGGAGCAGGACGAAAGTTACACCCCTTTGCAACTTTACACTGCCTCCTTCTGACGATTTTTGGGGCAACAGAAAACCTTTCACCACGGGCAAATGCCTCAGAGCTATAAAAAATTGAGAGAGGTTATTGTAGAGGCACTCTACGTGATCCCGTTACCTCAGACGGAATGTTTCTAAGCGACACGATTTTTGAGTAACATCTCGTCAAAGATTGCTGCCTTTTTGCACTTTGGACTCTTCAGGGATATCGTCGGTACAATGTAGCTCCGACTGTTTTGACATGTTTGAGTGAGAAATAGGACCATGCCTAGCATAAATGTACCCATTCGGACGCGTTGGAACAGTCAGTTTAGTCGCATCAGGAGTAGGACGAAAGTTACACCCCTTTGCAACTTTACACTGCCTCCTTCTGACAATTTTTGGGGCAACAGAAAACCTTTCACCACAGGCAAATGCCTCAGAGCTATAAAAAACCAAGAGAGGTTATTGTAGAGGCACTCTACGTGATCCCGTTGGCTTAGACGAAATGTTTCTAAGTGACACAATTTTTGAGTAACATCTCGTCAAAGATTGCTGCCTTTTTGCACTTTGGACTCTTCAGGGATATCGTCGGTACAATGTAGCTCTGACTATTTCGACATGTTTGAGTGAGAAATAGGACCATGCCTAGCATAAATGTACCCATTCAGACGCGTTGGAATAGTCATTTTGGTCGCATCAGGAGCAGGACGAAAGTTACACCCCTTTGTAACTTTACACTGCCTCCTTTTGACGATTTTTGGGGCAACAGAAAACCTTTCACCACGGGCAAATGCCTCAGAGCTATAAAAAACTGAGAGAGGTTATTGTAGAGGCACTCTACGTGATCCCGTTGCCTCAGACGGAATGTTTCTAAGTGACATGATTTTTGAGTAACATCTTGTCAAAGATTGCTACCTTTTTGCACTTTGGACTATTCAGGGATATCGTCGGTACAATGTAGCTCCGACTGTTTCGACATGTTTGAGTGAGAAATAGGACCATGCCTAGCATAAATGTACCCATTTGGACGCGTTGGAACAGTCAGTTTGGTCGCATCAGGAGCAAGAAGAAAGTTACACCCCTTTGCAACTTTACACTTCCTCCTTCTGACGATTTTTGGGGCAACAGAAAACCTTTCACCACGGGCAAATGCCTCAGAGCTATAAAAAATCGAGAGAGGTTATTGTAGAGGCACTCTATGTGATCCCGTTGCCTCAGACAGAATGTTTCTAAGTACTGACACGATTTTCGAGTAACATCTCGTCAAAGATTGCTGCCTTTTTGCACTTTGGACTCTTCAGGGATATCGTCGGTACAATGTAGCTCCGACTGTTTCGACATGTTTGGGTGAGAAATAGGACCATGCCTAGCATAAATGTACCCATTCGGACATGTTGGAACAGTCAGTTTGGTCACATCAGGAGCAGGACGAAAGTTACACCCCTTTGCAACTTTACAACTGCCTCCTTCTAATGATTTTTGGGGCAACAGAAAACCTTTCACCAAGGGCAAATGCCTAAGAGCTATAAAAAACTGAGAGAGGTTATTGTAGAGGTACTCTACGTGATCCCGTTGCCTCAGACAGAATATTTCTAAGTGACACGATTTTTGAGTAACATCTCGTCAAAGATTGCTGCCTTTTTGCACTTTGGACTCTTCAGGGATATCGTCGGTACAATGTAGCTCCGACTGTTTCGACATGTTTGGGTGAGAAATAGGACCATGCCTAGCATAAATGTACCCATTCAGACGCGTTGGAATAGTCAGTTTGGTCGCATCAGGAGCAGGACAAAAGTTACACCCCTTTGCAACTTTACACTGCCTCCTTCTGACGATTTTTGGGGCAGCAGAAAACCTTTCACCACGGGTAAATGCCTCAGAGCTATAAAAAACTGAGAGAGGTTATTGTAGAGGCACTCTACGTGATAGCGTTGCCTCAGACGGAATGTTTCTAAGTGACATAGTTTTTGAGTAACATCTCATCAAAGATTGCAGCCTTATTTGCACTTTGGACTCTTCAGGGATATCGTTGGTACAATGTAGCTCAGACTGTTTCGACATGTTTGGGTGAAAAATAGGACCATGCCTAGCGTAAATGTACCCATCAGAATGCGTTGGAACAGTCAGTTTGGGTCACATCACGAGCAAGACACCAAAAATGCAAAGGTTGCTTTGTGCAACTTGACAACATTGACATTTTTTTTGCAACATGACTCAAAGACTCAAACTGACCCCCAAATGACTCAAAGTGACTTAAAATCACCTTGATTATAGAGGTCAAGGCGCTCCTTATCATTCATTCATTATGAGCACCTTGGGAGAATGGTATATAGGTCATCATCATGATTGGGCGCCCTGGATCCAGAGTGTTGGAGAGATCATCAAATGGTGTCTAGTAGGGTGAGTTATGAGTTTGGTCGCATCAGGAGCAGGACACCAAAAATGCATAAACATGATGATGTAAAAATATGTACATATGTGTAAAAATGCAGGAGGAAATAAAAAAAGACAAACCTTACAAATTAATGTGCATACTTACAACTCAATGTAACATAACTTTACAAAATCAATGTGAATACTTACAAATTAATCCAATGAACCATCTGGATCTGCTCTACTCTTTATTGTGTTAAGTATTGCTTCATGGTCAGACTCACGCACCTTCCACAATATTTTGTTCAAAGGTCTACCCCGATACTTTATCAAATGAACATTGGATGCCACGACAAGGTTCGAGTAATGAAGAATCTTTTGATGCATGTCAAAGTCCTGAAATAGCCAAATATTAACACTCTTATGTGGGTACCCTTCTAAGCCATGTTCCAATAATAACCACTGATCCTATAGGGTATTCGATGTTTTCTCCATCTGTAACAGGGGCCCTCCAATTTCTTTTTGGCCTCAACACAACGACATAAGTAATAATCTGTTCCCTCTTCATTATCTTCATCTGCAATAACTGCATATACGTGTCCTACATTGATATGTGTAGCAAATTAGATGAAATTAGTCAACATTACAAAAACACTACAAAGTAAGATGACATTACCTGGTTGAACTAGATGAAATTAGATGCATATATGTGCCTGATATTACCTGGTTGAACTAAATCTGATATGTGGTCAAAGTCAACTGACGATTCCATCTGTGTTAGTTCCAATGCCGTCGGGGTCGATACGTGTCAAGTGGGCTAAGATAACTTAACTGCCATTCGTCAACCCACTCCTTTGACTCGCACTCATCCCAGACTTGAATTGTACAGGAAGAACAAAAGCATGACATCTTTCGTGTATGGATACTCCATGAACCTGCAATTGAGCTTCTGAAAGAGTGCATCTCATTTGATCCTATCAGTGTACAACAATCCTCATATGGTGCAATGTTAGTATCATCTATCAACCAAAAAAATCTACGAACTAAAGACTTACCTTCATTACCTGGACCCATGGAAGCATTACACCACTCGACAATCAATTTTGCATCTGTCAACTTTGCATTATCTTTATACTTTAACTCTTCTCGTGCTCCCCCCTTTCCATGCCCGGCCTCACAAAAGTTCCACATATGTTGAATACCTGTAAAATTATGCCTCCTACTCAGCCCAATAGAAATTTCGTGAGTTCTTGAATTGTGATGCACAATTATCTAACCATATGATATGCTGACTGAACGATATGCCCCTTCTAGCCAAATCATTATAGAACACCTGAAAGCAACCTTGCACGAACTCCGTAGAATGCGTGCGATCATCACTAATATAGAAATGATACTCCCTTATGATCTTTCTATCATCCTCTGTACTATCATTCGCATGAATGAATGCGATGTGCACAAATATAGAAACCTGTGTGGAGTTGTAATATTGTGATTGCACCTCACGCTGTGGCTGTAGACTATAGTTCTCTGCAAAGTCGACGACTGAAACAATGCTACCAACTGGAAATGTGTCCTTGCATAACTTGAATTGCAAGTCCAACCATCGAGCTCTATGGGCATGTCTTGCATACTCATACACTATGCTGTCACGAAATATAGGCATAAACTGATACACTGGAATCTTTTCAATAACTAATTCACACCTCTTTGCTTCTTTCCATCTTTTGTATTGTATGCCACTATTTTATACTTGCCAAACTCTACTAGTTCATTTCCAACCGCATGTGTTATTTCCATATGTTCACATATTGGCAAATGTTGCAAGCCACCGCAACGATGACATGTGCCATCCAAGCATAATTTCTTGTAGAATATTTGACCTTCCTCTCTTTCACATAAAATTCTTGATATGAAGTCTCTTGAAGATGTTGGTGGGGCACATATGGCACAACCCTGCAAATCATTGTTAGTATGCATATCTAAACATATAGACCTATAAGCATCAAAATGGTTAGAAAATTCAATATGTAATCTACAACAACAAGTAGTGCATGTGTGATTTATCTTAACATAGAAAGGTTTTAGCATTTCAAAATATCTTTGACAAATTTTAATTTGAGGATACTTCTCTAGAAATTTACCATAACACTGTGTTTGAGTCTCATCCAAAAAATGCTTTGGATGTGGCTCGCAGTTCTGACTACCAATTCTCCTTCTTACCACATCCCTTTGATTTGGAGATACCCTTGTGTAATTCTTTCAAAAGTCTTCAATTAGTGATCTCAATGCTTCAACAATTGGTTTATCTTTTCGTGGTAGTCTCCCCGAGAACACCCATAATTCATTGGCATTAGTGTCCTCAATTCTTTGGCGTCTTCCAACGGCTCTTGATAAAGTTTTCCTATTAATTCTCAATTTTTGACTTCTGTTTCTAATGAGATGAGCTTTCCTCGTTTGACTACTTACTATAGTCGATGTAATCACACGCCGTGTTGCATTACTATCTTTTGTGCGTGAGGTGTTACCCACACTCTCATACGCACTCATTAGATTCTTGACAATAGATTTTTCACTTGAAGCCTCTGATGTTCTCAACCTAAGAATCTTCATGATAGACCTATACTTTATACTTCGCATCATTTCAACGAATAGTTGACATCTTGCAGTCTCATTTAACTTTTCAAAGAACAATCTCCAAATCTTATTAGCATATCTTCTACAAGTGCGTTTTGGAATCTTACCTTCCATTGGCTGTAAAATATTCTCATCAATATCAATCAAATACTTTGGCTTTCTATGCAAAATTCTAGGTGGTGTCAAGTTAGGTAAATTCATCTCAACATTAGGAATTTCATCAATATTTAAATGAGATGGGTTAGATGGCATACCTTCGATCGAAGATGGAATAGATGACATACCTTGAGGTTGAGGTGGGAACGATGGCATACCTCCTTCATCACATGTGAGTGATGATGTACTCTCAACTTGAGATGTGGTAGATGGTGTCCCTACATGTTGTCTTGCGATAAAGGATGTGTCTCCAACTATGGTATTCAAATCTCTTGTACCACGAAGTTTTTGCATTCGTTCTCTTTGTGCCACCAATACCATATCTCTTTGTGATGGTTGTGGTTCCTCTTCAATTGGTATGTCTTCATTTATCGTGTCCAATTTCCTCTTCTCACGAAGTTCCCTCATAGCCATTGCTTTCTTTGCATTCTTAGCTTCTATCTCTTCCTGTGTTGGTTTAATTTTTGATCGTTTCCTCGGCATGACGGAGAATTGTCTGTAGCATGATAAAGAGACCAATATTAGTTCCTAAGAAATGAATACATGATAATAGTGGGATTGTATTTTTTTTATGTTGTAAGGATTTATTCTTGTATAGTTTGACATCATGGTATGAACTAAGGTTTGTTTATTACACATAATTATTAAAGAGCCCAAGTGTAGAAAATATACATGGCATCATGTGAGATTGTAGGTTGCTTTCTTGATTGGAAATGTGTCTATTTTAAACATGTATGATAAAGCATGATAAAGTAATTCAATCTGAAATAAGGAAAATGTAAAGAACATGCATGTAAAGACTTGACATACCTAAAAAATGAAGATTTGAATGGAGAGAGTACCCAATTATGTAGTGTTTTTATCTTCTTGCATCAAACTCCTCAACAATTTGAGTTTTTCACCACTTGCTTCCTTTTCAATGTTAAATTCTTAAAATTGAATCAAAATTAACATTGCAATACTACAAAAATTGAAACTTGTATAGATATATATCAAATTTAATTTGAAAACTATGTTATTTCCTCCTTCTCAAGTTGGCAAAGCAGAAAAGGTGGTGGAAAGATCATGCAAAGGTGGTACAATGTGTCAAATGTGCATGTGAACTTCCCAATAGCATGAAAGCACTTCTTTTTTGTCGGAGCACGCGCAGAATCAGTAAGAAAACAGAGCATGTGGGCCTGGATCACGGGGGTAACCACTTTTTTACCGTTTCAGTAGAAATACAAAACGCGAGTGCGTTATAACGCGCTCGCATTTTGTCCTGCTATAGATCCCTAAACCCTAAACCCTCAACTCTGATCCCTTGACCCTCAACCCTTAATGTCAAATCCTAATCCCTCAACCCTATCCCTAAACCCTCAACCTTCAATGTCAAATCCTAATCCCTCAACCCTCAACATCAAATCCTAATCCCTCAACGTCAAATCCTAATCTGTCAACCCTCCAACCCTATCCCTAATCCTTACAACCCTCAACCCTAATCCCTCAACCCTTAACTCTGATCCATCAACCCTCAACACTATACCTTAAACCCTAATCCCTTCAACCTCAACCCTATCCCTAAACCCTTAACCCTCGAACCTCAGCCCTCGATGTCAAACCCTAATCCCTCAACCCTTAACTCTGATCCCTCATCTCTCAACCCTAACCCTAAACCCTCAACCCTCAACATCAAACCCTAATCCCTCAACCCTCAACCCTAATCTGTCATCTGTCATCCCTCCACACTCTACTTTAACCCTAATTCCTCGACCCTTGACCCTCGAACCTCAACCCTCAACCCTCAACATCAAACCCTAATCCCTCAACCCTTCACTCTAATCCCTCGACCTTCAACCCTGATCCTAAACCCTAAACCCTCAACGCCAAATTCTAATCCCTTAACCCTTCACTCTAATCCCTCAACCCTAAACCCTATCCCTAAACCCTCAACACTATACCTTAAACCCTAATCCCTCAACCCTAACCCTAAACCTTGTCCCTAAACCCTAATCCCTTCAACCTCAACCCTATCCCTAAACCCTTGACCCTCGAACCTCAGCCCTCGACGTCAAACCCTAATCCCTTGATGCAGAACGAAACCAGTTGAACATTAACACAGGTGAAAAAATCCTTGAAAGTCCACATAATAACCTTTACAGTGTATATCGGCAAGACAATTTAAATGTCACACCGAAATGTACCTATTCTTGCCTATCGGCAAGACAATGGCTATCGGCAACCACCTTTCTCTCATCGGCCTATGAGGTAACTCATGCCGACATATGTTACATCGGCCGCACTTTCCCGTCGTCTTCCCGATCGGAGAGAACATAACTGTCAGGGAACTCTTTAAGTCTCCTGCCGATGCTATCGGTTACGCCGATAGACTTACCATCGGCAAGACTTCTTGAATCTCACCCCGATCGGTGAGAGATCCTACCATCGGTCCAAACCAACTTTCTTATGCCGATGGCATTACTCACACCGATATACTTCGCTTCTCTTTCGTCGGTCTGACTTAGACTATAGGTGTAACTTAATCCTCCTCGTCCGATATCAAACCTTACGCCGATGCACATCCTCTGCTTTACCTTTGTCGATGTGACTAAGACCATCGGTGGGACTCTTCGCCCATCTTCCGACAATACAACTCTTACCGATAACTCAACATAATGCTTCATCTTCGGTAAGACATTACCATTTGTCACCTCGACACAAACACGATCGACAAGATTAATGTTATCGGTTCAATGCACCTTTGTCTACCCGATAGACATAGTCAATCCGATGACTTCTCCATACATTGCTCGACTTATTCTTCCGGTCCTCCTTACTGTTTCCACCGGTCATTTCTTGCATCGTTCAGAATGCTTATTCTAAAAACCTCACATACAACAATGATATTCAAATGGAAGATACGAACTGTCCTCACAAACATTCATTGTATACACATAAAGTGCTAATTCCTTCTCTGCACATTGTAACCGAACAGAACACACAGAAACACTAAAACTACATAACAGAAATAAATCTAACTACATGGAGGTCATTCCACTGATTTCAAAGAAATCCACCAGTGGAATGACTCCAATCGGTATCACTGTAGTTTGACCAGAAAACACAGAATTTCTTTATTCCTTCTGCTTCAGAATAAAATACAATTTCTCTCTCTGTTCATTCACTCCCCTCTACATGAACAGAGACCAACAATATAAAGACTCTCAATTGACAGTTACACACGGTGGAAGGTGAATCACCTATAACCACCCTGCCAATTAGTTACAAACCTTTCAGACATTCAGTTCGGTTACAAATGGTAATGACACGTACACAAACTACTCAACATTATGCCGTTACTTGGCCAAATTCTAATCCCTCAACCCTTCACTCTAATCCCTCAACCCTAAACCCTATCCCTAAACCCTCAACACTATACCTTAAACCCTAATCCCTCAACCCTAACCCTAAACCTTGTCCCTAAACCCTAATCCCTTCAACCTCAACCCTATCCCTAAACCCTCAACCCTCAACATCAAACCCTAATCCCTCAACCCTCAACCCTAATCTGTCATCTGTCATCCCTCCACACTCTACTTTAACCCTAATTCCTCGACCCTCGACCCTCGAACCTCAACCCTCAACCCTCAACATCAAACCCTAATCCCTCAACCCTTAACTCTAATCCCTCGACCTTCAACCCTGATCCTAAACCCTAAACCCTCAATGCCAAATTCTAATCGCTCAACCCTTCACTCTAATCCCTCAACCCTAAACCCTATCCCTAAACCCTTAACACTATACCTTAAACCCTAATCCCTCAACCCTAACCCTAAACCTTGTCCCTAAACCCTAATCCCTTCAACCTCAACCCTATCCCTAAACCCTTGACCCTCGAACCTCAGCCCTCGACGTCAAACCCTAATCCCTCAACCCTTAACTCTGATCCCTCATCTCTCAACCCTAACCCTAAACCTTCAACCCTCAACATCAAACCCTAATCCCTCAACCCTCAACCCTAATCTATCATCCGTCATCCCTCCACACTCTACTTTAACCCTAATTCCTCGACCCTCAACCCTATCCCTAAACCCTTGACCCTCGAACCTCAACCCTCAACCCTCAACATCAAACCCTAATCCCTCAACCCTTAACTCTAATCCCTCAACCTTCAACCCTGATCCTAAACCCTAAACCCTCAATGCCAAATTCTAATCCCTCAACCCTTCACTCTAATCCCTCAACCCTCAACCCTATCCCTAAACCCTCAACACTATACCTTAAACCCTAATCCCTCAACCCTAACCCTAAACCTTGTCCCTAAACCCTAATCCCTTCAACCTCAACCCTATCCCTAAACCCTTGACCCTCGAACCTCAGCCCTCGACGTCAAACCCTAATCCCTCAACCCTTAACTCTGATCCCTCATCTCTCAACCCTAACCCTAAACCCTCAACCCTCAACATCAAACCCTAATCCCTCAACCCTCAACCCTAATCTATCATCCGTCATCCCTCCACACTCTACTTTAACCCTAATTCCTCGACCCTCAACCCTATCCCTAAACCCTTGACCCTCGAACCTCAACCCTCACCCTCAACATCAAACCCTAATCCCTCAACCCTTAACTCTAATCCCTCGACCTTCAACCCTGATCCTAAACCCTAAACCCTCAATGCCAAATTCTAATCCCTCAACCCTTCACTCTAATCCCTCAACCCTAAACCCTATCCCTAAACCCTCAACACTATACCTTAGACCCTAACCCTGAACCTTGTCCCTAAACCCTAATCCCTCAACCCTCAACCCTAATCTGTCATCCGTCATCCCTCAACTCTAATCCCTCATTCCTAAACCCTAAACGCTATCCCTATTCCTAGACCCCCAACATGCTCGATACTATACCTTAAACCCTAATCCCTCTACCATCGACACTCTTATTTAACCCTAATCCCTTGACCATTAACCCTATCCCTCAACCTCAACCCTCAACCCTCAACCCTCAACTCTCAACATTAAACCCTAATTCATCAACCCTAAACCCTAATCCCTCAAACCTAAACCCTATCCCTAAACCATCAACCCTCAACACTATACCTTAAACCCTAATCCCTCAACCCTCAACCCTAAACCTTATCCCTCAACCCTCAACCCTAATCCCTCATCCCTCAACTCTAATCCCTCATCCCTAAACCCTAAATGCTATCCCTATTCCTAAACCCTCAACAGACTCGATACTATACCTTAAACTCTAATCCCTTATCCCTAAACCCTCCAACCCTATCCCTAATCCTTATACCCTCCACACTCTACTGTAACCCTAATTCCTCGACCCTCAACCCTATCCCTAAACCCTTGACCCTCGAACCTCAACCCTCAACCCTCAACATCAAACCCTAATCCCTCAACCCTTAACTCTGATCCCTCGACCTTCAACCCTGATCCTAAACCCTAAACCCTCAACACCAAATTCTAATCCCTCAACCCTTCACTCTAATCCCTCAACCCTAAACCCTATCCCTAAACCCTAACCCTAAACCTTGTCCCTAAACCCTAATCCCTCAACCCTCAACCCTAATCTATCATCCGTCATCCCTCAACTCTAATCCCTCATTCCTAAACCCTAAACGCTATCCCTATTCCTAGACCCTCAACAGGCTCGATACTATACCTTAAACCCTAATCCCTCTACCATTGACACTCTTATTTAACCCTAATCCCTTGACCATTAACCCTATCCCTCAACCTCAACCCTCAACCCTCAACCCTCAACTCTCAACATTAAACCCTAATTCATCAACCCTAAACCCTAATCCCTCAAACCTAAACCCTATCCCTAAACCATCAACCCTCAACACTATACCTTAAACCCCAATCCCTCAACCCTCAACCCTAAACCTTATCCCTAAACCCTAATCCCTCAACCCTCAACCCTAATCCCTCATCCCTCAACTCTAATCCCTCATCCCTCAACTCTAATCCCTCATCCCTAAACCCTAAATGCTATCCCTATTCCTAAACCCTCAACAGACTCGATACTATACGTTAAACTCTAATCCCTTATCCCTAAAGCCTCCAACCCTATCCCTAATCCTTACACCCTCCACACTCTACTTTAACCCTAATCCCTTCAACCTCAACCCTATCCCTAAACCCTTGACCCTCGAACCTCAACCCTCAACCCTCGATGTTAAACCCTATTCCCTCAACCCTTAACTCTGATCCCTCATCTCTCAACCCTAACCCTAAACCCTAAACCCTCAACCCTCAACATCAAATCCTAATCCCTCAACCCTAAACCCTATCCCTAAACACTCAACACTATACCTTAAACCCTAATCCCTCATCCCTCAACCCTAAACCTTATCCCTAAACCCTAATCCCTCAACCCTCAACCCTAATCTGTCATCCCCCAACTCTAATCCTTCATCCCTAAACCCTAAATGCTATCCCTATTCCTACACCCTCAACAGAATCGATACTATACCTTAAACCCTAATCCCTTATCCCTAAACCCTCCAACCCTATCCCTAATCCTTATACCCTCCACACTCTACTTTAACCCTAATTCCTCGACCCTCAACCCTATCCCTAAACCCTTGACCCTCGAACCTCAACCCTCAACCCTCAATGTCAAACCCTAATCCCTCAACCCTTAACTCTGATCCCTTGACCCTCAACACTATACCTTAAACCCTAATCCATATCCCTCAACCCTTAACCCTTAAAACTTAAACCCTATCCCTACACCCTCAACACTTGACACTATATCTTAAGCCTTAAACCCTCATCCCTAAAGCCTCAACCCTCAATCCTTAAACCTTAAACCCTAAACCCTATCCCTAATCCCTCTACCCTCAACACTCTAACCCTAACCTCGACATTAAATGCTAATCCGTCAACCCTAAACCCTAATCCTAAACCCTCAACCCTCAACCCTCAACACTATACCTTAAACCCTAATCCCTCAACCCTCAACCCTAAACCTTATCCCTAAACCCTAATCCCTCAGCCCTCAACCCTAATCCATCATCCCTCAACTATAATCCCTCATCCCTAATCCCTAAATGCTATCCCTATTCCTAAACTCTCAATAGACTTGATACTATACCTTAAACCCTAATCCCTTATCCCTAAACCCTCCAACCCTATCCCTAATCCTTACACCCTCCACACTCTACTTTAACCCTAATCCCTCGACCCTAAACCCTATCCCTAAACCCTTGACCCTTGAACCTCAACCCTCAACCCTTAATGTCAAACCCTAATCCCTCAACCCTTAACTTTGATCCCTCGACCCTCAACCGTAATCTGTCATCCCTCATCCCTAAACCTTAAACGCTATCCCTATTCCTAGACCCTCAACGGGCTCGATACTATACCTTAAATGCTAATCCCTTATCCGTAAACCTTCCAACTCTATCCCTTATGCCTTAACCCTCATGATGAATAGCCTTGAATGTAAAAAAATTTGAGTGGGACATAACGCGAGCCCGTTATAACGTGCTCGCGTTATGTCAAACATGGCAAAAGATAGACTTGCGGGAAAAAATGTAAGGCAAGAAATAATGCGAGCGCATTATAACGCGAGCGCGTTATAACGCGCTCGCGTTATTTCTTGCTTTGGGAATCCCAAGCCTTGGGCTTGGGATTTGCTTTGGATTTCCAACCCAAAGGCTTGGAGTGCCTTATGAACAGTCACAGACGTGTTTTTCTGTATTCTTCAAAATTTCACATAATTTCGTTCGTGCTAACCCTCAGATTTGCATGTGTTTCAAGGTTGAACAAATCAAACACATGGGTAATGTTAGGCTTTCTCTTAGCTATTTGACGATGTGATTTTTTTCACATTTTAACAATGTTAAGCCTTTCATCTTTAATTTCTTTTGTTTGTGTGTCCGTTTTTATGCAAAAACCACTGTTTGGTCTTTTTTTCATTGTAAAATAAATATTCACTCAAATTTCAAAAAAATTACATATTTAGAAACTAGACTCCATTCTACAAATATTAAAAAAATAAAAAAATGATTTTCAATTAGTTTTCAAAATTTATAGGGGTAGCACGGCCAAAATTCTATTTTTTAGGATGTGTCCACTTTAAAAATTAGTAAAAAATCAAATATTCATCAAAAAATTATCAAAAAAATCGGGCATAAACTACATGCTATTACCTAATTTCTCACTGAAGCGATTTTAAAAATACCAAAAAAAAGTTGACCTTTTGAGGGAGCCACAAAACATGCTATGTTATGTTTTTTTGACAGAAACAACACCAATTTCTGTGGCTCCCTCTTTTGAACCCCTTAATCTATGCCATTTTCAAAACAAAATAGTAGTTTAGAAAGTAGACTCGGAGCACTACGAACATTGTTTTGGTTGCATCTCTAAATTTTGAGTGTAACTATGCTCAATTTCTCATCCAAGGCCAGTATTTCCTGATTTCAGAAAAAAAGTGGCCACTTAAGACCCCTTTTTGGCCCCCCATCTTCTTGCACTTACCCGTAAATTCTTTTTGCCTTGTTAGTGGAATCTCTTTTCCTTGTTGCCATCAATGACAACATTCAATCATTCATCAGAGTAGTGTCTCTTGCTAATAGATACATCTAGTTTTTCATGTTTCTTGTTTAATGAAGGTGACAAGCTAGTAGATTCCTACATAGATAGTGTTAATAGAGATAGATGAGTAAGGAAGAATCATTTTTGATCCATAGTTAATTCTCTATACATGCACAAAGAACTTGAGGATGAGGACAATCACCAATTATCTCATTCAGTGGAAGAACATACCAGTTGAAGATTCCATGTGGGAATATAAAGATTTTGTGAAGAAACAATGACAATGATTACATTGAGGAAAATGCTTCTCTAAAGAGGTGGGGCATGCTACACCTTTAATCTTATTGTGTGCATAGGGTTATGTGTAGTTGATTTGTGGGTACCTTAACTCTTAATTAAGTTATATGATCATTATTATATCCTTATCTAGTCAATTATGTCAACCTAGGTGTTATATTTTGGTATCCAGGTTGGCCTGGGTGATATCCAAGGCATAAGTAGGGTATATAGGAGGTAGTAAGTGTTATTTGATCATCACATTATGAACTAGGTTCTTCATTGGAAACTTTGGGAGGTTGACCCCTCAAAGTAGATTATTAATATCAAGTATCTATAACATATTTTCTATTATATTGCTTTATTGTGCAAGTTGATTCGTTTACCTCTCCCCTTGTTGTGTCCCAGTACAACTCTCATATTCTACTTGGGTACTTGGAAGAGGGAGGATTTATTTCAAAGAAAAGAAGGATGAGTCTTCCTGACATTTAGTTGGGAAATTTTTCTAGAGATGATTTTTTGTAGTATCGCTATGGCACTCTAGATGAGTTGGATAGTGATGATATGACTTTTGACTTAGTAATGAATTTTCTCACCTAGAATGTTTGAGATCTTATAAACATACCCAGGAAGTATTATGTGAGAGAGACTCATCAAAGATTTCTAGGTTCAGATGTTCTTTATTTGCAATAAGTTACTAGATTACTATTTTTTTCCTTTTGTTGTTTGTTGTGTTATTTAGCCAGCTAGTTCTTTTTTGTGTAGAAATCACAATGTAGGTCATGGAGGAGTTGTCATATTTCTCTCTCATAGGTGGCATATGCATTTAGTTGATCATGGATGTGACCCTATTAATAGAGATTTATGGGCCCTTTTCAATATTGACAACCATTCCTTTGGATTTATTAATGTTTATGCCTCCAATGATGTTGTTCAACAATCTTCCCTTTAGTGTTGGATTGCTAATTCAGTGGCTGCCACCAATTCAGTTTTGTGTGGAGACTTTAATATGGTAGAGATGGCATATGATAAAGATGACACTCTTTCCATGCATTGGACAACTGATAAAAATGATGGTTGGTATTTCATGCACAATAATTGGGTCTTTTTTATCCCAATATGGGCCACCATCATAACCACCCGCATTGGCATAATGGAGTGATTTTTGGACTAGGCCTGATAGAGTTTACAATAGATTGATCATGCTATGCTTTCAAAACAATATTTTTCCATTCATAAACTATTTCTCACTTTTAGTGGAGCATTTGTCAGATGTTGTCCTTTCTAACCACTTTCCCATTTGATTTTACATGGAATGGTAACTTGCTAAATCCAAGTCTAACAAGTCTCAATTTTTTCTCAATACTTTTTTGTTGAGTCATCAACCCATGTTGGCCCACATCTAATTGTCTAGAATATTGATCCCTAGCCCACTTAACAAACAAGTTGGATTGACTAACTTGGAATTATGTTATCAAATGCACCTCCTAGTTCTTGCAGATCTATGGCCACCAACCAGCTAGGTTTTGTCATTACTCTTATGAGATTATCCCCTTAGAGCTTTGTTGAGCCACCATCACCCTAGAAGCCAATCCCTTTGCTCCATCTTTACATTTGCAGGTCGCTGATCTTTGACAATAGTCATATGGCAAGGGGTGCCTAGATTAAATCCCATTTACATTGGCTTAAAGTGGGAGATAGAGCTTCTAAAGAGTTATTTTATGCTCTTCATGCTTGCCACACTTATCATGCAATTAATAAAATTAAAGAAGGCCATCAAATTTTGATTAAAATTCCTAATATCCTTTAGGATTTTGTTTGTCATTATGAATAGGTTTTCAAAGATCAAGAAAATTCTCCTAAATGTGATCAAGCTTTGCAATAATGCCTTAGGGTTGTCTCTTGTCATCTTTCTCCTTCTTAGCAAGTCTTTTGTGATCAATTTATCTCCATTGTTGATTTCTAGGAAGCTATGTTTTCTATGGCAAATGATAAAGATCTTGGTTGTGATTGTTTTCCTTGTGAGTTCTATAAGGCTCCTAGAGACTTGGTTGGAGAGGACCTTCAAAAAGTCTATCTTAAAGATTTTCATTCAAATTCTTTATGAGAAATTTTAAACAAAGGAAATATTAAGTTGATACCTAAATCTATCTAGATCCTGGGGATATTTAGAAATTTGGTGGTTAATTACCTTGCATATTGTCTCATACAAGATCATAGCCAAAGCTCTTGATTTGAAGTTGCATCATCTTCTCCCTCAGATTGTGTGACTAGAGAAAACTAGTTTCATCAAGTCCAAATATATCCTAGATAATATTATTGTAGTCTAGGAAGGAATCAAGTGGGCTATATGTTTTCTATAAAAAGTTATATTCATCAAAATTGACTTTTCCAAAAACTATGATTGTATTGAATGCCCTTTTATCATTTCAATGCTCCAAGCTTTAGAATTTGGGCCCTACTTTGTTTATTGAAAGCTCTTCTTAGATGCTTTTTCTTGCCTCACCATTAATGCCCATCAATATAATGTTTTTGGTCTACTTAGTTCTATTCGTTAAGGATGTCCTTTAGCCCTTGTGGTTTATGTGTTAGCTGCAAAAGGAATTAGCTCTCTTGGCCAATTATGTATCTCAGAAGTTGGTCAAAGGCATTTCCTTGCCCAATTCTTTAGCTTAGCTTGTGAATGGACATTTTTACAAATAAATCTTTTCTTACACTCCTAGAAGAAAAAAGTAAAATGAAGCAAGATTTGCATTGTCTAGATATGTTTTGTAAGGCTTCAGGGTTAAGCATTCAATGGTAGAAAACCTAATGCTACAAGAAATATTTTCTACCTAAACTTTTTTGGTTGGATTCCTATGGGTGGAAGTGGATTGGGAATGGATAACTTTTTAGATTTCTAGGCATTTCTTTTTCTTTTCAAGTCTCCCCCTCTGCCTTATGGTAGCCTGTCATTTGTAGAATTTGAAAGAAGTTGGCTTATTACATTACCAAACCTCTCTCTTTAGAAAGAAATTTTCAAGTGTGCTCCAAGATTGTTGTAGATACTCATGTTTATTTTTCTTCCTACTAGGTTCCTTCAAAAGCTTCTTATCAAAAACTTGAGAATCTTCACAAAGATTTTCTTTGGGCTTCCTTTAAAATCATAGATATTTTCATCATGTTTCTTGGGAGTTTTTTTGTCTCCCTCATGATTCTGGAAGATTAGGATTGATCTCCACTCAACAAAAAGGGTTGGCCTTGTGTGCCAAATGGACTATTTGAGATCTTGAAGGTAATGAAGCTTGGAAAGTTCTAGTACATCATTGTATTTCTTCAGGTGTTCCTCATGGAAGACATTCCTAGAAGGGAATTAGCCTTCACATCCTTCTTATTATTCTAGTGCCCATCTAGATTCAAGGTACTTTTGTGATGAAAAGCATTTGGAGTTCCTGGGAAGTTATCAAGCCTTGGCTTGTATGGAATGGGAAGGATTTTTCTTTGATCATTTTATTAACTAGTAATGCATATGCTGGTCTCCAATTATTTGTGGTCAAGATCTCCCTCTGACTAGAACTCCATGGGTCTAGGATTTGATGTTCTTGAAGAAGGGAATCAAATTCCTTCTAGATCTTTTGTCCAAAACAACTAGGAAATTTATTTCTTGCCTTGAAGACAAAGACAAGTTTTGTTTGTCCCATCAATACTTTGAAACTTTCCAAGTTTTCGTAGATTTTATGCCACTGAATGTGGTTCACAAGGTGGGAATTCACAGTTTCAAGACATGATGAAAAGACTAAAAATGGTATCCTAATACACCTTTTCACAATTATAAGCCTTGTAAGGGCTATTCCTTGATTTATCCTCACCTACATATGGTGCCTATTCTAAACTAAAGTTGGTTTTTGCAATCTCCTTTAAGTGTCTAGTAACACATATTTTAAATAGTTTGGTCAACTGTTATTGAGCCAAAGCTTTCTCACTTTGTTTGGTCTATTATTTTACAAGGCCTTCCTATTGGGTCTATATTAGATCTTATTGGGATCAAAGATCCTCATCATCCATTTTGTGTTCACCAAGAGACTCTCAAGCATATTTTTAGTTATGTCCTAGAGCTCAAGCTACTTGGACTTAGATTCATGATTTCTTTAGACCCTTTTGGTTTGAGCCATTTTTCTGGCATATGGTGCTATTAGGGGATTGGCCTTAAGTTCCCTCCACATATACTGAAATTTGATATACTTTCAAGGTGGAAATTATATTCAACATTTAGAAGGATAGAAATTATATTTTATTCTTACGATGTTCTATTCATCCTAATTTCTCTTTGTACACTAAAGATGTTATTTGTTCTAATCCACTTATGTAGATTCAAGTGTAAGCCAACAATGTTGCACTTGAGGTGGTACATATTAAGGTGTTGTTGGATAATTGGAGTAATGCCCCATGCACCATTGCTAAATTCCCACTAGCTCTTGCTTCTAATTGAGGCCATTGTCTATCTTGTGGGCATTGTCAAGGATGTAGTCACTCTACTCATGGGGACTAGAATGCTCACTCTCATGCCTCCCATCCTCCTATGAGGCATTCCAGGGATCAATCTCAGAGAGGGTGGTCTCATCCCATTCACCACCACTCTACTTCTCCCCAAGCTCCTAGTTGTGGGCTTAGTGGTTGGATAGATTCTAGCAAGTTTCCTCACTTGTCTCATGCAATTTCATTTGTTCATGACAATAAACCCTTAGTTGAAGATAAAAAGATGACAAAGACAATGATGGTTGGGAACCCCCTACGGATACTTTAGACCCCACTAATGTATGGGGTAAAATTGATGATTAAGACCCCCCTCCTCTCCCTTCTAGTGCTATAGCTCTTGCCACATAGCGTCCTATTTGTGCTCTTTAATCCAAGTTTGTTTCCATTTGGACTATTGGGGTCTGAAGTTTTCCACCCACTTTTTTGTGAATATGTGTAATATTATTTCATAATTAAGTAATACAGATAATTATTCACATAAAGTTAAGAAAATGTAACAACCAACACACTTCATTTATGATGAAATGGTATTAGTGTTGCCAACCATTGCATGGACATAATTATCACTTGCTCTATTATTGTATTTTTTTCTTCTTTTTTTGGATTTATTTTGATTGAGTTATCTTTTCTGTTATAATAAGTACATAAGTGGTATACTTTATATTAAGAATTCACATATAACTTGAATCTTAATCTTTTATGTGCATTCACTTTTAGAAATCAATTTCAATCATTAGATTTATTGATTTATCCATTCCCCACCTAAGATCATATATGTAATAGTGCAAATGACCTAGATGTTACATTTCCAATTATGAAAGTGACCCTAGAACTTGTCAAGAAGCTAAGGTAGTGGAACAACTTCCTACACTAATTTTGAGTGGAGGATTATGCAAAAAAATTCAAATCTTTACAATAGTTAAACTGATGCAGGAGCATCTAGAAGCATTCATAACAATTGAGATAGTTGACAGTGAAGTTGCAGAGGACAGAGAGAGTGACCTTGGAGAATTCTGTATTTTACCGCTTCTGCATATTAGAGGCTGCTGAGCTGGACTTAGCATCTAGACATAGTCATTGACAACATATCTGAAATTTAGATCATTTGGGTTTGATTCTAGAGAGATATCACTATCAGAAGATTACCTACTTTTGACCTATTTTCACATAGCAGAGCCGACAATGTTCAATGGAATCTAATCATCTTGCGGAGTGATTCCATGACTTACAGAGCCTAAAGGAATATTATGCAATGTAGTATAGGACCTAGTTAACATTCATGGAGATCCGCGTGAAGTTTTATGTACCTACGGAGCAATGCCTTATGTTTAGGCCCAACTTATTCTATGTACACATTACCTTAACTAGCCGTTGCATTTTGGCCGACTTGATAATGTTTAGAAAGATTGCGGAGGATATAAATTAAAGATAAAGGATTGTTTCTAGGTAGTGATCAATAGCATGAAGATAAGAAGCAAGATCTAAAGTTGTTTTGATCTGAATAGTTGAACAGAGTAGAAGGCAGAACAGGAAGTAGAATGAGTTGTAGAGTAGAGAATTGAGTTGTAGAAGAAAGAAATCATGGAAGAATATTGTTGTATGAATCTTTTGTAATCCATGGGTTGTGGCCTAGCATCTGTAAATCCCTTGATGCATGTGTAATTTGATTTGAAGTTATAATATAAGAGGAATGAGCTTTGAAGGTTTGGTTTTTCCCTGTTAGGGTTTTCCCAGGATACATCTTGTGTTATGTGTTCATGAATATCTTTTACCTTTCTATTGATTAGCTATTAGCTTCAGTTGCATGTCTATTATATCATGGTGTTATTTGTTTAGGGCTACAAGGTTGGACAGTCCCTCATCGGACCCTCCTACCTTGACTGCATCATAAACATAAATAGTAGTTTGTAACTCCCTACAAAAATAACCCAACTTCTGAGAACCATAAATTTTGATCCGAGTGTTTGGTTGATGAACTATTTGATGTGTTGAAATATCGTGAAGAGATCTATGCCCTTATAATCTTCTCTACTGATTATGCCCACTTTTGGTGCCATATAGAGCTTCTAAGTGCCTCAAAATTGACTTTGAAACTTTTTTAGGGGTTTTTAAAGAAATAGAAAGTTTAATATCTTTCAACCCACAAATGATCCTTGGAAAATTTCTTCACCAAAGGTTATAGTTTTCAATTCCAAAACTTTGAGTAAATTGTCATTTCCATATGTACTCAAATGCAAACTTTCTAAAAATAGCAAGTTGTTATTTTTAGCTGGTTGGAAATTTTGAAGGTTCTGAATCATTATTCAAGCAAATGGGTATCCATAAATACCAAAATTGAAAAGAACAAAAAAAATCATCATTTTTTTTTGGTGATGAAAGATTGCCCTTACACCACTGGATGCTCCTACATCAATTCTAAACAACTTAGCAATTTCATATATCTTTATACATGCTTTACGCCATATTGACAAGAGACACTGCTCCAGTATGGACCTGTATGTTGTTATTGATGGCAACAAGGCTCAGAGATCCTATCACTATGACAAGAAGAGATATCTCTAGAACACATTGGATTCTAGGTCCAGTTGACTAAAAATGGCTAAGTATGGAAAATATTCAGAGTAGAGGACAGTGACCTGGATAGTATGTCTCCACAAATGATCAGATAATGTGGTTTAGGTATGATGTTCTTAGTTTTCTAATAGTGTTATGGTTCAGAGGTTAAGTTCTGACTTCCTTCAGAATTCACCTTGAAGAAATGTCTAAGTCCGGGTAAGCAAAGGTATAGCAGGAACAGTGAACAGGGCATAGTGCAGTGGTCCACATTTCTCTGCAAGATGATATCATGCCTTGCAGTTCTGAGGGTAAGATTAGGAATGTGTAAATAGTCCTTGATATGATTTTGAAATTATTTTGAGATCCTCAGTAAAAGTTGTAAGTCAGTAGATGAAGTTGTTAAGCATGCTCTTGAAGAATAGGTAGACTGGTGAGATAAGTCATGATATGGAGAAAGGATAGTGTGTGAAAGATCTATGTAAGTAATTGAATGATTAGAGATGACCTATATGAACACATTTGGGAGAAGACTTGGGTCTGCACGACACATAGTGCATTGGATTAAGCGACAAGGTACATCTTTCTATATACACATTTCACTTCTTGGATGCCAACCTGATTATGGATTAAATCATGATGCATATATATATATAAGAGCGATGATCTTTGGTTGAGTGTGTGTGTGTGTGTGAATATGGTGTGGGTGTGATGTGAGTATGCGAATAGAAGAGTAGAGTTAGAAGAGCAGCAACAATGAAGGCTTGGGATTCAGAATTTAGTTACTAAATGACTGCACTCTGGCATAGTAGCAGATGCTTAATCAGCATTCATTTTTCATGTGCAATATGATTAGAAGCAAGTTTTCATATTCAAGGAAATAATCCTTCAACATGGTTTAATAGCCCTCAGGGTTTAACAACCCTTATTATAATCTTGCTAGGTTTAGGGTTGAGGTAGTGAGCCTGCTAAACTTAGTTGTACTTCATGGCAGTGAGCCAGTATGTTAGGCCCGTGGAGTGACCAAGCCTAAACATCATTATTGTAAAGATTGCAATATATATATATATATATATATATATATATGAGAGCTAATCCTCTCCATGGTTTTTCCCTTCTTGGGTTTTCCACGTAAAAATCTTGGTGTTCATATGCATATTATATTTTTGTTTAATTAATTTTGGGAAATGACTAAAAGTTAATGTGCATGAAAAGATTGTTAAAACACTGATTCACCCCCCCTCTTAGTGTTCATGACTATCAACAATTGGTATCAGAGCAAGGTTCCTAGGAAAAAGGAAGATCTGGGATAGTGTGATCATGGCAGCAAGAAGGTATGGAAATTATGAGAGATACAATCAATTAGAAGCAACTCTTATGGATCTTGAAAATTTTGAAGTAGAGGTCAGAGATCTGAAGGAAAATCTGAAACAAGCTGATGAATGCATCTTAAAACTAAAAGAGCAAGTCAAGAAATTCAAAGATAAATACAAAGAAGTCAGTGACCAATTGTTATTAGCAAATGAAGCCATAAATGATTTAGAAGCAGAAGTTATAGAAAGAACAAGAGTAGAAGATGATCTAAATTTGATTGTGAAGAATAGATTAGAAGACTGTGCAAAACTTGAAAAAGAAATTATAAGTTTAAAAATAGATCTAGAAAAGGCTAGAAGTTTTGAAGAAAAATTCAAGATAAGTACTACAAATCTTGATGAAATGATCGCTAGCTAGAAGAATGCTGATGACAAACATGGTTTAGGATTTGAGAAAGGAGAAAGTTTAAACTTCGGGAAAATAAGCACTGAGTGAAGTCAAAACAAAGGATACCAATTCATAAATCAAAGAAGAAGAGCTAGAAGACCTATGGTTAGACAACCAAATGCTCAAAGGTACCAATCTTTCAATGGTTATTGTAATTCATGCAATAAATTTGGTCATAAGCTTACTTAGTGTAAAAGTAGAATAAATCAAAAGATTCCATCATTTTCTGGTCAGTGTTTCAATTGCAAGAAAATTGGTCATAGAGCAAATGAATGTAGAAATCAGATCAGGAAAAGTTTCAACAATGGGAGGAATGAACAATCACTCAAAGGTAAATGCTTCACTTGCAATAGAATTGGTCATAGAGTTGTTCCATGCAGAAGTAAAGTGAGTCAAAATTCTATTAGGTGAAATGCATGCTATAAAATGGGACACAGATTGGTGCAAGAGCACCTAATCCACGGTGGCCTCCATGAGGCATTCATCTTCATGTTGTATCTGATGTTCAATTTTGTTGTTTCCAATAAGGTCCTAGAAGACCATTCATGTAATAAGGACTATGTCCAAGTATCTATTTCTATCCTAAGGCATGTAGAGACAATAGTCATGTTTGTAAGCCTTACAAAGGGCATGTCCAAGTGTTAGATGGGAAGTTATTGACAAGTCATCGATGGTAATTAGTTTCAAAGGTTAAAATGGTTGGCCTTCCCACCATTGCAAGATGGCAAGATAACAACCAAGATCAGGCTTTGATTTAGTCTGTTCTGTGGAAGAGCGAAGAGGGGGGAGTGTGATATGCAATTGTGAAATAGAGTATCTGTGTGAGTACATTTTTTGAAAAGAAAAAATAAACAAAGTCCTGTTCTGTGTTGTGTATCTTTCTATTTTTCTAAATTCTTAAGGTTTCCTCTATATAGTCAAATTTCTATTTTGTGGTCGAGATGGATTCTTAGTCCATTCCACCAGTTAGATTTCTTCAAAATCGGTGGAATGGCTGTACAATTTTTGTTGTTTTTTGTTTTGTTCGCTTGGTATTGTGTCTGTAGGACTGAGTACAAAATGCACTGAGAGATCCTAGCATTGTCATGTGCTAGGTTGTTAGAGAAAAGGGTCTGTGTAGCTGTAGGGTTTGTAGAGGTTTACACCGGTGTAAGATTTGTGTTGTTTCACTGAGTATACATTTTGTGTGTATATTGTAAATGCATGTCGAGAGTCATTTCATGTGTATATCTCAAAAGCATGTTGAGTGTGTATGTTGCAAAAGCACATTGAGAATGCATGTTGCGAATGTACATTGAGAAGATACATTGCATTAGATACAAAGAATGACTGGTCGTATCGATGAAATCAGGTTGGACATACATTAGATTACCAGCTATAGCAAGTCAAGTAATGTATATGCAAGTTGGTTGTATCGGTACATTGGTGGAAGGACTTAAAGCCTCACTGATGTTATAAGTCTCACCGATGACAGTTGAATTGGGGTATCGACCAAAGTTTATAAAGCTTTGTCGATAGTAATGGTCTGGCCGATGGAAGTAAGTCAACAACGAAGTGATCGGTATGATTAGTGTGTGTCGGCGAAAGGGTTTTGAAGTTGGCCGATAGCATATGGTCTCACCGAAGACTAAGTGAAGTTGACCATTGGGGAAAGTTAAGAGGTCAGAGGAAAAGAAATGGAGTTGGCTGATGATACATGGTCTTGCCGATCATAAAAGAATGTATGTGGTTCAGTGTTGTTTGGACCTAGAGAAAGGGGTTTTTAAAACTGATTAAACATTAAGCCCTTTGTACTGTGGGTTGAAGTCCATTGTTGTGAATGCAGTTCGGTAAGAACTAATTTTCAAAATATCAGGAACTGTCAATCATTCAATGGAAAGTGTTTTGCATGCAATAGATTTGGTCACATGGCTAATCAATGGAAGGAATCAAGGTCAAAGGAATGTGGTATGTTTCAATTGCAACAAATCTGGACATATTCTAAGGTTTTGTAGAAGCAGGAAAGTGAAGAGAGATCACTATTCTGAAGAAAGGAAAACAGAGCAAAAAAATGAGAAGGGAAAGGAAAAAGTTGATCTGATTGAAACCAAGAAAGAAATGAACAAAGTATGGATCAAGAAAGAAGTAATTGAAGTCAGGGATCAATCTGCACCAGTATTTAGTATAAATATTCCTCTGGGAAGTAAATTGAGAGGTCTGGCTTAGGGGGAGCAGTGTAGAAAATCTAAATCCCCCAACCAGAAAGTGAGTGCTAGAATCCGGCATGAAGGCATGTGATGAAATTTGATGTGACACAACTCTTAGAAGAGAAACTGGAAGAAAAAGGGTCAATGCCGCATATTGCAGAGCAATTTTGATCGACTGTGTTCTATAGTAAAGGGTTTTGGTATCTTTTTGAAGATAAGATTTTAATGATGCCTAGGTTAAGCCTTGCAGAGGATAAAAAGGAACTTGTTTAATCTCAAAATTATCAAGTATTCAAAACAATCAGAATAGACTTTGAGTAACAACAACCAAGAATTGAAGGGCTTGGAGAATTTTGGATCAAGGAAACCCTATTTCGATGAAAGAGGTATTTGCAACTTGAAACCCTACTGTGAAAATTAAATTGCTCTGGAAAAATGTTAACTCCTCATGTAATTGAGATAGGAAAAATGTCTCACCCCAAGTTTAAGGAACAATTCTTCAAATTACCAAAAAGTGATCCGTTTGGGGGGCATCTCAATTACTCCACATGGGTCATGCATATGGAAGATATCAAGGCATACATTCATACCAGCTTAGAAGAATATGATTATATGAAGTTAGGAAAACTGTATTTGGATGAACTGACTACTGCAGACATTGTGCTGAAAGATGATTACAAAGTTCTAGGAGAAAAGAAATTTGACACCTAGTTGGACTTTCCTGCAATTTCGATTGATACATGGGTCAAGCTTATTCTAAGCAGAATTCATGATGAATCTTTATGGCTTGATGAACCCTATTTGATAACTAAAGAAGCCATTAAAGAAGTAACCGGTATGAGCTCCTCTGGAAGGGTTCCAGGCATAAAGAAAATGAAGAACAATGTGGTAATGCAGCTAACAGGAGACAAATTTGAGAAGAATGGCCTTACAGTGAATGATATCAGGGATCTGACTGTCAAATTTGCATCAATGATTATCAGATACAAAATATACTTCTCCAATAAGGAAAATTATGTGTCTTCATCAGCTATATACATAGCGTATGACATCATCAAAAACAATGCGGATTATGATCTTTGTGAATTGCTCTGAAATGAACTTATGGAGAACTTAAAAAGGGCAAAATAAACTAATCATCCTTTCAAATATGGAACATTGATTACATGTTTACTCTTTTACTTCCTAAAAGAGCTACCTAGTCTAGAAAATGTTGTTTGGCTTGATCACATTCCTGTAGCTGCTCAAATAAGAAATCATTTACAGAGTTTGGGTAATGCAGATATGTAAAATGAAATCATGTGGAAATATTTTAGAGATTTTCAATAGAAAATGGTAAGAAGGTTCCAGATACCTAAAAAAGTAGTGATAAAGTATGAAAAGGACATTGTATTCATGATGGATAAAGACAAATGCTTTATGGAAGCTGTGGAACCAAGAACTATATGGGTCCTTGCACTAGGTTATGAAGTTGCAGAAGATGTCTTGACTGAATTAGCTGATACATTACTAAGTAAACCTACTAATCCCAAAGAGGACAGATTTGGGACATTCTCATAATTATCTTCCAGAATGTTGATGGAACCTGAGTAGTCAGAGAAAACATTAGATGAACAATTAAGGTAGAAACCAAATCATGAGGATCTAAGTTCACAAGTACTCCAATAGAATGGGCATCAAACACTCTAGAAAAGAAAGATAAGAGATCTGAAGAGGAGAAACCAACATCTAGTCCCAGAAAAAGAATAAGGATCTCATCCATTACAGAAGCCACAATTGAAGGAGAGAAGAAAAATAAAGTCTCACTTTGTGAAGAATTGGTGACAAGAGACACTGCTGCTTTAGTAAAAGAAGTGCTAGACAAAGAGAAACAAGATTGGGATGAACCAGAATTACTACAGGACCAAATAAATCTAGACACAATGTCTCTGGCATAGAAATTTAAGCGAGTTTCAATTGTTCAAGCAAAGGCTCAAGAAGAGTTGTGGAAATCACTTACTGAGGATAGTAAACTGATTGATGAAGCATCTGGAATTTTGGAGAAGTTGTTGCCTACCCACAAGAGGGATTCATCCATGCCCCCAGCAAGTCATTTGAAGGGATTAATAAATTCAATAAGTCATCAGTTTGAATCTTTTGAGAAATCTATAGAAACAAAAGTAAGGCAGGAATTTGAAGGAAAAAGACTGGAAGAATTAAAGACAATGATGCCAAGGATAAGATTTCATTAGATAATTCAATATCCAACATTCAAAGAGTTGTGAAAGAAGCTAAAGAAGTTTACAAATTTTGTCTATCCTGGCCAAAAGCTGCTCAGGAGATTGAAGAAAATATCAAAGAGATGGAATAGAAAATGATGGACATCTCTAACAAATTTGATTCGGCAATAAAATCAGTTAGAAATAAGGAAGCATAAGTCATTCGCATCCATAATGATCTAATTGACTTATTAAATCAAAAATATCATATAAAAAGGAGAATGGGACAACTAGGGAAACTAGTCTACCCTAAACTGGACTCAATGACAAATTTTTCCATAGAGGCTAGGGTAGATATACAAACAGGCACACCATCTAATCTCAATAAGGCGGAAGCTTTAACTTTTCTCTACAGTGGACACATTCAAATTTTGGATATTGCTCAGAAAGGTTGGAACGTTGAGTGGGCATAGATCAAGAACTTATTCAATGACACTATCAAATACATGTAATACAAAGAGGTAGATTGCACTTGTAAATATGCAGCTAAGTACATCAATTTTTGGGATTTTGACAATTTTTTGGTTCCGGTTCACACCCTTTGCCATTGATGTCGAAGGGGGAGAAGTAGATTAGTGAAAAATGGATAATCATATCAGGGGGAGAAAGAAAGTACAATGCATATTGATGGAGGGGGTAAATCATAAAACACACAACAACAAAAATTACACATAGAAAATAGAACTTTCTTTATTGATTTGGACAACTTATTACACTACATAATCTAAAATACAATTAGAGGAATCAACCCTCCATAGGCTGCAACACATTATAGCTTCCTCTCACAAGACTCTGGAACCATCTGCCATCTGTAACCCCAAATCTACTAGGGTTTCTATTTTCCTACCTATTCTTGACTCTACACTTTCCCCCTTAACTCTACTACTGCCCAGGGTTCCCAAAAATGGTTATTAATAGCCTTTTTGGCAGCCAACAACCTAATTTTGAAATTTGCATCTCCCTCCAAAAATAGGTCAACTTTCGGGAGCCATAACTTTTGATCCGGGTGTCCAATTGATGAACCGTTTTATGCGTAGGAAAGCTCGCAGAGTGCTCTGCATACTAAGAACTTGCTCTATCAATTCTAGCCATTTTGAGGGCCATTTAGTGCCTCAAACCTGAGTTTGAATAATTTTCAGGCATGAGTTTTCCACAGTCCATGAATTAAGAGAAATAGTGCTTCTGGATTAAAATGTTTATGTTTTTACTTCAATGTTTCAAATCATGCACAATGATCCATCATCAGGAAGAGGAGAAAATGTGTATTGGATAGCAAACATGGCCTTATAAAGGAATTGTAGAGGGGGATATTACAAGGAATGCAAAACAAAGGGAGGGGATTGGGAGAAAGAAAATAAGAGATGAACTAAATTCAAACTTTAAGTATAAGAACCCACAGAAGCAAAAGTATAAACACAAAACATAACAAAACCAAAAAGCATATGGAGAAAAAAATATATATGAGTAACGTATAATAAGAAAAGGTATAAAAGAAATAGTATCTATGAATAATATATAATATATATACAATATAAGATATAAAATATATAAAAAATCACAAAGATAGTAAACGAAATAAGGACCAAATGTCCAAAGAAATATAATTAATATGTATAATAGTAATATAAACCATGTGAAGTAAAATAAATAATACGAAAATATGATGCATAATAATATGTATATATATATAGACAAATAGACAAACATAATGTATATAATAAATATAATTCATCAAATAATAATCAATAGACAAAACGACATACAATAAAAACACAAAGGAACAAACCTACCATAAGTAAAAATGAACATCATCTTAATAGACCCAAATATAACGCACACAAATAGGCCAAAAATTATAAACAAATACATGTAACTATATCATAAAGCTTTGATGTACTAAAGCAAAGAATAGAGATGATAATAATGTATAATAGTAATGCATATACTGATAATATAATCTAGATAATGTATAATATATAATCTGAAAATAAGGTGCATATAATATAATAATATGTAAAATGTATAATCATAAAAAGTAGATGAATAATGTATAATATGTAAATACATAATATATAATGCGTAAAAAGTATAATGTATAATACGTAAATAGTATGATCATTAAAAAGACAAATAAAATGCCTAACCAAATTGTCCAACCAATTAGATAAATATAAAAGGATATAATATAATAGTAATAAAATCAATAATAATAACGTCCAAAGAATAATAATGTAACCAAGTAATGTATAAAATCTAATATGTAATTGTGATGAATATAATATAATAATAACTAAAAATAGACAAATAGACAAGATCATAAAGTATATACTAATGCACAAATGCGCATATCTATATATAAATATATAAGCTAAAAATGATCATACAATACATGTCTATAAAACCAAAAAAATATAGGCAAGTAAGGAAAAAAGGACGTACAAGATAACGAGAGCCGAGGAAAGAACAAAAAATGAAGAACACAAACCTAGACACCCAAAAGATAAACATTAATCATGCAATAAATGCTAAGATCACAATGGACTAACATAGGCATATAAACAAATACATAACTAAACAAACAACCAAATAATCAATCCATCTTCTTTTGCTCTAAACAAATGAAGAAGCTAGATAAATCATCGTGAAAGAAAATAATAAGCGAGGAAATCCAAAGGAATAAGTATGCAAACAAGGAAGTAAGAAAGTATGCAAAAAAGTGAGTAGGAGGGTAAGAATGTGTGAATGTAAGAATGTAAGGAGGAAGGCATAAGGAAACAAGGAGTCAAGAACATTAAGCTGGGAGGACATAGGCCATTGAGAAAAACAAGAACCACAGGGGGGGATAGGACCAGAGACACGAGAGGAGAAGGAGAGGAAGGTTGAAGAAGAGAGAAAAAAAGGAAGGAGAAGAGAAAGGAAGGATAATAGCTGAAGGAGATGGTGACATGGGGACCGGAGAATCACCAAGGATTAGAGTGGGATTGGAGGGAGTTTAATAAAGGTTTCCAGGTTGGGCTGAGTTGCCACCCCTCATCTTGATTTACGTTGGATGGGTGACATTTGATGAGGATTGCTTCTTGAAGTTTTCTCTTGTAGAAACAATCTTCTTTCACCAAGACTTGGGTATGCTCAAGACAAATGTGGTGTTTGGTATTGTATGAGTGCTCAGCTAAGGCAGACTTGGTGATGTGATCATGTCTAATGTCTGCATCATGCTCCTTGATCTTGGTGCTAATGGATCTATCTGTTTCACCAATGTAAGGAGTCCCACAAGAGCAGACTATCTTATAGACCCCAGAGTTGATAAGATTGTTTCTGGGGTCTTTGATAGAAGGGATAAGGTTTTTGAGGGTGGAGACAGGTTTGAAAGTACAATGGAGGCCCTTCTTGTACAAGATTCTAGAGATTTTATTTAAGAGGCCCGCTATGTACGGGAGGGTAGCAACCCAAGTATCAGTTGGGACATCAGGTTTAGGTTTGGGGTGAACATGACTCTTAGCAAGGTTGAAGGCCCGGGAGATGCACTTATGGTGATAACCATTAATCTTGAACACTTTGGATAGGTGGGAGAGCTCTTAGTCAATGTGTTCATTATCACAGATGTGGAAAGCACAAGTAGCTAGGGTCATAAGGATGCCAGCTTTTTGGGAAGGATGCGTCTTCTCACCACCATCCTTCCCAAAAAGTTGGCATCCTTATGACCCTAGCTACTCGTGCTTTCTACATATGTGATAATGAACACATTGTCCAAGAGCTCTCCCACCTATCCCAAGTGTTCAAGCTTAATGGTTATCGCCATAAGTGCATCTCCCAGGCCTTCAACATTGCTAAGAGTCGTGTTCACCCCAAACCTAAACCTAATGTCCCAGCTGATACTTGGGTTGCTACCCTTCCATACATATAGGGCCTCTCAAACAAAATCTCTAGAATCTTGTGCAAGAAGGGCCTCCGTTGTACTTTCAAACCTATCTCCACCCTCAAAAACCTTATCCCTTCTATCAAAGAGCCCAGAAACAATCTTATCAACTCTGGGGTCTATAAGATAGTCTACTCCTGTGGGACTCCTTACATTGGTGAAACGGGTAGATCCATTAGCACCAAGAGCAAGAAGAATGATGTAGACATGAGACATGATTGCATCACCAAGTCTGCCTTAGCTGAGCACTCATACAATACCAAACACCACATTTGTCTTGAGCATACCCAAGTCTTGGTGAAAGAAAATATGTTTCTACATGAGAAAACTTCAAGAAGCGATCCTCATCAAATGTCACCCATCCAACCTTAATCGAGATGAGGGGTGGCAACTCAGCCCAACCTGGAAACCTTTATTAAACTCCCTCCAATCCCACTCTAATCCTCAGTGATTCTCCGGTCCCCATGTCACCATCTCCTTCAGCTGTTATCCTTCCTTTCTCTTCTCCTTCCTTTTTTTCTCTCTTCTTCAACCATCCTCTCCTTCTCCTCTCGTGTCTCTAGTCCTATCCCCCCCTGTGGTTCTTATTTTTCTCGGTGGCCTATGTCCTCCTAGCTTAATGTTCTTGACTCCTTGTTTCCTTATGCCTTCCTACTTACATTCTTACATTCACACATTCTTACCCTCCTACTCACTTTTTTGCATACTTTCTTACTTCCTTGTTTGCATACTTATTCCTTTGGATTTCCTCACTTATTGTTTGCTTTCACGATGATTTATCTAGCTTCTTCATTTGTTTAGAGCAACAAAAAGATGGATTGATTATTTGGTTGTTTGTTTAGTTATATATTTGTTTATATGCCTGTGTTAGTCCATTGTGATCTTAGCATTTATTGGATGCTTAATGTTTATCTTTTGGGTGTCTAGGTTTGTGTTCTTCATTTTTTGTTCTTTTCTCGGCTCTTGTTGTCTTGTATGTCCTTCTTTTTTCCTTATTTGCCTATATTTTTTTGGTTTTATAGATATGTATTGTATGATCATTTTTAGCTTATATATATATATATATATATATATATAGGTGCATTTGTGCATTAGTATATACTTTATGATCTTGTCTATTTGTCTATTTTTAGTTATTATTATATTATATTCATCACAATTACATATTAGATTTTATACATTACTTGGTTACATTATTATTCTTTGGACGTTATTATTATTGATTTTATTACTATTATATTATATCCTTTTATATTTATCTAATTGGTTGGACAATTTGGTTAGGCATTTTATTTTTCTTTTTAACGATCATACTATTTATGTATTATACATTATACTTTTTACGCATTATATATTATGCATTTACATACTATACATTATTCATCTACTTTTTATGATTATACATTTTACATATTATTATATTATATGCACCTTATTTTCAGATTATATATTATACATTATCTAGATTATATTATTAGTATATGCATTACTATTATACATTATTATCATCTCTATTCTTTTCTTTAGTACATCAAAGCTTTATGATATAGTTACATGTATTTGTTTATAATTTTTGGCCTATTTGTGTGCATTATATTTGGGTCTATTAAGATGATGTTCATTTTTACTTATGGTAGGTTTGTTCCTTTGTGTTTTTATTGTATGTCATTTTGTCTATTGGTTATTATTTGATGAATTATATTTATTATATACATTATGTTTGTTTATTTGTCTATATATATATATATATATATATATATATATATATATATATATATATATATATATATATATATATATACATATTATTGTTAATGATTATACATTTTACATATTATTATGCATCATATTTTCATATTATTTATTTTACTTCACATGGTTTATATTACTATTATACATATTAATTATATTTCTTTGGACATTTGGTCCTTATTTCATTTATTATCTTTGTGATTTTTTATATATTTTATATCATATATTGTATATATATTATATATTATTCATAGATACTATTTCTTTTATACCTTTTGTTATTATACATTACTCATATATATTTTTTTCTCCATATACTTTTTGGTTTTGTTATGTTTTGTGTTTATACTTTTGCTTCTATGGGTTCTTATACTTCAAGTTTGAATTTAGTTCATCTCTTATTTTCTTTCTCCCAATCCCCTCCCTTCGTTTTGTGTTCCTTGTAATATCCCCCTCTACAATTCCTTTATAATGCCATGTTTGCTATCCAATACACATTTTCTCCTCTTGCTAATGATGGATCATTGTGCATGATGTGCATGATCCAAAACGTTGAAGCAAAAACATACACAGTTTAATCTAGAAGCACTATCTCTCTTAATTTTTAGACATTTTTCGAGAAACGGTAACTTTAATATCTTTCATCTCGCAAACGATCTTTGCATGATTCCTTCACCAAAGGTCTTATTTTTCAGTTACGAAGCTTCCTCTAAATTTTCACTTGAATATGTGCCCAAATGCAAACTTTCCTAAAATAGAAGGTTGCTATTTTTAGCAGTTTGGAAAAACTGAAAGTTCTACATCATTATTCAACTGATTATGGAACTAGAACCACAAATTTTGAAAAGAAATAGAAAGAACATCAACAATTTTGAAAAACATCTTTTTTTGGTGATGCAAGATTGCCCTTACACTACTAGATGCTCCCACATGAGACACCTAGGGTAATTTGAGAAGTGACCATGTCACGTCTCAGGTGTTTGTGTGAGGAAAACCCAAACGGTCAACCTCTACCTTAGACAACCAAGAAGAATCTTCAATAGGCCTTCCTTTCCATTTCACCAGATATTCTTCATATTTCCTGTTCTGAGTACTTCTTCCCACACAGCTATCTAAGATCTCTTCTATCTCCTCTGTTGAAGTAGATGCCGGAATACTCCACTGTTCTTCTGTTGGTCCATCCTTTGTTCCACCTTCATGATATTGTGATAAATCAGCAATGTTGAAAACAAGGGAAATGTTGATCCCACTCGGCAGCTCTACCTCATATGCATTTCCTGAATCATGTTTCTTCAAAATTTTGCATGGTCCAAATTTCTTCATTTTCAACTTATTGTATGTTCCAATTGGGAACCTTTCTTTTCTCAGGTGAAACATTACTTCATCTCCTACCTGGAATTCCTTATATCTCCTCTTTTGATCTGCCTTAGCCTTGTACTGAATATTCATCTTATTAATGTGCTTTTTCACCTCTTCATGAAAATTCTTCATGTGTTCTGCAAAGTCTTCAGCCTTAGAACTTGTCTTTTCTCCTTTGTCCAGATTCCTTAACTCTGAAGCATTTCTTGGACTACTCCCATATACAATCTGGAATGGTGATTTACCAATACTCCTATTGACAGAATTGTTGTAAGCAAATTCTGCCTATGGTAAAATCAAATCCCATCCCTTGGGCTTATCTCCTACTAAGCATCGTAGCAGGTTACCCAAACTCCTATTCACCACTTTGATCTGTCCATCAGTCTGTGGATGGTGTATAGAACTAAACTTTAAATATGTCTTCAACTTCTTCCACAATGTCCTCTAGAAATAACCAATAAACTTGGTATCTCGATCTGAATCTATGCTCTTTGGTAGACCGTGTAATCTCACCACCTCCTTGAAAAATAACTCTTGAATATGAACATCATTAGTCTTCTTGCAAGGAATAAAATGTGCCATCTTCGAGAATCTGTCCACCACCACAAAAATGGAATCATGTCCTCTTTGTGTCCTTGGTAAACCAAGAACAAAATCCATGCTGATATCATCCCATGGCTTCTCTGGTACAGGTAATGGATGATATAGCCCTATATTCTGACTTGTTCCTTTTGCCATCTGACACACTCTACAACTCTGCACAAATTTCCTCACATCCTACTGCAACTATGGCCAATAATAATTTTCACCAACATAGCAATGGTCTTATCTCAACCAAAGTGTCCAGCCAATCCTCCACTATGCTTCTCCTTAATCAAGTTCTCTGTCATGGAACTCCTTGGAATGCACAACTAGCTTCCTCTAAACAACATGCCATCTTGGATTATGAAATCCAACCATTTTGTCTTGTCCAAAGTAACAGGTTCCAAACAAGCCTTCTAGGCCTCTGCAAAATCTGGATCTTCAAGATACAAACTTTTGAGCTCATTGAACCCAACCTCTATCTTCATTTCTATCAAAAAAAATTTGCCTTCTACTTAAGGCATCTGCAACTTTGTTGGACTTCCCACTCATGTGCTTCAAAACAAAAGTATAGCTCTACAAAAACTCAACCCATTTTAAGTGCCTCTAGTTCAACTTTCCTTTACTATTAAGATACTGCAAAGCCTAATGATCAGTATATAAAACAAACTCCTTTGGCAACAAATAATGTCTCCATTTCTTCAAACCCTGAACTATTGCATAAAACTCTTGATCATAAATAGAATACTTTTTCTTGTCATCATTAAGCTTCTCACTAAAATAGGCAATGGACTTACCTTCTTGGCTCAAAACAGCTCCTATAACACTGCCACTAGCATCACAATCTACCTGAAATACCTTATTGAAATCTGGAAGTGCCAAAATAGGTTGCTCTGTGACTTTCTGCTTCAATGTATCAAAGCTTTTGTCTACTCCTTTAGTCCATCTAAACTCTTTTCTATCCCCTTTCATTGTCTTAGTTAGGGGTGCACAAATGCTACTAAAATTCTTGATAAACTTTCTATAAAAACTTGCCAAACCATGAAAAGATCTTACCTTAGAAGCACTCCTTGGCATAGGCCATTCAATGATAGCCCTCACCTTCTCTAGGTCCATCTTAAGACCTTCCTCTAAGACAAAAAATTTTAGGTATACCAACGCCTTTGCAAAACTACATTTCTTCAGATTAATCAACAACTTCTCCTCCCTCATCTTCTCTAAAACTCTTCTGATATGCATCAAATGCTCATCCCAAGTCTTACTGAAAATCAAAATATCATCCAAATAAACAATAACAAAACTTCCCAAAAATTCTTTTAGTACCTCATTCATGAGCCGCATGAATGTGCTTGGTGCATTGGTTAGCCCAAATGGCATGGCTGACCACTCATACAAACCCTCCTTTGTCTTGAAGGCTATCTTCCATTCATCTCCTTCTCTGATTTGGATCTGGTGATACCCACTCTTCAGATCAATCTTTGTGAAGTACTTGGCTCCACTCAAATAATCCATTATGTCATCCATTCTAGGTAATGGAAATATGTACTTGACGGTGATCTTATTGATGGCCTGTGAATCTGTACACATTCTCCATTCTCCATCTTTCTTTGGTGCTAGTACTGCAAGTACCGCACATAGACTTAGGCTCTCCCTTATCAGTCCCTTCCTTAATAGCTCTTAAACTTGTATGTTTAGCTCTTCACTCTCTACAGGAGTCATTTTGTAAGCTGCCTTATTTGGCAAACTAGCTCCTGGTATCAAATCCATTTGGTGACTTATCTTTCTCATTGGTGGTAAACCTTCTGGTACATTATCAGAGATAATATCTTGAAATTCTTCCAATATATCTGAGACTTCTATTGGTACATCTTCACATTTCTCTTGACTAATCTTAGGAATCAAGGCAAAGCAATGACACTCATGTTTCAAACCCTCCAAAAATTTTCTACCATCTACCAAGCAAATTCTGGCAGTACTACATACCTTTTCTTCCACCTCCTTCAAGGGCTTCAACTTATGACGAACTACATCCTTTGTTAGGGAGTATGTGTTTGCACAGCCATCATGGACAACGTTCCTATCATATTGCCATGGTTTCCCCAATAGCATATGACATGCATCCATCAGTATGATATCACACAACACCTCATCATGGTATTCCCCAATCTTGAACTTCACTAAACACTGCTCATTGACCAAAGCTCTATGGTCCTTCTGCAACCATGCAATCCGATATGGATGTGGATGCTTGCTTCTTGTCAACTTCAACTTGTCAACCATCTCCTCTAAAATAAGATTGTCAGTACTTCCACTATCAATAATAATATCACAACACTTACCTTCACATTTGCACCTTGTGTAGAATAAACTCTTCCTTTGATTGGGTTCTTTCTCCTCGTTCAACAAAATTCTTTTGACAACTAAGGTTTCTCCCCTTTCAGCATATTCAGAGCGATCAGATTGCACATCTTCATCGACATGTGCAACTCGTGCATTACCTTCAGGTCTTCTATTTGTCCTTCCTTGATGTTGTGGATACTCGTATGATCGATGTCCTTCTTCTCCACATTGGAAATAGGTTCCTTTGAAACCTCCCCTTCCAGGTCCTTGCCCAGGCCTGCCTCTTCCTCTTCCTCTCTGCTCACCATTGTTCTGGTCACGAGGATGGTAAGTATTATCTCCTCTCTGATTTTGTTTGATGCCGACTTCTTCACTTTTCTTTGAATATTCATTTCGGTCCCCATAGGGTCTTCCACTAGTCCTTCCACCTTGACCTCTTCCCCTTTGCTTTCTATCAAATCTTTTATTCAGCTTCTCTTCCACCTTCAAGGAAAACTGGTATGCATCTTCTATGGTGGTCATTCTGACCAGGCTTAGCTCCTCTTGAATTCTTGGCCTCAAAGCATTAATGTAATAGGTTACCTTCTCCTTGTTGGCCTCTGCATGACCGGTTTTGATAGTAATCTTATAAAACTCTTCTGTATACTCCTTAACAGGCTTGTTGCCTTGCTTCAATCCTTGCAGCTTCTTCAACAACTCCATCTCATAGTCCACAGGAATGAACTACTTCTTCAGTTTCTCCACCATCCAATCCCATCTGGTGATCTTTCCTTTTCCTCTTCTATTCCTCTCTAACTAGGCCTCCTTCCACCAAATACTGGCATGGCCCTTCAATTTTGTTTTTGCAAACTCGACTCGATCTGGGTCTTCTACATCTTCATACTTAAAATATTCCTCCATGTCATTGATCCAATCAATAAGATGTTCCAGATTCAAATCTCTAGAATATGTAGAAACTTCGATCCTGGGCCTCTTTTCAATCTTCAAAATGGCCCTCAACAACCTAACTTCTGCAGGATCTCCTGCAGCTTCTTCTTCTTCCTTAGATAGCTCTTCTTTAGCTTCATCTTCACTTTCTTCTCTTGTTCTCGGCTCAAACCCTCTTCGTAGCTCCTCTTGCAATGCATCGATTTGCCTTTGCAGGGATCTAAAACCCTCTTCTGTCAAAGCATTCCTCCCAATATGATTTCTTTGTGGAGGCATCTTGATCTCCACAACAAACACACAACCTCAGGTCCTAGTGCAAACTGCCCCATGGTCAGCGATCTGTCTACACACTCAGGAACCCTTGCTCTGATACCACTTGATGAAGGGGGTAAATCATAAAACACAACAACAAAAATTGCACATAGAAAATAGAACTTTCTTTATTGATTTGGACAACTTATTACATTACAGAAGCTCAAATATAATAAGAGGAATCAACCCTCCACAGGCTACAACACATTACAACTTCCTCTCACAAGACTCTAGAATCATCTGCCATATATAACCCCAAATCTACTAGGGTTTCTATTTTCCTGTGTATTCTTGACTCTACACTTTCCCCCTTAACTCTACTACTTCCTAGGGTTCCCCAAAATGGTTATTAATAGCCTTTCTGGCGGCCAACAACCTAATTTTGAAATTTACATCTCCCTCCAAAAATAGGTCAACTTCTGGGAGCCATAACTTTTGATCCGGGTGTCTGATTGACAAATTGTTTTATGCATCAGAAATCTCATGGAGTGATCTACACACCAAGAACCCACTCTATCGGTTCTGGCCATTTTCAAGCCTATACGGGGCCATTTAGTGCCTCAAGCCTGAGTTTGAATTATTTTCAGGTGTTTTTTGGGAAATATTAACTTTAATAGCTTTCAACTCACAAATGATCTTTGCGTGAGTCCTTCACCAAAGGTCTTATTTTTTAGTTACAAAGCTTCCTGTAAATTTTTACTTCAATCTGTGCCCAAATGCAAACTTTCCTAAAATAGCAAGTTGCTATTTTTAGCAGTTTAGAAAAATTGAAAGTTCTACATCATTATTCAAGCGATTATGGAACCAGAACCACAAATTCTAAAAAGAAATGGAAAGATCATCAACAATTTTGAAACACATCTTTTTTTGGGTGATGCAAGATTGCCCTTACACCACTAGATGCTCCTACATCACATATAGTAAGGGGGAACAGTCAAGCATTTTTCACTAAGTGTTGCCATTAATGCCAAAGGGGGAGATTGTTGGCAAGAGACACTGCTCCGGTATGGACCTGTATGTTGTCATTGATGGAAACAAGGCTTGGAGATCCTATCACCATGACAAGAAGAGATATCTCTAGAAGAACACATTGGATTCCAAGTCTGGTTGACTGAAAATGGCTAAGTATGGAAAGTATTCAAAGTAGAGGACAGTAAGCTGGATAGTATGTCTCTGCAGATGATGATTAGTTAATGCGGTTTAGGTATGATGTTCTCAATTGTTTGATAGTGTTATGGTTCAGAGGTTAAGTTCTGACTTCCTCTGAAAGTCACCTTGAAGAAATGTCTAAGTCTAGGTAAGCAAAGGTATAGCAGGAACGGTGAATAGGGCATAGTGCAGTGGTCCACATTTCTCCACAAGATGATATCATGCCTTGCGGTTCTAAGGGTAAGATTGGGAATGTGTAAAGAGTCCTTGATATGATTTTGGAAGTGTTTTGAGATCCTTAATAAAATTTGTAAGTCAATAGATGAAGTTGTTAAGCATGCTCTTGAAGAACATGCAGCCTGGTGAGATAAATCATGATGCAAAGAAAGGATAGTGTGTGAAAGATCTATGTAAGTAATCAAATGATTAGAGCTGACCTATATGAACACGTTTGGGAGAAGACTTGGGTCTACGCGACACATAGTGCATTGGATTGAGAGACAAGGTACATCTTTCTATGTACATGTTTCACTTATTGGATGCCAACCTGATTATGGATTAATTCATGATGTAGATATATATAAGAGTGATGATCTTCAGTTGAGTGTGTACATGAGTATGGTGTGGGTGTGATGTGAGCATGTGAATAGAAGAGCAAAGTTAGAAGAGAAATAGAAATGAAGGCTTGGGATTTAGAATTCAGTTACTAAATGACTACACTCTGGCATAGTAGCAGATGCTTAAGTAGTATTCAGTTTTCATGTGCAATATGATCAGAAGAAAGTTTTCATCTTCAAGGCAGTAAGCCAGTAGTAAGCCTTCAAGAAGGTTTAACAACCCTCAAGGTTTAACATCCCTTATTGTAATCTTGCTAGGTTTAGGGTTGAGGTAGTGAGCCTGCTAAACTTAGTTGTATTTCATGGCAGTGAGCCAGTATGTTAGGCCCATGGAGTGACCAAGCCTAAACATCATTCTTGTAAAGATTTCAATATATATATGAGAGCTAATCCTCTCCTTGGTTTTTCCCTTCTTGGGTTTTCCACGTAAAAATCTTGGTGTTCATGTGTCATAGTTTCATGGTTGCTGTTCATATGCATATTATGTTTTTGTTTAATTAATTTTGGGAAACGGCTGAAAGTTAATGTGCATGAAAAGATTGTTAGAACACTAAGTCACCCCCCCTCTCAGTGTTCTTGACTATCAACATGCCATTGCTAGTATGAAGCCTTGGCTAAGGTTGCAAGAGGTTGAGGTATATGATAATATCGTGCATAGATATATGATTTTTACCCATAATTGTAACCAAAGTTAGTAATAAGAGTTTTAGGTGAGTCAATGATGCCTTCACAATGCTGATTGTTCAAAAGTTAGAAGGAAATATTAGACTGAGGATTTCTCCTAAAGATTCTAACTTAGTGACACAATATGGCAGTTACTTTATCTAGTTCCCTAGATTCACATACATCAAAATTTGGGGTTTTGATGATTCCCCATACAAGTTGCCTAGGTATGTACGTGATCATCTCCTACTTATTGAAGTGTGCAAGAAAATGGGGGCAGTAAATAAAATATGTAAAGAAAGGAAGAAGGTGGGATATTTCTTCCTTGTGGATTTGAGCTATTACACATGTTAGACTACTATTAATGCACAAATTATTGAGAGATCCTTAGCCAATGTATCCATGTTTTCCAATGAGCTAAGGTTTCCATTCAATAGAAAAATTATGTCAAAGATAATCTACAAATGGGACCAGGGTCTTGCACACATCTCAATTGGAAGATTGTTGGGAAGACTACAAGGATGATTTTGAGGTGAGACATAGAGATCAGGTGAGGTTGACTATTGATCAAATGAGGGCCTTCAACCTTGGCTAGAGGATACTATTGATATTGTGGATGATGGCAGCAACCTCATAGATCCAATCTCCACATCTACATTGCAATTTATACCACTCAAACCCATTGATTGGATATCCAAAGAGGTCAAAGATATTAGAGAAAAATCTCTATTTGTCATATAAAGAGTAAAAAGTGATTGAATGAAAAAATTGTATAATATACTACTTCTAGACCACCTAGTACCCTAAGGAAGAACATATAGGTTAAGAAAAAGTCAAATGCATCAAAGAATCAAAATTTCATAATCATATATACAACTAGATAAGGGCTAGCACTATCAGTGGTGGTGATGGGGAAGACCCAAAGAAAGGAGTTGATTTGAAAAGCACTTTCGAAGAAGGGGATGCTCAACCAAGGAAGAAACTAGAAGTGAAAAGGCCCCCACCTACTCAATAGGAGGTGCAGGAAGATTCTCAAGTACCTTTACATTCAATCCAACCACCTCATACTGTTGGTAAGAGACACTACTAGACATGTCAGGTGTTATCATTGATAACAACTATATCTCTCTTACACATCCACATTTCATCAGTGGATCATACCAGAAGTTAGATTATAGATTTGTCTAAGTCTGGATAGACAGGAACATGGCATATGATAGAGTTCAACATTTTGGTCCGCGTTTCTCCACAGGAAATCATATTGTGCTACAGATCTGAGGGAATGTTAAGGGATGTCAGGGCTACCTAAATCCAAGATTTTAGCCTCTGATGATGAAGGAAGTGTAAGTTACAAGAGTCTAAGTATCAGGTTTTGGTTAGACAATTCAGTCTAATGAAGAACAGGCCAACTAGGTGTTTGATCCTTGTGCAGATGAAGAGAATTGATTGGTTGAGTAATTTATGAGATCCAGTGATATTGGCCAACATGCGAGGTGACCTAGATACATAAGTTTTGGTCTGAATTGGTGTCTGTACATGGATTTAGCCGACAGAACAATCATCTTAAAAAAGCTTCTAAATTTTCTTGAGGCCAACTGTAATTGAATAAATCTCATGCTAAAGATATATATAATCAATGGGTGCAAGCATTTTAAAAAGGTTGGTGTGTGAATATGAAGTAAGAGGTGCGAAGGGTGGTAGTATCAAGTGTGAAGTAGAGATCTGATCCTCTGATTATGGCAGAATAGTAAAATAGGGTAGAAAAAGATGAAGTGTGTGAATTCAGTGTACTAAGCTTAACCAGAACTGTAATTTTGCATTATTAGATGCTATTCTTCAGTTCAAACATTCTAGTGAACTTTTGTAATTGATTTGTAGGCAGTGAGCCTCTTTGAACAGTGAGCTCTGGGTAGTGTGCCCAAAGGCATGTGCCTTCCCCATTTGTAATACTTTTAATAGAGTATTAATTTCTTATGGGTTATGTTGCAAATATCTGCCTAAGTGGTGTTGTCATTGATGTCAACATTATCTTGTTGCCATTGGTGTCAACTATATCCTATTTTGATGTCTGTATAGAAGACCAGATTGTTGAGGATATCGAGAAAATTCATGATAATCAATGCATACAAACCATATGGCTGTGTAGAGAATTGTTAGAGGTTGCTCTAGTTAAGAATTGAGAGATCCACATGAAGATTTGAAGAAGTTATGGCCATCTAAGTAGAACCAAATTTTGCAGTATTCAGAAGAGACAATGTGACAGTAAGTTGGTCTAGATTGCTCCGTAGTGAAATATTTTGGTCTACAGATCTAAATGCATGTTTGGGAAGTCAGTGTGTATTATCAACTCTAGTGGTTCATGTTTTGGAGGTCCGCAAGCTATCTTTCAAGTTTGACAGTCATGGCAGATAGTGTTCCTAAGGTTCCGGAGGAAGATTCAAATGTTTCTGGTAATATGGTTTAGAGTGAATGTTATTGGTGATTTCAATGTGCTTGTGGAAGTCTCTTCATCATGTGGCTACTATGTTGGAGGTCCGCATTGAATTTTGAGCTTGTTGATTGAAGATTTCCTCCTTGAGGTTGATGTTCTTCATAGTCTTGGCCAACTGGATGATCCTAGCATGTTGCGAATGATTTAAGAGCATTTTTATGAAGCGTGGAGTGGTTGTAGAAGTAGATTCAAGACTCAGGTGTGTTTGGCCGATAGTGTGATGATCCATGTTAAGTTTAGCCAACCTTGTTGATCATTCCAAGGTTGATAAAGCATATAAATACTTATTGAAGAGTTATTGAAATGCATCCTTGTGCAAAATAGATAAAATCTGAATAAAGGACAAGAGTAGAGCAGAGAAGAAAAGGAGTGAGAGCAGTATAGAGCGTGAAGTTAGTAAAGAAGAATTTGGGGCAAAGAAGAAGTTCTTGAGCATTCATTGAACTTGATTCAAGCATGAAGTAGATGCTATTTCTTAGTTAATTCTTTCTGTTCTAAATAAATTCTATAGGTAGTGAGCCTCGGTTTTGAGCAGTGAGCTCTGGGCAGTTTGCCCGAAGGCATGTGCCTTCTATTTTTCTAAAGTACTTTTAACAGGGTACAAATCTTTATGGGTTAACCCCCTCCGTGGTTTTTTGCTTAACCGGGTTTTCACATCAAAATCTTGGTGTCAAGTGTGTTGATTATGTTTTTGCTTGTATGTTGTTGATCTATGCTTTAATGTTTACATCATTAATCTGATAGTAAGACAATAAAGAAGGTTAAAAGCATTAAAAGTTTATATTGTGGGACAACTGATTCACCCCCCCTCTCAGTTGTCCGGTCTAATTCCAACAATTGTTATCAGAGCCAGATCCTCTTATAAAAGCCTAACTACTTGAGGAGATCTAGGATGTCAACCTACAAGAAGGATAGTCTAAGATTTGATTGAATAAATTATTCTGTTTGGAAGAATCGTATGGAGTGCCATTTGCAATGCATGGGCGATGCCTATTGGGTGATAACTAGTGTTGAGTATAAACCTTTAGAAAAAGGTCATTCAACTCTAGATCAAGTCAAAGATGTTGAAAATAACCTTCAAGCTAAAGAAGCCTTGTTGAGTGCCCTGACTGATTCAGAAATGACAAATGTCTTTGGTCTAAAAATTGCTTATGAAATCTGGAAAAAGTTGGAGTATCTGTATGAAGGTGATAAATATGTCAAATGTGCCAAGTTGCAAATTCTTAGAGGAAAATTTGAAACTATGAGGATGAGTGAAGATGAAAACAACATAATCTACATGGAAAAGATAAATGAACTTGTGTGTGATATCAGGTGTGCTGGTGGAACTTTGGAAGACTCAAAGATTGTATCAAAGGTGCTCAGATCTTTACCTAATTCATACAAACATAAGGTTACAGCTATAGAGGAGATCAAGACTGTCTCAAATGTTACAAGAGATCATCTGGTTGGCAAAATTTCAGCTTTTGAATTAAGTGAGTTTGGTGATTCTCTTCCCAAGTCTGAATCTACATTTAAGGCTAGTGTATATGGAAAAAAAAGATATGATCCGAGTGAAAGCTCTTCTACAATATCAAATAGGTTCGTAAAGACAAGGAAGGATCATGGAGATGTTGAAATTGAAACTACAAATCTTGAAGCTCTTCTTGCCAAAAGATTGCCAAGAGGATTTGGTAAGTATGAAGGAAAATTGCCACTCAAATGTTTTTCTTGTAATAAGATTGGTCATTTTGCCTCAAGATGTCTATAGAGGTTTTCAAAAACAAACCCTAATAGATACAAAAATCAGAACAAATGTTACTATGTCCAAGAAACTAGAGAAGAAGGAGTCATAGATGATGAATCTGATCATGGAGGTTCCCCTGAAAATGATTGGGTGTTCATTGCCATCAAAGAAGAAAATCCGGTGTCTACTGAATCTGCTAGCTATGCAAATATGGAAAGTTCCTTAGCCGCTTAGGTTATTGAGAAAGATGAATGGGTGATTGATAGTGGATTTTCTCATCATATGACTAGAGACAAGAGTAAGTTTGTGAATTTTGAAGATTATGAAGGTGGGCTAGTGAAATTTGGAGATAACTTAGCTAGTAGAATCTATGGTAGAGGATCCATCTCTTTTGACGGTAAGAATAGCACCAATGATGTTCTGTATGTGGAAGGACTGAAACATAATCTTCTCAGTGTTGGACAGTTGGTTGATAAAGGTTATGATCTTCGATTCAAGGATAGAAAGTGCAGAATCTTGGAGAGTTCCAGAACTAAAATTGCATCCAGTACTCAAATTAGAGGTACCATTTTTCATTTAAGTAGCTCTAACAAAAGTTGTTTGATTACTCAGATAGATCAAAGTTGGTTATGGCATAGAAGGATGTGTCATGTGAATTTTGATAACATTGTCAAAATAAGTATCACTTAGGCTGTAAGAGATCTTCCAAAACTTGTGAAACCTAATAACATGTGTAGAGAATGTCAATTGGGGAAACAAAGAAAAATTTCATTCAAAAGTAAGGAACAATTTTCAAATGGACGATTGGAACTGGTACATACTGATCTCTGTGGTCCTGCTAGAATTAGGAGTGTGCAAGGAGATTGATATTTCATGCTGCTGATTAATGACTACTCCAAGATGATGTGGGTAACCTTCCTAAAAGAAAAATCAGAAGCTCTTAACAAATTTAAGGTGTTCAAAGTGATGGTGGAAAATGAAATTGGTGAAAAATTGAAATGTCTGAAATCCGACAGAGGTGGAGAATTTACTTCTCATGAGTTTGACGCTTTCTATGAAAAGCATGGCATAAAAAGATAGTTATCTGCTCCTAGGACTCCCCAACAAAATGGAGTTGTGGAAAGAAAGAACCAGACCATTCAAGAAGCTACCAAGACCATGATGATGGAAACAAATGTTCCTCAATTTTATTGGAGAGAAGTTGTAAGTACTGTTGTCTACACTCTTAACCGGGTGTAGATCAAAGGCAATTTTGGTAAGACCCCTTATGAACTATGGTTTGGTCATCCTCCTACTATGAGATATTTCAGATTTTTTGGTAGTAAATGCTATATCAAAAGAGATGAGGATTTAGGTAAGTTTGATACAAGAAGTGATGAGGGAATATTTTTGGGATACTCTACTCAAAGTAAGGCTTACCGGTGCTTTAACAAGAGGTTGAAAAAGATTGTTGAAAGTGCTAATGTTAGAGTTGATGAGAGCAAGGAAGGACATTCTAGGTTTTGCGGATATGATTCAGATGATCAAAATGAAATTCAAAGGCAAGGAAGGTTAGTTCAAACTTTGACTTAGATGCAGATTGATCCAGAAACTCCAGAGATTCAAGGAATTAGTACATATGTTGAGGAACAAGCTCAAGAAACACAAGCCCAAGCAATTCCCAAAACCCCCAAGTATGTAAGAATGAATCATCTTGAAGATCAAATCATAGGAGATAAAAATAGAGGTGTTTGAACTAGGAGAAGAGTTGTTGAAGATCAAGAAGAGATTTGTTTGATTTCAAAGATTGAACCTAAATTAGTAAGTGAAGCTTGCAATGATGAAAATTGGGTTAAGGCAATGGAAGAAGAATTGATGCAAATTGAAAAGAATCACACTTGGGATCTTGTTCCTAGATCTGAGGACAAAAATGTGATTGGAACCAAATGGGTCTTCCAGAATAAACTGAATGAAGATGGTGAGGTTGTAAGAAACAAGGCAAGGTTGGTATGTAAGGGTTATTCTCAAGTGGAAGAAATTGATTTTGAAGAAACTTTTGCTCCCGTGGCAAGGATAGAGGCAGTCAGATTATTTCTTGCTTTTATTGCTTTCAAAGATTTTAAAGTTTATTAGATGGATGTCAAATCAGTATTTCTAAATGGAGATTTGGAGGAAGAAGTATATATTGAACAAATAGAAGGATTTCAGTTATCTGATCAGGGAGATATGGTTTGTAGACTACAAAAAGCCTTGTATGGACTCAAGCAAGCTTCGAGATCCTGGTATGCCAAATTGGATAAGCATTTGCTTAAGCTAGGATTTAGCAAAGGTACTGCTGATAGTAATATGTACTTCAAGATAAATCATGAGGACATTCTGATTGTTGAGGTCTTTGTTGATGATATCATTTTTGATGGAAATGAATGCATGTGCAAAGCATTTGCTGATCAGATGAAAAGTGAGTTTGAGATGTCAATGTTTGGTAAGATGAATTTTTTCATAGGTGTACAAATTGTTCAGTCAGATAAAGGTATCTTCATATCTCAGTGCAAGTATGTAAAAGAATTGTTGAAGAAGTTTGGAATGGAAGATTCAAAGCTAGTAGGTACTCCTATGGTAACCGGATGCAAGCTAAGCAAAGATGATGACTCTCCAAAGGCAAATTAGAAAAGCTATAGATTAATGATTGGAGGATTGCTCTATCTGACTCAGACCATACCTGACATCATGAATGCAATTGGACTTGTTGCCAGATTTCAAACTAATCCAAAAGAATCCCATGTTGTGGCAGTCAAAAGAATTTTTAGATATCTCAAGGGGACAATTGATTATGGACTGTGGTATCCAAAGGACAATGATTTCACTCTTCATGCATATACAAATGCTGATTGGGCAAGAGATGTGGATGATAGAAAAAGTACTAGCAGTGGTGCATTCTTCTTGGGAAGAAGATTGGTATCTTGGATGAGAAAAAATAAGAAGCAATTTCTCTGTCTACTGCAAAGGCGGAGTATATAGCAGTAGAAAATAATTGTTCTCAAGTTCTATGGATGAAGCAAATGTTTAAGGACATCAGAATTATGTTTGAGGAGCCAGTCACAATTTTCTATGATAATTCAAGTGCCATAAACATTTCCAAGAATCTGGTATTGCATTCAAAGACAAAGCATATATCTATCAAGTTTCACCTCTTGAGAGAGAAAGTTAATTAGAATGAAGTCAAGTTGGAGTTTGTGTCTTCCAAAGATTAGATTGCGGATATCTTCACTAAGCCTCTTCCCAAAGATACTTTTGAGTACCTCAGAGAAAAGTTAGGGGTAATTACCCCTCTTGATCAGAACTAAGATGCACTAAGGTGCATCAGTCCGGTGGAATTTACAGTCATATTTTGTGATCTAGATTGGTGTTAAGAAGGTACTACTCAAAGGGGGAGTAGTCAGTATGCAAATTTTTGGATCAGTCTAAAGCAAAAAGGGAGAAAAGATAGAAAATATGTGCCCTTTCCCATTGATGTCAAAGGGGGAGAGAAGTCATGTGAAAAACTAGTTGCTGATGTAAGGAGGAGCAGCTACAAAAGTGAGAAGAGAAAGGGGGAGAAGTTCTTGTCTTGATGGTTAAATTTAATTTTTCACATCATATGTTGCCATCAATGACAAAGGGGGAGATTGTTGCAAATATGTGCCTAAGTGGTGTTTTCATTGATGTCAACATATTCTTGTTGCCATTGGTGTCAACTGTATCCTATTTTGTTGTCTGTATAGAAGACTGGATTGTTGAGGATATCAAGAAAATTAATGATAATCAATGCATGCGGACCATATGGTTGTGTAGAGGATTGTCAGAGGTTGCTCCAGTTAAGAATTGAGAGATCCACATGAAGATTTGAAGAAGTTATGGCCATCTGAGTAGAACCAGATGTTACAGTATTTAGAAGAGATAGTGTGATAGTAAGTTGGTCTGGATTGCTCCACAGTGAAATATTTTAGTTTGCGGATCTAAAGGCATGTTTGGTAAGTCAGTGTGCATCATCAACTCTAGTGGTTTGTGGTTTGGAGGTCCGCAAGCTATCTTTCTAGTTTGACAGTCATGGCAGACAGTGTTCCTCAGGTTCCGAAGGAAGATTCAAATGTTTCTGGTAATATGGTTTAGAGTGAATGTTATTGGTGATTTCAATGTGCTTGTGGAAGTCTCTGGATCGTGTGGCTACTATGTTGGAGGCATTGAAGTTTGAACTTGCTGATTGAAGATTTCCTCCTTGAGGTTTATGTTCTTCCCAGTCTTGGCCGACCGGATGATCCTAGCATGTTGTAGATGATTTAAGAGCATTTTTATGAAGCATGGAGTGGTTGTAGAAGCATATTCAAGACTGAGGTGTGTTTGGCTGACAGTGTGATGATCTGCATTAAGTTTAGCTGACCTTGTTGATCATTCCAAGGTTGATAAAGCATATAAATACTTGTTGAAGAGTTATTGAAATACATCCTTGTGCAAAATAGATAAAATCTGAATAAAGGATTAGGAGTAGAGCAGAGAAGAAAAGGAGTGAGAGCAGTATAGAGTGTGAAGTTAGTAAAGAAGAATTTGGGGCAAAGAAGAAGTTCTTGAGCATTCATTGAAACTGAATCAGGCATGAAGTAGATGCTATTTCTTAGTAATTCTTTCTCTTCTAAATAAATTCTTTAGGTAGTGAGCCTCTCTTTTGAGCAGTGAGCTCTGGGTAGTGCGCCCGAAGGCATGTGCCTTCTATTTTTCTAAAGTATTTTTAATAGGTTACAAATCTTTGTGGGTTAACCCCCACCATGGTTGTTCCCTTAACCAAGTTTCCACATCAAAATCTTAGTGTCAAGTGTGTTGATTATGTTTCTGCTCTTATCTTGTTGATCTATGCTTTAATGTTTACATCATTAATCTGATAGTAAGACAATAAAGAAGGTTAAAAAGAAGAAAAAGTTTATATTGTGGGACAACTGATTCACCCCCTTGACAAGGTGTCATTGTACCTCATCATTTAATCATATTTTAGATGTCAAAATCTAGGGGCTGTGTCCTCGACTATCTACAATTAGGGATTCTATAGTTACCAGTTTTCCTAGGTAATCTTAATGACTTCTACTAATTTGAAGAGATTGATCTATCTACTTATTGAATGAATTTAAGGAATGTTGAAAATAGAATTAAACAGGAAGTTATTAAAATCAATCTTAAAAATAGTAACATGCATCTATCTATCAAAATTAGTACATACTTTTCACACAAAATCTGAAATAACAAAATAGTGGTACTAGCCTTCTGCCTTGGTGGTGAGAGTGGGCCCTTGCTCCACACCCTTGGGGCGGAAGGCTATAGTAGGGAATCGGCACAAAAGAATAAGATCACAACTAAATTTGGTACAATTCCATTCGCTTTGCATTCTTGAAAAAAAAAATATTGATATCAAAGAAACAAAGATTACCAAGAATCAGAATAATCCAATCATTGTATATTTTTCTGCTATTCCTATAAGTATATATAAAATGAGTGATGACATATCACTTATTTTATCTACTAGTTCTTCTATGAGATGACATCCATCTCTTTATTATACTAGCTATCTAACTATGGAAAAATAACCATTCAATAAAAGTAGATTGAGTGGAACAGAAGTCCACTTAGAATTCCAAGTTGAGTCTTAATACATTTGGGTAGCGAGGCCCTGAAAATAAGGATATTGAATCAGTTTTATTGGTAACTCATGCAAAAACTTTAAAAGATAAAAACTCTAGCAGTTAACTAAAGATGACCCTTAACCACTCAGGTGATGATTTGAGTGAAATGAGGGGTATTATGATCACTACTGAAAGTGCCTGATCTGCAGCTTATGCTGGAAATATGCCCTGCTCTCAGGAGGTGCTGGAGATATTTGTCCCTGTCTGCAGCTCTAGAGATATGTCTATAGCTCCAGAGATATGTCTATAGCTCTAGAGATACCATTGTGGCCTTCTTGTTCAGCTCCAGAGATGCTCCAGACTCACGTCCACCTCTGGAGAGGCTTTTCTCTTTACTTCAAAACTTCTGGTGTCGTGGAATTCTTGGTATTGTCTCTGGAGATCATTGAAGACTACCTCCAGAGATGCACAAAATTGCCATTCTAAGCATCTACACCTGTTGATTCAAAAAGAGAGAAGTTTTTTGCATTTTTCCATCAATTCCATGCACATTAGTCCTTTAATCATAAATTATGATCTTAAGTAATTTATCTTCAATTAATCATTATCTAGAACAATCTTGCTAGTCTATTCGGGTGCAGACATTAAGAAAGATGGGATCAGGAGGGAGAAAAAGAGAGGTAAAAAGATGTATTTCATGGGTGCTACTTGGCACTCATTACCCCCGTCTTAGTTGTCTAGTCTAATTCCAGCAGGTTAACCCCCACCATGGTTTTTCCCTTAACCGGGTTTCCACGTAAAAATCTTGGTGTTCATGTGTTGTGATCTTGCTATTTCTACTCTTGTGTTCATACTTCTTTCTTTTGGATGTATGTGGTAAATTAATAAAGGAACAAAGTATTAAGTTTTGTAGAACACTAATTCACCCCCCTCTCAGTGTTCCTTAATTTCAACAGTTGGTATCAAAGCCTGGTTCCTTAGAAGAAGTTTAATAGCTTGAGGAAGATCTAGGAAGGTGTTTTCAATGGGTTCATTCAAGCATTCTGATGGCATCAATCAACAACTCCAAGTAGCCCTAAATGATCTTAATCTATCCAGAGAAGAAATCAGAGATCTACAAGAGAACTTTAAAGATGTTGAAGATTTCATTGAGACCTTAAAAGGAAAACTGAGCAAATCTAATGAAAAGAGAAGGGAGCTACTTCATCAGCTAGCAAATTTGAATGAAGACAATGACATGGATGAGGCCCTGAAGGAGAAGACAAAAGAATGTAAGAAGCTAACAAAAGAAGTTGTTCTAAAACATGAGATGGAATCTGGGGTGATGAGGCTAACTAAGGAAATTGAAGAAAGGAAGAAGACTAAGGAAAAATTGAATCAATCTCTAAAAGAAAGAATAGAAGAGTGCTGTAGATTGAATAGAATAATTGGTCATCTAGAGTCTGATCTATAAGAAACCAGGGATAATGAGGAAGAACTTGAGAGACAAATTGTCATTCTCAAACATGACCTAGAAGTTGCAAATGAGTATAAAGAGAAATTTAACATAAGCTTAGCTAAACTTGAGGTGCTACTTGATAGTCAGAAGAAGGCAAATGATAAGCATGGTTTGGGATTTGAGAAAGGTGAAATTTCTGGATCTGGTCAAAGAAATCCTGAAGCAAGAAATCAAAGAAGGAATCCTAGAAGACCTCTGATAAGACAACCTAATGCTCAAAGGTATCTATCTTTCAATGGAAATTGTTTTACATGCAATAAGTATGGTCATAGAGCTAATCAATGCAAAAGCCAAGTGAATCAAAATGCATCATCTTTCTCTGTCAATGCTTTAATTACAAAAGGATAGGTCATAGGGCTAAGGAATGCAGAAGCAGATCAAAGAATCCTCCTAAGAACAAACAATTGTTCAATGGAAGATGCTTTACTTGCAATAAGTTTGGGCATATTGCAATGCAATGCAGATCTAAACTTGCACCAACATGTAATTGTCAGAAAAATAAGATTGTGTGTTTCAACTGCAACAAATCTGGACACATTGCTAAATTTTGCATAAGCAAAAAGGAGAATTCATAGGCAGGTAAAGGAAAAATAGAGTATAAGTTAGACAAAGGCAAGGGCAAAGTTGATGTGAATGAGATCCAGAATGAAATGAATAAAACATGGGTGAAGAAAGGTGAAATGAATGTTGACAATGGATCCGCACCAAAATTTGGTGCTGATAATTCCTCCAGGAATTGAATCAGGAGCTCTGGCTCAGGGGAGCTGCATTGAAAATCTAATTCCCCCTACCAGTAAGTGGGTGCCTGAATCTGGCATGATGAATGAACATAAAGAAGCCTATTGCAGATCTATTGAAGAAAATTTTGGAAGAGAAGAAGCTAATGCGATTGATTGCAGAGCAATTGAAGACTGACTGTATGCAAAACCAATGTAACCAGATGTACTAGGGCAGGGAATTTATTACAATGGTGAGTTAGGTTTTGTTGAGCATTAAAAGTCATTCATTCATCATTTGAATCACTTTGTATTTGAAGAAAACAAGAAGAAGAGCGCTTGAGCTAAGATTTCAAAGATTTGAAGTGCAACAGGTGAATTAATTAGCTAACCCTAACTCCATGAAGAAAAAGGTATTTTTCTGTGAAGCTTTGAACTTGTAATGTTTTGAATTGGCTACACCTTTGGTTGTGAACATCACTGAGTGACCTAGGCCAAAATTTACGAAGCACCCTTTCAAGTCCACTGAAGTTTATCTGATGGGAGCATTTTCTGGAGTTCCATATGGAGTTATTCACATAGGGGACATTAGGGCTTACATTCACGGACCTTTAGAAGAGCATGGCAATTCAAGGTTTGGTGAATTATTCATGAATCACTTGACAAATGATGATTTAGAGCTCAAACTAGAGTACAAAGCACTAGAAGATAAGTAATTCATATAGGTTGTTGAGTTTCCAAATTTTGCAGAGAACGAATGGGTCCAGTATGTCTTGAGCCATATCCATGATGATTTTCTATGGTTGAACCATACATTCAAAATCACAAAGGATGTAATAAGGGTAGTTACAGGACTAAATTCAATCGGTACCTTGCCTCAATTAAAGGCTGTGAAGAATCAATAAGTCACAGAGGCAGCCGGATCAAAATTTGACAAGAGAGATATGACTATAAATGACATAGAGGATCATGGGGTCAGATTCGCATCAATGGTGATAAGATACAGAATATATTACTCTAGCAGAGAAAATTCAGTGTCCAGAACAACCATCTATACTGCATATTAGATGGTAAAAGAAAATGCAGACTATGATCTCTACGAACTGTTGCTAAATCAGCTCATGGAGAACCTAAGCAAGATAAAGAAGGACAAAAGTACTCATTCAAATATGGTACGCTGATTCTGTGTCTTTTCTTCTATTTCTTGAGTGAGCTTCTAGGAAACAAAAATATAATTTGGTCAAATGACAAACCTATAGCAGTCCAAATTAGGAATCAGTTGAGTTGTTTGGGTAGTTATGATGCACAAAAGATTGCACTGTGGGGATTCTTCAAAAACTTCCAGAGTATGATGCAGGCTTGGGATAGAATACCTAGGTTTGTGGTTAAAAATACAAGGACACCATTTGTTTCATGGTTATAGTTGATCAATGCAAAATGGAAGCAGTAGAGCCCAGAGTTGTGTGGATCATGCCCATGGGGTATGAAGTGGATGGCCATGTGTTGGAACTATATGCACAACATTTGTTAAGTCAGCTTAGGGATCCGACTGAAGAGAGATTTGGAACTTATGAAGAAATTTCACAAAAACTACATCTTGAATTCAAGGGTCCTGAAATCAATAGGAAAGTAAGGAAAGAAGTTGAGCAGTTGGCCAATAATCTAGGCCTTACTAAGGAAGCTGTGAGGCAATTTAGGGAAAGAATAAAAAAGGTTGAGAAGGAGAAGCAGGATAGGGAACAAGAAAGTGTTTCGATAGAACCTCCTTCCAAGTCAAGGTCTACTAGGAGTACTAGTTCAACCTCTGGTGCATCACCTTCTCCTGTTGCAGAGAAATCCAAAGAAAAACCTACCGGTAAGGAAGGAAAAAAGAACAAAAGTAATGGCCAAGAGGTCATATGGCAGTATGGAGAAGGAGGATGAAGAAAAGATTGATTCAGATGATGAGGTTAAAGAATTGAAGGCCTCAGGCACTAAATCTATTAAAATGTCTAAGGAGAAGCCCTCCGGAAGCAAAAAGCCAAGTAAAAGGCATAAGTAAGAGGCTGATGTTGAGAAGCAAACTCCTTCTGTGGAGGACATCGTTAAGAAAATCACTGTAGATGGAAACCTAAAACCAATGACTAAATTCTATGATCATTACAGTGATGCTGACAAAAGAATTTTGGAGGCTGCTACTGTAAAATATTTGAATGTATTCAACAGAGCTCTAGTGGAAATTTTGGTAGAAATCCCTAAGAGTTTAAGAGACATTCTAGAAATAAGAAAAGAAGCTACTAAAGAAAAAGATCTGGAGCTAAGGGAACATGTAATGTCCAGTCTGTGTTCAATGATCTCCAGAAAAGAAGCAGATAAGATTCTCAAAGAAGTCAAGAATGAATTCAGAAGCAAGAAAAGGATGAATAAGCTGATGATTGGAGACATTGATGAAGTTGTTAAAGAAATAGAACAAATTCTAAAGAAAGCATTGGACATGAATAAATTTTATGTGGTTACAGAAGAACCAGTTGATACTGAGGATGCAACAGTTATGAATGATGAAGAGCTACAGAAAAATGAGCAACAAACTAGAGTAGATGATGTCTCCATTCCAAAAGAAGAAACATTGAATAAAGAAGAAGAAATGATGAAGGAAGATCAAGAAAAAGAAACTAATGATGAAATTGATTCCTCCACTCTGGATGTTGAGGAATTTGATAATATTGCCACTGAGGATACACCAAATCCTTTGGAAGAGAATGTAGAAGATATTTTTGAGATAGATAAAAGCAAGGATGCTTCTGATAATGATGCAAAGAAGGTAGAAGCAGAGAAAAAGAATGAAAATGATGAGCAGGGCAATGAGGTTGACTCGAAAAAGGGAGAAGATGGAGGCCCTAAAGAGCTTAAATCTGTAACATCATTTTGGGCAAGAGACACTGCAGAAGTAGTGAAAGAAATTTTGGAAAGAGATAAACAAATTGAAGAAGATTAGGATATAATTCAAGGACCAATCAATTTTGATACTTTGTCACCAGTGCAGAAGATAAAGTTGGACTCTATTGCACAAGCTAAGGCTAGAGAAGAAATCCTAAAGTCTCATATAGAAGATAGCGAGTTGCTTGGTCTTGCATCTGAGATTTTGGAGAAAATAATGCCCACATTTCAGAAGGACTCATCAGCATCTCCCTCTAGTCAGTTGAAAAATCTAATAAACTCTGTAAGTTCTCATTTTGAAACCTTAGAGAAGTCAGCAAAAGTTAAAGTCAGAAATGAATTTAATGAGAAGAGGTTTGCTGAAATAAAGAAAATAATTAGTTATGATAGATCAGGGCTTGATACTAGTATAAAGAGTATTCAAAATGCCCTATCTGAAGGAGTAGAGATTTATAAGCTTTGCTTAAACCGATCTAAAGTTGTTGAAGATATTGAGAAGAAGATTAAGGACTTAGAGCTCAAATTGTCTAACATCTCTATCATATAGTCCTTTAACTAAGTCTACATCTACCAAAGAATGCCAAGTAGTGAGTTTGCGGAATGAATTGAGTGACCTGGAGAAAGAAAAGGTTAAAATTTTGGGCAGATTGGATGAGCTCCGGGGACTAATTTCCCAGAAATTAGGAACTATGTATGATCTATTGGTAGAATCCCAAGTTGCTGCTACTACTAGTGATCCTACTGATCTTCAAAAGGTAGAATCACAGGCATTTTTGTTTAGTGGGCATATATCTATTTTGGGTAGCATAAAGAAGAACTAGGATAATGAATTATCACAGTTGAAAAACATTTTTGGTGATATCTTTTTGTTGATGAACAAGGCTTAAGGACTGTGTGTTCATATATGGAAGTATATACTTAAAGTTTTGACCCATGTACATAAGATTTTTGCATGAATTTTGAAATATGGATCCCAGCCTTTGCCATTGATGTCAAAGGGGGAGAGGAAAAGTAGTGAAAAATGAAGAATTAATCTAAGGGGGAGCATTGGAAATCACAAGTGTATATAGTAAGGGGGAGTTGTTATAACACTTAGTTATTTTTCACTAAGTGTTGCCATCAATGCCAAAGGGGGAATTGTTGGCAAGAGACACTGCTAGACATGTCAGGTGTTGTCATTGATGACAACTAAATCTCTCTTACACATCCGCATTTCATCAGTGGATCATACCGGAAGTCAGATTACAGATTTGTCTATGTCTAGATAGAAAAGAATAGGGCATATAACAGGGTTCAACATTTTGGTCCGCATTTCTCCACAGGAAATCATATTGTGCTGCAGATCTGAGGGAATGTTAAGGGATGTTAGGGCTACCTAAATCTAATATTTTAGCCTCTGGTGATGAAGGGAGTGTAAGTTACAAGCATCTAAGTATCAGGTTTTGGTTAGATAGTTTAGTCCGGTGAAGAAAAGGTCGACTAGGTGTTTGATCCTTGTGCGGATGAAGAGAAGTGATTGGTTGAGTAATTTATGAGATCCAGTGGTATTGGCTGACATGTGAGGTGACTTGGATACATAAGTTTTGGTCTGCATTGGTATCTGTGCATGGATTCAACTAACAGAATAGTGATCTTGAAAAAGCTTCTAAGTTTTCTTGAGGCCGACTATAATTGAATAAATCTCATGTTGCGGATATATATAATCGATGGGTGTGAGAATTTTAAAAAGGTTGGTGTGTGAATATGATGTAAGAGGTATGAAGAGTGGCAGTATCAAGTGTGAAGTAGAGATCTGATCCTTTGATTATGGAAGAATAGTAAACTAGGGAAGAAAATGAAGAAGTGTGTGAAGTCAGTGTACTGAGCTTAACCGAAACTGTAATTTTTCATTATTAGATGCTATTCTTCAGTTCAAACATTCTAGTGAAATTTTGTAATTGATTTGTAGGTAGTGAGCCTCTTTAAGTAGTGAGCTCTGGACAGTGTGCCCGAAGGCATGTGCCTTCCCCATTTGTAATACTTTTAATAGAGTATTAATTTCTTGTGGGTTTACCCCACCGTGGTTTTTCCCTTAATCAGGTTTCCATGTAAAAGTCTTGGTGTTTATGTGTTGTGATCTTATTGTTTCTACTCTTTTGTTCATACTTCTTTCTTTTGGATGTATGTGTTAAATTAATAAAGGAATGTAGTATTAAGTTTTGTAGAACACTGATTCACCCCCCCTCTCAGTGTTCCTTAATTTCAACACATACTTCTGAACCAAAGCCTTCTTATTCTCAACCCCTTCTACTTCTTTACCTTTGCATTCTCCTATATGCCTTATATCTCCTATTTCTCCACCACATGATCTCATAGGGGATAACAATGTCCCTAAGGTTGCCATTCCATGTCTTGTCCCTTCTTTTAGCCCTCCAAAGGTCTCTCTTACTACTATGTTCCCATGGTTGAAAGAGATGATAAATAAGAAGAGGAAGTATTTACAAATAATTGATCTAGGTTTTGAAATAGTAGAAAAAATACCACAAAAAAACTCACAACTAAAGAAGGTCTAAATTACTTCTAGGTTGATGATAGATCCCTCTGTTAGGACTGAAAATCCTATTCACCATTTGTTACATTTGATTTCATAAATTATAGAAATTCCTGTGACCAGATCTATTTTATAACCCATGATAACTAATGATCCCATGAATAAGGCCTTTGATATATAACATCTCCCTAATCACAGTTGAGAAAAAACTTTAAGAGCAATTGATCCTTATCGGAAAGACCTTGTGCATCTCCTTCTGATCAACAAGTCATAGTTCTTTCTGCATGATCAGAGAGAGATGAATAAAGTTACAATGATAAAAAATCCTGAAGATAGTAGGTGTACATAATCAGGAAGATAATGCATAACATTTCATTGATACAAATACATCGACAAAAGCAAGCTAGTTGAAGCAAAATTTTCAGATCACACCGAGCTCGTGTGTCATGCCGATGGATACCTTTTTGGGGAGAAACATACATACTTTCACCAATAAGACAAGATAACAATTGTGTCGGAGAGACATGTATAATCAGAATGGGTTTTTTAGATCTCTTTAACTATGTGGGTTACTCTGATAAGGAAGGCTAGAAAAGTTTTCAGGGAAAGTCCCACCGACGAACAAAGTGATGGAGGAAACATGTTAGGGAGACTAAATATATCGAGAGGACATCTTATTCTCTTAGTGATGATACATGTTAGCCTGATGATAATATGAATGACTATTGTTTGTTGAAAAGACACTGGGTGACACTTAAAAGCATTTCTAACAGTCTAGATCACCTTGATATCGAGTAAACATCATGATGTTCTCCCTGAAAGATTAGAAATTTAAAAGTAAGACAACATGTAGTTGTGCAATATCAATAAGAATATTAAGATGTCTCCCTGACTGAATAAGAAAACCAAAAGGGACACTTCGTATCAAAAGGACATTCAGTTAGTCTTGGCGATCAGTTATGAATGTATAAACAAAGATGGCACCAAATCAAGCACACAGATCGGCCTGACACTAGAAGAGTTCCACTGATACAATATCATTATATCGCTCTAACATTTCAAAATTTGAAACATCTATTGCATTCATTTCTAGTGGCAGACATTAATGGCTGCATGAACAAAACTTAAATGAACATCTCTGATTAAAAAGGGATTCAACCGAAAGGAATTCTTAGAAGTTCCAACGAAGAAAGATGGGAGATTGAGCAGAGGTCTAGGAATTCAGTACGACAAAAATATACAAGTAAGCATACAAGATATCCTTGCAGTTAATCAATTGTAATTCAATTCTACTATCTTGTAAGATGGAAAATTCTACAAAAACAAAAAATAAGAAGCAACAGGGTGAAAGTAGTCAGTCTAAAAATAAGAAGCAGAAAACCAAAACAAGGTGGGAATTGAAAGCAAAAGAACAAAAAATTAAATCAAGACCTCATTGATCAATTGCCTAGCTTAGGGCCAATAGCTAGGAGGTCTGCACAATTGAGGGCTAACATACAAATATTAGAAGATAAATACAAACATATAAGTAATGTGTGGACCCCCATTAGGGGATATGAATTGTTCATGTTTCATTATCATCAGAGAAATAGATTTGAACCAGTTTGTAACCCTTGGAATTTCAATTTAGGGAAGCTAGTTGTTACTGATGTCTTCATGAATATAGACCTTATAAAACTTATGGCCAACCATTATAACCCGAACCTTAAATTCATTTGCAACCCATAAGGAGAACCTTTCATACATGTATCCAAAAATGCACTTTGTGAAGTTTTCATCCTAGATGACACATGTGATGAGCTTATAGTGCATGAGGATTTACAAAATGAATACTGGAGAATGGACACTACCTACAAATGATGGAGATTGCTGTTACATAGGCCTAGATAAGATGGAAACTTAGTACCACTTGAGGATGGTGACAGACCTCCTTTCCATATTGATTCGTTCAAGCCCTATTTGAAATATACTTACTACTCATTAGGTCAAGTAATGCGAATAGAGATCTCTAAATTTATGTCCATAGGGCCAATGGTGATTACTACAGACATACAATGTCACAATGCAAGATCCTTTGATTATGTTGCATACATTTCCAGAGGGATTGACTCAGGGCTAATGGCTATAAAAAATGGTTCTCCCACGATGCACTTCAAACATTATTCCTCTCACATGCACATGATATTGTACTATGGACAAGAGCTAGGAATATGGTCAAAAGAATTAAGAATCATACAATTGGATAAAGAGGGTTATCCATTACCAATACAATTGTGGACCTCTATTTGGGATAGTAGATTTGTCAATTCTACCTATGTCCATTTTGAAGAATACTTTGTCAAGACATTGTATAGATTTGATGGTTACCCTTGTGCTTATTCATTGTCTAATGAGATCAAAAGATTCTTAAGGCCTAAAGATTTCAATGGACCACCCACTGTAAGTCATAATTGGGGTGATTGGTACTACTTTCTTGATTCCACTATGATCAGGGATTATGGTTTTGAAGATACACCTTTCCTATTGCCCAAAACTATGCCAGATAGAATTGCATATCTGGAGATTGTCAGGCAACTGGATTATTCCAATGTCATGAACCTGAGCGCATATGACAAACAGTCATTCATGCCCAATACATTATGTTTCAGGGATTTTACTATAGTATCAAAAGAAGGATATGACCTTGTTTTGGATAAATTGTCACATTTCAATATGAAGAAGCCTGCACCAAGGAAAGGATTTGATCCTGAGGGCTTTATTGACTTTTCAAGGAAAAAATAGAATTTAAGTGGATATGTTCATGTACCATATCCTCATGATGATATCATGAGAATCATGGAAGCAACAGAGGCCAAATTGGCAATTGATAAGTACAATAGAGAAGTTGAACAAAAGACGAGGGAGATACAAGAAGTAGAAATATTATCCTCTAGTAGTGAGGAATCTTCTGAAGAAGATAAACCCAAAAGCCAACTTGATAAAATCCCCAAGCTAAGGATTGAAGAGTATCAACCTCCAACAAGAGAACAAGAAGCTGGGGAACCATCTGACATAGATGCTAGGCAATTGGCCTATAAGTCTTTTGTTTTAGATGACCATTTCATCCATTCTCCTAAGTTTAAATCTTTTTTGTATAAACACAAAAGAAAAGAAATAAGGGAATTAGTTACAGATGTCACACCGAGCAATGAAAGACAGTTGTTGAATGCATTGAAAATGGATGTGGAAAATGAAATGAAGAACATGACTCTAGAGAAGGGAAGAAGATTATTAGAGGAGTCTGGTGTGATGATCTTTCCTAGTTTGGACTTGAAGTCTACTTTAGTTTTTGATAGCTTTTTACATAATAATGATGTCAAACACAAGCTCAGTCTAGAAGGGGTAACAAAGGTATACACTGGGTCAAGGTATGATCCTAATGAGAATTCTCTTATGAGTTGGGCTCTATACCCCCCACATAAGAAGCTTGCAATTATTGATATAGAGAAAGTAGTCGGTCATGTGATGACATTAAAAGTGGGTGAAACTGATCCTGTGGTCACAATTGATATTGGCATAAATGTAGCCAAATTGAACAAGGCACAAATTCAAATGTTGATTAAAGAACGAGATATGTACAAGTTGAATAGTGAAAGGATGCTTAAAGAAAATGATTTTCTAAGAGATATAGTTAAGGATACATTCAAACAATCTACTAAAATGTTGACTCAAGGAGAAAGCTCCCCAATTAAGGACAAGTACGAGGAATTACAGATGAACACTCAAGTAATCCAGGCCAGGTTTGATGCACTCTTTACAATATTCCAAAAGAGATGCACTAATATGATCTGGATGAACAAGTTCTGGGTCACTCACTCTAAGAATCACACTGCCATTCAAGAACATAAAAGGATAAATGACAGGCTTCAGGAAAAGCTCCAAGAGATATAAATTAGAAACACTTCTGATACTGGGGCCATTAGCACTTCTGAAGACCTAATTAGGAAGCATAAAGATTATTATGAGGAACTTCAAGCAGATGCCAAAGAGTTTATCAATGCTTCAAAGGAGGGTGTGCCTGTATTGTTTAGTGACAATAAAGATTTGAAAAATTAGAATGAATGGATAAAAGAATGCCAACTAATACTGCAGGAAGCCTTGGAAGCAGCTAGGGATGAAGATCTAGTATTAGGAGAGGCCTATGAATGCTTAGAAAAGATGATTACTATGGAGATTGTGGTGAGGAATGTTGTGGAATATGTTGATAGATACTTGAGTCAGAAGTATTTAGATCATGTTACCCAAGTTCATTTGTGACTCATTAGAGCTTAATGTTAATATTTTGTATATTGTTGTTAAAGTTCCAAAAGACACTTACGAAGAGGCACACCCTCCTCAAGATATTTCTATATAAGTCAAACATGTGGTGACTCAAACAATCATCAGTAGTAGTAGGTTGAAAAATCACCAGTAGTAGATAGGTTCATCCATTCCACTCATCCATTTTCATATTTTAGAAACTTCTGCAATTAATGTATATATTTTGAAGCAATATAATGGATAAGACTATTCTTAAATGGTGATCTATTTTTTGTGTTCAACTGTTGTGTTGATTTTCATGCTTATATGTTGTTGTGCTATCTCGAAAGTGGTTCTCTTAAGTTATTCAAATTTACATAATTTGTCACAACACATTTGTTGTTGGTGTGTGGTTATCTTGATTGGTTTTTGGTTGGAGTGAATTAAATATCCTTTCAGATAATCTATTTTGATTGGTTCCTGCCAAGGATTAAAATCCTTTTAAAATGATTATTGTGATTGGTTTCCCTCAGCCTAAGAATTAAAAGTCCTTTCATGAGATCATAGTAATTTAGAAGAATATCACTGGGATTACTAAGAAGAGCACAGTAACTTACAGACCTACACATTTGTACAAGGTGCAAACATTCCAAGTGCCCAACAAGTTAGAGTTAAGATGCAAAGTAGATCCACCTATCCTACACATCTATCTCCATAATCATCATCCATCCATTAACTCCATCTACCCAATAGATTAGGCACTGGTCAACTTTAGAACATTTTTATACAAATCCAATCCACACTCTTGATAATTCACTCTCATTAGGAACTAGTAAGTAAGCTCTGCATCTACGTCACACCTGTGTGCCATAGTGAGTGGATTTCCCAAAGTAGAATCCATTTAGACTCTCAAATCTACTTTATCGTTTAGGTACACCCACCTAAGCCTGGCAGAGCCTAAAGAGTAGGGGGTCTCCAATTGCATAAACCCTGTTTCATTGGCCAAAAACATATTAAGAGATTGGCACCCTCTTATGGTTTTAGAACCTTCATTTTTGAGAACCAACAAATGGGAGACTCTACTAGGGACAAACACACAAGGAAACCTGGTAGGAGACTATATCCTTAGAGTCAAAAAGAAAAAGGCATAACTCTATTGGTCAAGGAGAACCCCAAAAGTAATCAATCCTCTTAAGTGAGGTGGCGACTCTATTTAGAATACTAATCATTTTATGTCTTGGAGTGTGATAATCTATTAACATGGATGGTAGGAGATTTAAAACTGATGGTAGAAAACTACAATCATCCCCACCCTTAAGAGCTCCTTCAAAGAAAATTGGGTTATCAAACCAATCTCAACATAACCATAATCAAAATACCTAGGAGAATACTTCAGAACAACCTGTTATAACCCATAATAGTTTTACTCCTCTACACGAATCAAATGAGTTCTTATCCCACAACCATGGATTATCTGATGATGTTTTAGACAAATATAAGCCTGACCCCTAGAAAAAACTTGAATATGAGGAATATATCATGAGGGAAATAGACCAAAATCAAGTAGAATATGATTACATGATGTCATTACAATAGGGTAAAGAAGCTAAACAAGAATATTTGGATCAAATGACTTCTACACAAATTCATAATAGTTCACCAAAAGACATGAGGAATAAGGATGAAATGCAACAAAATGTGCTCAGATTACAAGAAGAACTTGAGCTGGCCAAATTAAAGGAGGAAGAAGATCAGTTGAAAAGGGAAATACAATAGATAAAGGATAGAGCTAAAGCAACTAACTCAAAGTATGTACCCCCTCATAAACAAGGAGGACATACTCTTAAAAACATACAACAAAATATTCACCAGAATGGAGGTAGCTCATCCAATCCACAACCACCACCCAGAAGCTATGTCCAACAGAATATTCCTCCAAGAAATTCAAGACCACCAATCACCCATAACACTTCTCAACATATAGTTAATCTATACCCACCCCCTGGGGAATGATATGTTATACCTCAACATCAAAATGTGAACCCACATCTAAATGCACAACAACATCCTCCTCATAAGTCATAACCAATACCAACCAAACCAATAGCCTCATAATCAATACCAACCAAACCAACAGCCTCATAATTAGTACCAACCAAATCAATGACTACAAGGGCCCCTTAACATCAATAGATATAGACAGCTGGACTTGTCTAGATATCAAGTATGTCCTGATCCTATTGATAATGATCTAAGGAGTGCTCTCCCAAAATTTGCTGGAAATGATAGGCCAAGGTTACATGACATGCCTTATAACACCAATTGGAAAGATGGAAGACCTTTGGAAAATAACAGAAAGCAGAATTATGGGAAGGATACTCATGACCCCCTAAAAAGAAATGGGACACATGTAGTGGAAAATAACCCATGGTGCCTAGCATGTAATCTGCCCCCACTCACCTAACTATTGTGTGGTCGCACAATCAGTACAGGAAGAGGAAACATCTTATGATTAGGAAAGAGATAACCATACCATAAATATGCTAGCAATCCACAGGAGAGGATGGATATGAATACTATGTGGGAAGTCAAAGCTATAACATAAATATGGGAAGACAGGAGGTATTTTTAGATCAGGAGGTATTTTTAGATCAAGAGGGTAATTATGAGGAAACTGTTTATAATCATAATGTGCCACCACATAACCAATGGAGAAAACTAACTGAGGAAGAAAGGAGGGCTCTTACAATGGCTGTAGTGGCACAGGAAAAAAGTAACTACAATTTGAGAAACATAATAGTTAATGTAGACCAAGGAACACCTAGGAGTGTGTTCATAAAAGATCAAAGTCATAATAAAGACAATATGAAATATGCACCTAAAGAGCTAGCAAAGACTGAACAGGGTAAGACAGGATAAAATACCAGCTGAAGAAAAGGGGTATATCAAAGCAGAAAAGACTGATCAAACAATGACTCCCTCATTTGAAATAGCCCAAGCAGTATCCCAAGTAAAGATATCAGTACCACTTCTTGAAATGATGAAGATAGATCAATACAGAAATACAGTGGTCAAGATGATTTTATATATATCAAAAAAGAAGCAAGAAAGACTTGAAATCAAAATAAATAGTGTTCAACAAGAGGCTGCTAGAACTCCTGAAGTATATCTGGGTGACACCTTGACAAAGAATCCCTCTCAGGTAGATCCTTTTTACACCATTCTACTGATAAAAAACAAACTAGTAAGGAATTGTATGATTGATTCAGGGGCATCTCTGAACATTATGCCAATGGCGGTCGTGAAGGAGTTAGGTATGTGGGTTGACACTACATATGGCAAATGTTATGCAATGGACAACAGATCCATCCCAGTTGTGGGCATTATATGGGATGTGGAGATAAGGCTAGCTGCCTACCCTGAGGTAGTATATAAGATTGACATCACTGTAGTGGACATCCCACCATATTATGGAATGTTATTATCTAGACAATGGACTGCAACAATTGGAGGAAATGTCCAATTAGATCTATCTTATGCCACCATACCAGTAGGTGGAAAATAAGTTAAGCTCTGAAGAGAGCCAAGGTATGAGAATATCATAGAATGCATTGATCATAATCAAATAAATTTCTTCTGTGATACAGACCTTGGTACATTTAAAATTGAAAAAAGTCAACCAGAGCTACAGAACACTGATCCTATACATCAAGAAGCCCAGGTTGATGAGTGTGGTGTGTGGAAGATGTACTTTGATGGTGCATGTAGTAAGGCCGGTAATGGAGTAGGGGTATTATTTATTTCACCAAGTGGTAAGACTTTCAAATATTCATTCCTGTTAACATTTGAATGTACCAACAACATAATAGAATATGAAGCGCTGCTCATAGGGTTGAACATTTTCATAAAACACAAAATAAAATGCGTCGTTGTGTATGGGGATTCAAAATTGATTATATCTCAAGTCAAAGGGAAGTATTCATCAAAGAACAAAAGAATAAAACAATATAGAAATATTGTTTGGGATGATATTGAGTTATTTGATGCAATCTCTATAAATTGGGTAGACATATCCAAGAATATAATGACAGACTTCCTGGCAAATATAGCCCTAAAGAAGGATGATATCACATTGGCAGGCATTACTGAAGTAGAATTCAAAGCCAGACCAGCAATCCTGGATAACATCTATAATTGGCAAGTTTTTAATGATGACATTGATCTAATTAAATTCTTACATTGCATTGACCAATATGAGGCTCAAGAAATTAATTTAAATGCATTCATGGAGGAAGTAGATGGTAAGCAAACTGTATTTGGCAAGGAAGTTGTACAGCTCAAGACTAACAAGATTCCTAAGGGACTTGTGGCATTATAGAGGGTGTTTGATGGAAATGATCAAGCCCTTATGAAACAAACACCAGTAAAAAGGGAAGACGTTGAGGAAATTAACTTGGGCACTGAATTGGCACCAAAAAAGGTATACATCAGGAAGAGGATAAGACCAACAATCAGAAAGATGTTGATTGCATTATTAAGGAAGTATAAGCATGTCTTTGCTTGGTCTTATGATGATCTCAAGGCATACAGAGAAGATATGTTCTAACATGAAATTCCACTCAAACCTGATGCAAAGCCTTTTAGACAAAAATAAAGACCCATAAATCCTACCTTAGAACCTAAAATGTATGAGGAACTTATGAAGCTTAGGGAAGGGGGTATCATCAAGCCTATCAGACATTCATCTTGGGTCTCTAATTTAGTACCTGTCAGGAAGAAAAATGGAGACATAAGGCTTTGTGTAGACTTCTGAAACTTGAATGTACCCTCTCTTAAGGATAACTACCCACTCCCAAACATGGAGGCTTTGTTGCAGAGGGTCATAGGATGTGAGCTACTATCTATGATGGATGGATTTTTAGGTTATAACAAAGTGAAGGAATTAGAACAATACAAAACAACTTTCACCACACTATGGGGAAAATATGTATATGTCAGAATGCCATTTGGACTTACAAATGCTGGTGCAACTTTCCAGAGAGCCATGGATGTTGGTTTTGCTGATTTAATTAATGTAATAATGGTGGTATACCAGGATGATCTCACTACATATACCAAGAAAGTAGAAGATCATGTTACACACCTTGAAAAAATATTTGTCAAAGCATTGGAATATAGCATTTCCTTGAATCCTAAAAATGTCATTTTGCAGTAACAAAGGGAAAGTTGCTAGGACATATAGTGTCCAAGGACAGAGTTAGGATTGATCCAGAAAGGGTGGAAGCCATAGATAAGATCCCTATTCCTAAGACAGTTAAGGCCATTCAGTCCTTCTTTGGGCAAATTAATTTTGTGAGGAGATTTATACCGAACTTTGCCAAGATAGTGAATCCAATATCAAAGATGTTAAAGAAGGGTGCAAATATTGACTAGACAACTGAGGCCATAAATACATTCATATCCATCGAAAGAGGAATCAAAGAAGCCTCGGTCTTAAAATCCCTTGAGTTCAATAAACCATTCTAGATCTTTTCATTTGCATCTTATCACACAATTGCAACAGTAATGCTACAAAAATATAATTAGGGGTATGAACAGCCTATTTTGTTATTTAGCAAATCCCTCCAAAATGTAGAATTAAAATATGACATTGTAGAAAAATAGGCATATGCATTAGTAAAAGTTGTCAAAGCATTTAGATCATAGCTGGTGGGAGTGAAAGTAATAGCTTATGTACCTAATGCTACAGTAAAAGATGTGTTTGTGCAAACTGAATTAACTGGGAGGAGATGTAGATGGATCAATAGAATTTAGGAGTTTGACATAAAGATCCAAATCACTAAGTAAGAGGACAAGGTCTTGCTAAATTAATGGCTGAAACAAATATTGAAGCTGCCCAGGTGTGCAATGAGAATAATGAAGATAACATGATTACTAGTATTGAGCACACATCATGGTACACTAATATTGTGTATTATCTTAAACATATGAAATGTCCTAAAGGATTTGATGATAACAAAAAGAGGATGCTTAAACTACAGGCTTCAAAATATGTATTCATGAAAGGAGACCTCTATTGGAAAAACATGGATGGTGTTTTGTTGTTGTGCCTAGATGAAAGTAAAGCAAGGCATGTTCTAAAGGAAATGCATGAAGGAGTGTGTGGAGGGCACTTTTTGGCAAAGACTACTACACATAAGGTTTTAAGGGTAGGTTACTATTGGCCCAGAGTTTTCAATGATGCCTATGATTACACTAGGAAATGTGAAGCATGTCAGAAGTTTTTTGGGAAATTGAAGTATCAAGGGGCATTGCCTTTAAGACCTCTGCAAGTTAAGGTTCCATTTCACCAGTGGGGGATTGATTTCATAGGAGAAATTATAGAAAAATTTAGTGGAGGACACAGGTGGATATTAGTAGCCACATACTACTTCACAAAATGGGTAGAAGTTATACCTACCAAACAAGCAACCAATAAGGTTGTAACAAACTTTTATTAGAAAATATCATCACCAGATTCAGAGTGCCATCAAGAATTATAACTGATAATGGGATGTTCTTTAGGTTAGATGAATTTAAGGGATTCTACCAATCCTATGGTATAGGGATCTCATATTCTTCACCATATCATCCATAGGCAAACGGGCAGGCTGAATCCATCAACAAGAGCTTCCTAAAGATCATAAAAAGGATGTTGGATAAAAACAAAAAGTCTTGGGATTCCAAGTTGAGACTAGCCTTATGGGCGGATAGAAGTACTGTGAAGAAAACCATTAGAAAATCACCTTTTGAACTTGTGTATGGGACTCAAGCTAGGCTCCCTTTGCATAATCTATTACCACTATGTAGGTTCATCTTGCAAGAAGATTTAGATGTTCCTGAACCTATGGAGGCCTTCTAAATGATTTTACCCAAATTATGGCAAGAAACAAACACATATAAATGTAAAAATGTTTTGTGGATTGGAAACATGGTTAAAGGTCAGAGTCTGATTTTTTTCTATCATGTCGTTCTATGCTACTCGAGGATGCCAAAAGCTAGAGATGCTATGATAGGGGCATGATTATTTTCTTTATCTGTTGTTTGTGGATTAAACTTTAGTAATGTGATGCCTTGTCTAAAGACATGATCAGCAAAAAATCATTACGTACATCAAAGGTCTAACATGAAATGAGGGCAATCCTTGTTTGTTGATACGCAAGAAATACTCAAGTCATCTCGGTTCAATTATACCTCGATGCTTGTATTAACTTGGTAAATCAAAATCCATGTAAGCAATGCTCAGGTCATCTCAGTTCAATTATACCTAGATGCTTGTATTACCTTACAACATTCAGAAAAAGTACCAAAAAAAAATTGCCCAATAATGAAATAAGCACTTCAAAATACTTGCACCATCAAAGATGTCAAAAAAGAAAAACACCATTCACATCCATTATACATCCATAAAATCATCCATACCGTACCCCATGTAATAAAGATCCAACAATGCAGAGTATCAATACAAATAAAAGCTTGTGAGTTCTTCTGTCAAGTCAAATTTCTATCTATGATCATATCTTTCATCCTTATTCGGTCAGTCTAAGCAGTGATCTAGATGCAAGTCTATCCTTAATTGATACCAATCAAGTCAAATCAATCTTGTCAAATGATCTAATCACAATTAGTGGTCCTTATCTGGTCATAAACCAACCCGATCAGTTAATCAATCAATTATCTTATACAAGATGTAACATCGTCAAAATCAGACCAACACATGCATCTTACACAACATGTTTCATTTCTTGAAACCAGACACTATCCTTCATGTTTCTCTGGGGATCCATCATTCCCCACCATGACAACATGCCTACCGTGTTGGTCTAGGGATATATCATTCCCCGCCATGGCAACACTGTCGTATATCGTTATCAGTATATCGTTGGTTTACCGCTTGACAAGGGCAATACCTTGCTTGTTCTTGTGTCATTTGTACATACTTTCTTGCTTGCTTGTGTGTTTTATCATTCTATCTTGCATCGCTTATCATTCAACTCTTTCTTCATCCTAACCTATTTTTCACCTTCTTCATCGTGAGATTGTCTGTCTCATGCCTTCTACCTTCTTCCCATCCAATCTCCCGAGGGGGCATCCTGTCATCATAACCTATACCAGGGGCAAACTGGGGCATGTATCATTATCAGGCTATCTATTCTTTGAAGCAATACCATAAACTGCATTGCATCAAAGAGGGGCAAAATGTATACACCTAAAAATGACATGATTCGGTCTAGATAAATATTCTTAATATTTATTCCATCTTTATTCCTCTATCAATAAATAAATAAACAAATTTATTTATTTGATTCATATTCTTCCAACAATTAAATAAATTCCTTTATTTAATTCAATTCCTCCAAACAATTAAATAATTCTTAATTATTTAATTAAATCAAATTATTCTTCCAAATTTAAATAAATCAATCAAATTTATTTAAATCCTTTCAATCTCCAAAAATAAAATACGATCAAATATTTTATTTATTCTTCCAAAATCATGCAGAACAATTAAATAAATTTATTTATTTAATTTGCTTTCTCATCTTCTAAATTAAATAATTCCAATTATTTAATTATTTTCTTCCAATAATATCTTCTCTAAATTTAAATAAATCAATTATTTATTTAAGTTGTCTTTTTCTTCTAAATTGAGTTATCTCTAAATATAACTCAAGCTTTCTTGCAAATGCAATTAAATATTCCTAATATTTAATAAAGCAAAATATCTTCTTATTCTCATGCAAATCCCTTCTTCTTGTTTTAAATCACTTAACTGATTATTATATTCTTTTAATTGCTTTAACTCATTCTTCTATTCTTAGCAAATCCTCTCATGCAAAAGAAAGCAAGACACATGTCTTCTTCTTATTCGTTGCACGTTCCTCAACGGTTCTCAACCATTGATCTTCTCATTCTCTCTATACCATTGATCTTCATTCTCTCAAGTCTATAAATTAAACCCTATTCTTCTATTTCAATCATCCAAGCTTTAAGTATCGTTACTCTGCAGGAATTATAGCACGCCTTTGGCACCAATTCCTTCATTGCTTGTGATCACACTCATTACTACGCATTATTCATTGTTGTGAAGCTCATCTTCATGGTGGTATTACCATAGCCATTCCCAATTGACATTCTTGAAGCATAGAAATGAAGTGCACTCTCTGAGGGCCCTATTTCATACATGCAAGATCGATTGTGATAGGCAATCAATGGAAGCTTCGAATTAATGAGGTTTACTTTGTTGTTCATTGCTTTCTTTGATTAAATCTTCTTAGTTCACCATTTCATTGAGTTTTGGGTAACTTGATATTGATATTATTGTTTATTCATTGTTGATCCAATTTTTCCTTAACATTTTTGGCGCCCACTGTGGGGCTTTATGTTTTTTGTAAATTTTTGTAGTAAAAATTTGTGTTTCTCTAAACCCCATTGTTGATTTTTGCAAGGATCTATCAAAAGGTGACCTCCTGGGCTGTAACTGACATCACCAACGTGCTCAGAAGGGTTGAAAACCATAGAATCACCTGTTAATTCACAAAAATTAGAGACTGAAAAAAATCTCTGTGATTTTTTTGAGGGTGTATCCTTTTATCCAGTGGTCCAAAGGGTGCTTCCGCAAGGTGCATTGCTTTATCCAACAGTCGGAAGGGTGTTTTTGCATCCTTTTATCCAACTGTCCGAAGAGCTTTTTCGCAGGGTGCATCCTTTTATCCAGTGATCTGAAGAGTGCTTCCGGAGGGTGCATCCTTTTATCCCATGGTCCATAGGGTGCATCGCTTTATCTAGCGGTCTAAAGGGTGTTTCTGCATCCTTTTATCCAACTGTCCGAAGAGATTTTTCGCAGGGTGCATCCTTTTATCCAGTGGTCTGAAGAGTGCTTCCGCAAGGTGCATCCTTTTATCCAGCGGTCCAAAGGGTGCTTCCATAGGGTGGATCACTTTATCCAGCGGTCTGAAGGGTGTTTCCGCATCCTTTTATCCAACTGTCCGAAGACCTCTTTCCTAGGGTACATCATTTTATCCAGCAGTCCAAAGGGTGCTCCCGTAGGGTGCATCATTTTATCCAGCGGTCCGAAGGGTGCTTCTATAGGGTGCATCATTTTATCCAATAATCCTCCGTCCTACCTTCTTATACATGTCATAAGGGTGGTATCTTTTTCTTTTTGCCATAACAAGAGCATATGAACTCATAATCGCGCAAATAAACACTCATTGGAAAGCTTGACTTAAACACTTGTGAAAGAAAGGTGAAAAGAAATTTCTGATATATCTTCTGCAAGTTTAAGTGGTCAAAGAACAATCATTTATCACTAAATTAGGTACACTTTTGTTTTGAGCTTTAAAATAAATCTTTGTGTGTTTAGTTAGGCAAACATTTCATTTGGACTTCAAATTGAACCATTGCTATCTTGTTAACACTTCAAAGTTAACAAATCACTACTATCTGGGTAAAATTTGAACACATCATTGATGTCTTGGTTAAAACTGAACCATTGTTATCTTGATTGACCATCACTTCAAAGTTAACAACTTGTGCTACGTGGATAAAACTAAACTCATCATTGCTATCTTGGTTAAAACTGAACCATTGCTATCTCGATTGACCATCACTTCAAAGTTAACAATTCGTACTACATGGATAAAATTGAACTCATCATTGCTATCTTGGTTAAAATTGGACCATTGCTATCTTGCTAAATCACTTCAAAGTTCTGTGCTTGCCCAAGTAGATAGCTAATCTAGTTTTTCTCATTTTAACTAGGGGAAAAGAACCACTGTATTCTATGTTTTGGGAATGATACCAGGTCTATGTTCTCCCCTATCTTGGGTGACCAAAATGCCAGATATATCATTTTCGTATGTGTTTTTCTTTTAAAGGGGCCTGCTCTTAGATACCATTCATCCAAGTAGGAACAACCCTAAGTGGTAATAGGCTAGATGCCAAGCCCTTCCAAGCCACTATAAATAAATTGTGTTTGAAGCGAAAGCTTCAAACAATGAGTGAAGTTGTGTTATACTGACAACCAACCTCCCCCAAAACCCTCCAAGGCGCAACCCTTGCAGGCTAGGAGACTCCATAATGGAGAGTAGTGCTGCCGCATGTATAACCACTCAAACGGTTGCCTTCATTAAACACCTTTGTTCTAGTGGCCAAAAACCCTTGCTATCCATTTGAAGCCTAGGATTTTGTACTTGTTTTTCCTTTTAGTCCAAAAAAGAGTCAAAAAATTGCAAAAAAATAAAAAACCATAAAAATTCTTTGCGTTTGCTGTGTCTTCTTGCCATAATTTCAGAAAATTAGAACAAAAAGACCTTGCAACCAAAGTACCAAAAATATCAAAAAAATTCCAAAATTGCAAAAACAAATACTGAGAAAAACCAGAGCAATGCATCTGTCCTCTATTGTTGTGCATTTGTGTTGACCTGCGGTGCATCTGTACTAACTTGTAGCACTTGTACTATTTGTTACAGCACATGCACCTTTTACCAGTGTGGTGCATATGTCCTGACTTCCAACGCATTTACCATTTTTTGCAGCGCATCTGTTCTGGCGCATGTGTGACAGTGAGCACTTGCACAATCTTTGAGAGAAAAATTTTAGGTTTTCTAGGTACCCATTTCAGTCTTGTGTCAGTTTCTGTTGAAATGACAAACCAATTAGAAGTAATTGCTCAAGAACTCCAATACCTACGAGAGCAATTAGACTTCGACGCCTCATCCCAAGATCATATAGCAATTGCTCAAGAACTCCAAGTCATACAACAAGAAATGGCAATCTTACAAGTTGAATGTGTCAGTACTAGCTACGCCTCGCCACAAACTCATACATATCTTTCCCTTTTTAATGATGCTCATAACAAGGCAATCACCACCTCAAGTTGGAAATTGTATACCACTCTATCTACTAGTCCTCCTTCACCGTCTTATAAGACACATATCTCAAAGCATACCAATCCTACACCAACACCGCCATCGAGTTCCCCGAGCTCTAAATGGACAACTAAAAAAGCCTCAGATGATTTATGGGAAAGATGTTTTCCAGATTTACAGAGCAAAAGAAAAGCTAGGGAGAAAGCAAAATCCACTCATCCATTACCCCATACACCTACAAAGGATGTGATCCAAGGACTACCAGCAAAGAGTCAACCATGTCCCCAAATTCCGGTCCTTGACCTTATCAAAGAGTCTCCAAACATGTCAAATCCTACAACCCCTTCATGTATCCTACAACCCCTTGAGCATATTGAAGAACCTCCTACCATGCACCAAAGTCAAGGTCTACCATACCTTCATGTTGTTGACCAAGAGCCTATCCAAGAGTCTTCTACCTCAACTTCAATTCAAGTACATCAAGAGTTATGTCAAGAGCACACTTTAGAACATGTGGAAACATTAACCCCTTGTCTAAATCAAGATCAAAGCACTCTCATCCGACCCTTACATAACCTTTATCTTTTCGATGATCCTATACCTATACATGAGCAAGAAATCCAATTTCAAACCATTCATAACCTATATCTCTTTTATGATCAAGATACTACCTTTAACGAAGAAGCTATCCATGAGCAACTTGATCCTATACATGAACAAGAGATCAAATTCCAACCTCTCCATGGCCTATATCTTTTCCATGATCAGGATATTATTGTTGATGATGAACCTATACAAGAGCACCTTAATTCTATCATGCTAAATCCTATCTATGATCAAGATCCCTTCTATGATCACGAGCCTATCTATGATCAAGCAAACCATGATGATCCTCTTAGTCCACTTTATACGTTCCACGGTCTTGAGCTTATAACCCCATTTAGTCCTATCTGAGATTTAACAACTTCCTCTTCCTTTGATGAGACACTTGCCTCCCAAGCAAGTGTAGAAGATCAAACCAATAATACTCCTCCGCCATCCATTATCGACCATGCTGCAAATCCCCCACCATATATCCTTGGTCTTACCACCTTCATTCATGAGTGCTCATCCTTAGAACACCAGCCACCATTATCCTCTATCCCACCTTCTTAATCCAATAAGGAGCTTGTGTCTAGTGTTCCACCTACATATAATCCCACTATCCACTGCATATTCCAACATATGAACTATCAAGGTAAAGGCTTAGGCCTTCACAAACAAGGTATTTTGGAGCCTGGCCATGTCAATATTCCTCTTCCTTCATATGGCCTTGGATACACACCCCAAGGTGAACAATCTCAAGATGTTGGTACTTCCTCCACTCCTAAATCCTCCACTTTCTGCTACAAACCCTATCATATCCCCAAAACATATGTTGCCATTCCACCTCCATCATCCTATAATCATCAAAAGTATGTGACCATACACCTTCCACCATCCAATCTACCTCCGCTACTTCCAAATCCTAACATCGCTCCATGCATTTTACCACCACTTCTTCCAACACCTTATCCATCCATCTATGAATCCTCTAACAATCCCAATCATGACCAACCAATGCACGTGTTGTCTAAACAAAGAACTTCCTCAAACTCCACTTCCACCATCTCAAGAGAATTCAACCATAAAAATATGGATGCCTCTACCTATCAAGTAAAAAATCCTAAGAGTCCTCATGACCTAGAATACAAAAACCAAGAATCAAAGAAACATCCTTCTCAAGAGATGCATACACCCACACACCTATATGCCAAGCTGAAAAAGGTGTGGGTCCGCATCCAACAAATGATTACTCCAAAAGCTACACAAAAGTTGCATACACCCAAACCCATACCTTCACAGGTACTATCTAAAAAAAAATGGTTTGGGTGCCTAAGCAAAAATCCCTCAAGTTGCATGAAGCATCCACCTCTCAAGAATCTCAACCATCCACTTTCTCCCATTCCATCCAAAAATCTCAAATTCTTTCATCCCATATGACAAGAAAAAATCAGCAAAATACTCAGTCTATGTGGATCCCTACATGCTTAAGTCATTCATCCACAAGCAAAAGTCTCTCTTGATTCCTACACTACTTTCCCATCACCAGCTTCAATGTTTATCATGGTATGTGCAACCATTGGTCATGATTCCCTTCCATCCCATAACATTTCCATATACCTCCATCTCCCCTTCCTTCCACTATTATCCCTCATGTCTTCCTCATCCTATTCCTATGGTCCATGTTTTTGCATAAGCCTTCCCTTAGTATTCTACATCATCATCCACTATAGCACCTTCCACAATCCTCTATCTACCTTCTCCATCTCACTGTCATGCAATCTCCTACCAACATCTATGAGAGCACTTGACATGGTCCATGCGACGACATCTTTCTAGTGGGACTATCACCTTTCATGGAACCAGGCACTTGGGTCCCTCTCTTCCATATTCCACCCTCTCCTATCCAAAAAAAAAAGTAAAGAAAAATCCCTTCGTCCAATGGTGAAAATCTAGCAAACAAGCACCTTGGATAAGTACCATGATGAAACCCTGGCAAACAGGCGTTGTGTGTAAGTTGATCTTCTGCATCACCTACACTTGGGGGCACCTTGTCTCATCAGCCTATCACTCTTCTCCTATCAGTTTCCTTCCATACCATTTCCTGTCTTATCCTACCAATATTGTCCAATCTGTCTATCCTAACTTTCCATTCCTCTACTTTCTTTGGTCTTGATAAAGATTGGGGGCACAATGTTGACAAATGTTTTAGGTGTCTCTTGAAATACCTTATCCCTCCAAACCATCCAAATCCTTCATTACCCTCTCATCCTCCTATCGTCGTAAGCTCTGTCATGAAAAATCCTAAGTATTCTACCTACAATGGGGCACGTTATTCTTATGTGACATAGTCCTTAGAGATCACATCCTTGTTTCCTTCTATCTAACCATCTGTATCTACTATCGCCCATCCATCTACCTATCCGTGGTGTTTCCTTGTCATCAGTATCATCTGATCCATATCCGTTCCATGTCTATTCCATATCTGATCCATATCCATTCCATATCATGTCTTATCTGATACATATCTGTTCCATATCTGATCTATATTTGTTCCATATCGTGTCTCATCCAATCCATATCTTAGGTCCACATGGTCCGAGTCCATGAACTATGTTGCCTCTGCATTGTCACGTAGGCAAGGCCATTTCTCAAATGCGCCCCCGAGGCTCCCATGATCCCATCCATCCCATTTCTTGTCATCTTTCTTCTAGTCCATCCATGGTCCATTAGGGTTTACCTCGAACTACGTTGCGTGTGTGTCATCACGTAGGCAAGGCCATTTAACAATGAGCCCCCGAGGCACTAGGTCAGTCCCTTAGGGTTTGTCTCACTAATAAAGATTGTGAAATCTTCTCACCAGGAAAGTAAGCATAAGCAAAGCCCACTTTCAAGAAGAAATCCTGAAGTAAGACATTAACCTATGCAAAGAAAAGAAACTCCTAAGGCCTTCTAAATGATTTTACCCAAATTATGGCAAGAAACAAACACATCTAAATGCAAAAATGTTTTGTGGATTGGAAACATGGTTAAAGGTCAGAGTCTTGATTTTTTCTATCATGCCATTCTATGCTACTCGAGGATGCCAAAAGCTAGAGATGCTATGATGGGGGCATGATTATTTTCTTTGTCTGTTGTTTGTGGATTAAACTTTAGTAATGTGATGCCTTGTCTAAAGACATGATCAGAAAAAAATCATCGAGGACATCAAAGGTCTAACATGAAACGGGGGCAATCCTTGTTTGTTGATATGCAAGAAATACTCAGGTCATCTCGATTCAATTATACCCGATGCTTGTATTAACTTGCTAAATCAAAATCCATGTAAGAAATGCTCAGGTCATCTCAGTTCAATCATACCTAGATGCTTGTATTACCTTACAACATTCAGAAAAAGTACCCCAAAAAAAAATTTTCCCAATGATGAAATAAGCACTTCAAAATACTTGCACCATCAAAGATGTCAAAAAAGAAAAACACCATTCGCATCCATTATGCATCCATAAAAGCATCCATACCGTACTCCATGCAATAAAGATCCAACAATGTAGAGTATCAATACAAATAAAAGCTTGTGAGTTCTTCTGTCAAGTCAAATTTCTATCTATGATCATATCTTTCATCCTTATCCGGTCAGTCTAAGCAATGATCTAGATGCAAGTCTATCCTTAATCCATACTAATCAAGTCAAGTCAATCTTGTTAAATGATCCAATCACAATCAGTGGTCTTGATCCTTGTCTGGTCGTAAACCAACCTGATCAATTAATCAATCAATTGTCTTATACAGGATGTAACATCGTTGAAATCAGACCAACACACACGTCTTACACGACATGTTTCATTTCTTGAAACTAGACACTATCCTTCGTGTTGCTCTGGGGATCCATCATTCCCTGCCATGACAACACACCTGGCGTGTTGGTCTAGGGATATATCGTTCCCCGCCATGGCAACATTGTCGTATATCATTATCAGTATATCGTTGGTTTACTGCTTGACAGGGGAAATACCTTGCTTGTTCTTGTGTCATTTGTACATGCTTGCTTGCTTGTGTGTTTTATCATTCTATCTTGCATAGCTTATCATTTAGCTTTTTCTTCATCCTAGCCTATTTTTCACCTTCTTCATCATGAGATTGTCTGTCTCATGCCTTCTGCCTTCTTCCTGTCCAATCTCCTGAGGGGGCATCCTGTCATTATAACTTGTACTGGGGGCAAATTGGGGCATGTATCATTATCAGACTATCTATTCTTTGAAGCAATACCATAAATTGCATTGCATCAAAGAGGGGCAAAATGTATACGTCTAAAAATGACACGATTCGGTCTAGATAAATATTCTTAATATTTATTCCATATTTATTCCTCTATCAATAAATAAATAAACAAATTTATTTATTTGATTCATATTCTTCCAGCAATTAAATAAATTCCTTTATTTAATTCAATTCCTCCAAACAATTAAATAATTCTTAATTATTTAATTAAATCAAATTATTCTTCCAAATTTAAATAAATCAATCAAATTTATTTAAATCCTTTCAATCTCCAAAAATAAAATACAATCAAATATTTTATTTATTCTTCCAAAATCATGCACAACAATTAAATAAATTTATTTATTTAATTTGCTTTCTCATCTTCTAAATTAAATAATTTCAATTATTTAATTGTTTTCTTCCAATAATATCTTCTCTAAATTTAAATAAATCAATTATTTATTTAAGTTGTCTTTTTCTTCTAAATTGAGTTATCTCTAAATATAACTCAAGCTTTCTTGCACATGCAATTAAATATTCCTAATATTTAATAAAGCAAAATATCTTCTTATTCTCATGCAAATCCCTTCTTCTTGTTTTAAATCACTTAACTGATTATTATATTCTTTTAATTGCGTTAACTCATTCTTCTATTCTTAGCAAATCCTCTCATGCAAAAGAAAGCAAGACACATGTCTTCTTCTTATTCGTTGCACGTTCCTCAACTATTCTCAACCATTGATCTTCTCATTCTCTCTATACCGTTGATCTTCATTCTCTCAAGTCTATAAATTGAACCCTATTCTTCTATTTCAATCATCCAAGCTTTAAGTATCGTTACTCTGCAGGAATTACAGTGCGCCTTTGGCACCAATTCCTTCATTTCTTGTGATCACACTCGTTACTATGCACTATTCATCATTGTGAAGCTCATCTTCATGGTGGTATTACCATAGCCATTCCCAATTGACATTCTTGAAGCATAGCAAGGAAGTGCACTCTCCGAGGGCCCTATTTCATACATGCAAGATCGATTGTGATAGGCAATCAATGGAAGCTTCGAATTAAGGAGGTTTGCTTTGTTGTTCATTGCTTTATTTTATTAAATCTACTTAGTTCACCATTTCATTGAGTTTTGGGTAACTTGATATTGATATTATTGTTTATTCATTGTTTATCCAATTTTCCCTTAATAGATCCTTATCGGAAAGACTTTGTGCATGTCTTTCTAATCAACAAGTCATAGTTCTTTCTGCATGATCAGGGAGAGATGAATAAAGTTAAAATGATTAGAAATCCCGAAGATAACAGGTGTGCATAATCAGGTATACAATGCATAACATTTCACTGATGAAAAACTCAACGACAAAAGCAAGCTAGTTGGAGTGAAATTTTTAGATCACACCAAGGTCGTGCGTCATGTCGATGGATACCTTTTCAGGGAGAAACATACATACTTTCACCGATAAGATAGGATAACAATTGTGTCGGAGAGACATATATGATTGGAATGGGTTTTTTAGATCTCTCTGACTATGTGGGTTACTCTGATAAGGAAGGCCAAAAAAGTTTTCGAGGAAAGTCCCACCGACGAACAAAGTGATGGAGGAAACATGTCAGGGAGACTAAATATATCGGGAGGGCATCTTATTCTCTTAGCGATGATACATGTCAGCCTGATGATAATATGAATGACTATTGTTTGTCAAAAAGACACTGGGCGATGCTTAAAAGCATTTCTAATAGTCCAGATCACCTTGATATCGGGTAAACTTCATGATGTTCTCCCCGAAACATTAGAAATTTAAAAGTAAGACAAAAGATAGTTGTACAATATCGGTAAGAATATTAAGTTGTCTCCCTGACTGAATAAGAAAACCAAAAGGGACACTTCGTATCAAAAGGACATTCAGTTAGTCTTGGTGATCAATTATGAACGTATAAACAAATATGGCACCAAATCAAGTACATAGATCAACCTGAGACTAGAAGAGTTCCATTAATGCAATATCACTATATCGCTTTGACATTTTGAAATTCAAAAAACCTGTTGCATTCATTTCTAGTGGAGTACATTAATGGCCTGATGAACAAACCTTATATGTACATCTTTGATTAAAAAGGGATAGAACCAAAAGGAATTCTTAGAATTTGTAGTGAAGAAAGATGGGAGATTGAGTAGAGGTCTAAGAATTCAGTGCGCCCAAAATATACAGGTAAGCATACAAGATATCCCTACAATTAATCAATTGTAATTCAATTCTGCTATCTTGTAAGATGGAAAATTCTGCGAAAACAAAAAATAAGAAGCAATAGGGTGAAAGTAGTCAGTCCAAAAATAAGAAGCAGAAAACTGAAACGGGGCGGGAATTGAAAGAAAAAGAACAAAAATTAAATCAAGACCTCATTGATCAATTGCCTGGCTTAGGGCCAAAAGCTAGCAGGTCTGCACAATTGAGGGCTGACATAGAAAAATTAGAAGATAAATGCAAACATATAAGTAATGTGTGGACCCCCATTAGGGGATATGAATTGTTCATGTTTCATTATCATCAGAGAAATAGAGTTGAACCAGTCTGTAACCCTTGGAATTTCAATTTAGGGAAGCTGGTTGTTACTGATGTCTTCGTCAATATAGACCTTATAAAACTTATGGCCAACCATTATAACTCAAACCTTAAAGCCATTCGCAACCCGTAAGGAGAACCTTTCATACATGTATCCAAAACTGCACTTTGTGAAGTTTTCAGCCTAGATGACACATGTGATGAGCCTATAGTGCATGGGGATTTAGAAAATGAATACTGGAGAATGGGTACTACCTACAAAGGATGGAGATTGCCATTACATAGGCCTAGATAAGATGGAAACTTAGTACCACTTGAGGATGGTGACGAACCTCCTTTCCATGTTGATTTGTTTGAGCCCTATTTGAAATATACTTACTACTCAGTAGGTCAAGTAATGGGAACAGAGGTCTCTGAATTTATGTCTATAGGGCCAATGGTGATTGCTGTAGACATACAATGTCACAATGCAAGACCCTTTGATTATGTTGCATACATTTCCAGAGGGACTGACTCAGGGCTAATGGCTATCAAAAATGGTTCTCCCATGATGCACTTCAAACATTATTCCTCTCTCATGCACATGATATTGTACTATGGACAAGAGCTAGGAATATGGCTAGAAGAATTAAGAATCATATGGCTGGATAAAGAGGGTCAGCCATTACCGATACAATTGTGGACCTCTATTTGGGACAGTAGATTTCTCAATTCTAGCTATGTCCATTTTGAAGAATACTTTGTCAAGACATTGTACAAATTTTATGGTTACCCTTGTGATTATTCATTGTCTAATGAGATCAAAAGATTTTTAAGGCCTAAAGATTTCAATGGACTACCCACTGTAATTCATAATTGGGGTGATTGGTAATGCTTTCTTAATTCCACTATGATCAAGGTTTATGGTTTTGAAGATACACCTTTCCTATTGCCCAAAACTGTGCTAGAGAGAATTGCATATCTAGAGATTGTCAGGCAACTAGATTATTCCAATGTCATGAACCTAAGCGCATATGACAAATAGTCATTCATGCCCAGTACATTGTGTTTCAAGGATTTTACTGTAGTATCAAAAGAAGGATATGACCTTCTTTTGGATAAATTGTCACATTTCAATATGAAGAGGGCTGCACCAAGGAAAGGATTTGATCCTGAGGACTTTATTAACTTTGCAAGGAAAAATAGAATTTAAGTGGATATGTTCCTGTACCATATCCACATGATGATATCATCAGAAACATGGAAGCAACAGAGGCTGAATTATCAATTGATAAGTACAATAGAGAAGTTGAACAAAAGACGAGGGAGATACAAGAAGTAGAAATATTATCATCTGGTAGTGAGGAATCTTCTAAAGAAGATAAACCCCAAAGCCAACATGATAAAATCCCCAAGCTGAGGATTGAAGAGTATCAACCTCCAACCAAAGAACAAGAAGCTGGGGAACCATCTGACACAGATGCTAGGCAATTGGCCTATAAGTCTTTTGTTTTAGATGACCATTTCATCCATTCGCTTGAGTTTAAATCTTTTTTGTATAAACACAAAGGAAAATAAATAAGGGAATGAGTTGCAGATGTCACACTGAGCAATGAAAGACGGTTGTTGAACACATTGAAAATAGATGTGGAAAATCAAATGAAGAACATGACTCTAGGGAAGGGAAGAAGATTATTAGAGGAGTCTGGTGTGATGATCTTTCCTGGTTTGGACTTGAAGTCTGCTTTAGTTTTTGATAGCTTTTTGCACAATAATGTTGCCAAACACAAGCTCAGTCTAGAAGGGGTAACAGAGGTATACACTGGGTCAAGGTATGATCCTAATGAGAATTCTCTTATGATTTGGGATCTATAACCCCCACATAAGAAGCTTGCAATTATTGATATAGAGAAAGCACTCGGTCATGTGATGACATTAAAATTGGGTGAAACTAATCCTGTGGTCACAGCTGATATTGGCATAAATGTAGCCAAATTGAACAAGGCGCAGATTCAAATATTGATTAAAGAATGGGATATGTACAAGTTGAACAGTGAAAGGATGTTTAAAGAAAATGATTTTCTAATAGATACAATTAAGGTTACATTCAAAGAATCTACTGAAATGTTGACTCAAGGAGAAAGCTCCCCAATAAAGAACAAGTGCAAGGAATTACAGATGAACACTCAAGTAATCCAGGCTAGGTTTGATGCACTCTCTACAATATTCCAAAAGAGATACACTAATATGATGATCTAGATGAACAAGTTCTGGGTCACTCACTCTAAGAATCACACTACCATTCAAGAACATAAAAGGATAAATGACAGGCTTTAGGAAAAGCTCCAAGAGATACAAAACATAAACACTTCTGATGCTGGCGCCATTACCACTATTGAAGACCTGATTAGGAAGCATAAAGATTATTATGAGGAACTTCAAGCAGATGCCAAAGAGTTTATCGATGCTTCAAAGGAGGGTGTGCCTGCATTGTTCAGTGACAATAAAGATCTAAAAAATCAGAACGAATGGATAAAAGAATGCCAACTGATACTGCAGGGAGTCTTAGAAGTAGCTAGGGATGAAGATCCAACATTAGGAGAGGCCTGTGAATGCTTAGAAAAGATGATTACTATGGAGATTGTGGTGAGGAATGTTGTGGAATATGTTGATACATACTTGAGTAAGAAGTATTTAGATCATATTACCCAAGTTCATTTGTGGCTTATTAGAGCTTAATGTTAATATTTTGTATATTGTTGTTAAAGTTCCAAAAGACACTTACGAAGAGGCACACCCTCCTCAAGATATTGCTATATAAGTCAACCATGTGGTGACTCAAACAATCATCAGTAGTAGTAGGTTAAAAAATACTAGTAGTACTTAGGTTCATCCATTCCACTCATCCATTTTCATATTTTAGAAACTTCTATAGTTAATGTATATATTTTGAAGCAATATAATGGAGAAGACTATTCTTAAATGATGATCTATTTTTAGTGTTTAACTATTGTGTTGATTTTCATGCTTATATGTTGCTATGGTATCTGCAAAGTGGTTCTCTTAAGTTATTCAAATTTACTTAATTTGTCACAACACATTTGTTGTTGGTGTGTGGTTATTTTGATTGGTTTCTGGTTGGAGTGAATTAAATATCCTTTCAGATAATCTATTTTGATTGGTTCCTGCGAAGGATTAAAATCCTTTTAAAATGATTATTGTGATTGGTTTCCCTTGGCCTAAGAATTAAAAGTCCTTTCATGAGATCACAGTAATTTAGAAGAATATCATTGGGATTACTAAGAAGAGCATAGTAACTTACAGACCTATACGTTTGTACAAGGTGCAAATATTCTAAGTGCCCAACAAGTTAGTGTTAAGCTACAAAGTAGATCCACCTATCCTACACATTTGTCTCCATAATCATCATCCATCCATTGACTCCATCCACCCAATACATTAGGCACTGGTCAACTTTAGAACATTTTTATACAAATCCAATCCACACTCTTGATAATTCAAACACTCTCATTAGGAACTAGTAAGTAAGCTCTACATCTACCTCACACTGATGTGCCATAGTGAGTAGATTGCCCAAATTAGAATCCATTTAGACTCTCAAATCTTCTTTATCATTTAGGTACACCCACCTAGGCCTAGTAGAGCCTAAAGAGTAGGGGGTTTCCAATTACATAAACCCTATTTTGTTGGCCAAAAATGTATTAAGAGATTGACACCCTCTTATGGTTTAAGAACCTGCGTTTTTGAGAACCAACACCCTCCTCTAGAGCTCAATATGCAAAAATTATGGAGCCTACTACTGATAAAAATAAGGAAGACATGGTAGAAGCTGATTAGAAGATATCTTATGTTGAGCTTTGTCTAACTACACATGAAGGTGAAATTCATAGTTTCAAAGTGTCAGAAACCAAACTTGTGGATGTTTGGAAATGAGGTGTCTCAACCTTGCATATTTTCCATAGCATTTATTTGTATTTAATATTTTCCCATAGTCAGTTATTATTTTTATTGAGCTCCAAAATAATGTAGGGGCGTGTGAATTCTTAATTGGCACTTTTGCCACATGTCAGTGCCTTGAAAATTGAAATATTAGTTGTCAAAAGATGCCCACATGGTAGTATATCATGGAAGGACTATTTTTAGAGGTATTATGACAGATTCTATGATAATTGTAAGAGTCAAAAATAGGGGAGAATATTTTGGACATGAGAGCCTAATTTTAGACTAGAATCTCACTTTTTTGGGCACTACACCTCATGAGAGGTTTTGCACATGGTTTTGAAAACCACAGAATGGCTTTTTGGTTGTGAGAGGTCTATAAATTGAAGGATTGAGGAGAAGTTTGTGGAGAGGAGAGTTTTATGCAGGGTTATGTTGTCATTTTTTCCTCCAGAGGAGCAAGATGTAAATCTCCATGTTAAGGCTTTGAGCCTACAAGTGTATTGTAACATGTTTCTTGTTACAGATTAATACATTGGTTCAATGCTTTGGAGTGTGGAGTTTTTTACCCGAAAGGGTTTTCCCCATATATATTGGTGTCTCTTCTCTTCTGTCTATCTTTCTTCTTTCATGTTCTTAAAGTGTTAATTTACATGTCGTTATGCTGCTGAAATTTATTTAGATCTATAAGCTACATTATCTTTCCTCTAAGGATTAATGAGATGGGAAATCAACTAAGTCTGTTTCTACTTTAAGGGCATAGTAGTATGTTCTTGCATCAAGTTATTGAGTATCTGTTTAAGTAAAATATAGGATGTTGTAAGGTGCATGTTGGGTTCTCTTTTCCCTTTCAATTGGTATCAGAGCTATGGTGGTTCCATGGTTGCATGAGATTGCATGTATTGGTTCCATGGTGTTTAAGGTTCTAGGTATTTCTTCTATTGTGATTTCTTAGCCTGGCAAGCTTGAGAGAATCTGTAGGAAGGAATTGGCTGATTATTAATCCTTGTTTGAGTGGAAGTCTTGCAGTTGATCTTGTTTTCAGGTTATAGAATGCATTTAAAGGATGGAGAAGATGGAGTATTATGGAGTTGATCATGTGGTTAGATTTAATATGATATTGATTTGGAGCTCCTGTTTGATAGTATGTAATAACCCTCATGCATAGTGGTTATGTTCTTTCATTCTATGGTCATTTGCAACAAAATATTCATGTTGGGTGTTTGTTCTTGGCTCCCTGATCACATGGAGAAACTTGGGTTGTCATGACTATGGTTTGATGTGCTTATGTTGGGTGCTTGGTTTTAGTCCCTGGCATTGGAAGGCATTATTTTGTTAACCTCAAATGCATGTAGATTGTGGAGTTGACCATTGGATGATCTGAAAGCTTCTAGAACAACCTAGCTCCTCCATATGCTTGTACATGGTAGTGGTTGTGGAGTTGGCCTACAAGTGGGCCTGGAGTTCCTAGACCTCTACTTCCTTTTGGTTGGTTGTACTTACATGCCTTAGTTTCATATTGATTTGATCTGAGGGTTTTGTAGATTTTCTCTTCAAAATGTATGGTTATGCTTATCTGCGTTATTCCATTGTTCTGGTATAGCTGTTATGGTAGTTTTTTAGACTTGTAGGTATTCCAGATGATAAGTGGATATGGATTTGCATGTATGTCAGTGACATGGTGGTTTTGCAGGTTTTACATGGTTAATCAAAACTTGTGGTTTTGTAGATCTGTGAATAAACTATTTTTTATATTATGATTCCTTGGGGGTGTTTTTGGATGTAAGATAGTTGCAGGTTTGCATGTATGCTTCATGCATGGTGTGAGGAGGTTTGTAGCTTTTTATGTGTAGAGATGTTGGTATGTGATTAGTCACTCATCATTTCTACAGTATTTGCTTGATGGGTTCCTTAACTATGGTTACTCATATGTGAACTTGTTTGGCAAATCAGATATGTGGTTGATTTGGTGTTTGACTCTTGTGGTCTACATGTTATCTTCTTGTTATCTCAGTTTATAGGTTACTAATGTGATGATGAGTTTGCATGTTTCATGTTTGGGATCTATGAGTTATGCAATTTTATGGGCTGATCACCTATCTGATTGCAGTGTGATGACTCAGATGTGGACTATTTATATCCACAACATTGATTCAGTATTTAAGCAAACTTTGTTAGTTGGCCTTGTCTGTGGTCATATGTGCATTGGTATATTGCATTGGGATGAGAGGATGGATGATTAGAGTGCCTGGATAGTTGGTTATTGGGATTTGTAACATGTTTATCACAATGTCATGGATAGCTTGGTTACACAGTTTAGTGTGAGCTTTGGACAGTGATGGTTTTATCTTCTTGACTTGGAGATCTTGGTTCTACTTTATTCTTTTGTACTGCTGATATTGCAGGTGAAGTATTTGGTTGTGTTAGAGCCATGGATTATCTTCATTGAGAGGATGGTTATTATAATACCTTGATAAGCTCGATATCACAGTTTTTGTGGGAGCTTTGGCAGTGATGTGGATCTATCACTTGGTGATGGATGATATCCTGCAGTGGTTGTGGGTGTCATGGTAAGGCTTTTGGATTATGATTCTTATATGCTATGAAATTATTTTGACATCTTGAGTTCCATTGTTAGAGGATAGTTATCTTCATGTGATTGGAAATGGTATGGTACCATGATGAACTTGTGATCTATGAAGTTAAAATGAAAGTAGAAAACATAAAACAAGTGCATAAACAAGCATTATACCTTTCACAATGAGTCACAAATCCTTGATAGGGTGGAAGGAGTTGCACCCAACACTCCTTAGATTTACCCAAGTAGATGAAGAATGTGGTTTGCTCAATGCATTGAACACAATGTAGATAAGGGATTGGTGATAGATTGATAGATTAGATGGAGAGGCTAAAATGATTTTGGCATTATGATAGTATGATGAGAAGATTTGAGAGAAATTTGGGCATGGTAAGGATGCAAGAAGAAGTTGTTTCTAATGTCTTGGGTGAGGGTTTTATTTATAGATTTTTGGAAAATGGATGGAGGGTGAGGATTAAAAGTTGAGATCGAGGGCTAGGAATGATTGAGAGTTAGGGTTTGGATTGGAGTCATAACCTTGTGACAAGTGTCACAAGAGGAGTGGATTAGAGAGATCAATGGTTGAGATTTGGTCAATGAGATTGGAGGGTTCTCATTATTTGTGAATTTTAAATTCACATGGGGAAAGGTGTTGGGGGTAAAAATGAATTAAAAGTTCATTTTTGGGAAGAGTGGATATGACAAGTGAATTAAAAATTTATCTCATGGGGGAGTGTGAATTAAAAATTCACTTTTATGTGGAGATGTGAAGGTTGAAGGACACATGTACACTTACATGTGTAAGAGGGTGATAATTGAGTTGTAAGGAATATTTGACCCTTTAAATAAAAAATTGATTTTTAATTCAAAGGTGTGTGGGAAGATGGGCTAAGCAAGGTTAATTAAGTGTTTAACTTAATTAATTTGGGTTTAGTGGATAGGTAGGCTAGGGTAGCTAATTAAATAATTGCTATTTAATCAACTAGGGTAGGTTTATGTTGATTAGTAGGGTAGATTAATTAGATAAGTATGATTTATTTAATTAACAAGGATTAGGGAAATGGACAAAATTAACTAAATAAATATTGAGAATATTTATTTAATCAATGAGGATATAGTTGTAAGGTATAGTGATAAATTAAATGAATTAATTGATCACAAAGGATGTATAAATGGTTAAGGGTAGATGATTAGGGATAAATTAATTAAATAAAATGAATTTATTTAATTAATAGGAGGGATAATTGGTGGTGTAGAGATACGGGAAATTGGTTTGTGAAGCAAGTCTATTTTAAATGTCTACATTTGCCCCTCTTTGAAATGGTGTTACAGCTAAGTAACATTATTTCAAAGAAGTTAAAATATATAGTTGGATTGGATAGAGAAAGGTTTTGGCTTAGAAGAATAGGGGAAGGTTTAGGGATAATTGGTAAAGGGGATGCCCCCTCCAGAGGACATGCTGGTTGCGAGAACATGGGTGTGCTCTCGAAATGGATGGAACGGATTGGTAGAAGTGGTTGAGGATAAGGGGTGAGATGAAAGATTGATGATGTTGGGTAGATGATTAGATGATGGATGAATTGGAAAATGGATGATTATTGTGTTGAAAATCATTTAGAGCAATCCTAGGTTTGACATAGCAAAGTGGATATTTTCACCATGGTATAGAAGACCAGGGTAATGATGTTTATCCAACATTTGCATGGACTAGACACGCAAACAAGAGGGTGATCCCATACATGCCCAAGATAGTACAACCTTGTCTAGATGAGGGAAGGGGACTCATAGCATAAGCCTTTAATACACAAAAGGTATGATGAACCTTAGATGCACAAGGAGATCAATATGCTAGAACTGACCCTATGATCCACAAGATATGAATACTAGCTTGGAGTAATGAGACCAACCCACAAGCACGACATACAAAGCAAGACTATGCCCCATTCTAGATGTTTTCGCCACATACCATGATATAGTGAGATCAAGGTAGTTTTGATGTGATCTTCGTATAGGACAAAAGATAAAAATCAAAAACCAAAAGACCAACAAACCAAACAAATAGCCATTGTATCTCTTTCCAAGATGGATGATGATTGATGGATTCTACCTATCGTAGGAATGATATATCCTAAGGTAGAGATCGATGGATGATGTTGTAGGATTGGCGCAAGATATGATAGTTACAAGTTGTGGTTGATGTTGATTTGATAGTTGATGATTTTTGTTAAGGGATGATACTTTGATAGGTAATGTGATGCTTGGGTTTAGTGTAAGCTCAGCGGATGGGAACCATCTAAGCAGGTTGGATGGGTGCATCTTATGTACCTGAGTACTGGAAACTTCCTTCATATTCCAGACTGCCTACATACCATATATCCATGGGATCAAGGCACATTAAGATATGGGTGGTGATGATATGTAGTTCTGCTTTGTGATGATGATTGAGGATAGATGTGATGGTGGTGGAAGATGATGTGTTGGATGATTTGGGTGATTGTGATGATAATTATTTTGGGATTTTTGTAATTTTTTTATTTTTTTGGTGTTTTTGGATTTTTTGGTTTTTTTTATTTTTTGGATTTTCATGATTTTGGAAAGGGAATGGTTTATTATGAGATGGTTGCATTGGATTTCATTTGGATAACCTTTATGCTAGATACCAATGACAAGAGAACACCAAGTCTAGAGGTGAATATGATGGGGTTGTATAGGGGGATTGGCGATGAAAGATGATGGATAGTTGATTCATGATAGATGAATGGACAAGCGATAGGGATGCATGTTAGATAGATGGAAGATAGGGATGAGGGATAGGATAGGTATGCATGATATATGGATTGGGGGTTTTAGGATTTTCTCCAAGGTCTAGGTTGCAAGGAATCATATGCCCCCAATGCTTAGAATTTTGCATGATGGGTTCATGTTTGAATGGATGGAGGATATAGTTAGAAAGGGAGTATGCCGAGAGGTCTCCAAAGCATGTTGTTGATATTTTGCCCCTTGTATTTATCAAGATCTAAGGTGGGAGATGGTAAAAGAAAGATATAATCGATAGAATAGATGGGAAATGATAGGATAAATAGGGGATAGTGGATAGGAATATGATAGGATAAGGATACATGGATAAGATATGCAAAAGGATGTTATGGATTTGGATGATTAGATGGTTTTGCCCCCAAGTGCAGGGATAGAAAATGGATGGAGAAGGGATTATGCATGACGCCCACAAGGGGTTTTCATCATGGTACTTGCCCAAGGTGCCACAAGGAGTGGTTTTCACCATTGGACAGATTTTTTCTTTTTACTATTTTTTTTATTTTTTTATTTTTTTGCTTTTTTGACTTTTTTTTATGGAATGGGGACTCTAGCATCTGTTTCCATAGCAAGGAGAAGATGGTCCCATGCTGGATAGTGGTAAAGTAGATGGAGATAGTTTTATGTGCATGGATGTTGGTATATAGGAGGAGGTGGAATGGATGGTTGATAGTGGATTATAATGTGGATTATGCAAAAGCATGGACCATAGGGATGTGATGGGGCAGATATGTAGGATAGTGGATGAAAGATGGAGAGATGGAGGTATGTGGGAATATCATGTGGTGGAGGGGAACCAAGACCAATAGTTGTACACACCGTGATGTATTTGGAAGCTTGTATTTTGGATGTGGAATTGGGAGTAATGGGGATTGGGATAGGGGATTTTTAGATGGTTGATTTGAGGTTTTAGGGACCCAAATAGACTTAGAAGTTATGGGATTTTTAGATGGGGAGCGGGATGTTTGGGATTTTGCGGTAGATTGGGAGGTGGATGCCTCATTAGAGTTGATTGATCTTTGCTTAGGGACCCACACCATTTTTATTTTTGCTTTTTCTTGTGATGGTGTGGGATTTGACAGCCTTTTAGATTTTTGATTTTTCTTGGAAGGGATAACATCTTTAGGCTTTTGTGCTTTATGAGTCGAGGCAATCAAATTTTTACTTTTGAATCCCATGGATTTGGGAGAAGCTTCATGTTTGAAAGATGTGTGCTTTTGTTGGTCTTGATTGGGAATTTTAGGGGGTTTATGGGTGGAGGGGTTAAAAGTGGATTTATGGATAAATGGATGAAGAGATTTGAGGATGGGGATATTGGGAGTTGGGAGGATAGGAGAATGAGAGGATTTGTGGATAGGGGTGTTTGGCATTGGTAGGATAAGAGGTAAAGTGGATTTGATAGGGATATTTGGAGTTGGAAGTAGTGGAGGTAAATTTGATGGAGGAAGATGGACAGTCACATGCTTTTGCAAATGATATGACGATGGAGGAGGGATGGCAACATATGATTTAGGGGTGCGATGTGGTGCACCAAATTTGGAATTAGGTGAATGGATTTTGGAGGATGTGTGGGTGGTACCAACATGTTTATTTTGTTTGCCTTGGGATGTATAGCCAAGGCCATGTGAGGATGGATGGAATGTGCTGTGGATGGGCTCCAAGATGCTTTGTTTGTGAAGGTCTAAGCCTTTGCCTTAATAGTTCATGTGTTGGAGCATGTGACATGCAATGGGATGTTTGGTGCTTTGGAAACAAGACGCAAGTCTATTATTTGTTGGGAGAGGATAGGTGGTGGAAGGGAGTTGTTCACCTCCTACGAGGGAGTCACCGCGGATGAAGGTACTTTGTCCAAGTGGATAAGGGGATGGATTTGGGATGGGATTGGTAGATGGAGGTAAAGGATTAATGTGGGATGGTAAAGGGGTGGTAGAAGAAGGGGTGGGATCAATAAGTTGATCAATAGATGGGAGGGGATCGGGGATGGGATTAGATGGGATGGTTAGATCTTGATTAGGAGAAGGGGTTGATGTTTCAACATGCTTTGGATTTGATTCCTGACATGGCTTGTGTGTTTGGATAGAAGAGGGGGTGATGGTAGGTTCTTGGATGGACTTTGTGATAGGTGCTTGACTTATGCTAGGAGATTGTTCAAGAGGTTTGGTGGGTGTTGGATTGCATGAGGGTGTTTGATTCCTTACTAATAGCCAATGGATGGCATCCTTCATGAGTGTATGGGTTGAAGAACAATATAATGGATGGATAGTAAGGGTGGTTGGTGTGGGATTAGGATTGGGATTGGATAGGTGGGTGATGGGATTAGGTAGTGATAGTTCTTGGGTGGGTTCAAGGATAGGTGTTGGAGTAGATGGTGGTGTTGGAGGGGTGGAGGATTTGGGGAATTCCATTTCTTTTCTTGGTGATGTTCTTTGGAGTAAATCCCACAAGGATTCTTTGGATGTCGTGGGCTTAGGATTTGGAAGATTTGATGGTGTATGGGTGATAGGGGTTGGTGGATTGGGATATTGTGATGGGGGGATTGGAGGATGGGGATTAGGAGATGGGGGATTTGCGTGGGGAAATGGTTGTTGATGTAAGCTTTGGATTTTAGATATAAGGTGTGCTAGATTGGTGTTCCCTTGATCAAAGTTAGCGTGACAAAGGTTGAGGGATGGATAAGTTGGAGGTATTGATTGATTTGATAGGTATGATGGTATTGACGTATAAGGGGATGAAGATTGGTATGATGTTAGCGGGGACGAAAGATAAGGTGTTTGTTGGTATGATGGGGGTTGGTATGAGGTTGATGGTGTGGATATGTAAGATGTAGGTTGGTATGATGAAGGTTGATATGATGTGGATGGGGATGAAATGTAGGGTATTTGTTGGGTAGGGGCTTGGGATTCTCCAATGATGAGGTGTGCTAAGGGTATATCCTTAATGTCATTTTTACAATTTTCCTTAGCATTAGGATCCATGTTCTCATAGATTTTTCTAAGTCTTTGTAATTGTTGCATTGCTACATAAGGATCCATTTTGTTGGGGAGGTATGGGATGAAATGGAGGATAATGGATGATTGTGATGTTGGGGATCAAATTTCAAGACTTTAGGATGATTTGACTTGATTTGATTTATTTTGATGGATGGTTCTCTATGCTTAAGATAGACTAATGACACTTAAGTAATAGAATTGATTTGGTTGATTTGATTGGATGATCAATTAAGGTCTTGATTTTTTATTGGGTTGATTTGGATTTGGAGTTTGATAGTGATGTTGGGAGACTTGGATGTTGATTGGGATCGATGTTGATTTTGGATTAGATTTAGAATATGGTTTGGAGATATGGATTTGTGTTGGTTGGATTTTGGATTTGATTTGGATGAGATGGGATTAGAATGATGTTGATGAATTAGATTAAGGATGATGAGGGTGATTAGGATAAGATTGGTTTGAATGATTTGGATGATGATGTGGATAAGATAGGTGGTTAGGATGATTAGGATAGATGGGTGATTGGATTAAGATGAAGTGGATAAGAATGATTAGGATGATGAAGATAGATTATGACTAGAGAGGAAGTGGATTAGAATTTGATCAAGCTCAAATAAAGGGATTGGATAAGCTCAACTTATGGGGTTTGATAAATGGGGGGATGGTTTAGCAGTGTTGGGAGGAGAAACCAGCCCGACATGAGGGGTGGTGCGGGGGGCCGGGCATGACCCCCCACTAACAGGGGTTCGAGGGCGTAGCCCCCAACTATATTTTTTTTAAATGGGCTTATAAAATTGATGTTTTTGATGGAAAAAATTGATTTTTGGACATGGATGAAGAAGGCACTAAAACATATTGAAATGGCACTAAAAGACTGCGAATGGTTGGAATGATGGATGAATTTAATTTTTCTTGGCAAGTAGACAAACAAGCAAGCAAGAAAACACAATGGCCAAAGTTTTTGTTTATGAAAAATGTGAAAGATTTATCAAGCATGCACAACCTAAGGTGAAGCGAGGACAATACTTGTTGAACAACTAGAGGGATTTTGGCTTCTAAAACAATGGTTTGTAGTGGGGGTACATCTGGGGGATCGGCACCTTACGAGCATTTCATAAACCACTTAAGGTTTTGACTAGCTCTACTAGGAGTTTAATATACCTCGAGGGTACTACTTCGTTTCAAGCTAGCACCAAATGGTAAGTGCTCATACCAATTAGACTTGGCTTTCACCTTATCCTCAATTTACATATAGCAGATCAAATGAAAGTACTGCTTGGGGTCACCAATGAGTTCTCCGAATGGATGTGTCTCAAGGGCAGGCCTACTTCCTAGAAAAAAGAGGATAGAACCATTTCTCTTCACCCAAGATCCTTTTGAAGGCAAGGGGAGAGGATACATTGATTCTACCCTATGGGATAACACAAACATGCAAGTGCACACTTCTCTAATGTTCTTTTTAAAATCAAATTGAAATGTGCCTAAAGTTGTTTATTGCAAGCAATGATTAATTTTAGAGCATCAAAATCAAATATTTTCTACACTTAGGCACACAAAGATTCTTTTTAGGTGCACCAAAATGAAATGTTTGATTGTAGATTGTTTGGAAGCAAGATTTGTTTTAGGTGCACCAAAGATAAATGTTCTTTAAGCTAAGCACACGAGGTTCTTTTTAGTGCACCAAAAGAAGATGTGTCTAATCTACTAAATCCCTGCAAAAGATGTTAGTAGTTTCGAGATGATGGTCTTGGATGATCTGAAATACCTTACAGAATAGAGTCCCAACCCTGCACAGATCCCTAAGCTAGTATAGAAAATAGCGCCAATCCAGAGGCGAGATAGCGCTAATATAGAAGATAGCGCTAATATACAAGATAGTGCCAATATAAAGGCAAGATAGCGCCAATACAGATACGTGATAGCACCAATATACAAGATAGTGCCAATATACAAGATAGTGCCAATATACAATATAGCACCAATACAGATACAAGATAGTGCCAAACTATGTTTTTGCCTTAGTTTATCTTCTGCAGTGAGAAAGATAGCATCAAACTGGGTGTGTTTAGTGCCAAAACAACATAGAGATGGTCAAGGTTTTGATTTTAGGAAAAATTGACATAGTCTCCCCCTGTCCCTGCATAAAATCTTGCAAAATAGAGAGTAAAAGACACAAAAGATGCTGAAAAGGTGAAAGAACACAAAATATGTGAGTCCAAATGATCAAGCAATGTCGTGGTAAGAAGGTGCCACAACAGTCTGAAAAATAGCACCAAAATGCGGGTAGAATGGCCCCACTGTGCAGAGAGATAGCGCTAATCTGTAAAAAACATGTCTTAAACAACAAAAAAACTCATAAGATTGTTAGATTGGGGCCTTGTGGGTCCCACCAGGCGTGCCAATGTGATCTATGAATTCAAAATGAAAGTAGAAAACATAAAACAAGTGCATAAACAAACATTATACCTTTCACAATGAGTGACAAATCCTTGATAGGGTGGAAGGAGTTACACCCAGCACTCCTTAGATTTACCCAAGTAGATGAAGAATGTGGATTTCTGAATGAATTCAACATAATGTAGATAAGGGATTGGATGATAGATTGATAGATTAGATGGAGAGGCTAAAATAATTTTGGCATTATGATGGTATGATGAGAAGATTTGAGAGAAATTTAGGCATGGTAAGGATGCAAGAAGAAGTTGTTTCTAATGGCTTGGGTGAGGGTTTTATTTATAGATTTTTGGAAAAGGGATGGAGGGTGAGGATTAAAAGTTGAGATCAAGGGCTAGGAATGATTGAGACTTAGGGTTTGGATTGGAGTCATAGCCTTGTGACAAGTGTCACAAGAGGAGTGGATGAGAGAGATCAATGGTTGAGATTTGGTCAATGGGATTGGAGGGTTCTCATTATTTCTGAATTTTAAATTCACACGGGGAAAGGTGTTGGGGATAAAAATGAATTAAAAATTTATTTTTGGGAAGAGTGGATATGACAAGTGAATTAAAAATTCAACTCATGGGGGATTTGTGAATTAAAAATTCACTTTTATGTGGAGATGTGAAGGTTGAAGGACACATGTACACTTACATGTGTAAGAGGGTGATAAATCAGTTGTAAGGAAGATTTGACCCTTTGAATAAAACAATGATTTTTATTCAAAGGTGTGTGGGAGGATGGGCTAAGCAAGGTTAATTAAGTGTTTAACTTAATTAATTTGGGTCTAGGGGATATGTAGGCTAGGGTAGCTAATTAAATAATTGCTATTTAATCAACCAGGGTAGGTTTAGGTTGATTAGTAGGGTAGATTAATTAGATAAGCATAATTTATCTAATTAACAAGGATTAGGGAAATGGACAAAATTAACTAAATAAATATTGAGAATATTTATTTAATCAATGAGGATATAGTTGTAAGGTATAGTGATAAATTAAATGAATTAATTGACCACAAAGGATGGATAAATGGTTAAGGGTAGATGATTAGGGATAAATTAATTAAATAAAATGAATTTATTTAATTAATAGGAGGGATAATTGGTGGTGTAGAGATATGGGAAATTGGTTTGCGAAGCAAGTCAATTTTAGGTGTCTACATAACTCTTATTTCTAAGATTAGAGTTTTGGCATGATGGTGCCCCTTTGGCAAGATATGTTCATTGGAGAAGGTAGTGATCTCCTAGGAGGAGATGTTAGATCATGATGTCGTGTGTGTTCCTGGATTTTGTAGACATGTAGTGGGAGCTTTGACAGTGGTTTGGTGAAGTTCTCTTTGGTTTTGTGTATTAATCATTTTCTTGAAGCTTCATGATTTTGTAGGATGAATTTGAAGTTGGCATGAATTAGTTGATGGATGCTCATGGATACTAGAGAGAATTGAGGTGAGGCTAGATATCTCTTGTTGTGGGGATCATGTGTTGGAATGGTGAAATTTTAGCAGAAAGACTGAGGAACATTCACTTGTTATGGACATGAGTTCATGTTTGGAGCTAAGAGGAAATTGTTCTTGGAGAGAGTCTATGAGGCTTGGTGTATCTCAGTGGATCATTCTCATTCCCCACTCTCAATTCACTTGGCAGAAAATGATCTAATAAGTATTGCCCATGTTTTTTTGAAATTCAATTTGTTTTATTCTTTGATTTCTCATGGATATGGATCTTGAGCTATAGTTTCTAGTTCTGAAGGGTTCATTTGAGGAGTACTTGGCATGGTTATCTCCTTAGGTATATGGTTTGATTTATGAGAAGTTTTGGAGATGTTATTGGGTTGTATTCCTATTTTTGGAATGTATTTTTTCTCTGAGTTTGATCTTCTTTGGTTAGAGAAGCTTACATCCATTTTGGTTATATGAGATATATAGTTTGTTTGATCTAATGAGATTGAATAGCTGGGTGTTGTTAAGGCTTTTCAATTGGGGTTTTGTGAAGGAGATCTTACTTGGCACAGCTTAGCACTTGGTGGTGTTGGCAGAAGGACATGATATAGTTTGCAGTTTCTCTTTATGGTCTCATGTTTTTTCCTAGAGGTTCTTATTCATCTGGTATGATCACTGGGTTTGTGGTCATCTATTGTTGTTGTACTTTATTATTTTTTAGCAATAGTATGTGTTCTTTTAATGTATATCATTTGAGATGTGGAGGACTTGGGAGAAGTGGAGGAGATCAAAGGTGAGAGAGTGAGCACTAGAAAACTATTTGTGGAAGTATGCTCTATTTTGCAGTAGTTGGTTGCAGTTTGTAGATTATTGTGATTGTTCTTTGTATTACATGATTTGGTTATAATCCACACTTTTATGTAAGTACTGATTAGTAGACTTTGTGTTGCTTTAGTTGGCATTGCTCATGTAGTATGATTCCTAGGATGTATGTATGTCTTTGGTATATTGTTTTTCATTGGACTGCAGTATCAAGTGTCTTCAGATTTTTTGCATATCAATGGTTTTGGTGTGTTTTTTTATCATAGGAGATGGTAACTTTGAGTAGGACAGTGGATTATAAGGGATGAGAGCCATAGTATGGGCTGGATATGTCATGTGCAGAATTTCTATCAATGGTGGGTTTTTTAGTTGGATGTAAACAATTAGCTATGGTTGTTATTCTAACTGTTCTAGAGCATTCGTGCTCAATCTTGTTTTGGAGGTGTTTGGACTTCAGATTTGTGTTATGGTAATGGGTTTGAAGCTGGATACATTGGTGTGTCTATGTGACATTTAGTGTTTCATCATGTTTTTGGAATTCTAATCTTTTTGTCATGTTGGTGATCACTTGGAAGATTTTACATGTGCTTCTATAAAGCTCGTGAGCATAGTGGAGTTCAGTTGAGACAATATGTTAATCTTGGTTGTTCATAGACTGGTTGTGTATCTTCTGGCTCTTGCAAGGTATTCGACAAGTGGGAGAATGTTGGGAAATGAGGTGTCTCAACCTTGCATATTTCCCAAAGCACTTATTTGTATTTTACATGTGCTTCTATAAAGCTCGTGAGCATAGTGGAGTTCAGTTGAGACAATATGTTAATCTTGGTTGTTCATAGACTGGTTGTGTATCTTCTGGCTCTTGCAAGGTATTCGACAAGTGGGAGAATGTTGGGAAATGAGGTGTCTCAACCTTGCATATTTCCCAAAGCACTTATTTGTATTTAATATTTTCCCACAGTTAGTTATTATTTTTATTGAGCTCCAAAATAATGTAGGGGCGTGTGAATTCTTAATTGGCACTTTTACCGCATGTCGGTGCCTTGAAAATTAAAATATTAGTTGTCAAAAGATGCCCACATGGTAATATATCATGGAAGGACTATTTTTAGAGGTATTATGATAGATTCTATGACAACTATAAGGGTAAAAAATAGGGGAGAATATTTTGGACGTGAGAGCCTAATTTTAGATTGGAATCTCACTTTTTTGGGCACTACACCTCATGAGATGTTTTGCACATGGTTTTGAAAACCACAGAATGGCTTCTTGGTTGTGAGAGGTCTATAAATTGAAGGCTTGAGGAGAAGTTTGTGGAGAGGAGAGTTTTATGTAGGGTTATGCTGTCAGTTTTTCCTCTAGAGGAGCAAGATGTAAATCTCCATGTTAAGGCTTTGAGCTTGCAAGTGTATTGTAACATGTTTGTTGTTGTAGATTAATACATTTGTTCAATGCTTTGGAGTGTGGGGTTTTTTACCCGAAAGGGTTTTCCCCACGTATATTGGTGTCTCTTCTCTTCTGTCTATCTTTCTTCTTTCATGTTCTTAAAGTGTTAATTTACATGTCATTATGCTGCTAAAATTTATTTAGATTTGTAAACTACATTATCTTTTCTCTAAGGGTTAATGAGATGGGAAATCAACTATGTTTGTTTCTGCTTTAAGGGCATAGTAGTATGTGCTTGCATCAAGTTATTGAATATCTGTTTAAGTAAAATATAGGATGTTGTAAGGTGCATGTTGGGTTCCTTTTTTCTTTTTAGTGGAGAGAACTAAAAAATAAAAGGAGAATAGAAAGCAATTGGAAAATCAAGTCTGAATATTAACATCATATATCAAATCTATAATGGACATCTATGCTCAACCATAAAAAATATCCACAATTCTGGGTAGTTCAATAGGAGATGTTAGCAAAGAAATGATTGAGAAGATTAGTAAGTTTTAGTCTTATAGAAAGGTAGCAGAGAGCTAGGTAGATCAAATTACCCTCGATGGTCTCAATTTTATTGAGGTGGCAGTCAATTTGTATTGGAAATAAATTGAAAAGAAGAAAGAACTAGAGATCGAAATAAATACTACTAAGAAAGAAGATGTAGTATGACAAGGAGTTGCATCAAAGTTTCAAGAAATGGAAAAATACTATATTAGTCTACTCATATCTAAAAAGATAGTAAATAAAGCAAATGAATATGACACCATAGCATGGTACAAAGGTGTGGAGTTAAAACTCTTAATTTTGAAATAAATAATAAATGAGTTTAAAAAGTTTCATGAATTGTGTGGTCAAATAAAGGTAGATATAAGATTTGATTGTCTCTCTTTTGAGTCTAATATTCTTATTGAGGATGAATCTACGTTAGTAGATATTCAAGTGATCAAGAAAAAATTTAATGATTTAATTTTAGATGAATTATTCAATAAAAACACCATAGCTATCAATACAATGAAAAATCTTAGCACCATCTCTTCTAGTCTAATTGGCCATCAAAAGGATATTCCAGCCTTCTTGCAGCATATGGAATAATTAAATAAAACATTGGGAACTTGGAATTTGAGATTGATGAATAATATTATCCTAGGTTTTGAGTTAATTGCCCCTATGGTCAAACAATTCAAAATTTTTAGGGAAAAATTATCCTCTGAGCAATCACGGTAACATAAGTCTAAAGATTCAAAAGAATAACCATCAAGTCAATAAATCTAAAGACTTGTGCTCCTTTTTATCCATTTTCTTTTATCAAAATTTTAAATTGTAATTTTAATATGACTTAATAAAGTGACTTTATGTTTATAACTTGAGGTTGAAAAGTATTACCTCACTTTTAATATACTTTTAAGTTATAACCTAAAAGTAGTTGCAAGGTAGTTATAGATTGAAGAGCCTATTTAGACAAAGCTAAAATGTAAAGAAAGGACTTTTAGATTCTCTCACATTGTATAGGAATAAATCATCTTTGTGCTCTAAGATTTTGATCATAATAAAGAACTAATATTATTGGTCCATGTGCCTAAGTATTATTTTTATGCTATTAATTATTCTTATGTTCAAGTTGTAGCCTTTCTCTCTAAAAATTTCTATTTTGGTGAAGAATTTAAAAGCTTTCTTTTATATATTTTTTCCCTTTTACAATCTAGGATATGGTTATGGTTATTTTCTAATTTATGAGTTTGGAAAAAACCTAGTTGGGAAAATCTTTCTTATGTTAGATTATACTCTAATTTTCAAATCCTAGTTGCATTTTTCTCTAAGACTTCCTTCAAAAATAGGGATAAATCTTTATGTTTATTCCTTCCTTAATCTCAAAACTTCTTTTATTTATTTTTCCCTTAGAAAATCTAGAGTCTTGGCTTCTTATCAACCATACATAGGTTTCTTATTCTTTTAGATTTTAATCCCTTTTCATTTCTGACTTTCTAGTTAAAAGCAAACCTAAAGAAAATTGAAACTTATCCTATGAGGGAGATACCCCTTTCAAATGCAGAGGAAGGTTGTTAAATTGATAACAATCTATCCAAGTATTGTAAACTTTGTTTCTGCCCATTGGGTGAGTCAAGGTTGTTATTAGTGTAGAAACACAGTAACAAATCTATTTACCAACACATAAAAATCTTATTCATTATGATAATTAAAAATACAAATCTTAAAATCTTCTTGTTTGACTACATAGCATATAACTTGGGGTTAAATCTCACCTATCTGTCTTTCCTCAACTTATCTCTTTGATCTAGCCCTCTTTCCTAGCTTTTCTTCTTCCTTTTTTGACTCTCTACTCTAATATCTTTGCCTTCTTCATTGATCTATCTCTATCTTGTTCTTTCCTACCCACTTATGCTCTTCCACACATAGTCTACTCTTTTTTATTCTTCTCCATTGTTTTCTCTTCACCAATTAGGCTATCTTCTTTCTTTTTACCTATTTCTCTTTTCCACCTCACAACCTTCTCAATCCTTGTCTCCTTCTTTCTCACTGTATCTTCCTTTCTCTCTTCTTCTCTAAATTGACAATGCTCCATTGTTTCTTTCTATTCTTGTCAAGGATAACCCATACTTCATGAATATTCTGTTGGCAAGAGACACATTGTACCTTCATGATTGTTGTCATTGATGGAAACAAAGTTCATCTCACACATCCGCAAGACATGGTGTGCCTATACTGGAAGTCAGATTGAAGAGTGTTGTGGTCTGGTAAGCAAGAACAGAGCATGTGGCAAGGTCTGACAGTCAGGTCTGGATCTCTCAGATGAAGTATCTTAGTAAAATGCGGACTTGGGGAAGTCAAGAGGTGTACCTTGACTGATACATTCCAGAGATTGAGCCTCCGGTGATGAAAGAGTGAAAAGATATGAGCACCTAAGTGTTGGGTTCCTGTTTGGCAGAATTGATAGAGGAAGAACTGACTGGCAGAGCATCAAACCTTAATCTGGATGAGTTATTGGTGGTGATCAAGTTTTTTAAAGTATCATTAATGATTGTCCGACATGATTTATGACTTCTATAAGCATCTTCTTGATACACATCACTTGATAAGTAAGGATTTAGCCGACAGATCAGAGTTTGGGAAAATATTGACTATTCCGGATGCCGACTAGAAAGGTGTTGAAATCATTGGTGTGGATATATATACCAGATGGATTTGGATGTGAAGGCATGTGTTGTGTGTTGTACTGTGTGAAGAAAAGCAGAAGAGTAGTGTGGAAGCAGTAAGGCAGGTCCGGAATGTGAAAGGACAACAACACAAAAGAAGAGAAAGAATGAAGTGCAGTAGATCAGTGTACTGAGCGTAACCAGAACTGAACTCCAGCATATGTGGATGCTTCTCATCAGTTCAAGTATCTTGTTACTCTCTTTATAACTTGTAGACAGTGAGTCTCTTGTAGGCAGTGAGCCTCTTGTGAGTAGTGTGCTCGGGCAGTGAGTCCTAATTGGCAAGTGCCATTTTGTATTTCTATCCTTCTAACAGAGAATACATTCTTGGGTTAATCACCTCGTGGTTTTTTCCCTTAACAGGGTTTTCCATGTCAAAATCATTGTGTTATGTGTATTGACTTTGTTTCTACCTTCATGATTATGGATGTTTATTTTCTTTGATGCTGCACCAGTTGTTAAAGAAGAACAGAAAGTTAAATTAATTAATATAACTAATTCACCCCCCTCTCAGTTATCAACAATTGGTATCAGAGCCAAGTTCCTCCAAACAGAGCCTAACAGCTTGAGGAAGATCTAGGAATTCAAATGGATGTGTATGGTATGAGGGAACAACTTCAGTCTGTCCTAGATGATCTTGAGCAATCTAACTCTGAAGTTAATGAATTGAAGGAAAGACTCAAATAGGCTGATGATTTCATAAATGAACTAAAAGGGAAACTAAGTATCTCTATGAAAAAAAGAAAGGATCTACTTCAACAATTAGCAAGTCAAGGTGAAGCCAATGATACAAATGAAGACCTAAAGGAGAAAACCAAGTTATGTGAAAAGTTATCAAAAGAGGTCATTATGGTAAGACATGAAATGGAATCAGGAGTTATAAAATTCACTCAAGAAATTGAAGAGAAAAGAAAAACTAAAGATGATCTAAGACAATCTCTCAAGGAGAAATCAGAAGACTGCCACAAAATGGATAGAATAATCAGGCATCTAGAATCTGATCTTGAAGAAGCTAGAGATAATGAAGAACAACTTGAGAATCAGATTGACACTCTTAAAAGGGATCTTCAAACAACAAATGAATACAAAGAGAAATTCAAGATAAGCTCTGCTCAACTTGAGGTTCTTCTTCAAAGCCAAAAGAGGGTAGATGACAAGCAAGGCTTGGGGTATGAAAAAGATGAAAGCTCTGAATCCAGTTAGAAGAACTCCAGATCAGAAAATCTAAGAAACAGGCCTAGAAGACCTCCAGTAAGGCAATCAAATGCTCAAAGATATCCTTCCTTCAATGGAAACTGCCACAATTGCAATAACTTTGGTCATAAAGCAAATTAGTGCAGAAGAAGAATGAATCAGACTAATTCATCCTTCTCCGGATAGTGCTTTAATTGCAAAATGTATGGTCACAAAACTCATGAATGCAGAAATATGCAAATGAACAATTCATTCAATGGTAGATGTTTTGTATGCAATAGAATGGGACATATGGTGAATTAGTGTAGATCAAGAGGATATCAGTCAAATATGCAAAGACATGTTGTTTGCTACAATTGCAATAGATCTGGTCACATTGCCAAATTCTGCAGAAGTAAGAATCAAGACAAAAAGGGTCCGATGCGTCATAATCAAAACCAAGACAAAGGAAAAGGAGAAGTGAATGTGGATGAAGTTCAAAGGCATATGAACAAGATATGGGTGAGCAGAAGTATAGAAACCCAGAATCTAGTGCTGATATTTCTTCCAGAAACTAAATAGATGAGCTCTGGCTCAGGGGGAGTCACAAAAGAAAATATTTTCCCCCAGCCAGTCAATTGGTGCCTGAAATTGGCACATGGAAGGTTGCGAACTAAAAGGACTCTTAGAGAAACATCTAAATAACCCTTGGGGAAGATATGAAAAATCCACAATAAATTTCAAGAGGTTAATAATCTGAGATTAATACGGTTTAACAGTCATCCGGTAAGAACAGGATTTTCACAGTTAGATCCGGTATGACCCAAATTTGAGGTAGTTTGATCTACGGATAGATCAAGTGTTTGGGGAAAGGAAGATAGATTGTCATCAATCATTGAGAATAATTCTAAGTATATCTCAATAATCTAGAAAAGATCTTTCTCAGAACAAGGAGAACAAGGCAACCAGAATAACTTAAGTTGCGCATTTATTGCAATGTGGAATTAGGGTTTGCTCAGAGATAAAAGGGTTCATTTTATCATCATTTACACATTTGCACTCGAGAAGAAGAGAAAAATAGCTCTGCAAACAAATTGTCTCAAGCCTCTCAAAGATCAACCACAGAAGACAATTCTTCTAGCAATCTGATCCAGCTCATTCTGTGAAACCTAGAAGCATAAAAAGGTATTTTTCACTCTTGATCAAACTTTCTCTGAATCTTTAAGATGGCTACTCTGAATGTTGTAAATATTTCTGATAGGCCTCACCCCAAATTTAAGAAACATCCCTACAAATCTCTAGAAGTGGATCCCTTAGGGGCATTTTCTAGCATTCCGCATGGGGTTTTGCATATTGAAGACATTAGGGCATATATTCATGCAAACATTGAAGATTTTGGGGAATCCAAGCTGGTAGATATCTATCACAATTAGTTAATAAATGACTCATTTGAACTCAAACCATAGTATAAGGCTATTCAGGACAAACATTTTGCACAATGCATTCATTTCCCCTATTTTGCAGAAGATGAATGGGTCTAGTATGTTCTAAGTAGAATACATGATAGATTCATATGGTTGACAAGGCCATTTAAGATAACCAAGGATGCCATCAGGGCAGTTACCAGATTGCACTCATCCGGTGGGATACGTACTCTCAAATCTGTCAAGAATTAGATAGTGAGTGAGGCAACTGGATCAAAATTTGACAAGAGAGCTATGACAATTGAAGATATCACTGATCCAGATATCAAATTTGCATCCATGATAATTGGTTAAAAGATATATCACTCCAGTAGGGAAAATTTAGTACCCAGAACTACAATTTATACAGCTTATCATATGCTAAAATAAAATGCTAACTATGATATTTGTGAACTTCTTCTAAGCCAACTATTGGAGAACCTACAAAAGATCAAAAAGGACAACAAGAACTCATTCAAGTATGGTGGGCTGATATTATGTTTATTCTTCTACTTCATGAATGAGCTTCCTAGATCCAGTGGTTGGGTATGGCAGAATAATAGACCTATAGCCATTCAAATCAGAGATTATATACATGGGCTTGGTGATGCCAAGGCACAAAATACAGCACTCTAGGGTTATTTCAAGAACTTTCAGAGTATGATGCAAGCAAGAGAGAGAATTCCCCAATCTCTAGTTGAAAAGTATAAGGATATAGTATGCTTTATGGTAGAAACTGATCAGTGCCTAATGGAGGCTGTGGAGCCAAGGATAGTCTGGATCATGCCAATGGGGTATGAAGTAGATGAGAAAATTGTAGAGCTACATGTTCAACACATTCTTAGTCAACCCAAGGATCCCAAGGTAGAAAGGTTTGGAACCTTTGAAGAGTTGAGTGTAAATATTCATGTGGAACTTAGACAACCGGAGATGAAGAGAAAAGTGAGAAAAGAAGTAGAGAATGTTGCCAAAAGGTATGGCATATCAAAAGAGGCACTTGATGCCAATAGAGAGAAGATAGAAAGGGTAGAGAAAGAAAAAGAAAAAGCAAAGAAAGAAGGTGCTCCGGTTGAAGTCCCCTCCCGGACCAGATCCTCTAAGACCTCTGCACCTACCATTGCTAAGAGCTCAAAGGCATCAAAACTGGAAGCAAAATCATCTGGCAAAGGAGAGAAGAGAACTAAGACAAAGGCCACAAGATATTATGCCAGCCAAAAGGATGATGAAGAGACTGAATCTGATGAAGAGGTCAAGAAAATGAAGAAGAAGAAGAAAACATCCGGTGAACCCTCTACCGGTCAGGACAAAGAAGAGAAGGTAGAGGAATTTGTTGAAAAACCTACTCTCTGCATTGATGATGTAGTCAAGGCAGTTACTGTGGATGGAAATCTACAACCAATAATAGAATTCTATGATGAATATAATGATGCAGATAAAAAGATTTTGGAGGAAGCCATAGTTAAGTACTTGAACATATACAATAAAGAATTTATTGAAATCATCTCTATAATCCCCAAAAGTTTAGAGAAAGAACTTGAAATGAGGAAGAACAATGCCCAAGCAAAAGATCTAGAAATCCAGGAGCAGATTACTATTTAGCTCTATCTGTCCATCACCCCAAAACAAATGAACATCATCTTCAAGGACTGCAAGGATGAGTTCCAGAGAAAATCTAGAATGAATCAACTTATGCTTGGGGAAACTGACAAAGTTGCAAAGGAAACAAAATATATCCTCTAGAATGCCTTCAAAAGATTCAACCTTTCTATTATAGAGGACTTAGGTGATGAACCCTCTGTCATGGATGACAAAGGAGAATCTATGAGATAGTAGCAAAAGAGGCAAAGGAGACAAGTGAAGAGAAAGCTAAGGACTTAGATTCCTCTACTCCAGAAGAGGAAGTCCATGAAGAAGCACACATCTCTCCTCCAGTTTCTCCAGCAGACTCTGGATCTAAAGGAGAAGAAAGAAAAGAAGAGAGCATCAGTCAAGAAGAACAAGTAAAGGGAAGCAAAGAAGGTCAAACAAAAAAGACCACAGATGACAGTGCTAAGGCTACAAAAGGGGAGAAAACCCTATCACCGGCTAGAGACAGAGTAGAAGTAGTCAAAGATTTCTTAACCAAAGAGATGATGGAATTTGATGAACTAGAACTTCTTCAAGGTCCATTCAATTTTGATTCCCTCTCCCCAGTTCAAACCATGAAGCTAGCATCCTTTACTCAAGCAAAGGCAAAAGAAAAACTCCTGAATTCTCACATGGAAGATTGTGAGCTCATAGAAGCTGCATCCGATGTATTGGAGAAGATCATGCCATCCTTTCAAAAGGATCCTTTAGCCTCCACATCTGGTAATCTAAAGTCTCTTGTAAATTCTGTTCATACGCATTTTGATTCCTTAGATAAGTCAGCAGAAGAAAAGGTCCAGAAGGAGTTTTTGGGAAAAAGATTCTCTGAAGTACAGGGTCTAATAACAAATGATAGGAGAGTTATGGATATTGGAATAAAGAGCTTGGAAAATGCTTTTAAAGATGGTGGAGATATCTATAAATTTTGTTTATCCTGGCCTAAAGTGACCAAAGATATTGAGAAGAAAGTAAAAGAGCAAGAGGATAAACTATTAAGTTTATCTCAAAGTTTTGATCCTCTCTCCTCCTCCATAATAAATCAAGAGTGTAAGACTATTGTAGTCATAGATGAAATAAAGAAGCTTGAGAAGGAGAAGTAAAATAGAATAAATAGTTTGAGTGAACTTAGAGGGATCATCATCCCCAAGTTAGAGGCCATGCATGAGGCCCTAACTAATGCTCAGGCCACAGCTCAGACCAATGATCCGACAGATCTTAAGAAGGCAGAAGTGTTTGCATTCATGTTGAGTGTTCACATCTTAATTTTGGACAGGATGAAGCAAAGTTGGGCTACAGAAGTTATACAGTTGAAGAATACTTTTGCAGACATATTTAAGTACATGTAAGTACAACTTGTATATACACTTATGCAGATATGTATAGATTGTTTTTCTTGAAAATTTTGGTGTGCAGACCCTACCCTTTGCCATTGATGTCAAAGGGGGAGTGAGGAACAATGAAAAATGTGGAATCTAGCTAAGGGGGAGCTCCGGTAAAAGTGTACATTAGAATAGAGCATCAACCAAGGGGGAGTGTAGTATAACACTTAGTCATTTTTCACTAAGTATTGCCATCAATGCCAAAGGGGGAGATTGTTGGCAAGAGACACATTATAGCTTCATGATTGTTGTCATTGATGGCAACAAAGTTCATCCCACACATCCGCAGGACATGGTGTGCCTATACCGGAAGTCAGATTGAAGAGTGTTGTGGTCTGGTAAGCAAGAACAGAGCATGTGGCAAGGTCCAACAATCAGGTTCAGATCTCTCAGAGGAAGTATCTTAGTAAAGTGCAGACTTGGGGAAGTCAAGAGGTGTATCTTGACTAATACATTCTAGAGATTGAGCCTTCGGTGATGAAAGAGTGAAAATATATGAGCACCTAAGTGTTGGGTTCCTGTTTGACAGAATTGACAGAGGAAGAACTGACCAGCAGAGCATCAGACCTTAATCTGGATGAGTTATTGGTGGTGATCAAGTTTCTTAAACTATCATTCATGATTGGCCGACATGATTGATGACTTCTATAAGCATCTCCTTGATACGCATCACTTGATAAGTAAGGATTCAGCCGACATATCAGAGTTTGGGAAAATATTGACTATTCCAGATGCTGACTAGAAAGGTGTTGAAATCATTGGTGCGGATATATATACCAGATGGATTTGGATGTGAAGGCATGTGTTGTGTGTTGTGGTGTACGAAGAAAAGTAGAAGAGCAGTGTGGAAGCAGTAAGGCAGGTCCAGTATGTGAAAGGACAACAACACAAAAGAAGAGAAAGAATGAAGTGCAGTAGATCAGTGTACTAAGCGTAACTGGAACTGAACTCCAGCATATGTGGATGCTTCTCATCAGTTCAAGTATCTTGTTACTCTCTTTATAACTTGTAGACAGTGAGTCTCTTGTAGACAGTGAGCCTCTTGTGAGCAATGTGCTCGGGTAGTGAGTCCTAATTGGCAAGTGCCATTTTGTATTTCTATTCTTCTAACAGAGAATACATTCTTGGGTTAATCACCCCGTGGTTTTTTCCCTTAACAAGGTTTTCCACATCAAAATCATTGTGTTATGTGTATTGACTTTGTTTCTGCCTTCATGATTATGGATGCTTATTTGCTTTGATGCTGCACTAGTTGTTAAAGAAGAACAAAAAGCTAAATTAATTAAGATAACTGATTCACCCCCCCCCCTCTCAGTTATCAACATATTCTTTCTAGATGTTTATACCATAGGAAACTCATGTAACCACTATTTTCTAAACCTACACATCTTTCCTACTAGTTTTTTCACTACTCAGTCATGCCTTTGTCTTTTATCATGCCCCAACTATACTAAGAATACATTAATGTTGGATGCACTTGCTACTTGCTACAACTCCTTAAATTTTTTATGACAATCAAATAATGTAGTTGGATGCTTTAACAAATTATAATAGAGGTAGGTATATAGCTCCTCATAATGTTTTGGATGGTTAAATAACTCTTAAATTACTTGGCAGGGAAATAATGGTGAATCCCATCAAAATCTTGGATCATGATTAACCATTCCACCTAATCATTTAATTTCAACCAAAAACACAAGGACAGGAAATAATGACAAAACTAAACCTCTCACACATTATTTCTATCATTTAGATCTTTAACAACTTCCTCCACACTATTGTAGCCACACCATCATCTTTAATAGCCACATGTTTATTTTGTTTCCAACTCTTCAACTTTATTAGCCATATGTGACTTCGTTAGCCACATAAAATTCAATAGATGAAAGTTTGCTTCATCAACATATTTTTCATTTTAATAGCCAAACACTATATTCAACAACTATTTACAAGCTTCATCAACTTGGAACTGACTTCTACAACTACTAGGAACTTTGTTAGAAATTACACACTTCTAATATCATATAATCATCTTCTACAACAACTTGGATCACTTTGTGAACCACATGTCTTTGTTGGCAACTAAACCAAATTCAATAGCAACTACCTTTGTAGCACATATAAACTTCTATGACCACTAGTTGACTTTAACAATAACTAGATGACTTCTATAGTAGTTGATTGACTTTAGAAGTAACTAATTAACTTTTACAATAATGATTGGAAATATATAACAACTAAGAAACTTTTCCAAGGTCATCTTATTCATTTTTCAAAGGGTCGACTTCATCAACTTCACCAAAAAGGCAAAATTTCAAAAAAATGACCAAGTATATGCCTTCAATCTAAGCATACTAGCAAAAAAATAGGATCCTCCTACATTAGAATTATAAGATAAGGAGATTTTGTGAGCCCTTTCTCACAAGGTAAGGCCACTAGAAAATTTTCTTCTTCTTCTTCTTCTTTCAACTTTTCTAACACCTAGTCAGGATTGAGGCTACCTCTACTAGCTTTTTTGTTCATCTATATTCTACCCACTTGTGGATCCTTGTCCACCACGCATCAACTTTCTCCTCTTTTTATTTCTCTCTCAAGAGTTTTAACCCACCATTATCTATCCACCTCTACTAAGATTCTTTTCATTATCTAGTCTCTTATTTTATCAACCCTTCTACTTCTTCTTCCTATACTTTAACATGTTCTTGTTCTTTCAACTTGTTGGTACCTGAATCTTTACTTCTTGAAACTTGTATTTTCTTTGCCCAAATCCATTTAATTCCCATCAAAGAATATCCTAAGTTTGGCTTCCTATGTTTTTTCCTATGTCTATTTGCCTTCATAAGTTTTGGAAAAAATCAAATTTGACTAAGTCTGGTAAATTATATGATCCTCCAGAACCTAGAATTTGCATTTCAACTCCTAGAGATTTGAAACCACTCTCAAACATCTTGAAACTATATACATGAAATATATCTTAAAGTACAAGGAAGTAAATGTCCATATGTAAATGTCACTTACACTTAAATGTTTATTTCATGTATACCCACTGGCTAGGAATTGGGCTAGGATTAAGGTAAAATGAGTGACCGATTGAACTAGTCAAGGGCTAGTTGGGTCGGTAATTGAAGGCTAAGGAAAGATGGAAGAGAAAGAAGATAAAGGCAAGTAAATCAGGTCATTCTTGGCTATCAAAAAATCCTTGAAGGACAGGAATAAGGCCAAAAAGAAGTAACTCAGCTAGAAAGGTAAAAGGTGCAAGTTTTAAATATAAAAAAGACTGTTTCAAACACATTTTTAGGTCATCTTCTACTAGACACGTCCTTGTAGATTCCATTAATGCTTCTCTTGGCAGATGTGAGATTTATTGTTATGGTAAGATGGATCAAATTTAATACTTCACAGGTCGTGGTAGGTGGATTTGAATGGGTAGTTGTTTTGCCCTAATTTTTTCTTGTTCAGCCAAAGAATTTACAGCACTATATATTGTATGATAGAGATTTTTCAATGGTTTGGTCTTTGAAGCATCTACAGATCTGCAAATGCCTAAGGGAGATTTTTAGGCATCAAATCTAGATTTTTGGATGTTTTAGATAGGGTATGGTTTTATTATGGGATGGTTTGAAATGACAAGGGAACACCAAGTCTAGAGGTGAGGATGAATAAGGTGATAGGATTGGATGGGGGGATTGGTGATGAAGGATGATGGATAGGCGGTAGGAAAGAGGATGGAAGATAGATAGATGGAAGGGTTTAGGGTGATCTCCAAAGTTGCATAGGAATCATATGCCCCACTCTAGGTATGATGCTTAGGATTTTATATGATAGGCTCATGCTTGAAAGGGATGGATGGATTTTGTAGTAGATGGATGAATGGAGGGTATGCTTAGAAAGGGGCGTATGTTGAGTGGTGTCCAAAGCATGTTTTTGCTCTTTTGCCCCAGTCTTTATCAAGATCTAAGGAGGAAGATATAGTAGATAGGATGGATGGAAGATGATTGGATAGAAGATGGTAGATAGGAATATGATAGGATAAGGATACATGATGGATAAGATATGCAAAAAGATATTATGGATGTGGGTGAAAGGTATTATTTTGCCCCCAAGTATGGGATACAAATGAATAGAGAAGGGATTGCACATGATGCTCACAAGGGGTTTTCATCATGATACCTGTCCAAGGCACCACAAGGAGTGGTTTTCACCATTGGATGAATGATTTTTTCTTTACTCTTTTGCTTTTTTATTTTTTTTCTTTTTTGGCTGGAAATGGGACTCTAGCATTTGTTTCCATAGGAAGGATAATGTTGTCCCATGTTGGATAGTTGTCACACATAGATCATGTTGAGTGATATGACATGCATGGATGTTGGTAGATAAGAGAAGATGGGATGGATGGTGGATAGTGGATTATGATGTGGATTCTACATGGTTGGAGGATGATGGATTTTGATGTGGATTATGCATGGATGGAGGATGATGTATTTTGATGTGGATTATACATGGATGGAGGATGATGGATTTTGATGTGGATTATGTGGATTATGCATGAATGAAGGATGATGTAATTTGATGTGGATTATGTAGATTATGATGGTGATTATGTGGATTATGATGTGGATTATGCAAAAGCATGGACCATAGGAATGCGATGGGGAAGATATGTGGGATAGGGGATGTAAGATAGGCTAATAGGGTTACGTGGGAATGCCATGGGGTGGAGGGGAGCCACAGTCAACGGTTGTACACATCGTGATGTATTTTAAAGCTTATATTTTGGATGTGGAGTGGGGAGTAATGGGGATTGTTGATTTAGGAACTTAGGGACCCAAATAGACTTAGGAATTGTGGGATTTTTAGATAGGGAGTGGAATGTTTGGGATTTGGATGCTTCATTAGGATTTAGTGCTTTTTTCTTGGGGACCCACACCATTTTTGTTTTTGTTTTTGGTGGTGTGGGAATTTGTAGCCTTGTAGATGGATTATTCTTGGATATTGTGTATCGATGCTCTACGGCATGATATTCTTGAGGCTTTTGTGGATTTTGTGCTTTATGAGTGGAGGCATCCAAACTTTTACTTTTGAATCCCATGGGGTTTGTGATAGATTCAAGTTTGGTTGATGTGTGCATTTGTTGATCATGATGAAGGATTTTAGGGGATCGGTATTTAGGGGATGAGGATTTATGGATGGGAGTTGGAAGGATAGGAGGATAAGGGCATTTGAGGATAGGGATATTAAGATTTGGGAGGATGGAGGGATAAGGGGATTTGAGGATAGATATATTAGGAGTTGGGAGGAGTGGAGGTAAATTTGATGGTGGGATATGTATAGTCACATGCTTTTGCGAATGATATGACGATGGAGGAGGGATGGAGACATATGATTTGGAGGTGCAATAAGGTGCACCAGGTTTGGGATTATAATGAGTGGCTTTATGAGGTGTGCGAGGGTACCAACATGGGTGGATTGCTTTTCTTGGGATGTATACCCAAGGCCATACAAGGATGGATGGAATGTGGTATAGATGGGATCCAAGATACCTTGTTCATGAAGGCCGAAGCCTTTTCCTTGATAGTTCATGTTTTGGAGCATACAACATGCAATGGGATGTTTGGTACTTTGGAAACAAGATGCAAGTCCATTATTTGTTGGGGAAGGATAGGTGGTTGATGGAAGTTGTTCACCTCCTACAAGAGAGCCACCACGGATGAAGCTATTTTTTCCAAGTAGATAAGAGGATGGATTTGGAATTGGATTGGTAGATGGTGGTAGAGGATCAATGGGGGATGTTTTGGTAGGGGTGGTAGGTTTGGTGTGGATAAGTTGATCACTAGATGGGAGGGAATTAGGGATGGGATTAGATGGGATGCTTAGATCTTGATTAGGGTAAGAGGTTGATGTTTCCACATGTTTTTGATTTGACTCTTGACATGGCTTGTGTGTTTGGATAGAAGTGGAAGTGGCTTGGATGGATGTGATAGGTTCTTCGATGGGCTCATCGACATGGCTACATGATGGTTCTTGAGTTATGGTAGGATATTGTTCAAGAGGTTTGGTAGGATAATGTAGTTGATGAATAATGATGGCAAATGTTGTAGGATTAGGATTAGGATCTAGTAGGTGGGTGGTGGGATTGCATGATGGTGTTGGAGAGGTAGGGGATTCAGGGGATTCCATAGCTTTTATTTTTTTAATTTTTTTGCTAATGTTCTTTGGAGAAAATCCCTCAAGGATTCTTTTGTTGATGGATTAGAACTTGAAAGGTTTGATGGTGGATTAGGTGGTGGATAGGTGATAGAGGTTGACAGATTGTGACGTATGTAGCATAATGGATTAAGGTTAATAGGATTGGAGGGACATTGTGATGGAATGATTAGAGAATAGATTGATTGAAAAATGGGGGATTCACATAAGGCCATGGTTGTGCATGTAAGCTTTCAATTTCATCCATAAGGTGCTTGTGTGCTATGTTGATGTTCCCTTGATCAAAGGTAGCATAATAATGGTTGGGGGATGGATAAATTGGAAGTATTGATAGGTTTGATTGGTATGATGGTGTGGTCACATAAGGGGATGAAGGTTGATATGAGGTTGATGGGGATGAAAGATAGGGTGGTGAGGGTTGATACATGAAGTTGATGGAATTTGCATATAAGGTGACGGTTGATATGAGGTTAATGGAGATGACATGTAGGATGAAGATGTGGATGGAATAGGAGTTTGGGAATCTCCCATGATGAGGTGTGCTAAGGGGGTATCACTAATGACATTTTTGCATTTTTCCTTAGCATTAGGATCCATACTTTCATAGATATGTCTAAGTCTTTGTAATTGTTGTATTGCTTCATAAGGATCCATCTTGTTGGAAGGATATGAGATGATGTAGGATAATGGATGAGTGTGATGTAGGTTGGGGATCAAATTTCAAGACCTTAGGATGATTTGATTTGGTTTGAAGGATGGATGACTCTCTATACTTAAGGTAGACTAACGAGCTTAAGCAAGAGAGTTGATCAGATTAGATTTTGATGAGTTTTGATTAGATGACTTACTTAAGATAGACTAATAATCTCAAGCAAGTTTGGATAAAGGTTGATGATGATCAACTAGGGTCTTGATTTTTTTATTGGATGGATTGGATTTTGGATTTTGATTGGGATTTTGGATGAAAGGTTGATGGAGGATGAAGGAGACTAAGTCCTTAACCAAAGTTTGATTTGCAAATGATAATTTGTTGATTAAGGATTAGGAGTTGGAATATTTGATTGGAATAGATAAAGGATGATGGATGATGTTGGATTTTGATTTTAAGATAGATTTGGATGAAGGTTTGATTTGGATAGGATCTTGATGAAGGTTTGGATGAGGTGAGTTGGATTTGGATTATGGCTTAAAAGATGTTAGGATTTTGATTTTGGAGATAGATTTGATGAAGGTTTGGATGAGGTGAGTTGCATTTGGATTATGGCTTAAAAGATGTTAGGATTTTTATTTTGGAGATAGATTTGATGAAGATTTGGATGAGATTGATTTTGGTTGAAAGGTATATTGGATGAAGGTTTGAATGAGATGTGATCAAGTCGATAAGGGAATTGGATTAATATGATGGTGATGAATTGGATTAAGGATGATAGATAGATACAATGAATGACTAGAATAGTTGGGATGAATAAGATATGATAGGTGAGACAAGATTTGGATAATTTGGATGAATAATTAAATTTTTGACAAATAATGGATTGGACAGAAGATGAATAATTTTTAGATATGAGAGACAAAGGTACTAAAGGATAGGTAGAAGTTTCTAATAGATGGACCTTAGGTGCTAAAAGACTGTTGAAGGTTTGAAAATTATTGGATTTTGATGGGAAAGTTTGATTTTTTAGCTCAAAATTCTTGGCAAGAGATAATGCAAGCAAGAAGGTACAATGGCTGACTTCAAAGCATAAGATTAATTTTTGGATTCACATGTTTTAACATGGAAGACACACCATTCACATGAACATTCCTAGATTATTCAAGTGGGAGTGATTCCTAGTGTGGGCCCACACAATTGAATACCTATCCATGTTCTTACCTAACTAAGAACACTTCACCAAGCGTGGATAGATAAGGATAAGGGTGTTGGACCCAATACCCCTTTCCTTGGAGGCTTTCAAGCCCTACCTAAAGAAGACTTCTATCTCGACATCAAGGAGGTATGATGGTCAGTAACTTTAGGGGGTGGTTCGTGTCCCTTGCACCACACTAGAAAATGACTGAAAGGTCTTAATCTAGGACTAAAAAAGATTGCTAAGGAGTCTGAAAGGTACATGAGGCCCAAACCATGAAAACTAGTCCATTGAAGGGATGTGGCACCAAGAAGTTAAGCAAGCACCACTTCACCTTGTGTCTAGAATCATCTGGAGCCCCAAGGTTGTCCTAATGACAATGCAACTAGATTGTGGTACAATTTTCTTTCTCCTCCCTTTGATATACCCCATTAGTACACGTGGTTGAGGTTGTCCCTTGGGGGATGAAATCCCCAAGCAAGCCTCCTAAGAAGAAACCACTCCTTTCTTTTGATCACCCAAGATCACACTAGACACGAGGGGAGAGCATACGTAAAAAGAATGGCCCCTTCAGGATACAAATAAATAAATAAAGTTTGCAAGTAGACTTTTGATCCCCAAGATCATCTTAAGGTGTGAGGGTAGAGCATACACCTACAAGAAAACAAAGACATGACAAACAAGGTTAATTTCCCCTACTTTAACCTTAGTGCAACTAATGCTATTGATAAAAGATAATGCGTTGACTGTGAATCTACACAAAGGATGTTAGTAGTTTGGATAATGTGTCTTGGATAAATGTTTTTTATACATGCAAGAATGTGTTAGACCCCTGCATAGACCTAAAAAATGTGTCAGAAAAATGGCGTTGATACAGAAGCTAAATGCACTAACAGACAGATAATATGCGTTGAAATAAAAGCATATGGCGCTAATACAGAGATAGATGGTGCTAGAAGATAAGAAAATCACACTAAGAAAGAAGCAAATGACACTAACAGAACATCAGATAGTGTTAAACTAAGAGCTAAAGGTGCTAAAATAGTGATAAATTGCACTAAAACAGTGGAAATAGTTAGATTTATACCTATGGGTTGTCTGTCATAGGGGTTGGTGGCATTATTCTAGGTGCTGAAGGTATTGAACCAACAGAGAAAAGATATCCTACACAAAATAGAGATACTCTTCCATAAAATGATCATAAAGAGTGTTGAATATGATGCAAGGTTAGTTCCATAGGGTTAGAATATAGTTTTTAAACCCAAAAATAGAACAAATGATGAAAAGATATGCAAGGTTAGATTAGCCCTAAGTGTTTTTACAAAATGGGATAGGTTAAGTGATATTTTAGAAGACTTAAGGCTTATAGACTCTGTAAAAACCAGAAACAAAACCATGCAAAACACCAGTTAGTGAGAATGCAAATGTTAGAAATGATTTTTGAGATGAAAAATTTTGTTGTTACTAGGACTAAAGGCACTAAAGCAGAGGTTGATGGTGCTAAAATAGGGCCCAATTTCACTGACAGAGCAGCTGATGGCACTAAAATAGTCGTAGAAGGTGCTAAACCATTAATAGAAGGTACTAAACTAAGAACATACTACTCTAAAGTGACTTGCAACATTAAAATATTTTGACAAAATCTCACAAAAAAGATTAGTATAGGACGAGGGGTCCCATCAGGCATGCCAAATGAAGATGAAAAAGACTTAAAAGATACAAAAACATGAAACACAAAATAGAGTGGATTATACCTGCACATGTCTTCAAGTCTTCTTCACTCCTTAATAAGGTGGAGGCGAGATGTACCCAAGTAACTCCTTGCTTTACCCAAAGATAATGGTGTGTGTATGTGGATTACTCTTTCTTTCCAACACAATATGGATTTGATGAGGGATTTGACTAAGGATTGAGATGATATTTTTGATATGGATTGGATAGAGATTTGGATATGGATATGAGATGAGAGAGAGATTAGACTATAGGGATTTGACATGGTAAGGATTCTTTGGGAGATGGCTAGGGATATTTTGGCATAGTGGTGATTCCAAAAGGATGAGATGAAAATGGCTTAGAGGAGGGTTGTATTTATAGGCATCTTTGGAGGGATTTGAATCCAACGGTGGAGATTCAAAGTTGAGATCAATGGTGGAGATAAAGAGATGAGATCAAGGGTGGAGATGTGATCAACAATAATGGATGGCTCCCATTATTTATGAATTTTAAATTCACAATGGGAAGGATGACAAATGAATAACAAATTCATTTCCATGGGAGAGTGTGATGATGATTAAGACTTGTCAATGAATTAAAAATTCATTTTTGTGGGGGATGGTGTGAATAAAAATTAAGGTTTATTAGTGAGTGTGAGGACATGTGACACATGTGTTGGAAAGAGATACTGCTATGCATGACAGGTGTTGTCATTGATGGCAACTAAGACTATTCCACACATCCACATAACATAATTTGTTCATACCGGAAGTTAGAATAAAAATTTATCTAAGTCCGGGTAGCCAGAAACAGGGCATGTGATAGGGTCTGATATATTAGTCTGGATCTCTCCAGTGGTAAATCATAGTCTGTTGTGGATCTGAGGGAGTCATAAGGATTTTCAGGACAATCTAAATCCAGAATTTTAGCTTCCGATGATGAAGGATTCAAAAGTTAATAGCATCTGAGTATTGGGTTCTAGTTTGTCAGTGCAGACAAAAGAAGAATAGGTCAACTTTGTAATTGATCTTAGTTCTGGATATATGAAATTTACTGGTTGGGTAATTTGTGATGATTAGCGATAGTGGCTGACATGATTGATGATTTGTGAATACAAGTTTTTTGTCCACATTACAAGTTGTACATGGATTTGGCCGATAGAACAGAGTCTTCAATAAAAGTTCTAAGTGTTCTTGAAGCTGACTGAAAAATTATTGAAATTCATGATGCAAATATATATAGCCAATGGATTCCAGTGATCTAAGTGTGGTAGTGATGTGACTATGGAATAAGTGCAAATAAAGGTAGAGATAAGTGTGAAGGTGAAGATCTAAGCTCAGATTATGACAAAGGAGTAAAATAGGGCAGAATAAAGATGAAGTGTATCAAGTCAGTATTATATGCTTAACCGGAATTGAATCTTTGCATTGGTAGATGCTAATCATCAGTTCAAACACATTGTAACCTTCTTTCTGTAGGCAGTGAGCCTTCCTTTGAGTAGTGAGCTCTAGGCAGTGATCTTGAATGCATGTGCATTCCCCTTTTGTAATACTTTTAACAAAGTATAATCTTTGTGGGTTAACCCCCACCTTGGTTCTTCCCTTAACCAGGTTTCCATGTCAAAAATCTTGGTGTCAAGTGTAATTCATTTGTTTCTGCTCATATGTTGTTGATTCATGCTTTAATTTTTTCATCATTAATCTGGTTTGAATAAAAAGGAAGATTTAATAGCTGCAAGTATTAAGGTTTTAAGACAATTGATTCACCCCCCCTCTCAGTTGTCTTCCCTAATTCCAACAATTGGTATCAAAGCAAGGTTCCTTGAAAAAGTTTAACAACTTGAGGAGAATCTGGGAAGGTAGTAAAATGGATGAATACAACCTCCAAGGACAACTTAAACTTGCTTTAGAAGAGCAGAAGTCAAAGAGATGCAAGAAAACCTTTAAAATGCTGAAGACTTCATTGAGACTTTAAAAGAAAAATTGAGCAAATCCAATGAAAAGATGAAGGAGCAACCTCTTCAACTGGGAAGTCATTATGATGACAAAAACAAGGATAAGGCCCTGAAAGAGAAGACAAAGGAATGTGAGAAGTTAGCTAAAGAAGTTGTTGTCCTAAAACATGAAATAGAATCCGGGGTGATGAGGCTAACCAAGGAAATTGAAGAAAGGAAAAAGACTAAAGAAAAATTGAACCAATCTCTGAAAGAAAGTATAGAAGAATGTTGCAGATTGGATAGAATTGTTAGCCATCTAGAGTTTGATCTACATGAAAGCAGAGACAATGAGGAAGAGCTTGAAAGGCAAATTGTCATTCTCAAACATGACCTAGAAGTTGCAAATGAATACAAGGAGAAGTTCAAGATAAGCTTAGGTAAACTTGAAGTACTTCTTGAGAGTCAGAAGAAGGCAGATGATAAGCATGGTCTTGGGTATGAGAAAGGTGAAAGCTCTGGATCTGGACAAAGAAATTTTCAACCAAGGAATGGAAGAAACAGACCTAGAAGACCTCCGGTAAGATAGACTAATGCTCAAAGATATCCATCATTCAATGGAAATTGTTTCAATTACCATAAATTTGGTCATAGAGCTACTCAGTGTAAAAGTAGGATAAATCAAAATGATCCATCCTTCTTTGATCAATGCTTCAAGTGCAAAAGGTATGGTCACAGATCTAATGAATGCAGAAGTATGATAATGAATGGCAATTCATTGAATGGAAAATACTTTGCATGCAATAGATTTGGACATATGGCTAATCAGTGGAGATCAAGAGGAAATCAATCAAATGGGCAAAGAAATGTTGTGTGCTTCATTTGTAACTGATCTGATCATTTTGCAAGATTCTGTAGAAGCAAGAATAATGAAAGAAGAGGTCTGGTAAACAGAAAACTGGATGAGCAGAGACATGACAAAGGCAAGGGAAAAATTGATGTGAAAGAGATCCAGAATGAAATGAGCAAGACATGCGTCAGGAAAAGTGTTATGAATAATAGTAATGGGTCTGCACTAGAATCTGATGCTGATAGTTCCTCTGAGAATTGAATTAGAAGCTCTACCTCTGAGAATTGAATTAGAAGCTCTGGCTCAGGGGGAGAAGCATTAAAAATCAAAATTCCCCCAGCCAGTAAGTAGGTGCCTAAATCTAGCACAATGAGAGAAAATAATTTGGATTATTACAGATCATTTGAAAGGATTTCTAGAAGAAAAGAATTGGATATGATGATTTGCGGATTAATTGAAGGTCAACTATATGCAGGAATAGTGTAACTAGATGTGTTAGGGCAGAGCATTTATTACAAAGGCAAATTAGATTTTGCAGAGCATAAAAGGGTCATTCACTCTTCATTTAAATCACTATGCATTCAAATAAAGTAAGAAGAATAGTGTCTGAATAGAGATTTGAAGGATTTGAAGTGCGATCAGGGAATTCACCAGCCAACCCTAATTTCATGAAAAAGGTATTTATCTACGAAGCTTTGAACTTGTAATCTCTTACAATGGCTACACCTTTGGTTGTTGACATTACTGAAAGGCCTCAACCCAAATTTAAAAGGCATCCACACAAATCAGTAGAAATCGACCAATTATGCATTTTCAAGTATTCTGTATGGTGTGCTACATGTTGAAGATATTAGGGTTTATATTCATGTGAACATAGATGAATTTAGGGACTCAAGGTATGTGGATTTGTTTGAGAGTCATTTAAGGGATATAAATCATGATCTTAAACCTGAATATAAGGCACTACATGATAAACATTTCATTCAGATCATGGGGTTTCCAACATTCAATGAAGATGAATGGGTCCGGTATGTGTTAAGCTAAATGCATGATGAGTTTTTGTGGCTGATGAAACCATTCGAAATTACAAAGGATGCTATCAGGATTGTGACTGGGTTGAATTCAACCGGTGGTTTACCCATGCTAAAATCTGTGAAAAACTAGACTGTTACTAATGCAACCAGTGCCAAGTTCAACAGAAGGGCAATGACCATCAACAACATTATTGAACCGGATGTTAAGTTTGCCTCTATGGTAATTGGTTACAAGATTTATCACTCTAGTAGGGAGAACTCTGTCTCTGAAACTGCTATATATGCTGCATACAAAATGATAAAGGAAAATGTAGATTATGACTTGTGTGAATTATTGCAGAACCAACTAATTGAGAACTTGAACAAAATCAAGAAAGGTAAGAAAAACACCTTTAAATATGGAACATTGGTTCTATGTTTGTTTTTCTACTTTATGAATGAGGTACTTGGAGTAAAGGGTGCACACTAGACTAATGATGAGCTAGTTGCTATTCAGATTAGAGATCATCTACACAACATTGGTGACTATAAAGCTTAGAAAACTGCAATCTGGGCATACTTCAAGAATTTTTAGAGTATGATGCATTCAAGGGAAAGAATCCCTAAATTGATTGTTGAGAAGTACAAGAATGAAATATGTTTTATGGTTGACACTGATCAGTGCTTAATGGAAGCAGTGGAACCCAGAACTATTTGGATCATGCCCATGGGGTATGAGGTAGATGGAAAAATCTTGAATATGTATGCTCAACACCTTCTGAGCAAGCCAAAAGATACAATAGCTGAAAGATTTGGGACATATGAGGAGCTAAGTTTAAAACTACACATTGAGCTTAGAGAACCTAAAACCAAAAGAAAAATAAGAAAAGAAGCTGAGTAGTTGGCTGAGAATCTAGGTCTCACAAAGGAAGCTATGAGGCAATTCAGGGAAAGAACTGAAAAGGCAGAAAAGGAGAAGCAGGACAAGAAACAAGGAAGTGCTCTGGTAGAATCCTCCTCCACATCAAGGACTACTAGAAGCTCTACTTCTGCCCCTGTTCCCCCAAAAACTGCCAATCTTGAGAAATCAGAAGGAAAATCATCAGGAAAAGAAGGGAAAAGAGTAAAAACAAAGGCCACAAGAACCTATAAGAGCACAAAAGTTGATGAAGAAGAAATAGATTCAGATGCTAAGGTAAAGGAGTCGAAAGCCTCTAGAACAAAAGCTACCAAGGTGACTAGGGAGAAGCCCTCCAGAAGCAAAAGGGCAAGCAAAAGGTAGAAGACAGATACATGTGTTGAGAAGCCCACACTTTCTGTGGAAGATGTAATAAAATCAGTCACTGTGGATGGAAATTTGAAACCCATGATTGAATTCTATGATGAATATAATGATACAGATAAGAGGGTGTTAGAGGAAGCAACTATTAGATATCTAACTATCTATAATAAGGCCCTGATTGAAATAACTTCTGAGATCCCTCAAAGTCTTGTAGACATTTTGGAGTTGAGGAAAGAAAATGCAAAAATCAAGGATATAGAGCTTAGAGAACATATATTGATAAAACTATGCCCTCATATCACTCAATTTCAAATGAATATGATATTCAAAGAAGTGAAGGATGAATTCAGGAGCAAGAAGAGAATGAACAAACTGATTCTTGGAGAATTAGACAAAATAGTTACAGAAACACAGGAAATACTTCTAAGTGCATTGAAGAGACACAATCTTCCATTTGTTGAGAAGACTAATGATGGGATTGATTCATCAATCCCAGATATTGAAGAAATGAAAACTGGTGAGCAACAAACCAAGGTTGATGACTCCTCTGTTCTAGAAGTGGAGCAAATAAACAAGGAAGATATAGATATGGTGGATAAAACTAATGATGTAGGAGATACTCTAACTCTTCCTGATCAATCCAGAAAAGAAGACAATGTTGAGAATACTATTTCCACACAAGATCCTCCAGAAGAGATTGCAAATGGTGAGGACAAAGGAAAGAACCCCCTGTAGATAACACAAAGAAAGGTGAGGCAGAGAAAGAAGAAAATGTCAAAGGTAAGGAAGATAAAGTAGAAGAAGATGGTGCAAATGTTGATGCACCCAAACAAAATAGTCCTGATACTGAGAAAACTCAAGGAAAGGAAGGTAGTCTAGAAATTGTGGCAAGAGACACTACAGATGTAGTGAAGAGGTTCCTAAGTAAAGAGATGCTAGATTTTGATGAACTAGAACTGATTCAAGGACCACTCAACCTGGATACTCTCTCTCTGGTCCAAATGATGAAGATAGCATCTTTCACACAAGCCAAGGCAATAGAAAATAAATTGAAATCTCACATAGAGGACAGTGAGTTGTTAGGCCTTGCATCTGGTATATTGGAGAAGATAATGCCAACGTTCCAAAAGAATCCATCTGATTCTCCCTCTGGAAATCCGAAGAGCCTAGTAAATTATGTAAGTACACATTTTGAGTGCTTTGAAAAATCTGCAAAAGTTAAAGTTCAGAATAAATTTAATAGCAAAATATTTGATCACTTAAAGGCATGATTGGGGTAGATAGATTGGTGCTAGATAATAGTATAAAGAGTATTCAAAATGCTCTTTTAGAAGGAGACAGTATATATAAGTTTTGTTTATCTACTCCTAAAGTCATAGAGGATATAGAAGACAAAATAAAGGACTCCAAACAGAAATTGTCAAGTATGTCCCAAACCTTTGATCCGTTGACAGTATCAGTGGCAAGTAAGGAGTGTCAAGCAATCAACCTGTTGGAAGAAATAAAGAAATTGACAAGAGAAAATGAGAACATTGAAGCAAGAATGGGTGAGCTCTGGGGATTGATTTCCCCTAAGATAGAAGCAATGTTCAATGCTATAACAAAAGCCCAAACTACTACTCAAACAGGTAATCCCATTGACCTCCAAAAGGCTGAAGCACAAGCATTTTTGTTTAATGGCCACATTTCAACTTTGAATAGTATGAAAAAGAGTTGGGATACAGAGTTGGCCCTATTGAAGAATATTTTTGGAGATGTACTTAAGTATATATAAATATAACTTAAGGATTGGTTGTACATATGCGGCATTGTATAAAATTTTTTTGGGTGAATTTTGGTTTGCAAATTCCATCCTTTGCCATTGATGTCAAAGGGGGAGTGAAGAGCAGTGAAAAATGATAAATCTAGCAAAGGGGGAGCTTTGGAAACAGTGGAGAGCACAAGTATACAGAGTAAGGGGGATAGCTCCAACACTTAGTCATTTTTCACTAAGTGTTGCCATCAATGCCAAAGGGGGAGATTGTTGGCAAGAGACACTGCTATGCATGATAGGTGTTGTCATTGATGGCAACTAAGACTATTCCACACATGCGCATAACATAATTTGTTCATACCGGAAGTTAGAATAAGAATTTATCTAAGTCTAGCTAGCCAGAAATAGGGCATGTGACAGGGTCCGATATCTTGGTCCGGATCTCTCTGGTGGTAAATCATAGTGTGTTCCAGATCTGAGGGAGTCATAAGGATTGTCAAGACAATCTAAATCCAAAATTTTAGCCTTTGGTGATGAAGGATTCAAAATTTATTAGCATCTGAGTATTGGGTTCTGGTTTGTCAGTGCAGACTAAAGAAGAACATGTCAACTTTGTAATTGATCTTAGTTCTAGATATATGAAAGTTGTTGGTTGGGCAATTTGTGATGATCAGCGATAGTGGCCGACATGATTGATGATTTGTGAATACAAGTTTTTGGTCCACATTAAAAGTTGTGCATGGATTTGGTTGACAGAGCAGAGTCTTCAATAAAAGTTCTAAGTGTTCTTGAAGTCGACTGAAAAATTATTGAAATTCATGATGCGGATATATATGGCCAATGGATTCGAGTGATCTAAGTGTGGTAGTGATGTGACAATGGAATAAGTGTAAATAAAGGTACAGATAAGTGCGAAGGTGAAGATCTAAGCTCAGATTATGACAGAGGAGTAAAACAAGGCAGAATAAAGATGAAGTGTATTAAGTCAGTATTTTGTGCTGAACTGGAACTAAATCTTTGCATTGGTAGATGCTAATCATTAGTTCAAACACATTGTAATCTTCTTTCTGTAGGCAGTGAGCCTGCTGTAGGCATTGAGCCTTCCTTTGAGCAATGAGGTCTGGGCAGTGAGCCCGAATGCATGTACATTCCCCTTTTGTAATACTTTTAACAAAGTATAATCTTTGTGGGTTAACCCCCACTATGGTTTTTCCCTTAACCGGGTTTCCATGTCAAAAATCTTGGTGTCAAGTGTAATTCATTTGTTTCTGCTCATATGTTGTTGATTCATGCTTTAATGTTTTCATCATTAATCTGGTTTGAATAAAAAGGAAGATTTAATAACTGCAAGTATTAAGGTTTTAAGACAACTGATTCACCCCCCCTCTCAGTTGTTTGCCCTACTTCCAACACATGTGTCTTTTTGGAAAACACATGTGTGAGCTCTTTGCATTAAAAATAGCTCTTGCATGGAAAAGGAAAGTTGAGGTGGAAGGGTCATGTGATCCCTTTGAATAAAAAATTACCTTTTATTCAAAGTGTGTGGGGATAAGGGTTAATGATGGTTTGACCATATTAATTAAGTGTTTAATTTAATTAATATGGTTGTTGGAAATTAGTGAGGAGGCTAATTAGAAGTTTAAATTAATTAAGTAATGGTTTACTTAATTAATTTGGGTCTAGGGGTTGGGTAGGTTAGGGTAGCTAATTAAATAATTGACATTTATTCAATTAGACTAGGTTTAGCTATTAAGGGCATGGTTTGGTGGTTAAGTCACTCAGTTGTAGTGGCAGCCACCAGGGTTCAAACCCCTGCTGGGCCAACGAGCTCGCAAGCTTTATGCCTTCGTTGGGCCAATGAGCTCACGGGTTTGAACCCAGAGTGTCAATTAGGGGATGAGGTCCCCCGTGTAGTGGGCTCACCAATTCATAGCTCTAGTAAAAAGCGTTCCTATGGAGACATAGGCTGTGTCGCACTAGCATCACCAATCACGTTAAAAAGTTTACTAGGCACATTATCTTAAAAAAAATTAAGGCTAGGTTTAGGTCATAGGCTAGGGGGATTAAATAAATAAGTGTTTTATTTAATTAATCTAGATTAGGGGATGGGGGAAATTAATCAAATAAATATTATGATATTTATTTATTCAATTGGAGGATGATGTTCTAAGGTATATTAACAAATTAATTGAATTAATTCATTACAAGGGATGAATAAGATGAATGATTAGGAATAAATGGTTTAGGATAAATTAATTAAATAAATTGATTTTATTTAATTAATTTGTAAATGGTAAATTAGTGATGTCATGATGTCGGAAAGTGGCTTGTGGGGCAAGTCATTTTTAGGTGTCTACACGTAATACTCTACCCACCATGCATACATATACAATACGGTTCCACTCCATTTTGAGTGTCTCAACATACTTTTCTTTATGCAACATTTTTTAATGTATGCCTGCCACTATAAATAGAAAAGTTTTTTTTTTTTTTTTATGTTTAAAGTTATAACTGCTCTTCATAAACAAGGTATACTAAAGAAATGCATTTTTTTTTGTTGTTTTTATGATATAAATCAATATATGAACTTTACCCTTATCTAAGATGTGTTTTACCTAATTAAAGTATGTTCACATAAGAAAAACACTAAGCTAGGAAATGGAAAAACTAGAATTGGAAAAAATAGAAAAGTAGAATGGGAAAATAGACAACAAAATAGTAAATCTGAAATCATATGAAACCTAGAGGATGAATCTAGAGGGAGTTTAGTATGGGTAGGAGTGTGTTTGTGCTATTGTCTAAGAGTTGTACTTTAGTTTGGATTCCACACTATCGTCTTAGGATATCAGAAAATTAAAGTTTTTGGATTGGCCCTATACTATCTACACACCAAGAAATAGGAACACACTATAAATATGCAAAAGGGAATAGAATGATAGAAAATTTATCTAATTTGTCAAATTTAAATAAAATAGAAAATAACAATGAGAGAGGATTGAGATACAAAACCTCCATGTGATTTTGAAGCTACAACAATAATGTTTTAGAACAAAAGAGAAGGTTATGACTACTTCAGATCTTGCTAAGAGAGGTTAAGCCCCTAGTTTGGTCTTTCAACCTCCATGGACAGTCAATAGAATGAGGAAATGGATGTTCTTAAGCCTACATGTGCCTAAAACATAAGAAAAACAAAATAAATTGATTTATAAGTGTTATAAACCTAGCTCTACAAGGATCTAACACCCTAGCATGTGTATGGAAAGATAATGGGAGATGAAAATCATAAGGTTCCAATAATGTGCAAGATGAAGCAATAAATGTAAGAGAGCTCAATAATCTCACAAGAAAATGTAATCTATCAAAGTAACAACAATAGTATGATAATATCTAAGTGTTCTATGAAATGATAATATGATAAAGAACTGGAAATACCTAAGAAAATGAATGAACAACAACATCACATGGACAAAGGAGGATAGATACTCTGATGGCTATGAATGAAGTTCTTCTAATGCATGTGCTCAAAAATTGAAGCAAGAAATGAAAGTCCTAAAGATTTCCAATGGCCAAGCACACCACCAAATACTATTTGTGGGATTTTGGCTCAAGAAAGTTGGAAGGAGTGTTGTAGTATGCTTAAGAATTTTGAATTACATGTAAGAAATTATAGATAAATCTTTTGGCTCAGGGGATCAAAAGGAATGTAGAGGGATAATGTGACTATTGAGATTCATCTAATGGATCACATAGTAGTTACATAGAAATCATGGGGGTTGGCGAGTTACCAATTTAATAAGAAATGCCTGTTATACAATTGTATTGCTGGAGATGGAAGTCTTCTCACACAAAGTTCTATGTACCCATACTAGCATCCAAGTACAACAAGACCAAAAACATTATAAAATGGAAACACGACATCACAAGACCACTAGAAATATATACAAACACATAGAAATGACACAAACACATAAGAAAATAAAACCAATCTAGTAAATAGGGACGTGATAGAGGCCAAGGTCTGGCTAAATGAGATTAAAATCATGCTACAAGGAATGTATGCTAAAATTAGGTCAACTAGCACTATCAAAATTGGAGGGTTGCAATTTTGTCCTTGCATCTTCCCCCACTTTAGTAGGCTTGTTCCACTAGGTGATAAAGCTACAATAAAATATAAAAATGAAAATACTAAAAGTAATAACATTTTATGATGATACATAAAAGGATACACTACAGTCTTCAATTAATAAATCCATGCCCCCAGGATAAAATATACAAAATAAAAATGTCAAACAACAAAAACTTGTAAAACAAATGCATTAGAAAAGCATAACTTGCAACATAAAATATGTCAACAAATCATATATAATCTAACATATGCACAACACATGAAAACAAAGCTAAGCAAAATACACATGAAAATAAAGTAGGAAGCACATGCAAGGACATGTTGATAAAAAATCAATAATTTTCTAGCATGCTCTATTGCTATCGAAAACCAAAAGACATAATCCCAACATGTTTTGTTGTCAAGAAAATGCAAGATATGATTCAAGGTCTATTGTACTCTATTGCTAGGTGATCCATAAAGAGTATAAAAGTAGATGATATGAGTCACATTTTTTAGTGTACTATGTTGCTAGGTGGCTCAAATGCAAATGCAATCCCAAGATGTTAGGAACCCGTGTTTAGCCCTTCTCTTTACTCTGTTAGTATATTACATTTGGATGCATATGCTTTGTAAGTCATCTCGTGAGTATATTGTATTATCCCACATTCATGGGAAGTAATAGTTGTTTAGATTAGACTTAGTATATAAGTACGTGTTGAGGCTAATGAAGGCATCCATGAGTTTATTGTATTGAGCTTGCTCAAAGGAGGTTGCCCCCTTGAAGTGGCCTGCGATCAATAAATTCCTTCTGTGTTCTGCTATTTCTATTATTTTGTGCATTTTCATTATTTTGTTGCAGGAGGTTCCTCTCATATGGTATCAGAGCACTTTCTTGGGCTCGCTGGGTGGAATTTTTGCGAATTTTTTTTTTTCGCAGTGGCCTCCAGGGACTATGATTATTGCAGTAGTTCTTTTTTCTTTGCATCTGTATTGTTCATTTCAATTGTAGGTTTGGATCAGGGAATAATTCCTATCCGCTTAACTATGGGAAGTGTCTGGGCATAGTCCTAAAACTCATTGTGAGGAGTACCACAGGAACCCTGAAGTAGCTGGCCCATTGAGAGGACCTGCCAGCGAAAAGGGCAATGGCCCCTACCTGATTGACTAGTTCCCATCCATGAGGTAAACCAAGAGCTATCGTTTGTGGCAAAGCAGTTATCAATTTTACCTGAGCTGTGGAGTGGGGTACTGCCCCATTACACAAGTTGTTAGACAGCATTGGTAGCCGAGTGAATCCCTTGAACTTTTAGGAAGCCGAACATACTTGGGGTCCATATCTATTGCAAGCTGACAAACCACATATTGAATCTATCCAGAGCCATTGCAGATCATTTCCAGAAAAAAAAATCTATTTTTTCGCCATATCTTCCTTGTTTTAGCTCCGTTTCCTCTGAAAATCCACTGGAACCCCTGAAATTCCATTCTGCATATTTCCTTCCTTAAGGACCCTATCCCAAATTCCACTTATCGAAGCTAGAAATTCCACATTTGTCTATTTTTAGGGTTTTCCATAACTTCTTCGATTCTCACCCAATCGCCTTCAAATTTTGCCACAATGTTCATTTCCTATTTCTGCTCCTTTGTCCCTCTTGGACAAATTTTCCCATTCTTTCACCCCACTTCTAAAATCCCCATTTTCTGCTTCCTTGTCCCTCAGAAAGTGTCCAAAACCTAGTCAAACCCCAATTACCTATTAGAGTTTTTCCCAAATCCAAATTTCCCTTTACTAAATTTTTTTTTTGTTTTTGTTGATCTACCCATTCCAAAAAACAAAAATTCCTGGTTATGGTTGTCACCCGCGTAGGAGCAAAAAACATGGAGGAACTTGCAACCATCAAGACCAAAGTCCAAGATCTGGATGAAAAAATTCTCGGGCTCAATCTTTAGCATTCAACCATGAACAATAGACGGCAGCCAGAGTCTTCTGCAGATATAGGGTTTTCTTCTTCCGACAATTTTCGTGGACCAAAGCTTGATTTTCCTCACTTCAATGGTGATGATCCAACTAGATGGATATACCAGGTAGAATAATATTTCAGTCTGCATAATATCTTCCTTGCTTTAGCTCCATTTCCCCTGAAAATTCCATAGAACCCCTGAAATTCCATTCTGCATATTTCCTTCCTTGAGGACCCTATCCCAAATTCCACTTATCGAAGCCAAAAATCCCACATTTGTCTATTTTTAGGGTTTACCATAACTTCTTCGATTCTCACCCAATCGCCTTCAAATTTTGCCATAGTATTCATTTCCTATTTTTGCTCCTTTGTCCCTCTTGGACAAATTTTCCCATTCTTTCACCCCGCTTCTAAAATCCCCATTTTCTGCTACCCTGTCCCTCAAAAAGTGTTGAAAACCTAGTCAAACCCCAATTACCCATTAGAGTTTTTCCCAAATTCAAATTTTCCTTTACTAAAAAAGTTTTTGTTTTTGTTTTTCTACCCATTCCCAAAAAAAAAAACACTTGGTTATGGTTGTCACCTGTGCAGGAGCAAAAAACATGGAGGATGAACTTGCAGCCCTCAAGACCAAACTCCAAGATCTAGATGAAAACATTCTTGGCCTCAATCTTTAGCATTCAGTCATGAACAATAGATGGCAGCCAGAGTCTTCTGCAGATATTGGGTTTTCTTCTTCCAGTAATTTTCATGGACCAAAGCTTGATTTTCCTCACTTCAATGGTGATGATCCAACTGGATGGATATATCAGGTAGAACAATATTTCAGTCTACATAATACTTTTGATGTCAACAAAGTCCCACTTGCCTCCTTTCATTTGGAACATGAAGCCCTTCAATGGTTCCATTGGTACATCAAAACTCATGAAGAGCCAAAATGGGCAGATTTTTGCAAACTCATTTTGCAATGATTTGGCCCTAGTGCTTTTGATGACTTCATAGGAGCACTCACAAAACTGTGTCAAATAGGCTCTGTGAGAGAATATCAGATAGAATTTGAAAAACTAGCCAATCACATAGAGGGATTGTCTGATGACTTCTTCAGGAGTTGTTTTGTCAGTGGTTTGAAGGATGCAATTCGCTTTGAGGTTAAAATGTTCTATCCCAGCACAATGATGGAAGCCTTAGGGTTGGCTAAGTTGGCAGAGGACAAGATCACAGCTCAAAAATGCTCCAAATCTAATTTTGTTCCATTCAAAAATATGGATCCCTAAAGCCCTCAAATAATGCCAGCTCTTAGAACAACTGCTATCAAGCATTTGACTGAAGCAGAGATGCGGGCACATAGAGAAAAAGGGCTTTGTTATAATTATGATGACAAATTCACTCAGGGACATAGATGTGTTGAGAAAAAGATCTATCTCTTAGATGTGGATTCTCTACCTGAAACTAAAGTTTATGCAGATGCTCAGGATATAGTAGTTGATCAGGTTGAAACTCAGCAGTCACCTGTTGACCCTACTTCTCAGGAAGACCACCCAAAGATCTCTCTCCATGCCGTAGCAGAAGTCACCACCCCACAAACCATATGGGTCAAGGGTTACTTCAAGAAGCTCCCTCTTACAATACTCATTGATTCTAGTAGTACTCATAACTTCATTGACCCTCGAATAGCCAAACAAGTTGATTGTTTTGTTCATCCTTGCTCGAACTTTGAAGTCATGCTTGCCAATGGGGGCACATTACCTTGCAAAGGGAAGTGTCACAATGTGCGTATCTCTATTGGAGATTATAACCTGCGCTCCAACATGTTTGCCTTGCCCTTAGGCAGATGTGATGTGGTTTTGGGTGCCCAATGATTATGCACACTTGGACCCATCTTATGGGATTTTGCTAAACTTTGGATGCAGTTCTCAGACAATGGGCAAAAACACACATTAACGGGCTTACAACCAGGGTCTCTCAGCATCATAAGTTCACATCACTTGGAAAATATTCTTAAGAAGAATTCACATGGTGTCATTGCTCAACTTCACTCCATTCAGATGCAACCATTTGTGGTCTCCACTACTCCTTCAGCTCTACAACGAATGATGGCTAGTACAGAAGTGGCAGCCATACCTATTAGGGAATCATTTTTGCATCAAGATGGCTTAACAGAGCTTGAAATATTTCCTAGAACAATGGGTCTCCTCCCCAGCACAAAAGAAATGGATCAGCAAACTCATGGGTTATGACTATGCGATCACTTACGAGAAGGGTAAGGACAATATTGTGGTGGATTCTCTTTCTCGCACATGTGATGACCAAGCTTCTCTTTCAGGTATTTCTATGTCTGTTCCAAATTGGTTGGAATCTGTCCCATAGGCTGTCTTCTATGAACTCTATGTTTCTCCATCGGTAGAGCACTCTGGGTTCCTCAAAACTTATGAGCAGGCATGGCGTCACTTCTTTTGGAAGGGAATGAATAGGGCAATTCAACATATTGTGGCTACATGTGATACCTCAGAACAACAGCATCAATGGGCAAAGTGGCTCCCTCTCACTGAATGGTGGTATAATACCTCCTACCACACTGCATCTAACATGACTCCATATGAAGTAGTCTATGGTCAGGCACCACCAACACTCCTTCCATACTCCCCCAGCAGTTCACGAGTTTAGGTATTTGACATGGTTCTCCACACCTAGGATTAGATTGGGGATCATAAACTGGTTCCTTCTTCCCGTGTTCATCCAATATTTCATGTCTCTTGTCTAAAGAAATTTCTTGGCACCAATGACAGAGCACAAACTGTTTTACCACAACTGGATAATGAAGGATCCATTCTTTTGGAGCTAGAGGTAATCCTTGATAGACACACTCATCCTCTTCGCTCCTAGTCCATCACAGAGGTATTAATTTAGTGGCATGGAATGTACCCATAGATTGCTATAGGGGAACCACTCCTTTAGATTCATCAATAATTTCCACATCTTATGCTTTGAGGACAAAGATTTTCTAAGAGGGAGGGGATGTTAGGAACCCGTGTTTAGCCCTTCTCTTTACTCTGTTAGTATATTACATTTGGATGCATATGCTTCGTAAGTCATCCCATGAGTATATTGTATTATCCCACATTCATGGGAAGTAATAGTTGTTTAGATTAGACTTAATATATAAGTACATGTTGAGGCCAATGAAGGCATCCGCGAGTTTATTGTATTGATCTTGCTCAAAGGAGGTTGCCCCCTTGAAGTGGCCTGTGATCAATAAATTCCTTCTGTGTTCTTCTATTTCTATTATTTCGTGCATTTTCATTAGTTTGTTGTAGGAGGTTCCTCTCACAAGAATTGCATTTACTAGCATGCTCTAATGCTAGGTAATCATGATAAGGGTGAATAAATCCAAGTACCTCTCTATACATGGGACCATAAGATATTGATGCTTCAAGGACCATGGTAACAATTTATGTGTGTTAATTTGCATGTGTGTAAATGTGGATTTATGACCCCCTTAAAATAACTACATAAATTAAAAATATGAAATTAATTTTAAGTTAGAAAAAGGAAGGGAAGAAAGTGGATCTATAGAAAACATAAATTGGATCATATGCCCCTAGAGTCATTAATGTGGTACCCTAGGGAGGGGTATGAAGACACGATGTTGTTGGAAAAAGAAAAAACTTAACATGCCTAATATCATGTCCAAGGAATGACATAAGAAAAACTAAAAAATTGTCACATATGCATTGACAACATTGAAAAAAGACACACACAAATGGATCCATATGCCTTGGGGTCACTATGTATTGAGGAATAAATAATAAAGGGATAGGGATAGAATTGTCATCATTCCCAAGGAATTCAAAACTACAAGAATAAAGGAAGAAGGCACATAGAAAATAGTAAATGAAACAAAAAATTTAGTCAACATGAAAGAGAGCTAAGTTTTCCAATACTTTGCATCATCACCAAAATACATTGGAAGAAACATAGATGACATATAGGAAGAATATAAAATACAACTAAAGGAACTGCACAACATTGTATTAATATGTATCCATGTACTTACAAGAGTAACATGGGTCCTCCAGGGGGAACTAACATACACAAACAAACAAACATTGACATAGGGATATATTTAAGAAAACACATGAGGAATATATGATCCTATCTAAATAAAATGTACACATGAGTATATACAATTGATATGTAAATAGAATGCCTAATTTTCAAGCTCCATATCTAACAAATCATCCTAATCCAATCATGACCATATGGGGGTTTAGGATTGTTATGTAGCATAGGAGTCAACAAATGAAGAGTAGTAGACTAGAGAGCAACAAAAATGGGAAATTATGTAGATGTTAGAGGATCAGTGCCCTCTATTAAATTTCTATCAAAGGAGTGATGGTCATCAAATGAGTGAATATCACTAACAACACTAAAACATTAGCCACTAATTCAAAAAGACACCCATCAGCTGTATGGGCTACTAACTCGAGCAGAGAATATACTAGCAAGTATTGATTCTCTATACTACTAATAGACATGATAGGACTAGGACCAAGAGGCTAGGGAGGATGAGAAACCTCCATTAAAGGATGAATAGATGCAAATGGGATTAGAGGAGGGGATGAGGGTGTTAGATTTGGTTTTGGTTGGTGGTGATGTGGTGTGGGATAGTGTTCAAATTATTGTTTAGTTGGGAAGGAAGTAAGCAAGACTATGTCTAAACTCTAGATGGTTTTAGAACATCAAGAAAAGATTGGTGGTGGGGATGGATAATTGGGACTAAGGATATGAAGATGGAATTGGAAATGACACTAACATTTGGAAGGTTGAGGGGTTCATAAGTAAGAGGAATATTAGGAAGTTGTGAAATGAGAGGGGAAGATTAGATAGGATAAGAAACACATTAACTCATTTGACCTTCTTGTCAGCAGGTTTTTCTTGTAGGTTGTGGGGTTGGTTAGAAGGAGGTTATTTGTGAGTAGGGGAGTAGTGGGATAGTTGTTTTGGTGATGAGAACTATAAGGTCAATTTCACCTAGGCCTGGTTTGATAAGTAGAGGTTTTTGTTTTATCTTGCATGGGTATAGGAGGAGGGATAAAAGTGGTCATGGGAGGTGGATGAGTAGTAAGTGGGAGAGATGGTGTAGAATATGGAGATATAATCAATGGAGTGGGAGAATCAATGGGGGAAGTATTCTATTGAAGACATACTTTTGGTAAATGAAGATGAAAAGATTACTATATTATTGAGAGGATAGAAGAGATTGGCTTGGAATAGTCTAAAGAAAAGTGATTACAAGTAGAAATATGTTGGTATTTACTATTGGGGATGGCACCTAAAAAAATTCCATCACATGAGGGAATTTTAGGCATTGTTGAATAATTAAATAAATAACCTACATCACCTTGAGCCAAGGATGGCCGAAGAGAAGGTGATAATAGTTAGATGTGGGGATGACATGGCATATAGAACATCTAGGCATTTGGGTCCTACTTGGTTGGGAAGAGAAATGGAACTAAGAGTAGGAATAGAAACGTTGGTGTGCATACATAGAGAGATGTCAGAAGAAGAATATGAATAACTATGCAACTAGTTGACATATAAGAACTCATATGTGACTATGTTTATGTCACACCCCAAATTTTGACTATGGTTTACTTTTTACTTCCATGTAATTAGTAGTTAATTATGCATGAATTAATTATTTGATGTTAAGTGGAAATGTCAAGAAAAATCAATGATATCATAAGTTTGAGTTTATATGTTTAGAATTTAGATGTGATTATAAGATGTTATTATTTCATAAGGGTTATGAATTTACTAACGATATTCTAATCCTAGTTGGGTGATTGTAAGTTGTAAACATGAAATAGGTTTCTTCCCTTTAAGAAAGAGAGGGAGAGCATCATCGGAGAGAAGAGAATAGACATTTGGATAAGTGCAAATTGTTTCCATCCAAGCTTCATGTTTTCATAGTTTAGTGAACCTTCATTGAACTTTTGGTAAGTTGTGTTTGACCAATTGATCTAAGTTTGATGTTGATTTGGCAAATTGTCGATTGTCAACTAGAACTACTAAGCTTAGGTTTAGTCGAAAACTAAGCCAGGATAGTATGACCATTGACCAAGAAAGGGTCAAAAGTCATTTTTATCTTTGTAAAGTAATATAGTTTATATTACTAGAGAAAATTATATGTTAGTAGTTGAACTACTTTAATATCGGTAATTTTTTATAGGAATCCTATTATGTTGATTTTCTATTTTGATGTTTTAATGATTTTGAGAGGGGTAGAATACCTCAACCCATTCTCATATTTAATAATAAGTCAAAGACAACATAGATAAATGTTGTATACAACAATATTATGTTGTTAATACCTATTTAATTTAAACTAATATTTTACCCCTTATTGAGTTGTTGATGAGTATTATAAGGAATATGTATCGTGGAAACTTAAATTAAATCCACTTTATGTCTTATGAGGGCACTCGACTCCCTTCCTCTACATGAATATGAAGTGAAAGGAGGAGTCACGAACCATTTTTAAAGTGGTCTTTATGACCATTATCTCCATCAACCTTGCATGCCATCAAAGAGTAAAAACAAGCATAAGAGTGGGCTTCATAACCATGGTGATGAAAGTGGATCGAAGCCTTTATAATAGGCTATGTGTACAATGACAATTTAAGACCCTTTATAAGACCCTTAGTAGTGAAATCATATCTTGTAATGGTTGTAGAAGGGCAGATTGATATTATTATATCTCTGTATGAATGTAGAAGCCTAGAATAAACTTATAGAAAATTGTCATTATCCCCTGTTTTACTGTGAAATGTATGATAGGTTCACATCCATTGTGTTGATTCTCATATAATACTAGCTCTCCAACGTCAAATGAACAATGTATGACACACTCATTTTACGATTGTTGGATACTCTTCTGATGGGCCTTAAGATGCTCAAGAGCATTGATACACTATTCATCAAGCATCTCAAGTTATTGTAATCTCTTTTCTCATTCCATATCATCATCAATAATGTCCCTTAAGGAAACTCTCAATGAAGTAATTTCCAATTCCAAGGGCATTACTACATCAGTGCCATAAACAAGATTGTACGATGTAGTTCCAGTAGCCATGCGAATGCTTGTTCTATAAACCCATAACACGTAAGATAACTGAGTATGCAAATCTTTTTGATGTTTGTTAAAAGTTTTTTTGTAAAATTTGTCTAATAACTTTATTTGAAGCTTTTGCTTGGTTGTTTGATTGAGGATAGTAAGGCGTAGAGAAGTGATGTTGAATGTGATATTTTTTAAGAAATTTCTTCACATCCTTGTTCTTGAATGGCGTGCCATTGTCAGAAACCAAGGAGGAAGAAATACCAAATCGAGAGAGGATTATAAAGGTATGTCCTTGAGAGGAAGGTGAAGAGATTTTACCAATTAGGTCCAAGCCCTAAATAGAAAATAGCCAAGGTGAAACTTGGGCACGAAGTTCCTGGGTAGGTGCTCAGATAAAATGTTGATGTTGTTGACATTGCAGGCACTTTTTGACATAAGCGAAGGATTTTTGTTCCATGCGTTGCCAATAATACCCCATACGTATCAATTTTGGTACCAATGATTTTCCTCCAAAATGCCCTCCACAAGCACATGAGTGAGCTTATTCTAAAGCTATTAGGATCTCTGAAATACTAAGACATCAGAGAAGAACACCATTGTAACTTCATCTATATAAGACATTAGTCAAAATGATATAATGCACTGGGAGTTTGCATAGGTAAACTTGGCATTTCTAGATTTTGAATTAGGATAGAATATATGGAGAACCATTCATCGAAGTTCACATTACAACAAGAGTTAGTATCTGAAGATACCATCTCATCTAATGTAGACGTCTTGAGATTATGAACAATAAAGGTGTATTCATAAGGTGAATCGGTAGGTGATATAAGAGAAGCTATGCTTGCCATTACATCCCTGTGCCGATTGTCTTTTATAGGTATAGTATTAATTGAAAAAGTTGTAAATTGTTGTAATAAAGATAATGTGAGATCGTGATGTTGAGATAATTTGTCTTGTTTAGCTTGATACAATCCTATTATCTATCGTACAATTAATTGTGAATCACCATATATAGAAATATTTTTAATGTTTAAAGCCAAGGTGGCACGAAGTCCTGCAATGAGACCTTTGTACTCAACAATGTTGTTTGTACATGAGAAGTTTAGATGATATGACATAGGAATTGGCTTACCTGAAGGAGGTACTAGTATAACACCAGCACCAAAGCTAGTCTGAATTCTTGATTTGTTAAATATAATTCCCATTTGTCATCCTTATCAATTTTTAAAATTTGGTCATCAGGAAATGTCTCCTGATTTTGTATAGCAAATTGGGAAGGTTCTTTGGCTAAATGGTCGGTTAATGCTTGTCCTTTAATTACTTTTTGAGAGATAAATTTAAGATCAAATTTAGTTAATAACATAACCCATTTAGCAAGGTGACCTAAAATATATGTTTTAGCAAATAAGTGTTTCAAAGTATCAATTTTTACCATATTGTGTATCTCAGCACTTAAAAGATAATGCCTAATCTTTTGTGTTGCGAAGACAAGAGCTAACCATTGTTTCTCAATGATAGTATATTGCACTTCATAATCAAGCAATGTTCGACTGGTGTAATATACAACACATTCCTTGCCTTCAATTTCATGTTGTGCTAATAATGTGGTGAGAGCATTATTAGATGCTAAGGTGTAAAGGATATAAGGTTTATCAAGAATAGCAAGTTGTAAAATAGGAGGGTTAGCTAGATAACTTTTTAAGTCCTCAAAAGCCTTCTAAAATTCATAATTCCATTAAAATTTTGAATCCTTCTTCAGTAGTTGAGTAAAAGGGTGAGTCATATCCATGAGTTGTGAGACAAATTGGCAAATGGCTTATATCTTCCCTTGCAAACTACAAAGTTGAGATATGCTTTTAGGTGTTGGAATATTAACAATCACATCAATCTTCTTCGTATCTACTTCAATACCATGATTCAAAACTATAAATCCCAGCTGTTTTCCACTGTCTACGTGAGAGACACACTTATAGGGATTTAAGTGCATGTTGTACTTCTTTATTTGCTCAAAGATTTGTCAGAGAGTTATAGTGTGATCTTGGCAACCAATAGACTTTTCCAAGATGTCATCGACATAATCCTCTAAGATGTTATGCATGTAATCATGAAAGATAAGAGTCATAGCACGTTGGTAAGTTGTTCTAGCATTCTTAAGTCCAAACGGAATGAATACCCAACAAAATCTACCCCAAGGTGTTATAAAAGTTGTTTTATATTGATCTTGAGGGTTTATAAAAATTTGATTATATCCCAAAAAACCATCTATGAAGGAAAGTAATTCATGGCTTGCTACTGAATCAACAATCATATCAATGTTAGGTAAGGGGAAATCATCTTTTAAAGAAGCAAGATTCAAATCCCTAAAATCATTACACATCCAAATATGGACATCATGTTTAGCGATAGTGAGGATATTTGAAATCTAAGGTGAATAATCAATAGGGCAGATAAAATGAGATTCTAAGAGCTTTTCTATCTCAGCCTTTACCAATAGTGCAATCTTAGGATGCATCTTATGAATCTTTTGTTTAAATGGCTTAGCATATGGTTTTAGTACAATGTTATGTGTTACAATCTAAGGATCAATACCAGGCATATTTGAATAAGCCCAAGCAAACAATTCAAAGAATTCATGCAACAACTTAGTTGTATCTTCTTTCTCTTATGTTTTTAAACAATCACCTATAGGGATGACCTTTTCAGTGTTATCCTTGTCCATAGAAGCTTCAACTATTTTTTATTTAAGTAAAGTACTATATTCTATGAGGTTGGGTGATTGTTGTCAATCTCCACTTTCTTCTTTGAACTCTATAGTAGTATTTACCGAATAAGTGGATTTACCAAAATATGCATCTTGATTTAGTTGATAAGATAATCCATGTTTATGATGATAACAAGGAAGATCATCATAAGCTCCTAAGAATTCCATTATTGCTTCATCTATCAAAAATATATCCAAAGGAATATCTCCTGGAGAACAACTCATGTCTTTCATCTCAAGATACATCAAATTAAGCATTGATATTGTGTTTCCATTAAGATTATGTCGTTTACAGGCTTTAGATTCCCTGAAAGGATTATATCCAATGCCACTTGAGTAATGTCGTCAAGTAGATTCTATAGGTACCAAAGTTCCTTGTTGATTAATACCACAACTTTTACCTATGTAATCACAATTTTTATAAAGGATCTAAAATCCTCGACCATCTTGACCATAAAGAGAAGCCATTTATTTAGAAGATGGTGGAGTTTCATAAGTCTCATAGTCTGTAGTGTAAGTAAGATTATTATCCATGTTTGTTAGCAAAGAGAGCTTAGGTTTTGGATTAGAATTCCTTAATAAAATCGATGCAATATTTAATGTTTTAGGATTAGGGTTGTTAATTGTGTATTCTCCCATAGCAACAACTGTGAAATCTAATGAACCCCAATCATCACCAAGGAATGCATTCGATTGTTGAGAATCTTGCACCACTTTATCTATGGCAAGAGGAGTTGGTGTATTGACTTTCAAGTTGTTTAAAACCTTATGATGAACAACCCATTTTTGCACTGAAATATGTAAACAATTATCTGGTTCAGGATCGGCTTCAATAGTATGAAGTTTATCTTTATAAATAAATTTGATTTTATGATGAAGGGTAGTTTGCACTGCCCCCAATGCATGAATCCAAGGTCTACCAAGAATCATGTTGTATGATAAAGAGCCAGGCATGACATGAAACAAGGTAGATAAAGTCAGGCCCAACCTATACAGGTAAAATTATAATGCCCATAGACTGTCTTCCAACATTATCAAAGCCATGAATACTAATTTTATTAGGTTTAATCGAGGAAGTATCAATCTTAATCTTATGTAACAAATTAAGACCACAAACATTAAGAGCCAATCCATTATCAATCATAACTCATTTGATAAGCTTCTTGTTTATTGTAATGAAGATAATTAAAGGATCACACTAATTTTGAAATTCAATAGATGGCAACTCATGTTGTTGAAACATAATATTTGTTTTTATCACACACATACAATCTAAAAGAGTTGCTACATCATTTGGCTTGATAGCAAGTGGCACAATCACCTTTTGTAAAGCTTCTTGGAGCATTCCATGGTATGTAGGTGAAGTTTGTATAAGTTCCCAAAGAGAAATCTTAGCAGGAGTAATGCTTAAGGAAGCATCGGTTGAGATGTTGGTAGAGATATCAGAATGCTCAATTGTTGTTTGCTTTGTTTGTTATTCCAAGTATTATAGGTATGAGCAACCATAGTGTGACTAGGTTGTTGTGAATTTTGTTGTGTTATTTATTTAGCATAGTTATAAATGTAATCAGGAGGTTGAGAAAAAGGTGGAAGACCTCTAATAGTGAGCACCAGCTCAGAGTGTGATTGAACCACATCCGAACATAGGTTGACCACTATCTTCGGCTTTACAAGTTCTCCTTGAGGTTTAGGAATATAGATTGCATTTACTAATCTTTGAAACTATGATGGTTTAGGAGTCATAGTGGAATGTTCTATCAAGATAAAGTGCTCAAGGGCTTCATCTAACATATTGAAGTCATCACAACTAAATGACTCATCATACACCTGAAAGTCTTGTAGAAAGTAATCTGACATTATAGCATATTCTAAGTAACCCAAGACTTAAATGTAAAATTATATAGCATAAGCTTTGTGAAAAAGAAATACAATAGCACTATGCAAATCACAAAGTTGTAATTTCAAACTCTTTTAATGAAAGGATAAAGAAATCACTCAAGATTCAATGTATGTAATTTCACAAAAGAGGGTTTGCAATCTAAATGTGATTTAGGATAGAAAACTAATTCAGATTTGATGTTAAAAAGGATGCAAATTCTTTTAGAGCACGGGTTCACAAAAATGTTTAGTGGAAAATGTGGGATAATGATAGTTCAACTAACCAAATCAAACCCTGCACTTTCACAGGTGCTAAGCATTAAGGAGTTACGAAGCTAAGCTTGAGGCATCAAGCTACATATTTTCTAGACTTCCTTTTTCTGCTAACTATGACTGAGTAGATGTTTAGATTAGGTTCTTAGAAGCTTATGAGGTTTACTAAGCATAAAACCCTAATTCATCAATTACATTGTAATAGATAGGTTTCAGACATAGATACAAGCAAACAAATCATAGAAACAAAGCAAAATGTATAGAGAGTGTGCACATGCAAAATGAGGGCATGCTGGAAAAGGACACCCACTCTTTAGCCCCGTAAGTTTCTATCTGACAAAATCTTTTGTACCAGGTATCTGACAGCCTCCAGAGGTTCCCAAATCCCAAAGAATATGCTTAGTAGGGCTAGTGCACACTCTCTTTAGCCCTAGAAATTCCACAATCCTAAAGCTAAAAGTATTACAATAATGGTATCTATAATATTTATCTTTCTGCTACTCCTTTTTGTCAAATCTTGTCAATTGCAACCTTCACATATAAATGGAGGAGAAAAATGGTTGTGGATATATAGGAGCTTGCCTCAGTCAAGCCCCATTTTTACTATTCCTACCTGAACAATAGCCAATGATAAATATTTACAGATGTGTGTGCTTGTCTAACAAATGTTTATGTAAAATCCTAGATGACTCAAGCATCAAGGAAAGAGAAACACCTTTCTTTACTCAATGAAACAACAATAACATCACCTCAAGGAGATAAGAGCAATGAATACTTGTAGAACAAGAAGGTGAGGTAGCCATAACCATGGAGGATTTCCAAGCTCAATGTTGGAGGCTTCAACCCTTCACCCAATCATACTGATGGGACCCTATAACATTTTCTCCCTTGGTTCTAGTTTTTTGCCCAATTTTGTGTCATCATACTGAAAGGTCTCTAGCCTAGGGTTTTATTTGTTAAAACATTTTAAATAGTACCCTTTAAACCCTAAACCATAGTGTTGTTCAATGCAAGCGGAGAAAGTTACTTTTGTTATAATTTTAGATTGACCGCTTATCACCCGTTTCTAAGTTCCTTAAGTTGCTTTGTTAATGTCTTCAAGCATGTTGCTCACTGGCCTTTTGCCTTTCGTTTATCGCCTGTGGCCCATATCTAAAGTTTTATTAGTATGCCCTAATTTTAAATATTGACCCCATGATGAGTCTTGTGGCCCCCTTCTCCCTAGTGGATGAAGGTTGTTTTTAAAAGGTTTTGTATGGCCGGGTCCCATTCTACAGGTGACATATTGTAAGTGGTTTCCGCCATTCCATAGGGAAGAAAATATCAAAGAGATAAATGTCCATGGAATAGTAGAAGAATGCCATGTGGCATTCATTTTGCATTAGGCTCCATTGATGGTAAGGTGTGGATCCTTGATGAATGAAGTGGCAAGATCTCACACGTTTCTCTATTTTGTTGATCCTTAATGATGGGCCCTTGTAGCTCTTACAGAAGTGTGGGAAGGTGTCATGTGTCCATTTTAAGGATGGTTGAATGATACGCACTAATCCATGCTACACGGTAGATTCTTTATGGACCAAGGGGTTTTTTGGGGGATTCTCTCCATTTTATGTGGCAAATCTAACAATTTCTACAATTTCGTGAGAAACCATCTCCCACTAGATCTTTTTCATAGTAGAAATGTGGAAGGCCAACTTGCTGGAACTATTTGAATGTTCTTTTTAGAGTCGTGGATCTGGTGGTAGTCCAGGTGGCATGCTATTATTAGCCCGTGCTTGTTTGGCATTGATGATAGGTTTCCTTCCCTAGTTGACTGTGTTGACACTGTCAATTTAAGCCAACTACCATGGTGATTGATGACTCATTCAACAATTTGAAGATTGACATGGTGGCATGTGATGTGGGATATACCAATGCAGAATTAATTTCTCAGGTGTGTGTTGGGTCTCCATTTCTACCACTGCAAGGGAATTTACTAACTGAAAGATTAGCATGATGCAGGATCGACCCTTGGGGATCCGTGCTTATACCATAAATGACTTTTCATTTGCTTCATGATGAATTGTGATAGGATGATTAAGTTTAGTGTTGAAACCAAGAGAACTGATCTGGCAGCTTCAATGTAGGAAATGATGTTTTCAATTATGTGAAGTGATGAAATGTTATCTGTCTACCCATTTCTAGAAATCATCAAAGGATTTCCATTTATGGCTAGTATACCATGGAAATGACTGGAATTAATTGATCAAGGACGTATTAGAGTATGCAAAATCTATCAATTTTTTTTTATAAATAAGTACTCATGATGCTGCTCCATATACCATTTATTCATGCAGACAATATGGATACCCACTGGTTTTGTGTGCTCTTTTTGCTCCCCTGTTCTATAGGATTCTCTTCTCTATTTTCATGGTTAGCAATCTATCCTTACATAATTAAGAGATTAGAAGATTTTCTTCTATAGAATGGGGGGAATTGGAAATATTCCAGGGTAGTAGTAGCATCCATTGAGCTCTTGTGAGCTTTTCTCCTTCCTATTTTTTCATCTGTATGAGGGCTCTAAGTTTTAGTCTCCATACTACAATAGTTTCTACTTCTTGTGATTTGACAGATTAAAGTCTTAGGCAGAGAGGCATCATTGCTCTCTCTACTCCTCCCTTACATCTACTTTTCCAAACAGAGCAACAATTTCAAATGTAGGAGTGTTGCCTCTCTGGATGAAACATGTGGAGCCAGAAAAAAGTTTTGTTACTGTTGCTAATGTATTCCTTGCTAGATAAATGGCATAGTCATGTCTATCCTTGTGCGATTTCCTCTATTTTTTGTTTGGTTGAGCTGGTTGGAAACATCTCAATCAAAAGTGAGGAGTCACACCCTTGCAAAGGGCACTGGGCATAAAGATAAGGACTCTAGTTTATGGCGTTTTCTTCTGATATTGTTCTTTGCAGGTATTCTCACTCTTATGTGCATGGCTAGGATAGGCAGAGTAGTGAATGCTCTTATTGAACAATTAGATGGCACTTGAAGGGTGTCTAAGCTCTAACAACATCTTATAAGCTGCCAACCATGAATAATATCATGGCCAAACTCTCTACCAAAGTGAGGAAGCACACAAATCAAAATGAATATCTCAGCATGATGGAGGTATTTTGTTACAAACGTATCTCTTGTCAGTTAAGAGATGGTTACATGTGCATCCTATTACAACTTCATTTGTCATTTGAAAATATGACATCCTTTGTCTTTAAGTCTGAAGCTTGTCTGCTCCCTTACTCTATAAAAGGGAATTCAGGGCTTGTTGATAGTCATTGGTTCGAGGTCATACTATCCAGACTTGGTCTGAATTATGGGATCAATATGAGCTTGGAGGAGTTTTGTATAACTAGTACATGAAAATAGAATTAGTTTTCCCAATTTATGTGTTGTTTTGAGTTCATATTTTGATATATTTTGCAGAACTATTTGTAATTCAGTATCAGTTTATTATACAAAATGTTGTTAGGTTTCAAATTTTACTGTGTCCTACTCATGTATACTTTACTACATTTAAGAATACAATTTGGTTAAGGATCAATTTATTTGTCATCATAGTATTTCTTGTGTATGCATATTTTTCTTATGGCATTTACTCAAGTAGTAAAATAATTGCTATAAGAGGATATTGAATGTAGTATTTGTTTACAAGGATAAGTAAGTAGAGTTAATCTTGAAACTGGTGAAATATTGTAATATAATACATTATTTTATTGTCATAGTAGACTGAATGCACACTGATTATAGTTAGGTTTTCATTTATATCTACGTTTTGACTCTATGACCGATGAATTAGGCACTGATCCTGTAGAGGTGCTATTTTATGCAACCCCCTGATCATCCTCATTTGAATATCAAACAAAATTTTTATTTCAGTTGTAGGTTATAGGCATTAGTTTACCTACATGTTCTTCTACAAAGAATTATGTTAAATCTTGAGGATCTAGCACATCATTTCACTATATCAGTAATTCTCTAAGCATTTTAGAAAGAACATATATGTTTAGAACAATATTTTAAGAAAATAGCAAGAAACCCATATTCAAAACACTATTAGGAACACCTGCCTTGGTCTTGCAGAGCCTAAAGTGCAAAGGAAAAGGATTGAAAACCCCTTTCCTATTCATTGGTCAATCCCTCAAGGCAAATCCATTATTAGAATTGGCTATTTTATAGATTTGTTCCTTTGAGATCAGGTTGTGAATTTAAAACAACCAACAAATTGGTGGCTCTATTGGGGATTCTCTTTTCTCTCTAGAAGACCAGTATTGTGTCTTACTTTGAGTAATAGATCAATTGTTATATTCCTTGCAAAGGGTGGCGACTCTATTATTGTCCTTCCTGGTTAAGTCAGAAAGAAGCATACCATATAATAGATTTGTATGTTTAAAGATGTTTCATGTGACTCTACTATGGGAGAAGACTTAGAACAAAAGAAGGTTTTTTAAGAGCATTATGCTTTCAAAGTTCATTCCTCTATGTGAAGAGGTGGCAGCTCTATGAAGAAAGAACCTAGTGGAAACATGAAGGATATTTTGGCATTCTTAATTTTCCTATCAAGAAAGAGTTTACATCAGCAGTAATAACTTTTCAGGTATTTTATAAAGGTTGAAGGAATTTTCAAAATCACAATAAAAATGCAAAGGGGATAAAAGAAGAAGTTTACATATGCATAAAGAAATTGCATTATCTATGTATGCATCTCTGTAAGGATCAAGTTATAAAAAATGTGTACTATACAACCACATTTATGTTATCAAGGGAGGTTTGTCATGGAAAGATATAGAGCTATAAATTTTAGTGATATTTGTGGTTTTCCAAACCACATCCTAGATAAAATTAGAGATCAAATACCAAAGTTCAATAATGACAAATCCAAAACAACTAGAAGCCATCTACAATATTTTTGTGACTTAATGTGAGACTGTGAAATAGATCTTGAGGATGTGGTCATGAAATTATTTGTTCAAACCCTGAAAGAAGAGGCTAGAGATTGGTTTGCATATCTACCCACTGATTTTATTTCTTCATGGCAAGGTCTAAAAGTAGCTTCTATGGAGAAGTTTAGTAAAAGGATTAATGTTAGCCTATTAATTAAAAGTCTCATTCATACTAAAAATGAAGAAGAAGAATTAGTTCCAGCCTTTAGTTTAAGATTTGCCAAAATAGTAAGGGATATCTCTGAAAATACTAGAGCAAATGAGGCTATGTGTTTGATCTAGGTGCACTGAATGAAGATGATAGTTATCTTATAAGAGACAGAGGTCCTACTACTATGACACAAGCATATTCTATGGCTATGACTATTGAGAACAATCTAAAGCATATGAGGATAACAGATTATGAACCCACAAACTCTATTTTGAGAGATGAATCCAATAATGTTATCATTTGCCATCAAGGCAAAGATCAGGATATTTTAAATAAACCCTCATTTAATCAATCAACAAAAGAGGCCAAGTATTTGAGTAATAAAGGAAGAAGTGTCACTTATGACAAAAATGATGGAAATCAAAGTTTATATAAATCTATTACTTATTTTGAACCCCCCAGTCAGGAGGGATGAAGGTGTCCAATTTCCCATCCTAATAAGGTAGCTCATGTGATAGTTAGTATTCAGACATATGGGGAATGTAGGCAAACAATAAATGAAGAATTAGATCATATCCTCACAATAGATGAATCTATTAATTTTAACAATTATATAAGTGGTGAAAAAATTTCTTAGTCTCATAAATGTTTGGTAAAATCATAGGATAATTCTCCTATTTGTAGGGGGATATATGTGCTTTCAGATAATGAGGTTTTATTGCCTAATGAGTCATCTAATTTTGAGCCTAAATATCAAGTTGAATTGATCTCTACCAGCAACACAAAAAATGATGAGAAATTGTTTGAATGTTCTTCTCAAGGTTATGGGAATTTTGAGACAAATGATGATATAGGTTGTCAGGATAGTAAAGTTGAAAAATGTATGGAAACAATAAATATAAGGCATAATCCACTTTATGATGAGCCTTTAGATTTGTCAGAAATAAGAAATGTTGAACCTTATGGGTGTAGAGATAACCCAATGATTGCAAAAAATCTAGAAGATATACAACTAGAAAAGTTTGAAGAAGGATCCTTAGAAATTAACAAGCATAAGAGCAAAGTTGTAATGAAACAACTTGCACAATATCTGAATATAATAGTAAATATGCTGCAAACACTTGATAATAATATGCCACTTCGAGGGGGCAACCTCCAAAACCACTTCGAGGGGGATACCTCCAATAGTCTTCAATGAGAACACAATACTAAATATGATGAAATAAGACTCACTACCTCCTATATATATACCTATTTATGCCTAGGATATCACCTAGGCCGACTTAGATGGGCCTATATAAGCCTTAGGCCAACCTAAATAACTAAATAACAATAAAATAATGATAATATGACTTAATTAAGAGTTAAGAGAGCCACAAGCTGACTATTCATAACCCTATACACACTATAGGATTAAGGGCGTAGCATGCCCCCCCTCTTCAAAGAAGCATTGCCCTCAATGCTGACCAAATGTGGATGCTTTTGCATGAATTCCTCATTCTCCCATGTAGCTTCCTCAACTAGAGAGTTCTTCCATTTAATTAGATATTCTATGATTTCCCTTGTCCTCAGCTTCTTGGTGCGTGTTTGAATAATTCTCTCAGGATCCACAACTATTCTTTCCTCCTCATCAAGCTTAGGTAACTTAGTCTGTGCCACCACTTTATTCCCAATAACCTTCTTCAAGCAGGAAACATGAAAAACTGGATGAATTTTTGTTGATATGGGAAGCTCCAATTTATATGCTACATTGCCAATCTTCTGCACACCTCATAAGGACCATAGTACTTGGGTGCCAGCTTGTTAGCTTTATGTTGTTGTTTTAGAGACATTTGCTTGTATGGTTGTAGTCGCACAAAGACCCAATCTCCCACTTCAAAAGTTCTTTCACTACGGTGTTGATCAACTTGTTGCTTCATTCTGTTTTGTGCCATTGCCAAGTTCTCTCAAAGACTAGCCAATACCTCTTGCTGATGATGGATGTGTTTTTCGACTGTGTGAACCTTTGGTTGTGCCCGCAATGAAGAGATGATTAATGGTGGGTGGTAACCATATAGAGCTAAAAATGGAGACATCTTGGAAGAAGTATGGAAAGAAGTGTTGTACCACCATTCTGCTAGTGGTAGCCATTGCACCCATCTCTCTTGTTTATCTGAAGAAAAACAATGGAGATAGCCTTCCAAGCATTTGTTGACCACTTCTGTCTATCCATCTGAGTGGGGGTGATATGATGAACTACAAGCAAGCTGAGTGCCCAAGCATGAAAACAAGTCAGTCCAAAAATTACTTGTAAATATAGGGTCACGATCACTGACTATAACTTTCAGAGTCCCATGCAGTTTCTGAATAGGATTCATAAAAGCTATTGCTACAGTGCTTGCTGCCAATGGTTGTGCCAAAGCACAAAAGTGACCATATTTAGTGAGACGATCCACAACAATCATGATGACATTTTTTCCTTCAGATCTAGGCAAACCTATGATGAAATCCATAGATACCTCCTCCCACCTTTGACTTGGGATACATAAGGGTTGTAGAAGACCCGAAGTCTTAACTATCTCCCCTTTATGTTGTTGACATACCATGCATTCAACTACAAATTTTTGAACATCCCCTTTCAGCCCTTCCCAAAAGAAATCTTGCTTGATTCTATGATAAGTTTTGAGGAATCTTGAGTGCCCACCTATTGGAGAAGCATGTAGTTCTTCCAACACCTTAAGCTTAAGAGTTGAATTCTTGCAAAGGTATAACCTCTCCTTGTACCATAAAATATTTCCTTTCCATGAAAATTTGTCAGACACACTTGATTCCTGTTGGAGTTTCTCAATGAGCCTTAGAGTATCTATGTCCTTCTCCCACTCTTCTCTTGCCTCATTTCCCCAGTCTACTTGTAACATGGAAATGGCAAATAAAAATGACTATGTGGGTTCATCACGCCTTGATAGAGCATTAGCCACAACATTCTCCTTGCCTTTCTTATATATGATCTCAAAGTCATATCCCAACATCTTTGTGACCCATTTTTGTTGTTCTTCAGAAGATAACCTCTATTCCAAGAAATATTTGAGACTATCATGATCTGTCTTGGCCTTAAAGTGTCATCCCATTAGATAAGGTCTCCATTGTTTGACTACATGCAAGATAGCCAACATTTCCTTCTCATAAACTGGCTTCAACAAATTCTTACCTTTGAGTTGGCGACTTTCAAATGCTATGGGTTTTCCTTCTTGCATAAGTATTGCTCCTATTCCATGTCCCGAAGCATCACATTCAACAACAAATGTTTTAGAAAAATCTAGGGTAGCTAGGACTGGAGTTGTGCACATGGCTTCCTTTAGTTTCTCAAATGCCCTTATCGCTACTTCATTCCATTGGAAAGCATCCTTCTTTAACAAGGATGTGAGAGGAGATGCTATGCTACCATAATTCTTTACAAATTGGCGATAATACCTTGTAAGCCCTAAAAAACCTTGTAAGTTCTTAAGGGTCTTAGGAATTTTCCACTCTACAATTGCTTGGATCTTATGAGGGTCCACCTTGACTCCCTCATGTGACACAATGTGACCAAGGTACTCCACTTCTTTGACACCAAAGATACACTTGGATGGTTTAGCATACAACTGATTCTGCTTCAAAATGTCCAACACTTGATTTACATGTTGCAAGTGTTCCTCCCATGTTTTACTATATATTAAGATGTCATCAAAAAATACCAAAACAAATTTCCTCAAAAATGGCCTGAAGATAGAGTTCATCAAACTTTGAAATGTCGACAGTGCATTAGTGAGACCAAAAGGCATTACCAAAAATTCATAGTGGCCCTCATGGGTTCTAAAAGCTGTCTTATGTACATCCTCATCTCTAATTCTAATTTGATGATAACCCGAATGGAGATCAAGTTTTGTAAAATAAATAGCACCATTAAGCTCATCTAACAAATCATCAATTACTGGAATAGGAAACTTATCTTTTATGGTGAACTTGTTAAGCTCCTTGTAATCTGGACACATCCTCCAAGTTTCATCCTTCTTATGCACCATTACCATAGGAGATGAGTAAGCACTTTGACTATGCCTGATAATGCTTGCTTCTAGCATCTCTTGAACTATCTTCTCAGTCTCACTTTTCTAAGCATATGGATATATGTAGGGCTTGATGTTGGATGGTTGGCTCCCTAGTACTAGTTGAATGGCATGATCATGATTTCTCCTAGGAGGCAATCCTTTTGGCATCTCCCCAAAAACTACAGAGTGCTTATCTATAATTGCTTGTAGATCCAATGGTGTAGAAGCCTTTGAGTGATATGCTTCTAATGAAAATAATTGGGCTACCATCCCATCTACCCCCTTCTTCAACATCTTTTGCATTTGGTAAGAACTTACTATCTGTGGTGACTTTGCATGCATCCCTCGTAATTATATTGTTCTTCCCTCTGATTGAAAGCGCATGAATAGTTCTTGGAAGTTCAATTCAATTGTTCCCAAAGTGGTGAGCCACTGTACTCCCAAAACAATATCTACTGCACCCATTGAGATAGCATACATTGGACAATTAAGATGATAATCTCCCATGGATAATTTAATGCTATGGCATTTTCCTGAACAACTGATAGTACCACCATCTGCAATCAAGACCTAAAATTTTGGAGCTGGATATATAAAACAATTTAGATGAGTGGCCAACTTTTTGTTGATGAAGTTATGAGTGCTACCTGAGTCTATCAACACTGTTACTTTTTCTTTCTTTAAGAAACCCACTACCTTGAGAGTTTGTGGGGTACTAAAACCTAAAAGTGCATGGCAAGAAATGATTGGTTGAGTATCTCTTGACTCCTCCTCTATCTCATTGTCACTCTCTACTATTGGTACCTCTTCTTCTTCCTCACTTGGCCCTTTAATATAGAACAATTTATTTTCAGTGCATTTGTGTCCTCTACTATATTTGCTATCACAATTAAAACATAATCCTTTTGCTCTCTTCTCTTCAATTTGTTGTGGTGTTAGCCTAGTAGGTTGTGGAAGTGACTGTGTAGGAGTGCTTTTATCTCTTATGTTTATAAAACCTTGCCTTTTATTAACCATAAATTTTTCCTCTACTTGCCTTGCCATAATCATTGCATCTGAGATGGAATTTGGACAAAACATGCGTACCTCATATTTAATGTGATCCTTTAGGCCACCAATGAATAGCTCCAACAAATTTTCTGTAGACACATTTTCCACTCTTAAAGACAAAGTACGAAATTGATGAATGTAATCCTTGACCATACCTGTTTGCCTTAATTTGGCAATTTGGTTGAAGTAGCTATCCATAAGATTTTCACCATAATGAGTAATGAGTTCTTTTTGGAAAACCGACCAAGTGACAATGCATCATTTTGCTTTCTTTTCTTCACATAGCCAACAGTACCAAATGAATTGATCAGTTTCCAAGTATAAGGAGGCCATGGCCACCTTTTGTTGACATGGAACATGGTGGATATCAAAGAATTGCTCCATTTGACAGAGCCAATTGGTAGGATCTTGACCATCAAACTTTCACATATCCAACTTTGGTGTGAAATTCCTTGCCATAAAATGAGTGGTGTGATGATCCATCTTGAGATTTGATTCAAACCCAAAAACACCCTTCCCTTTTGTAGAATCCTCTTCCTCCACATCTTGGTGTTGTGACTACTTATGTTTGGAAAGTATCTCTAGAATTTTCTCAATATCACATGACTTAGCCAACCCTTTCATTTGTTCACCCATAATGGACAAGATTTCACCTTTCATCTTGCTATTTTCTTTATGAATAAGTTCAAGTATATTTTCATATTCTTTTTTATCAACATCCTCATTTTCCACCTCCTCCTTGCCTGGAGTTTTTCCCGATGTGGTAACATTCTTTTTGCCCCTTGTTGAAGGACCTGTCATGATTAGAAAAAATAATTTTGTAATAAATCACACAAAACAAATCAAATCAATCTAAAATTTTTACTGTAACTTACCAGGGCCAAGATCTCACTTCCCTAAAAAAATTGTGAAGAAATTCACAATTTTGTAGCCTAGAGAGAGAAATTGGTGGAAACCCTAATTTATAAATAACTCCCTTTATTCTTCTCCAATTGTTCTCAAATATGGACTATAGTAGCTTCACTATCATATTGAAAAACCCACAAAAAATCTTTCGGAGATTCGACAAAATAAGAGACATACGTTTTTCAAAAAATAAGGAAAGAAACCCTAATTCTACTATAACTTGCTTAATTTTGCTCCAAATGCTCTGAATTCTAGACTGTAGTAGCTTCAATATGTTCTTCAAAAACCCTTTTAAAATCAGAAAAAAATTCACAAAAATTTGAAAGTTATGTGCTTTCCAAAATGACCTCCAAATCAGAAAAAAATCACCTAGTTTTTGTCTTCACAATGCCAAGATCATGCTCTGATACCACTTGTAATGAAACAACTTGCACAATATCTGAATATAATAGTAAATATGCTGCAAACACTTGATAATAATATGCCACTTCAAGGGGGCAACCTCCAAAACCACTTCGAGGGGGATACCTCCAATAGTCTTCAATGAGAACACAATACTGAATATGATGAAATAAGACTCACTACCTCCTATATATATACCTATTTATGCCTAGGATATCACATAGGCTGACTTAGATGGGCCTATATAAGCCTTAGGCCAACCTAAACAACTAAATAACAATAAAATAATGATAATATGACTTAATTAAGAGTTAAGATAGCCACAAACCAACTATTCATAACCCTATACACACTATAGGATTAAGGGCATAGCAAAAGTTGAGGATCTCTTATCATATAACATTGATGATTTATCAAGATGGAAAGAACATGAGCCCAGATTAGCTAAATGTGAAGTGATGCTTGAAGACAAGAGTTCTTTATGGATAGAACAAAATCTAGAGGTTTGTTCTATTGGCACTTTTCAATCCTCTATGTTTGATCAAATTAATTTGATAGACACAATGTTAGAATGTATCTTCAAGCTATCAGAGCATCAAGAAGAGGTTGAGTATGAGTGTTTCAGGTTTGATACAAACAAGGAAGATTCTACCAATACAAGTTATCCAATGGAATATGAATCTTTTCACTTCCCAAATCTATTTGATGAGATTAGAGAAGACCAACAAGCAAAACATGATAACTATTTTAGTTGGCTGGATATGATAGAACCATATGTTGGCCCCATACTTAATAAAGGTATATTTTAGTTGTTATTTGATTATATTGATCAAAGGAACTTGAGATATTTTGAAGACAATGGATTTAATTGTCCTATAAGCTATGTAAACATCCATATAGGGAACAAGATGGATTGTGATGAAGGTTTCAGACATGGCTTAATGAAGTCATTGGAAAATAGGATATTTAATATGAAAGGAAGCTAGGTGTGTGGAAATCACTTCCTACACTAATCTAAAGAGGAGAGAAGAGTGCAAATTCATTTTAATCCTTACAATTGCTAAATGTTAACAACAACAATGGAGATATTGCAACAATACACATACACACATAAATGAGAAAGAATAGAGAGACACAAGATATATGTGGGAAATCCCTTATCAGGTGAAAAACCCCACACTCCAAAACTTGCACAATGTATTATCAAAACTGAAATGGTTTACAATACACTTGCAATGCAAGCTCTCAGGAGTCTTCGACACTTGTATCTGGAGACAAACTGGCAGCATCGTAGTACATGTCAATCACATAATACAACTCCACTCAAAAGCACATGTTTATAAAGAAGATACAAGGAAAAATTGGCTCTATCTTGGGATGGGCGTCCAACATGGCATCATGGCCCAAAATCCATGTCTGGGGACACTTGTGTTGGATTTAGGATAGACAACTGAGAGGGGGGTGAATCAGTTGTCTAAAACTTGCTTACAATTCAAACACTTAAATCCACTTTGTTATTTAATAGCATATCAATTAGTCACTCATGAAAGCATAAAGTATAAACACCAGAGCAGATACACATCAACACATGAGACACCAAGATTTTGACGTGGAAAACCTAGTCAAGGGAAAAACCACGGGGTGATTAACCCAAGGATTATTCTCTATTAAAAGAATAAGAAAAATAGATGGCACATGCCAATTAGGGCTCACTGCCCGAGCACACTGCTCACAAGAGGTACACTGCCTACAAGAGACACACTGTCTACAAAATAACAAGTATCACAAACTTGAACTAGAGATTGACATCTTTACCATGTCTGGATCAGTTCCATTTAAGACCAAAGACTCCTGCTCTACCTTTTGCTCTTCTTCTTCACTATACCACACTCATCCGCACACTCCACACTTTGGAATGACTTCACAATCCTTTATTTATACAAGGCATTGACTTAGGAACAATCATCTAAGTCGGCAAACACTTTTAGATCATCCGGAAGACGTGTAATACATCTGGTTGGCCTGTCTCAAGAAGAACACCAACATCTGGTGGTTTTTACATCAAATCCAAACTCTAACTTCAATGCAAACTGCCAATAAGAATTGTACATGATCCAAAGATCATCGAAACCTTTCCTGAGTCACCAAGAACATCTGCACTTTATCAACTTACTGGAATTCTTCTCTTCTTCATCCAGAACTTTAAGAACAAAGTCTGTCATCACTGTCACATTGAAAAAGGTGCTTCCGAACCTCCAAACCATGAACAAATCTAGTTGTCACTTCACACAGACTTCTTCAACACTCCCTCCAATCCGCAGAATGAGATAATGTAATTCTAAAGCTCACCGGACCAATTTGTGACACTCTATCACCATTGAACATCTGTCGGAACCGGTTCTACTAGAGCAGTCATAACTTCTTTAGATCATTATGTGGACCTCTGAAAACTTGATTAAATCATCTTAAGACTCATATCTGCAAACCCTTTAAACTGCATCCTCTGATCTTCATCTTATCTTGGAATTTTACCTTAATGTCATCACTGTTCTTCACTGTTCTTGATTGAGACTAATTTTCTCAATATCCTCAGCACACAGCTCATCCAATCCTTCTCATTAATGCAATATGAGTATGTTGATGTCAATGACAACATTGGTTATCCTCATACTTGCAACAATCTCCCCCTTTGTCATTGATGGCAACATATGATGTGAAAAACCATCAAGACAAGAACTTCTCCTTTCTGTCATAGCTCCCCCTATCAGCAACAACTCTTCACATGTCTTCTCTTTCTTTACTGCTCCCCCTTTGATCATCAACCACTTGTTTTTCACGTCTTCTCTCCCCCTTTGACATCAATGGCAAAGGGCTTATACTTGCAATTTTAACACATCAGAATCATACCAGCTGCTCCCCCTGAGTAGCAGCTCCCCATCACCAATCCGGATCACAAGATATGACTATGATATCCACCAGACTGATGCACATCAGTGCATCCTAGTTCATCACTGGAGGGGCAATAACACCTAACTTCTCCCTGAGAAACTCAAAAGAGTCCTTGGGAAGAGGTTTAGTAAAGATATCTACAATCTGATCCTTAGAGGGCACAAACTCCAATCTAACTTCATCCTTGTTCACTTGCTCTCTCAGAAAGTGAAACTTGATAGATATATGCTTAGTCTTAGAATGCAACACTAGATTCTTAGAAAAATTTATTGCACTTGAATTATCACAGAAAATTGTGATAGGCTCCTCATACTCTACTTTAATATCTCTTAGCATCTGCTTCAGCCATAAAACTTGAGTGCAACTACCTACTGCTGCAATGTATTCTACTTCAGTTGTAGATAGAGATATTGCTTCTTGTTTCTTGCTTAGCCAAGAAACCAATCTCTTTCCCAAAAAGAAGGCTCCACCACTGGTACTCTTTTGGTCATCCGCATCTCCTACCCAATCTGCATCTATATATGCATGAAGAGAGAAATCATGATCTCTAGGATACCACAAACCATACTTAGCTGTCCCTCTTAGATATCTAAAAATTCTCTTGATTGCCATGACATGAGATTCTCTGGGATCAGCCTAGAATCTAGCAACAAGACCAACAACCTGCATTATATCTAGTCTAGTTTGAGTGAGATACAACAATCCTCCAATCATTGATCTATACTTTGTCTGGTCTACTTTAGGAGAGTCATCATCTTTACTCAGCTTACATCCGGTTGCCATGGGAGTATTCATTGGCTTTGAATCTTCCATCCCAAATTTCCTCAACAAATCTTTCACATATTTGGTTTGAGAAATAAAGATTCCTTTCTTTGATTGAGAAATTTGTAGACCCAAGAAGAAATTCATTTCACCAAGCATTGACATCTCAAACTCATTTTTGATTTGATTTGTAAAGGTTTTACACATACTATCTCTTCCTCCAAAGATGATATCATCAACAAATACTTCAACAATCAAGATGTTTTCATGGTCAATTTTCAAATATAAGTTACTGGCAGCAGTACCTTTGTTGAAACCAATCTTCAAAAGATGTTTGTCCAATCTTTCATACCATGCTCTTGGGGCTTGCTTTAGTCCATATAGTGCCTTCTTTAATTTGTAGACCATATCACTATCCTCAGATGATTGAAATCCATCTGGTTGTTCAATGCACACTTCTTCTTCTAAGTCACCATTTAGGAAGGCAGATTTGACATCCATCTGATACACCTTGAAATCCTTGAAGGTAGCAAATGCAAGAAATAATCTAACTGCTTCAATTCTTGCCACCGGAGCAAAGGTTTCTTCAAAATCAATTCCTTCTATTTGAGAGTAGCCTTTGCAAACCAATCTGGCTTTATTTCTGATTACTTCACCAACTTCATTTAGTTTGTTCCGGAAGACCGATTTGGTTCCAATCACATTCTTGTTTCTAGGTCTAGGAGCAAGATCCCAAGTGTGATTTTTCTCAATTTGCATCAACTCTTCCTCCATTGCTTTGGTCTAGTTTTCATCATTGTAGGCTTCATTTATTGTCTTAGGTTCAATCTTTGAAATCAGACAATATTCATCTGAATTTTGAGCAATTTTCCTTCTAGTTTGCACACCTTTGCTTTTGTCACCTATGATTTGATCTTTAGAGTGGTTCAGTCTTACATACCTTAGAACTTTGGGAGTTTCTTGCACATCTATTTCTTGATCAGGCTCATGTAGACGTATCTCTTCTTCCTGATTTACCGGATCAGTCTGAATCTGACTTTTAGAAGAGGATTGAGCTCTTTGAACCAGAGCACCATTCTGATCATCTTCATCATATTCATAAAACCTTGAGGGTTTCTCAATTCCTTCATCAACCTTCACATTTGTACTTTCTATCATCTTTCTCAGTCTCTTATTGTAACACCAGTATGCTTTGCTTTGAGTCGAGTAACCTAAGAAAATTCCTTCATCACTTCTAGCATCAAACTTTCCTAGATCTTCATCTCTTTTAATGTAACATTTGCTACCAAATACTCTAAAATATTTCACAGTAGGGGTGATGCCAAACCAAAGTTCATAAGGAGTCTTACCGGTATTGCTTCTGATTTGAACTCGATTGAGAGTATAGACTGTAGTGCTGACAGCTTCTCTCCAAAACATCTGGGGAACATTTGCTTCCATCATCATTGTCCGGGATGCTTCCTGGATGGTCTAGTTCTTTCTCTCTACTACTCCATTCTGCTATGGAGTCCTAGGAGTAGACAACCTTCTCTTTATACCATGCTTCTCACAAAAATCTATGAATTCACTGGATGTGAATTCACCACCTCTATCAGACCTCAGACATTTCAGTTTTAATCCGGTTTGATTCTCTACCATAGCCTTGAAGATTTTGAACTTCTCAAAAGCTTCTAATTTCTCTTTCAGAAAGGTAACCCACATCATCTGAGAATGGTCATCAATCAGTAACATGAAATATCTATCACCTTGCATACTCTTGATTCTTGTCGGACCACATAGATCAATATGAACTAATTCCAATAATCCAGTAGAGGACCAATCCTTGCTTTTGAATGAGACTCTGCTCTGCTTACCTAGCTGACATTCTTTGCACAAACTATTTGTAGGTTTTACCAATTTTGGAAGATCTCTTATAGCTTGAGTATTGCTTATCTTGATGATGTTATCAAAATTTACATGACACATCCTTCTATGCCGTAACCAACTCTGATAGACAACTTTTATTAGTACCAACTAGATGAAAGATATTACCTTTTGTTTGAGTACTGGATGCAATCTTAGTTCTAGAGCTTTCAAAGATCCTGCATTTTCCATTCTTGAACCAGAGATCATAACCTTTGTCCACCAACTGTCCAACACTAAGAAGATTGTGCTTCAATCCTTCAACATACAATACATTACCGGTTTTGTTCTTTCCATCAAAAGAAATAGTTCCCCTACCTCTAATTCTACCAGCAGAATTATCACCAAACTTTACCATTCCTCCTTCATACCTTTCCAAATCTAAGAACTTGTTCTTGTCACCTGTCATATGGTGAGAGCATCCACTATCAATAACCCAATCATCCTTTTCTTCAACTTGGGCAGCCAAAGCTCTTTCTACAACCTTATGATTGATAGATTTAGAGGACATTGGATCTTCTTCCTTGATGGCAATAAACACCCATTCATTTCTGGATTTGTTTCCTATCTCTGATTCATCATCTATTACTCCTTCATTATCATCTTCTTCATGAACATAATAACAATTCTTTTGGAACCTTTGTCTGTTAGAATTTGACCTTGTAAATCTTTCTGAACATCTTGAGGCAAAATGACCAATCTTATTGCAGTTGAAGCACTTAAAGGATAATTTTCCTTCATACTTACCAGATCCTCTTGGTAGTCTCTTTGCAATGAGGGCTTCAAGTTGAGCTGTTTCTGCTTCTTCCACTTCCATGTCTTTTCTTGCTTGAACATACCATGACAGTTTCCTTGAAGAGTTTTCTCCCAAATCAAATCTTTGTTTACCTTTCACAGAGGCACTGGCTTTGAATGCAGATTCAGTCTTGGGGGGATCATCTCCAAACTCGGTCATTTCAAAGGCAGCCAGTTTACCAGCCAATTGGTCTCTTGTGACAGTTGTATGGGCTCTAAATTCATCAATGGCAGCAACCTTGATTTTGTAGGTAGCAGGAAGGGATCTGAGAATCTTGCAAACAATCTTATTTTCATCCAAGACTCCACCAGCATTTCTGATTCCACAAACCAGCTCATTTACTCTTGGCATGAAAGTGGTAATATTTTCATCATGTATCATCTTCAGTCTTTCAAATTTCCCTTTTAGACTCTGTAACCTTGCACATTTAACATACTAATCTCTTTAATGCAAAGGTTCCAATTTAATCCATATCTCATAGGCTGTTGGTAGGTCAATAACATTTGAGAGCTCTGAGTCAGTTAATGCACTTAGAAGAGCCTCTCTAATATGTAGATTATTTTCAGCATCTATTATTTCATTTAGGGTTGTCGGACCACCTTGTGGAGGTACATATGCTTTTGTGACCATGGACTAGTACGCCATTCCTATACACTGTAGGTGACATTTCATGCGACCTTTCCAAAGAGCAAAGTTGGTTCCATCAAACTTCGGGCTACCTTCTTGTATGACAACATCCTAGATCTCCTCAAGCAGTTAAGCTCCTTTTAGAGGAACTTGGCTCTAATACCAATTGTTGGATTTAGGACAGACAACTGAGAGGGGGGGTGAATCAGTTGTCCAAAACTTGCTTACAATTCAAACACTTAAATCCACTTTGTTATTTAATAGCATATCAATTAGTCACTCATGAAAGCATAAAGCATAAACACCAGAGCAGATACACATCAACACATGAGACACCAAGATTTTGACGTGGAAAAGCCAGTCAAGGGAAAAACCATGGGGTGATTAACCCAAGGATTATTCTCTGTTAGAAGAATAAGAAAAATAGATGGCACATGCCAATTAGGGCTCACTACCCAAGCACACTGCTCACAAGAGGCACACTACCTACAAGAGACACACTGTCTACAAAATAACAAGTATCACAAATTTGAACTGGAGATTGACATCTTTACCATGTCTGGATCAGTTCCATTTAAGCCCAAAGACTCCTGCTCTGCCTTTCGCTCTTCTTCTTCACTATACCACACTCATCCACACACTCCACACTTTGGAATGAATTCACAATCCTTTATTTATACAAGGCATCGACTTAGGAACAATCATCTAAGTTGGCAAACACTTTTAGATCATCTGGAAGACGTGTAATACATCCGGTCGGCCTGTCTCAGGTAGAACACCAACATCCGGTGGTTTTTACATCAAATCCAAACTCTAACTTCAATGCAGACCGCTAATAAGAATTGTACATGATCCAAAGATCACCAAAACCTTTCCTGAGTCACCAAGAACATCCGCACTTTATCAGCTTACTGGAATTCTTCTCTTCTTCATCTAAAACTTCAAGAACATAGTTTGTCATCACTGTCATAATGAAAAAGGTGCTTCTGGACCTCCAAACCATGAACAAATCTAGTTGTCACTTCACACGAACTTCTTCAACACTACCTCCAATCCACAAAATGAGATAATGCAATTCCGTAGTTCACCGGACCAATTTGTGACACTCTATCACCACTGAACATCTGCCAGAACCAGTTCTACTAGAGCAGTCATAACTTCTTCAGATCGTTATGTAGGCCTCTGAAAACTTGATTGAATCATCTTAAGACTCATATCTACAAACCCTTTAAACTGTATCCTCTGATCTTCATCTTATCTTAGACTTTTACCTTAATGTCATCACTGTTCTTCACTGTTCCTGATTGAGACTAATTTCCTCAATATCCTTAGCACACAGCTCATCCAATCCTTCTCATTAATGCAATATGAGTATGTTGACATCAATGACAACACTGGTTATCCTCATACTTGCAACAACTTGTCCAACACTGTAGAATGCTCATGACACTTGTCATATCACCCCATCCCAAAGAGGTCACCTATTCCCAAGTTGGGTAATTTCAGATACTCTTACGACACTTATGACTATCATAGAATCTGTCATAGCTGTCACATCTTACAGTTGTAAGAGAATCTATCATACACAAGCTAAAAATAGCATATTCTCTTACAACATGTCATAACCCTCCTTAGGGTGCCCAAAGATGCCTTCTTCTAAGATGCCTTGTGACATGTCTTCACCTGTCATAGAATCTTCCATTTACGACTCTTACATGTCATAGATTTATCATAGGAATCTATCATGACTGTTTTAGTCAATATTCCCTTACACACTATCCAAGATGCTGACACATGGAAAAATATTCCTACCACTAAGTGGGATGCCTATCTCCTCATGTGAGGACAAATTTACATGTTGTCACCTTCCATGTAGGATGACACATCATCGTGCCAACTCCCACAAGATGACAATAAGGATTTGCATCCTAATTACAATAATAGGCAATAAATAAATAAATACAAGGAATTACCAAGGTTCAGACACCTTAATTCCCAACATTCTCCCACTTGTCAAACACCTTGTAAGAGCTAATGGAAATAACAGGATTTAACTTCTATAGGCCGAGAGGCCCATAGACTCTGAACACCATCTAAACTTCTCTATGCACACTAGTTTCATCAATGCATCCACAACATTCTTCAAAGTATCTACCTTCTCCAAATTCACCTTCCCATCCTCTACGATGTCTCATACGAAGTGAAACTGTACATCAATATGCTTTGTTCTAGCATGGAAAGTTGGATTCTTTGCTAGGTAAATCACACTCTGACTGTCACAACAAATCATAATCTGTCCTGCATCAACACCAATATCTAAACACAATCTCTTAAGCCAAATGGCTTCCTGACACGCATGAGTTGCTCCCATATACTCAGCTTCTATCATGGACAAAATGACCACAAGTTTTTGCTTACTCATCCAACTAATTGCACCATCTAACATAGTGAACACATAGGCACTGGTGGATCTCCTGCTGTCAATATCACTTGACTAATCAGAATCCATGAATCCATGAATACAAATAGAATGCAGAGGTCCTATATCATTACCATGATAGCATATGGAATACTCAAAAGTACCCCTCAAATATCTGAATACTCGCTTAACTGCATCCCAATGTACCCATCTAGGATTAGCCATAAATCGACTAAGGACTCCCACTGCTTGGGCAATGTCTGGTCTTGTGCAGACCATAGCATACATCAAAATACCAACATCACTAGCATAAGGTACTCTGCTCATGTCCTCCACCTCACTAGGAGATTTTGGACAATCATTAACTGATAACTTTGTCCCTAAAGAAACAGGAACACACAATGGTCTACAATCTTCCATGTTGAACCTATCCAACACGATCTTCACATACTTACTCTGGCTTAACCAATGTTTTCTATTAGCTTTGTCTCTTCTGATTTCCATTCCCAGAATGTACCTGGCTGCCCCTAGATTTTTCATCTCAAACTATGTTGACAATTGAGACTTCAAATTAGAAATCATATTCTTACCATTCCCAATTAACATGTCGTCAACATACAATGCAATAATGAGAATGCATTGTCAAACTTGTAATAAACATAATGATCTGATTTTGATCTCAGAAATCCAATTGACAACACAAAGGCATCAAATTTCATATACCACATCTTAGGAGACTACTTCAAACCATACAAAGACTTCTTCAACTTGCAAACCAAATTTTCTTTACCTTTCTCTATGTAATGCTCTAGCTGTGACATGTAAATCTCTTCCTCCAAATCGCCATGAAGGAAAGTTGTCTTCACATCCATCTGCTCCACCTCTACGTCATAAGAAGCTGCAAGAGATAACAAGAACTGAATGGATGTTAGCTTTGCAACGGGAGAGAAAATTTCACCATAATCAATTCCCTCCACTTGTGAGTACTCCTTCGCAACCAATCTAGCCTTGTATTTTTCAACACTACCATCTACAACAAATTTCTTCTTGAACACCCATTTGCATCCAACAAGTTTCCATCCTTTAGGCAAAGGCACCAAGTCCCATGTTTTATTCTTCTCCAAAGAAGCCATCTCATCTTCCATGGCCTCCTTCCATGAACCTGCATCTTTCATGCCCATAGCCTCTATCATAGTTCTAGGCTCATCAGTGTTAGTAAGCAAGGTAAAAGCACAACTAGAATCAAGTAATGAATAACCAAACCTATCAAGTTGCTTTCTTGTTCATGTAGACCTCCTCAATGGCTAAGGTTGAGGTTTTGCTTCTTCTTCTGAGCTTTCGAAGCTGCTAGGGCTCTCCTCATCATCAGGTCTCATAGGGTCTATCGGTTTAATATTCTTAGGGATAGAAGGAAACTGAACCACATCCTCTTTCTTTTCTATCTATTCTAGCTGTAGTATAATGGAAGAAGGTGTTAGCTCTTTGAAGATAACACTTCTGCTATACAACACTTTTTCAGCCACAGGATCCCAAAGCTTGTATCCTTTCACACCAACACCATAGCTAATGAAAATACACTTAACAGCCTTGTTCTCCAATTTAGAGCATTTCTCCCACATGTCCATATGCCTCACAACCAAAAACACAAAGATGTCTAACTGAAGGCTTCTTACTAGACCACACCTCCATAGGTGTCTTACCAACAAGAGCTGATGTAGGTGACCTGTTTACTAGGTAGCAAGCAGTGGATATAGCTTCAGCCCAAAACTTTTGTTTAATGCTTGCTCCAATAAGCATACTCCTAGCCTTCTCCATCAGTGTCATGTTCATCCTCTCTGTAACTCCATTTTGCTGCAAGGTGTATGGAGTTGTCTTATGTCTTTCAATCCCTTTCTCTTTACAGAACTTATTGAACTCTGTCAAACAAAACTCACCACCGTTATTAGTTCTTAAACACTTAATCTTTTTACTAGTCTGATTCTCAACAAAAGCTTTAAACTCTTTGAACTGACTAAAGACTTCAGTCTTGCTTCTAAGAAAATAAATCCATGTCCTTCTACTATAATCATCTATGAAAGATACAAAATATACAAATTTGGAAATCGAAGGAACACTAGCAGGACCAAACACATTAGAATGAATAAGATCCAATACACCAGAAGACTTGTGAGAACTAGAGTAAAATTGAACATGATTTTGCCTTCTGTATACACAATGTTCATAAAAGTCAAACTCAAGATTACAATCATTTAAGCCCTCAACGAGGTTTTTATTTTTTAGGGTTATAAGACCCTTCTCACCAATGTGGTTATATCTCAAATGCCATAACATAGTCTTTTCAGTAGGAAGCTTAACTTCTAAAGCATGAGCACCCTTGGGTACACAAGATGCACTACCATTAGAATTTGTTGCAACAGATTTCTTTACTGCTTGTTTAGATGGTGGGGATGAAGTGACTACAACTATTTTCTTTGAGTCAGAAGAACTATTGCACTGTGAAGTGCATGCCTCCAGTTGAAACAGAGTACCTTTCTGAGTACCCTTCACAAGAACCATAGATCCTCTAGTCATCTTGCATCCATCCTTTGAAAAGACAACCTGCACACTTGCATCATTCAACATACTTACAAAAAGTAGGTTCCTTGCCAAGCTTGGGATGTGCATAACCCCAGCGATCCCCTTCACTTGTCCATCAGAGAATTAGATTGAGTCTCTTCCATGACCAACAATCTTCAGATGAGAATCATCACCCAGGTACACTCTTCCACAATCGAACTCTTCATACTTCGTGAACTAGCTTCGATGCAAGGTCATTTGGAATGATGCACCAGAATCTATCAACCACACATCATCAGATGCATGGGTGGCCAGGGCTATGATGAAGGCATCACCATCATCTTGTGACTTGTTAGAATCTAAATCTAGGGCATTCTTCTTCTTCTTTGCATTCCTTTAGGAAATGCCTAGTTTTTCCACAGTTCCAATAGAGAGCCTTGGACTTTCTAGGAGATTTGGATCTCCCACGAGATTTGGATCTACCCTTTTCACCTTTCTTGTCTTTCTTCTTCCCTTTCTCTTTGGGTCTTCCATGGACCGCAAGAGCTTCTTTGGCTGACTCAGTTGTCTTTCTCTACATTTCTTCAAATAATAGCGAAGACACCACATCTTCCATCTTGAAGGTGGTTGTAGTGCTTCCAATGGCCATGACAAGATGATCCCACAAATTTGGCAAAGAACAAAGTAGGGTCATACACCGATCCTCCTCCTCCATTTTCACACCCATAGATGTCAATTGTGCAACAATCATGTTGAAAGAATTCATATGGTTTGCAACAGATCCTCCGTCTTCTATCTTCAAAGCAAACATTTTTTTTAGAAAAAGCTTGTTCACCAAGGACTTGGCCTGATAAACATCTCCCAGCTTCTTCCAAAGATCATTTGCGGTCTTCTCCTCATGGACATTCAATAGGATAGAGTCAGCTAGACAGTCTTATGAGATCCTTAGCCTTCTGATCTTTGAGCTCTCAATCAGCTTATGACATTGTCATAGGTTTTGTTCCATCAATGGTTTCCCATAGGTCATGATCAACAAGTAGATCTTCCATCTTGAGTTTCCACAACTCAAAATTTGTGCCATTGAACTTCTCCACCTCTACTCTTCTGGATGTGCCTGCCATCTCCTTCCTGCAACAAGATACAAAATACTCTGTACAGACTCCCACTCAACCTAAGATTAGCTCAAAAAACCTCTATCCAGTAGCTAGAACCAAAACTGGCCAGGCTTTGATACCAATTGAAAGGAAGCTAGGTGTGCAGAAATCACTTCCTACACTAATCTAAAGAGGAGAGGAGAGTGCAAATTCATTTTAATCCTTACAATTATAGAATGTTAACAATAACAATGGAGATATTGCAGAAATACACATACACACATAAATGAAATAGAATAGAGAGACACAAGATATACGTGGGGAAAACCCTTATCAGGTGAAAAATCCCACACTCTAAAACTTACACAATGTATTATCAAAACTAGAATGGTTTACAATACACTTGCAATGCAAGCTCTTAGGAGTCTTTGACACTCATATCTTGAGACAAATCGGCAGCATAACAGTACCTATCAATCACATAATACATCTCCTCTGAAAAGCACCTGTTTATAAAGAAGATGCAAGGAAAAATTGGCTCTATCTTGGGATGGGCGTCCAACATGGCCTCATGGCCCAAAATCCATGCCTGGGGACACTTGTCCAACACTGTAGAATACTCATGACACTTGTCATATCACCCCATCCCAAAGAGGTCACCTATTCCCAAGTTGGGTAATGAAAGATACTCTTACGACACTTACGACTGTCATAGAATCCGTCATAGATGTCATATCTTACAACTGTAAGAGAGTCTATCATACAAAGGCTAAAAATAGCATATTCTCTTACAACATGTCATAACCTTCCTTAGGGCGTCCAAAGATGCCTTCTTCCAAGATGCCTTGCGACACATGTCTTCACCTATCATAGAATCTTCCATTTACGACTCTTACGTGTCATAGGAATCTGTCATGACCATTTTAGTCAATATTCCCTTACACACTATCCAATATGCCGACACATGGAAAAATATTCCTACCACTAAGTGAGACACCTATCTCCTTATGTGAGGACAAATTTACATGTTGTCACCTTCCATGTAGGATGACACATCACCATGCCAACTCCCACATAATGACAATAAGGATTTACATCCTAATTACAATAATAGGCAATAAATAAATAACTATGATGAAATAATACAAGGAATTACCAAGGTTGAGACACCTTAATTCCCAACATAATAGGGGTAGATCTTATTTCTCCCTTGCATGATAGCTTGGGGCTATCATGTGATTATTAGATATTGCTTTTCATCTATGGTGTGGTATGCTTCTCCAGATTTTCTGTGATCCCTCTCTGTTCAGGTTGATTAGACATCCCCAACTAGAGCCACTGATGGGACCCTATAAAATTTTCTCCCTCTATTCTAATTTTTTGCCCAATTTTGTGTCATCATGTTGAAAGGTCTCTGGCCTAGGGTTTTATTTGTTAAAACATTTTGAACACTACCATTTAAACCCTAAACCCTAGTGTTGATCAATGCAAGTGAAGAAAGTTACTTTTGTTATAATTTTAGATTGACCACTTATCACTAATTTCTAAGTTCCTTAAGTTGCCTGGTTAATGTCTTCAAGCATGTTGTTTCCTGGCCCCTTGCCTTTCATTTATCGTTTGTGGCCTATATCTAAAGTTTTATTAGTATGCCCTAATTTTACACATTGACCCCTTGATGAGTGTCATGGCCCCCTTCTCCCTAGTGGATGAAGGTTTTTTTTAAAAGGTTTTGTATGGCCAGGTCTCATTCTATAGGTGGCATATTGTAAGTGGTTTCTACCATTTCGCAAGGAAAAAATATCAAAAGAGATAAACATCTACAAAATAGTGGAAGAACACCATGTGGCATTCATTTTGCATCAAGCTTCATCAATGGTAAGGGGTGGGTCCCTGATGGATGAAGTGGAAAGATCTCACGCGTTCTGCTATTTCACTGATCCTTAATAGTGGGCCCTTACAGCTCTTGCAGAAGTGCAGGAAGGTGTCGTGTGTCCATTAAAGGATGGCTGAATGATATTCACTGATCTGTACTACATAATAGGTTCTTTATGGGCCAAGGGGTGTTTTGGGGGATTCACTCCATTTTATGTGGCATATCTAACAGTTTCTACGATTCTATGAGAGTCCATCTCCTGCCAGCTCTTTTTCATTACAAAAACGTGGAAGGTCGCCTTGCTAGCACTGTTTAAATATTATTTCGAAGTCATGGCTCTGGTGGTAGTCCAAGTGCATGCCATTATTAGTTCGTGCTCATTTGGCATTGATGACAGGTTTTCTTCCCTAGTTGACTGTGTTAACATCATCAATTTAAGCCAGCTACACTGGTGATTGATGACTCATATTCAAAAATTTGAAGATTGACGTGGTGGCACATGGTGTGGGATATACCAGTGCAGAATTAATTTCTCAGGTGTGTGTTGGGTCTCCATTGCCGCTACTACAAGGGAATTTACTAACTGAAAGATTGGCATGATGCAGGATCGACCCTTGGAGATCCGTGCTATTACCAGAAATAACTTTTCATTTGCTTCATGATGAATTGTGATAGGATGATAAGTTAAGTGTTGAAACTAAGACAACCGATCTGGCAGCTTCAATGCAGGAAATGATGTTTTCAGCTATGTGAGGTGATGAAATGTTATCTATCTACCCATTTCTAGTAATCATCAAAGGATTTCCATTTATGGCCAATATATTATGTAAATGACTAGAATTAATTGATCAAGGATGTATCAGAGTATGCAAAATCTATCAAGTTTTCTATAAATAGGTACTTATGATGCTACTCCATATACCTTTTGTTCATGCAGACAATAAGGATACCCACTGGTTTTGTGTGCTCTTTTTGCTCCTCTGTTCTATAGGATTCTCTTCTCTATTTTCATGGTTAGTAATCCATCCTTACAGAATTGAGAGATTAGAAGATTTTCTTCTATAGAATGGGGGGAGTTGGAAATATTTTAGGGTAGTAACAACATCCATTGAGCTCTTGTGAGCTTTTCTCCTTTCTTGTTTTTTTATCCAAATGAGGACTCTAAGTTTTAGTCTCCATACTACAGTAGTTTCTACTTCCTGTGATTTGGTAGATTAAAGTCTTAGGTAGAGAGGCATCATTGTTCTCTACCCCTCCCTTACATCTACTTTTCCTAATAGAGCAATGTTTTTAGATGTAGGAGTGATGCCCCTCCAGATGAAACATGTGGATGTAGAATTTTTTTTTGTTGATGTTGCTACTGCACTCCTAGCTGGATAAATGGCGCAACCATGTTTAGCCTTGTGTGATTTCCTCTGGTTTCTATCTGGTTGATCTAGTTGGAAACCTCTCAATCAAAAGTGAGGAGTCACACCCTTGCAAATGACACTAGGAATAAAGAGGACTACAGTTTATGGGGTTTTCTTCTGATATTGTTCTTTGCAAGTATTCTCACTCCTGGGCGGGTGACTGGGATAGACACAGTAGTGAATGCTCTTATTGAATAATTAGATGGCACTTGAAGGGCATTTGAGCTCTAACAACATCTTACAAGTTGTCAACCATCACCAATATCCTAGCCAAACTCTTTACCAAAGTGAGGAAGCATACAGATCAAAACAAATATCTTAGCATGATGGAGGTATTTTGTTATAGAGGTATCTCTTGTCAACTAAGAGACGATTACATCTACATCATGTTATAACTTCATTTGTCATTTGAAAATATGACATCTTTTGTCTTTAAGCCTAAATCTTATCTACTCCCTTACTCTATAAAAGGGAATTTAGGGCTTATTAATAGTCATTGATTCGAGGTCATACTATCCAGACTTGGTATGAAGTTTGTGATCAAACTAATCTTGGAGGAGTTTTGAATATCTAGTACATGAAAATAGAATTAATTTTCCCAATTTAGGTGTTGTTTTGAGTTCATACTTTGATATATTTTGCAAAACTATTTGTAATTCAGTATCAGTTTATTATACAAAATGTTGTTAACTTTAAGATTTTACTTTTTCCTACTCATGTATACTTTACTACATTTATGAATACAATTTAGTTAAGGATCAATTTATTCGTCATCATAGTCTTTCTTATGTATGCATATTTTTAATATGGCATTTACTCAAGTAGTAAAATAAATGCTATAAGAGGATATTGAATGTAGTATTTGTTTACAAGGATAAGTAAGTAGAGTTAGTCTTGAAACTGGTGAAATATAGTAATCTAATGCATTATTTTATCATCACAGTAGACTGAATGCACACTAATTATAGTTAGGTTTTCATTTATATGTACATTTTGACTCTATGACCCATGAATTAGGCACTGATCCTGCAGAGATGCTATATTATGCAACCCCTTGATCATCCTCATTTGAATATCAAACAAAATTTTTATTTTAGTTGTAGGTTATAGGCATTAGTTTACCTACATGTTCTTCTACAAAGAATTATGTTAAAGCTTGAGGATTTAGCACATCATTTCACTATATCAGTAATTCTCTAAGCATTTTAGAAAGACCATTTATGTTTAGAACAATATTTTGAGAAAATAGCAAGAAACCCATATTCAAAACACTATTAGGAACACCCTCCTTGGTCTTGCAGAGCCTAAAGTGCAGAGGAAAAGGATTGGAAACCCCTTTCCTATTCATTGGCCAATCCCTCAAGACAAATCCATTATTAGAATTGGCTATTTTATATATTTGTTCCTTTGAGATCATGTTGGGAATTTAAAACAACCAACACATACAAAAGGTTGTACAAACCCTAGGAAGAGCAAGATAGTCTCAAGATCTTGATTCCTAAGCTCCATCAAATATCTCCATAATAGGAACATCAAATAAATCAAAGAGCTTCAACAAAGTGTTCTTCAATGGCAAATTTGGTAGAGTTTTGGCATAGAAAGCTTTCATATAGATTTTGTGTAAAAAAATGATTTTCAAATGTCTTTAAATATCTAACCTTAGAAATTCAAATACATGGAATAATGTGTCGACATCGCACAAATTTTTTTTTGAAATCAGAATCCTGAGGTGCATGGCGGGAACTGACACCGCGCCAAGATTCAAAACCCCAAAAAATAGAGCAAAACAAGGGCACAGGCACCCTTGTCCAGGCCCTAATTTTTCTATCAGGTCTTTACCAAGGAGGTCAAGGGTGTCCAAGATCCAAAGTCCTTTTTCAGATTCAGTCATTAGTTATCTCAGAATATGATATTTCTTCAGTTAGACATAGGTCAATCAGGGTTCAGGAAGGCCAAAAATAAGTAGATTGAGAGGACGCCAAAGGAGAGGAGCTAAACTCATGAGAAATTGTACCATTCCATGTAGGAGGACAATTTCTGACTTAACAGGAAGAAGCTTAACTGCTTGAGGAAGTTCTTGAAGTGTGATCACATGGCACCTAGGAGATATCCTATCCCTCTGGAAGAAATCCCTGTTGTTGAATTTACTGAAGATGACTGCATAGTTGACATGAATGGAGAACTTGAATCAGCCCTTGAAGATCTGGAAAAAGTTCAATGTGATAATAGAGATTTGGAAGAAAATATTAAGGAAGAAGATGAATGCATCAAGAAGTTGAGAGAGGAAAACAAGAAATTCAAAGAAAGATACAAGGAAGTAAATGAAGAACTTAATCTATCAAATGAGATAATCACCAATCTAAAAAATACAAGTTAAGTAAGGAAAAAGAATTGAAGAATGTCTAAATGAAAAACTAAAATACAAACTTGAAGAATGTTCAAGGCTTGAACAAGAAATTGTGATCCTAAAGATAGAGTAGGAGAAAGCAAAGAATCAAGAAGACAAATTCAAGAAAAGTTCCACCCTGCTTGATGAAATGATTGCAAATCAAAAGGCTCCTAAGGATAAAGAAGGATTGAGATTTGAAAAGGGTGAAAGTTCAAAAGCAAACAATGCTAGGAAAAAGAACAATAACCTAAAGAAGGTTGTGGTCAAGAAGGGTTATAACAGACAAGTCTGAAACTAGAAGAAAAACTTCAAGAGGCCACCTATCAGACAACCAGATATACAAAGGTACTCTGGCTACTATTACTCTTGCAATAAATTTGGACATAAGGCTATGAAATGTAGAAGTAGGATGAATCAAAATATTCAATAATTCTCTAGTTAATGTTTACATGTCAAAGAATTGGTCATAGGGCTAGTGAATGTAGAAATTAGATGTTGAATGTTTATAATAAGGGTATGATTGTTTCATCTTTCAATGGTTACTGTTATACATGCAGTGCATTTGGGCATAAGGCTAATCAATGAAGATCTAGAATGAATGGAAGTAAGGTTGTTCAAAATGTTAGATGTTATGAATGCAACAAATTAGGTCACATTGCTAAATTTTACAGAAGTAAGAATGTGAAGGTTGATCCAGTAAAAAAGAGTGATCCAGTGAAGAATATGGATCCAGTAGAGATGAAGAAAGAAATGGACAAGGTCTGGAAAAAGAAAGAAGAAAATAAAGTGAATGATGAGGCTATGTGAGTCTCTGGTGCAGATGTTTCCTCCAGAAACTAAGTAGAAAGCTTTGGCTCAGGGGGAGCTTTAATAGACAAACTTTAAGCCCCTACTAAAGATATGGTGCTGACACTCTTAGCATGTGGATTGATGATGATGATAATTTTGTTGATGTGGGAATGATATATCTTGAAAATAACACAAGGATTGGGAATGACATATCCTAATGATGGTTTTATTGGAGTTGATCAAAGCATACAGCAAGGCTAGGAAACAAATGGGTGGATGTGTTCGGATGGTATGCTTAGATTGCTTGGTAAGATTTGTAGAGATTAGGATTTGTTGCACATCAATGGACTACTATGAGATGATTGATCTATGTAGATGATGAAAATGATATAATGGATGCTTAAATATTTTTGTTCATGGCATAAATGTATGGAAGAAAATGGTGAATGATAGAAAAGTGATGGATTTCGAGAGAGGAAAATGATGATTAATATTAATCACATAGCTAACTAATCAACTAAAGATAGGAAAGATAGGAAATGGATAATGGATAATGAATAATGAATTATCTGACGAGTTGTTTGATCATGTAGGTATTATGTTGATATGTAGTGAGAACTTATTTTAATATAGCATGAGATATTATGCACCAAGGTATAAAGACCAAGGTGATGATGTATCCCATTCATAGGACTGACTTGCAAGTAGCAAACAAAAGAATGTCCCAGCATATCACAAGGCATTTAATGAACATGGTGGGTATTGTGATGAGACAACCAATAAGTAGAAGAAAGTCCTAGCACACCAGAAGGTGTATGATGACCTTCGTGGGTACTATGTTGGGACAAAAGAAAACATGACATACAAAATGATAGACATATGCCCCAGTATACACCATTCAAGACACACCATGATATAAAATATCATCACAACCTTGAGGAGGTTGTTGGAAACATAAGCATGATGATGAAGAGATTGGTGAGATTGACAATGAGTAATGTTGTCATTGATGGCAACAAAGTGTAGAGACATAGTTGTGTTGGTCAGGAGAATGATGTGGAAGAGAATAATCTATGTGTTGATCTGAAGAAGTTGCTAAGTGTGATGAGCAGGATAACAACAAAGAATAAAGATGCCATCATGTTGGTTTGGAGAATACCAATGCACCAATCACTCTGCAAATTTGTCCAAGTCCTGATGTACTATCTTTAATGTTCAGGGAACCAGCTTCTTGGTCCGCATTCCTTCACTATGAAGAATCTTGATATGTAGTTGTAAGGTATTGTTGGTACATACTAATGGAGTCTAAATCCAAATTTTTAGGTCTTGAAGCCCTTTGGAGTGAAAGGTAGAATTGATAGAGTATCAAACTCTGTAATGATAGTGTAATGACAGTACTAGTGGCATATTGGAATGCTCCGCATTCCATTGTAGTTGAATGTTTTAATATGTAGATTTGAGGATATGTCAAAAGTGTTTTTTCTCGAAGTGGTAAGCATTTTTGTTGTCCGCATGCTGAGTTGTGAACTAATAGATATTTCATGCTATTGTTACTTCACCAGCTAAGCGAACCTAAAGGTGTTGAGGTTGTGTGAAGTTGATTCATGAATGGAACAAAGTCATAGGAGTAAAAATAGGTTATGCCAACCTATCTAAATGTGATACATGCTTTGGTTCTTTCTGCAAAGCGTATAGAGTTAAGCTTTGGGCTGACTAAACAAGAAGTTACATGGTGCATCTATCATGCTGACCTGTTTGATGTTTTGTTGGATTGCGGTATATAAACAAGATGGAATTCTTGTGTAGAAGGGTGAGTGTTGATGCGGAAGAGATAAGTGTGTGTGTGTGGGTGAAATCTAATGTAGAAAAGGATAAGATAAGATTGTGGTGAAAATGAAGTGTGTTAAGTCAATATTATGAGCCTTAGTGGAACTGTATCTTCAGCATAAGTCAAATGCATTACTAGCAGTTCATATTTTGGCAGTGAACCATCCTTTCTTCTATCTCTTTCTATTTAGGACAGTGAGTCCTTTGGTAGTGAGCCACCTGTAGTGAGCTTTCTCTTTTGGACAGTGAGTCCACTAATTGTATCAACCTTAACTGGTTGCATTATTAATATATTGTGAGCTAATCCTCACCATGGTTTTTCCCTTTTTGGATTTTCCACGTAAAAATTTGGTTTTCATGTGTTATGTACTTTAATGGTTGATTTTGAATGCTTTCCTTTCTTACTGCAAATTAATTATGCTCTATGGAATGAATGTTTAAATGATTAAATGGTTTCAAAGAATACTGATTCACCCCCCTCTTAGTATTCTAGGTCTTCAACAATTGGTATCAGAGCCTAGTTCCTTGGAAATGTTTAATGGAAAATGCGGGCTAATGATAGTTCAACTAACCGAATCAAACCCCACACTTTCACATGTGCTAAACATTAAGGAGTTAAGGAGTCGACCTTGAGGGATCAAGCTACAGATTTCCAGACTTCCTTTTTTTGCTAACTATGACTAAGTAGATGTTTAAAACAGGTTTTTACAAGCTTATGAGGTTCACTAAGCATAAAACCCTAATTCATTAATTACGTTGTAATAGACAAGTTTTAGACGTAGATACAGGCAAACAAATCACAAAAACATAAAGCAAAAGGTACAAAGAGTGTGCACCCAAAAAATGAGGGCCTGTTGCACAAGGGCGCCAACTCTTTAGCCCCACAAGTTTCTGTCTAACAAAATCTTCTATACTAGGTATCTGACAGCCTCCAGAGGTTCCCAGATCTCGAAGAATATGCTCAATAGGGCTAGGGCTCTTTAGCCCCAAAACTTTTGCAATCTCAAAAATAAAAGTTCTGCGATTATGGTATCCACAATATCCATCTTTCTGTCGCTCCTTTCCGTCATATCTTGTCAAATGTAACCTACACATACAAAAGGAGGAGAAAGATGGTTGTGGCTATATAGGAGCTTGCCTCAATCAAGCCCTATTTTTGGTATTCCTACCTCAATAATAGCCAATGATAAAGCTCTATGAATGTGTGTGCTCATCTAACAAATGTCTATGCAGAAAATGTAAAACTCTAGATGACTCAAGCATCAAGGAAAGAGCAACACCTTACTTTACTCAATGAATCAACAGTAACATCACCTCAAGGAGATGAGAGCAATGAAGACTTGTAGAACAAGAAGGTGAGGCAACCATATCCATCGAGGATTTCCAATCTCGATGTTGGAGGCTTCAACCCTTCTCCCGATCATACAAAAGGTTGTACAAACCCTAGGAAGAGCAAGATAGTCTCAAGATCTTGATTCCTAATCTCCATCGAATATCTCCATGATAGCAACTTCAAATAAATCCAAGAGATTCAACAAAGTGTTGTTCTTCAATGGCAAATTTGGCAAAGTTTTATCATAGAAAGCTTTCATATAGATTGTGTGCAATAAAATGATTTTCAAATGTCTTTAAATATTTAACCTTACAAATTTGAATACATGGAATAACGTGTTGACATCATGCGAAAAAATGAAATTTGAAATTGGAATCCCAAGGTGTATGGCGGGAACTGATACCCCACCAATATTCAAAACCCCAAAAAATAGGGCAGGACAAGGGCATGGGAACCCTTATCTAGGCCCTAATTTTTCTATTAGGTTTGTACCAAGGTGGTCAGAGATGTCCAAAATCCAAAGTCCTTTTTAATGTTCAATCATCAGTTATCTCAGAATATGATATTTCTTCAGTTAGACATAGGTCAATTAGGGTTTGGGAAGGCTAGAAATAAATAGGTTGAGAGGAAACAAAGGAGAGGAGCTAAACTCATGAGAAATTATACCATTCCATGCAGGAGGACAATTTTTGACATACTATTTAGCCCCTACTTTAGTGACCATATGACACTACATGCATATGCAACTAAAGGAAAGTAAATGCATCAATCATGAAAAGGATACCCAAAAGGATACTGTAGAGGAAGACAAAGTATTGCCATACAATCTAGGAAGAAGCCTCCAATCTGTAATCCTGCAAGACCACAAAGTCAGGAACTGCATCCTGCAAAGGAACACTTGTCAGATAATCAAAATCAAATCAACTTGCAACCAACACACAAATATGTTAGTCAAAAACAGTAAGGGGTTGAGTCATGATTCATGATGAGAGGAGAAATTAAGGGTGATATATGCCCCCCTTGTTTCTCCTTGCTTAGTCTGAAAAGGAGAAATAAGGAGAATATCTACACGCTCTGATTTTAGGGAAACTTGATGAGAAAATGCGTTGTGGGGGTCATTTTTGCAAACAACACCAAATCACAACACATTGGGTTAGATGGAGGGTGGAACTAGGATTCCAATGCAACAAATAGTGCAAAAATCTGAGTTCGGCAGCCCAAGATAGAGGCTTTTGATAAAAATTATTTACTTTTGCACCTAGATAGTGATAGGAATTCTCATCCATTTACTATATGTAAAGGGAGTTTTCACTTTTCACAATTCATTCTTACTTGTCATTATGTAGAGGAGAGAAGGAGAAGGAGAAAGAGACCAGCCATGCCAAGTCGACATCCATACCAGCCTACGAGACTGGAGATGTTCCAAGCCTGAGTGGCAGAGAGATGTATTGAGCCTGAGGTAGGGTCCAAACCTCACTTCTATCAATCTTGCTTTCCTGTTGTTTTTTATTTTCTTGATTTGCATGCCAAAGAGCTATGTTTAGACTAGGGTTCCCTACTAGGGCGCTTAAGTCCACCCAGGGCATCAGTGTCTTCCCTGGGTGCCCTAGTCTACCTGGGGCATTCAAGTCTTCCCAGGGCTCACAGGACCAACTGGGGCACACAAGTCCAGGAAGGACAAGGGCCTCAGGTGCAGGGCATAGATTGATGTTATAGGTGTTTATATGTGGTTTAATGATAGGAACTGATGTAATTTCTATATGTTTGACCAACAGGATATCCCTGAGACATGAGAGCACATAGGCAGATGCCTAATGACACTACTACGAGACTACATCGGCACTATGTTAGATAGGGAGAGGGAGCATCTAGAGGTAGTGTGTTTATGGTGTGTTCTTCATGCCCACAATGAGGTTTCACTATAGCATGCTCATGGCACTAATGGAGAGGTGGGATGCAGACATGTCTATATTCCATCTGCCCACTAGTGAGATGACAGTTATGTAGAGTATGTCTATCGGATCCTGCGACTACCCATCCGAGGAGAGAAAATGAGGGTCTTAGATCGTCGCTCAGTAGAGTATACACGAGAGAGCTAGATGTACTGTTTAGGCTACATTCAGCTCTAATTATTAGAGTAGGGATGCATTGGCATACCTTTGGTTTAGAGGATTATGATAGCTATTGTCACATTAGCTGTAACACAGGATGGACGAGGCACTCACCTTCATAGGGGCCTAGTTCATACTATCCATGCAATGGAGGAGCACATGACAATATATGCGTGGGGACATAGTATGCTTGCACACCACTACCACGGTTTGGGATGATATGTCCATTATGAGTCACAGAGCCTAATGGTATGCACCTTGCTATAAGTCTAGGCATTCGAGCATACCAGATGCACATGGCCTACATGTTTCCCTATAGAGCCACTGTGGACACAACCATGTACACATGCTTATCCGCTTATCAGATGCTAGAGACATGGTGATCTTTTATATTTGACAGTGATATTCAATAGGTTGCAGCCTAGGGACATCATTTGGAGACCAGATCGGAGCCATAGACCATGGGCGGGTCAGGACGGACAGTTATCTAAGATGCAGACAGATAAGTTGATGGTCAGTCTCCTCGATCACATAGTCATCTAGTTTTATTTTGATAGAGTGGCACGATAGTTTGGACGTAGATAAGATGTCCCCAGGGTGTGTCCGAGCTACCCTCGCTCACTACACAGTGTAGTCAGGGTGAATACTGCCCGACGACTGATGATAGCTGATATAGTAATGAGTAATGATGATGGTATAGAGGACGCAGAGCTAGTGTCTGATGCAGACGACATCGGTGTTACCTGAGCATATTAGGCCTAGTGGTAGATAGCACAAACTACTCTGATCTTTCCTCCTGATCACCCCATAGGCGATCCTTGACCTTGGTCTGGTCACATGAGTGACACAAGGGTAGAGGATGATGTTAGTGACTTCATTAGATACTATGATCTAGATGAGGATGAGGAGGATGACGATGATGATGAGGAGGAGATCCCGTTGCAATACATCTTCAGAAAGAGACCACAACGAGATCAACAGGAGGTAGATGACAATGAGGAGACTAAGTCGAGACCATGATCAAGAGATCATGGTCCAACCCCTGTAGATGTTAAGAGATCGAGATGATACGAGCGAGGGGAGACCAGTAGTCATGTGCCCTAGTTGCACAGTCATTTGTAGAGCTTGTTACACCATTAGCAATTCGAGATCTATCTTGGTGAGATGAACATCCAGATGAGTCATTATTATATAGATGTATTTATTTTTTAGTATGATTTATAATGCCTATATGAGATATTGATATATATTCTATTTTTCCCTTTTGCAGTTGGGACGGTCGCATGGCATGATTTTGTGAGTCACGTCATAGTAGAGATAGTTCCTACCAATGCGGCTGACCACCAAGTATAGATGGGATATTTGCCATAGCCATCCACATGGTGACATGTAGAGATTTTTATGTCATTTATGAGATACAAAGTTTCTATGGAGTCCACTTTAGATCAGGTTGTCCAGTGAGCCAAGCGTGCGGAGGTAGAGCTCCAGGCACTACGAGATCAAGTGGCAGCCATACCTTCAACTGGGAGAGATCCTATCATGAGTGAGGTTCTACTTCCTAAGTCACGTCAGGTGAGAGCAGATAGAGACATGGCCTAGGTGGAGTGAGATAGAGCAATATCAAAGAGTGACTAGTACCACCAAATGTATCTAGAGTCATAGGGCGAGGTACAGAAGATTAGAGGCGAGCTCAAGGGGTTGCGGTTGTGAAGCATCTCTAGGAATCATTTGTGATCCGTAGCCACACATGGGTAGCCCTCTATCACACACACACCACCAGGTCCTAAGGGAACTAGTGATTGAGGTTCAACTATGTGATGTATCTTATGTATTAGGACATCCCATTTTGATGTACAGGATTGTCATCTCTGATGTATTTTCAAACTGATGTTTATATATATGATGTTTTCCTATTACTGCTTCTAATGTTTTTTAATCTATCACATGTGATTTATATAAAATTCAACTAGTGATAAATGCTAATGTATACGTGGAAATGTGATTAATGCTAATGTGACATATACTAAACAATTATTTGCAAAACATATAGTAAAAAGCATAATGATTAATGAATTTCACACATAACCAACATTCTATACTATATTTAGTTAATACAAAGGTGATATTTAATAACACATGTTTAAGAAAGATACCACAATGATTAACTGAAAAAGATGGTATGTTAAATGAATTAAGACAAAATAATCATATCTTGTCAAAATTGAAGCTAAACTAACTAATAAGTTTTCTTTTTAGAGGAACATCTAACATATAATCTTAAGCATAGAATTTCTTGAGGTGCGCAGCATTAATAGGTTCTATAAGTGGCGTACCTTGTTCATCAGAAAAATTATATGCTTCTAATCCAAAGGCTTCAGTAACGACGTACGATCTAAGCCAATTAGGGCTAAACTTTCCTTTTTCTCCAGTAGGTGCATTGACATTGTGTTAATTCTCATTTAATACTAGCTCTCCAACATTGAATGAACAATGTATGACATGCTCATTGTATGATCATTGGATACTCTTCTGCTGGGCCTTAAGATGCTCAAAAGCATTGATACGTTGTTCATCAAGCATCTCAAGTTCTTGTAATCTCTTTTCTCATTCCATATCATCATCAATAATGTCCCTTAAGGAAACTCTCAATGAAGGAATTTCCAATTCCAAGGGCATTATTGCGTCAGTGCCATAAACAAGATTGTACAATGTAGTTCTAGTAGCCGTGTGAATGCTTGTTCTATAAGCCTATAACACATAAGATAACTGAGTATGCCAATCTTTTTGATGTTTGTTAACATTTTTTTTAAAAATTTGTCTAATAACTTTATTTGAAGCTTCTACTTGGCTATTTGATTGAGGATAGTAAGGCGTAGAGAAGCGATGTTGAATGTGATATTTTTCAAGAAATTTCTTCACATCCTTGTTCTTGAATGGCATGCCATTGTCAAAAACTAAGGAGGAAGGAATACCAAATCGAGAGATTATGTTATCTTGTATAAAATGACAAATTACTTCAGCAGTCGTCAATCGTAAAGGGACAACCTCAACCTACTTCATGAATTAATCAGTAGCAGTGATTATAACGGTATGTCCTTGAGAGGAAGGTGGAGAGATTTCACCAATTAGGTCCAAGCCCCAAACATAAAATGGCCAAGGTGAAAATTGGGCATGAAGTTCCTGGGTAGGTGCTCAGATAAAATGTTGATGTTGTTGACATTGCGGGCACTTTTTGACATAAGTGAGGGAGTCTTGTTCCATGCGTTGCCAATAATACCCCATACATATCAATTTTGGTACCAATGATTTTCCTCCAAAATGCCCTCCACAAGCATCGGAGTGAGCTTCTTCTAAAGCTATCAGGATCTCCAAAATACTAAGACATTGGAGAAGAACACCATTGTAACTTCATCTATATAAGACATTAGACAGAATGATATAACGCCTTGGGAGTTTGTGTAGGCAAACTCAAGCATTTTTAGATTTTGAATTAGGACTAGTGCCATCACGTAAATAATAGAATATATGGAGAACCATTCATCGGAGTTCACATTACAACAAGAGTTAGTATCTAATGATACTATCTCATCTAATGCAGATGTCTTGAGATTATGAACAATAAAGGTGTATTCATCAGGTGAAGCGGTAGGTGATATAAGAGAAGTCGCGCTTGCCATTGCATCCATGTGCCGATTGTCTTTTCTAGGTATAGTATCAATTGAAAAAGTTGTAAATTGTTGTAATAAAGACAAGGCGAGATCATGATATTGAGATAATTTTTCTTGTTTAGCTTGATACGATCCTATTATCTATTACACAATTAATTATGAATCACCATATAGAGAAATATTTTTAATGTTTAGAGCCAAGGTGGCACAGAGTCCCGCAATGAGACCTTTGTACTCAGCAATGTTGTTTGTACATGAGAAGTTCAGACGATATGACATAGGAATTGGCTTACCTGAAGGAGGTACTAGTATAACACCAGCACCGAAGCCAGTCTGACATCTTGATCCGTCAAAATATAATTTCCATTTGTCATCCTTATCAATGTTTAAAATTTGGCTATCAGGAAATGTCTCCTGATTTTGTATAGAAAAGGGGGAAGGTCCTTCAGCTAAATGGTCAGTCAATCCTTGTCCTTTAATTACTTTTTGAGAGATAAATTTAAGATCAAATTCAGTTAATAACATAACCCATTTAGCGAGGTGACCTAAAAGATCTATTTTAGCAAAGAAGTGTTTCAAAGGATCAAATTTTACCATGATGTGTATCTCAGCACTTAAAAGATAATGCCTAATCTTTTGTGTTGTGAAGACAAGAGATAACCATTGTTTCTCAATGATAGTATATCGTACTTCATAATCGAGCAATGTTCAACTGGTGTAATATACAACACATTCCTTGCCTTCAGTACCATATTGTGCTAATAATGTAGCAAGAGCATTATTAGATGCTAAGGTGTAAAGGATAAAAGGTTTATCAGCAATAGCAGGTTGTAAAATAGGAGGGTTAGCTAGATAACTTTTTAAGTCCTCAAAAGCCTTTTGACATTCAAAATTCCATTGAAATTTTGAATCCTTCTTTAGTAGTTGAGTAAAAGGGTGAGTCATATCCATGAGTTGTGAGACAAATTGGCAAATGGCTTGTATTTTCCCTTGTAAACTACAAAGTTGAGATATGCTTTTAGGTGTTGAAATATTAACAATCACATCAATCTTCTTCACATCTACTTCAATACCATGATTCAAAACTATAAATCCCCACTGTTTTCCACTATCTACTCCAAAGACACACTTACGTGGATTTAAGTGCATGTTGTACTTCTTTATTTGCTCAAAGATCTGTCGGAGAGTTATGGCGTGATCTTGGCAACCAATAGACTTCTCCAAGATGTCATTGACATAATCCTCTAAGATGTTATGCATGTAATCATGAAAGATAAGAGTCATAGAATGTTGGTAAGTTGCTCCGGCATTCTTAAGTTTGAACGACATGAATACCAAACAAAATGTACCCCAAGATGTTATAAAAGTTGTTTTATATTGATCTTGAGGGTTTATAAAAATTTGATTATATCCCAAAAAATCATCCAGGAAGGAAATTAATTCATGGCCTACTACTAAATCAACAATCATATCAATGTTAGGTAAGGGGAAATCATCTTTTAAAGAAGCAAGATTCAAATCCCTAAAATGGTTACACATCCAAATACGGCCATCATGTTTAGCGATGGTGATGATATTTGAAATCTAAGGTGAATAATCAATAGGGTAGATAAAACTAGCTTCTAAGAGCTTTTTTGTCATGTCTCCTTTCCAAAAATAGCACTTGCTATTTTTAGTAAGTTTCCCCTGTTCAGAAATAGTAAGTTGAGACTAAAGGATAGCTTTGGGGAAAATAATAATTGTTTAATATTTTATTTGTTCTAGAGAAATTTCAAATATTAGGAGCAAATAAATATTAAATGTATTATATTTTATGCTCATGATAACTCCTTGGGTGTTGGATTTGGAAGGAATCTTGAGTTGTTGAAGAATAAAAGATTTGCATATCTTATGAGTTGGCAAATCAGGTAGGTGGCAGTTATGAGTTTTAATTTGGCATCGGAGGTTACATGCACTTCATGCAAGAGAATATTTCCCTTTGGGTCATGATATTTCTATTTGGCACTTTAATTGCATGTTGGTGCCTTGAAAAATGCATTTTGAGTTGTCAAAAGATGCCTTTTAAGTGGTAGAATATGAAATTTAGAGATGTTATAATGCATTTTATGACTTTTGTAAGTGCCAAAATTTGGGGAAAAATATTTGGACATGAATCTAAAGATGGTAGAAGTTTCTAGATGTTTAAGGATCCTATAAGTATTGTTTATTTTACATGCAGAGGGATGATTGCCATTTTCACTATTTTCTTGCAGAGCGGATGCTTGTGCAGCTTCAGTGGATAGGGAAACCATTCAAGGTGGAGCTTGTGGCCGGTGGACAAGAATTCCCAACAATCTAAGGGCAGTGTTCTTGGGTTGTTACAGCAATCTCACTTTAGAGGTTGCATTGGAGCAAAAAGAATTCAGTAGAGTAGAGTTATTATGTGTTTGCAGGCGTTTGTAGTGCATTTGTACTGTGATTTTGGTGTTGTTTGTAGTGATGTTATTAATTGCTGTTGTGTAGGGGTTTGTATGTTTTATGTGCTGTTTTACATCATCATATACAGCACCATATTCTACCCATACTAAGTTGTGTGTCATTTTGTGGGTTTGGAGACATTACAGTGACTTATACATTGTGTATTTTAGCATTTGGTGTAATGGGTTGTAGCTGAAATTGCATATTTTCTGTAGGAGCTTGGTGTTGTGTTATTTTTATGTATTAGAGTTGTACCCATGTGTTTACATTAGAAATTCATAATAAAAATGGTTTGGTGTGTTTTTGTGACAATTTGGAATGTCTATTGTGCAAACTAGTTACTAGATTTTGGGTCTTGTGATGAATATTTGTGTTGTAAGTGCAAAAGTTATTTTCAGATTTTGGGTTTATATAAAAAATCAGATTTGGGGACATCTCAGTGGTATCAAAGCATGATCTTGCCAGCCTGTAGGTTTATTTGATTCATAGTTCTTTTTGGAAGATACCTCAGAGCTTCTAAATTTGAAGAAGAGCAAATCATGGCTGAAGATGCGGAGATATCCAAGTGGTATGATGACTATGTCAAGCAATCTGAAGCCTTCAAATCAGCTATTTCATTTGACAGAATTCTAGAAATTTATGGTAAGAAACAAAGGAGAAAGGAGCCAGAAAAGAAGACCATAGAACCAGAAAGGGTGATGGATACATTAGTTCTACAAAAGATCAAGGAAGAAAAGAAACTAAAATCAGAGTGCCAGGAGGTTGTTGAGGAAAAGATTTTCTTGCAGAAGGTAGAAGAGAAATTAAATTTAGAGAAACCCATGGAGAAAGAACCTGACATGCACTTGGAAGGTAAAAATTCTTTGTTAATAGAAGATGTTTATTTCAATTCTCATGATTTTATATGTCAGGAAAGTATTGATGAAGTCAAGGAGGGAAATGAATCACTTGCCAGTTGTGAAAAGGACAAGATGGAGGAACTTGCACCGATTCATGTAATTACTTCTGGAATTCCAGATGGGGTTTTGAGTTACAAAAGGGAAGGTGTTGAGGATATCCCAACAAGGTCTCTTATGGAAAAGGTGGATGAGCATGTTGATTGCAGCTTGAGGTATGAAAATATTTCAGATTTATCTCCTTCTATGTCACAACAAAATTCTAGTCATCATGGAAAGCATGCTAAGAAGGGTGATAGAGTGAGGAATACAACTTGCAGTATAGGGCATGAGGACTCTTTGATTCAATCCTAGGATTGTGTTTTCATATAGGATCTAAGTAATCTCTTGAGGATTAGATTAGTTAGAGACACTATTGAGTTCTTCATCTCTTCCATTTGGAATGAAAGGAAGTTAAAGAGAAATCACATAAAGTCTATTTTGCATACTAATGGTGTTATAAAGAATCAATGTTCTAGATTTATAGATGGTTCCTTAGAGCTAAGTTCCCAAATAGAAGACAAGATTATAGATGGTGGCCAAATGAAATGTATGAGACGGGAAGATGGTAAGAAAAATATGTCATTTTGATACTCTATATTTTATGATTGAGCATGGAAAGGTATTTGTAGAATCAAGCTATATGTTGGATTTCTATCCTTGGATGTATGAAGGGGAATTCAAGAAGAATGTGATTCCACAAAAAGAGTTCATTATTTCAAGCTTTGAGAGGGCTCTAGCTACAAAGGAATCTTCATATGACTTCAAGGTAACCAACTCATGTCTTGCATTTTTTGCATACTTCTCACATTCATTTGTGGAAGAATATTATGTTTTAGGAGAATGTGATTGGGCTTCACTAATGCAAAGGTGGGATTCCATTCAATTCATAAGAAAGAAGTTGAAAGATGTAGGAAATGGGTTTTCTATTTCAAATAGAGGATTTCAGTATGCCTTATATTTTACATTGGGCTATAAGTATGCCATGAGCTCACACCATTTTTCAAGGACAAAGTGGAGAAGTAGCTACCATTAGACTTATGTTTGTAAGGAACATATGCACAAGTTATATTTCAGAAGTTTCATGGGTTACATTGAGTATTTGTCCTTATCCTTTTCTGTTCTATGTGTTTATGAGGAGTTACAAGATGAACTTATTGAGAAAAATGCACATGAAAAAGATTTTATACAAGATATTAATGTTGAATTTCATCTTACTAACATTTTTAGAACAACATTTGGAGAACAATGTTTTCAGCCCATGAGTCAATTACAAGGAGCCAAAGAATGCCACTTCTTGTGTGACTATGTTAATGTGGCAATATAGAGTTCAAGTGAGCAATTTTACATTATTCTAGTTGGCTTCAAATGTGACTTTTGGAGAAAGAAGGCCATCAAAACTTGGAAGGCTTTCTACCAACATGATCCTTTTGCTAAGGCATATACATGGAAGACTAATATCATATACTTGAGACAAGCCTTTGGTGCTCAAAGCATTCAGGAGGATGCTACACAGGAGGGTCTGGACAAGAGCAAAAAGGTGTTTTCAATTTTGGAATTGAATGATTTTCATTTTGTAGCCACTATGGGAGTATTTTCAGTCATTGTATGTTTGCTTCCAACCTCTATGTTGCTGAGGTTTATGGAGAGATTTTGGATTCATACATGGATGCCCATCAATTTCACATTGATCATGCTGATAAGTGTTACTCATGTTTGTTTTTTTTGCAGTCTCTACATCATTGGTATGTTCCTGATTTTGATGATTTTAGTTATGAACAACTGTATATTGGCACATGTTGGGGAAGTTTACTTGCATGATGGTGATAATGGGAGGTATCCACTATTAGTGACAATTTCTCCAGCCATCATAAAACTATCTATGAGGAGGTTTGGAGTGGTTTGTGATGCTTATGATTTATTTTCAGCTTACATGCAAGTTGAATTGTGCCATGTTTTGGAGACAAGTTGCATATAGGTTTTCTATCCTTGGATATGTAGAGGAAAGTTTGAAAGGAATGAGACAATACAAAATAAATAAGGACATGACATCCTAGTAAGTTTGTTGCAGCCATTGCTTATCCATCATCAAGAATGGAAAGGTATGTTCAAGGATGTCATTGTTAGTATTTTTGGGATTCATTATGAAGGTTACAACAATGATGATAATGGGCTTGCTAAGTATGCCTATATTATTATCAACCATTTTGTATTTAGGGCATATTACATGGGTGAAATATTTTTTGAAGAGTTGTCAAATTACAGGAGTTGTACAAGAATGTAGTTGCTCATGTTGTCTTCATGATGCCTATACTTGTTATCATTGGTGACAATTTTGAAGATGAGAAGATTTATATTGTGGTTGAGTATGTCTAAAATACTTTGGTTGCTAACATTTTGGATGTAATTGTGAAGGATGACAAGTATGTGCTAGAGGATGGACTCAAGGAATACATCTTTTTTCAAAACAAGTTTTTGTTTACAATATTAATAACCAGAGTTAGGTGGAATATTTTCTATTGTTACATGATGATATTTGTTGTCCCTCTACAGACATATTTCTGTTATAAGTCAGATCATGAAGTTAAGTGTACCACCCTTCAAGTTGAGGTAAGGGTAAATGCACAAAGATGAGTCCACTTAAGGTGGAAGTTTCGGACTTAGGAAAAAACCTGAAATCGGGTTAACTAAAACGGGATCCCATTTTGCTTCGGGATCCCAAGCCAAAAGCAGGATCCCATTTTGAGTTTCATAAAAGATTAATATTTTAACCTTTATGAAATAGGATCCCATTTTTGAAACGAGATCCCATTTCATAAAATTTGAATTTCTGACCCACTTTTTGCTATGGGTTTTGGGTCAGAAAAAAGGCTTGGGAACCTGACCCTTGGCTTTGGACCTAGTTTGACCTACAAGTTGAAGGTCCTATCAATGTCACAACAAAATAGTGACTTTGGGCATATGTCTGAAGGCCTTTTTGTAGAATTTTTTGACGAAATTAAAACCCATTATAGATGAGACAGTGTAGATTCTAAATATGAATTTTTTTTTACAATTGGATTATTTTTTCTATTTTTCAATTAATTTATGATGAAACAGGTCCATAAACTTGAATTATCAGGGTTTTTTAGTATTTTAATAACTTTTTATTAAAATAATTTTTTATAAAAAAATTGTACGAAAATGTACTTTAGACAATTCTTTTCAATTTGAAAAAAACAATTTAAAAAAATGATAAGTTTAGGTCATCTTATGCATGACGTACATGACAATTTTTTAAAACACCAAAAATGACCAATAAAAAATTAACAAAAAAAAAATTCAATAAAAAATTACAAAAATATGGAAAACGTGTTTCAGTGAGTTACAAATCTTTTTCCAAAAGGATTTAGAAAAATATGATTGACGTACACGTGCATGGTATAGTAAAAAAAAAGTGACTTTTAAACAGTGGTTTTTAGAAACGCCTATTAAAAATCAATTTGTATCATTTGGGTATTAAAAAAAATTACATATTTGGAAACTAGACTCCGAGTACTACATTTCATATTTATTGACTTTTTTCAAGATTCCACCTTTAAGTGCTTCAAATTTTTAGGTCAAATGTGACAAATTCTAAAAATCAAGGAAAACACTTCCACTTTTTGGCTAAAAAGTGGACTCAACTTCTTGCACACACTCGTAAAGTTTGGGCCATCTAGTATGCATTTCAACCATATATATTTCAATATTTTGAAGGTACAAGTAGTTATTATTTCCCAAAGATGTAATTGATGTTACAAAGGATTCGATGATTGTTAAAGTAGTCCTAATAGCAACATAAATCCGACTTATATCATTGGGAGAAGTTGCAGGAGTCTCAGGTTTGATTTGCCACATGCTAGTGCTTATAAACAGTGGGAGGCATTTGGTGAGTTTACAAAAAAAAATTAGAAGATGTGGTTCAGATTTGGGATTGGAGTGATTGTATCAAAGGTTTGCATGGATATTTTTGTTGGTTAAATGACATTGTCACATATGAGTTTGAGTTTTCAAGATTGCACAGTGTTCTTTGCCAAGAGTTATCTCACTTGACAGGTACAGGAGCTAGGTTGTATGGACAGTTTAGCATGACTTACCACCTTGATACAATGACTTCAAAACATCATGGTTTGAATTGCTTGAGGACAAGCAATATTGAGGAGGGAGGACTTGTCATGTCCCCTTTCCAAAAATAGCACTTGCTATTTTTAGTAAGTTTCCCTTGTTCAAAAATAGTAAGTTGAGACTAAAGGATAGCTTTGGGGTAAATAATAATTATTTAATATTTTATTTGTTCTAGAGAAATCTCAAATATTAGGAGAAAATAAATATTAAATGTATTATATTTGATGCTCATGATAACTCCTTGGGTGTTGGATTTGGAAGGAATTTTGAGTTTTTGAAGAATAAAAGATTTGCATATCTTATGAGTTGGCAAATCGGGTAGGTGGCAGTTATGAGTTTTAATTTGGCATCAGAGGTTACATTCACTTCATGCAAGAGAATATTTCCCTTTGGGTCATGAGTTTTCTATTTGGCACTTTAATTGCATGTTGGTGCCTTGAAAAATACATTTTGAGTTGTCAAAAGATGCCTTTTAAGTGGTAGAATATGAAATTTAGAGATGTTATAATGCATTTTATGACTTTTGTAAGTGCCAAAATTTGGGGAAAAATATTTGGACATGAATCTAAAGATGGTATAAGTTTCTAGATGTTCAAAGATCCTATAAGTATTGTTTATTTTGCATGCAGAGGGATGATTGCCATTTTCACTATTTTCTTGCAGAGCGGATGCTTATGCAGCTTCAGTGGATAGGGAAACCATTGAAGATGGAGCTTGTGGCTGGTGGACATGAGTTCCCAACAATCTAAGGGTAGTTTTTTTGGGTTGTTATAGCAATCTCACTTTAGAGGTTGCATTGGAGCAAAAAGAATTCAGTAGAGTAGAGTTATTGTGTGTTTACAGGGGTTTGTAATGCATTTGTACTGTGATTTTGATGTTGTTTGTAGTGTTGTTATTAATTGCTATTGTGTAGGGATTTGTATGTTGTATGTGCTTCTATACATAATCATATACAGCACCATATTCTAGCCAGACTAAGTTGTGTGTCATTCTGTGAGTTTGAAGACATTACAGTGACTTATACATTGTGTATTTTAGCATTTGGTGTAATGGGTTGTAGCTGAAATTGCATATTTTATGTAGGAGCTTGCTATTGTGTTATTTTTATGTATCAGAGATGTACCCATGTCTTTACATCAAAAATTCATAATAAAAATGGTTTGGTGTGTTTTTGTGACAATTTGGAATGTCTATTGTGCAAACTAGTTACTATATTTTGGGTCTTGTGATGAATATTTGTGTTGTAAGTGCAAAAGTTATTTTTAGATTTTGGGTTTATATAAAAATTAGATTTGGGGACATCTCATTTTCTATCTCAGCCTTTACCAACAGTGCAATCTTAGGATTCATCTTACGAATCTTTTGTTTAAACGGCTTAGCATATGGTTTTAGTATAATGTTATGTGTTACAATCTAAGGATCAATACTAGGCATATCTGAATAATCCCAAGCAAACAATTCAAAGAATTCATGCAACAACTTAGTTGTATCTTCTTTCTCCTCTATTTTTAAACAATCACTTATAGGGATGACCTTTTCAGTGTTATCCTTGTCCATAGAAACTTCAATTGTTTTTCCATTAAGTAAAGCACTAGATTCTATGAGGTTGGGTGATTGTTGTCAATCTCCACTTTCTTCTTTGAACTCTATAGTAGTATTTACCAAATAAGTGGATTTACCAAAATATGCATCTTGATTTAATTGATAAGATAATCCACGTTTATGATGATAACAAGGAAGATCATCATAAGCTCCTAAGAACTCCATTATTGCTTCATCTATCAAAAACATATCCAAAGGAATATCTCTTGGAGAACAACTCATGTCTATCATCTCAAGATACATCAAATTAAGCATTGATATTGTGTTTACATTAAGATTCGGTCATCTACAGGCTTTAGATTCCTTGTAAGGATTATATCCAATGCCACTTGAGTAATGTTGTGAAGCATATTCTATAGGTACCTGAGTTTCTTGTTGATTAATACCACAAATTTTACCTATGTAATCACAATTTTTATAAAGGATCTAAAATCCTCGACCATAAAGAGAAGCCATTTCTTTAGAAGATGGTGGAGTTTCATAAGTCTCATAGTCTGTAGTGTAAGTAAGATTATTATCCATGTTTGTTAGCAAAGAGAGTTTAGGTTTTGGATTAGAATTCCTTAATGAAATCGATGCAATATTTAAAGTTTCAAGATTAGGGTTGTTAATTGTGTATTCTCCCATAGCAGCAACAGTGAAATCTAATGAAACCCAATCATCACCAAGGAATGCATTTGATTGTTGAGACTCTTGCACCACTTTATCTGTGGCAAGAGGAGTTGGTGTATCAACTTTCAATTTGTTTAAAACCTTACAATGAACAACCTATTTTTGTATTGAAATATGTAAACAATTATCTGGTTCAAGATCGGCTTCAATAGTATGAAGCTTATCTTTATAAATAAATTTGATTGAATGATGAAGGGTAGATGGCACTGCCCCCAATGCATGGATCTAAGGTCTACCAAGAATCATGTTGTATGATAAAGAGCCAGGCATGATAGGAAACAAGGTAGATAAAGTCACAGGCCCAACCTATACAGGTAAAATTATAGTGCCCACAGACTATCTTCCAACATTATCAAAGCCATAAAAACAAATTTTATTAGGTTTAATCAAGGAAGTATCAATCTTAATCTTATGTAACAAATTAAGACCATAAACATTAAGAGCCAATCCATTATCAATCATAACTTGTTTGATAAGCTTCTTGTTTATTGTAATGAAGATAATTAAAGGATCACACTAATTTTGAACTTCAATAGACGGCAACTCATGTTGTTGAAACATAATATTTGTTTTTATCACACACATACAATCTAAAAGAGTTTCTACATCATTTGGCTTGATAGTAGGTGGCACAATCACCTTTTGTAAAGCTTCTTGGAGCATTCCATGGTATGTAGGTGAAGTTTTTATAAGTTCCCAAAGATAAATATTAACAGGAGTAATGCTTAAGGAAGCATCGGTTGAGAGACTGGTAAAGATATCGGAATGCTCGATTATTGTTTGCTTTGTTTGTTATTCCAAGTATTATAGGTATGAACAACCATAATGTGACTAGGTTGTTGTGAATTTTGTTGTGTTATTTATTTAGCATAGTTATAAATGTAATCAGGAGGACGAGAAAAAGGTGGAAGACCTTTAATAGAGAGCACTAGCTTAGAGTGTGGCTGAACCACATCCGAACATAGGTTGACCACTATCTTTGGCTTTACAGGTTCTCCTTGAGGTTTAGGAATATAGATTGCATTTACTAATCTTTGAAACAATGACGGTTTAGGAGTCGTAGTGGAATGTTCTATCAAGATTACGTGCTCAAGGGCTTCATCTAACATATTGAAGTCATCACAACTAAATGACTCATCATACACATGAAAGTCTTGTAGAAAGTAATCCAACATTATAGCATATTCTAATTAACCCAAGACTTAAATGTAAAATTATATATCGTAAGCTTTGTGAAAATGAAATACAATAGCACTATACAAATCACAAAGTTGTAATTTCAAACTCTTTTAATGAAAGGATAAAGAAATCACTCAAGATTCAATGTATGTACTTTCAAAAAAGAGGGTTTTCAATCTAAATGTGATTTAAGACAACAAACTAATTCAGATCTGATGTTAAAAAGGATGCAAATTCTTTTAGAGCACGGGTTCACCAAATTGTTTAGTGGAAAATGTGGGATGATGATAGTTCAACTAACCGAATCAAACCCTGCACTTTCACAGGTGCTAAGCATTAAGGAGTTAAGGAGCCAAGCTTGAGGGATCAAGCTACATATTTCCTAGACTTCCTTTTTTTGCTATGACTGAGTAGATGTTTAGATCAGGTTCTTACAAGCTTATGAGGTTCACTAAGCATAAAACCCTAATTCATCAATTACGCTATAACAGACTGGTTTTAGACACATATACAAGCAAACAAATCACAAAAACATAGAGAAAAATGTACAGAGAGTGTGCACAAGCAAAATGAGGGCATGTTGGACAAGGGCACCTACTCTTTAGCCCCGCAAGTTTCCGTCTGACAAAATATTTTGTACCAGGTATCTGATAGCCTCTAGAGGTTCCCAGATCCCAAAGAATATGCTTAGTAGGGCTAGCGCACCTGCTCTTTAGCCCCAAAAGTTTCGCAATCCTAAAACTAAAAGTATTACAATAATGGTATCTACAATATTCATCTTTATGTCGATCCTTTCCATCAGATCTTGTCAAATGCAAGCTACACATACAAATGGAGGAGAAAGATGGTTGTGGCTATATAGGAGCTTGCCTTAGTCAAGCCCCATTTTTGGTATTCCTACCTCAACAATAGCCAATGATAAATATTTACAGATGTGTGTTCTTGTCTAACAAATGTGTATGTAGAAAATGTAAAACCCTAGATGACTCAAGCATCAAGGAAAGAGAAACACCTTGCTTTACTCAATGAAACAACAATAACATCACCTCAAGGAGATTAGAGCAATGAAGACTTGTAGAACAAGAAGGTGAGGTATCCATATCCATGGAGGATTTCCAAGCTCAATGTTGGAGGCTTCAACCCTTCTCCCGATCATACTGATGGGACCCTATAACATTTTCTCCCTTGGTTCTAGTTTTTTGCCCAATTTTGTGTCATCATACTGAAAGGTCTCTAGCCTAGGGTTTTATTTTTCAAAACATTCTGAATAGTACCCTTTAAACCCTAAACCCTATTGTTGTTCAATGCAAGCGGAGAAAGTTACTTTTGTTATAATTTTAGATTGACCGCTTATCACCCATTTCTAAGTTCCTTAAGTTGCTTTGTTAATGTCTTCAGGCACGTTGCTCACCGACCCCTTGCCTTTCATTTATCATCTCTAGTCTATATCTAAAGTTTTATTACTATGCCCTAATTTTAAATATTGACCCTATGATGAGTCTCATGGCCCCCTTCTCCCTAGTGGATGAAGGTTGTTTTTAAAAGGTTTTGTATGGCCAGGTCCCATCTACAGGTGGCATATTGTAAGTGGTTTATGTCATTCCATAGGGAACAAAATATAAAGAGATAAACATCCATGGAATAGTAGAAGAATTCCACGTGGCATTCATTTTGCATCAGGCTTCATCGATGGTAAGGGGTGGGTCCCTGATGAATGAAGTGGCAAGATCTCATGCATTCCGCTAGTCTGTTGATCCTTAGCGGTGGCCCTTGTAGCTCTTGCAGAAGTACAGGAAGGTGTCGTGTGTCCATTTTAAGGGTGGTTGAATGATACTCATTGATCCATGCTACGTGGCATGTTCTTTATGGACCAAGGGGTGTTTTGGGGGATTCTCTCCATTTTATATGGTAGATCTAATGGTTTCTGGCATTCTGCGAAAGTCCATCTCCTGGTAGATCTTTTTCATTGCATAAATGTGCAAGGCCAACTTGATGGCATTATTTGAATGTTCTTTTTAGAGTCGTGGCTCTGGTGGTAGTCCAAGTGGCATGCTATTATTAGCCTATGCTTGTTTGGCATTAATGATAGGTTTTCTTCCCTAGTTGATTGCGTTGACACTATCAATTTAAGCCAGCTACCCCAGTGATCGACGACTCATATTCAAAAATTTGAAGATTGACATGGTGGCACATGATGTGGGATATACCAATGTAGAATTATATTCTTAGGTGTGTGTTGGGTCTCCATCACCACCACTGCGAGGGAATTATGTGAAGTGATGAAATGTTATCTGTCTACCCATTTCTAGAAATCATCAAAGGATTTCCATTTATGGCTAGTATACCATAGAAATGACTGGAATTAATTGATCAAGGATGTATCAGAGTATGCAAAATCTATCAAGTTTTCTATAAATAAGTACTCATGATGCTACTCCATATACCATTTATTCATGCAGATAGTATGGATACCCACTAGTTTTGTGTGCTCTTTTTGCTCCCCTTTTCTATAGGATTATCTTCTATGTTTTCATGGTTAGCATTATATCCTTACAGAATTAAGAGATTAGAAGATTTTCTTCTATAGAATGGGGGGAATTGGAAAGATTCCAGGGTAGTAGTAGCATCCATTGAGCTCTTGTGAGCTTTTCTCCTTCCTATTTTTTCATCTAGATGAGGGCTCTAAGTTTTAGTCTCCATACTATAGTAGTTTCTATTTCCTGAGATTTGACATTTTGATGTCTTAGGTAGAGAGACATCATTGCTCTCTCTACTCCTCCCTTACATCTACTTTTCCTAACAGAGTAACAATTTTAGATGTAGGAGTGTTGCCCCTCTGGATGAAACATGTGGAGGCAGAAAAAAGTTTTGTTGCTATTGCTAATGCACTCTTGGCTGGATAAATAGCATAGCCATGTCTAGCCTTGTGTGATTTCCTTTGGTTTCTGTCTGGTTGAGCTGGTTGGAAACCTCTCAATCAAAACTGAGGAGTCACACCCTTGCAAAGGACACTGGGCATAAAGATAAGGACTCTAGTTTATGGGGTTTTCTTTTGATATTATTCTTTGTAGGTATTCTCACTCCTGGGTGCGTGGCTAGGATAGGCAGAGCAGTGAATTCTCTTATTAAACAATTAGATGGCACTTGAAGGGTGTTTGAGCTCTAACGGCATCTTACAAGCTGCCAACCATCAACAATATCCTGGCCAAACTTTCCACCAAAGTGAGGAAGCATACAGATCAAAACAAATATCTCAGCATGATGAAGGTATTTTGTTACAAAGGTATCTCTTGTCAGTTAAGAGATGGTTACATCTGCATCCTATTAAAACTTCATTTGTCATTTAAAAATATGACATCCTTTGTCTTTAAACCTGAAGCTTGTCTACTCCCTTACTCTATAAAAGGGAATTCAGGGCTTATTGATAGTCATTTGTTCGAGGTCATACTATCCAGACTTGGTCTGAAGTATGGGATCAATCTGATCTTGGAGGAGTTTTGTATAACTAGTACATGAAAATATAATTAGTCTTCCCAATTTAGGTGTTGTTTGATGTTCATACTTTGATATATTTTGCAGAACTATTTGTAATTCAATATTAGTTTATTATAGAAAATGTTGTTAAGTTTCAGATTTTACTGTGTCCTACTCATGTATACTTTACTACATTTATGAATACAATTTGGTTAAGGATCAATTTATTCATCATCATAGTCTTTCTTGTGTATGCATATTTTTCTTATGGCATTTACTCAAGTAGTAAAATAATTGCTATAAGAGGATATTGAATGTAGTATTTGTTTACAAGGATAAGTAAGTAGAGTTAATCTTGAAACTGGTGAAATATAGTAATCTAATGCATTATTTTATCCTCACAGTAGACTGAATTCACACTAATTATAGTTAGGTTCTCATTTATATCTACTTTTTTACTCTATGACCCATGAATTAGGCACTGATCCTGTAGAGTTGCTTTTTTATGCAACCCCCTGATCATCCTCATTTGAATATCAAACAAAATTTTCATTTTAGTTGTAGGTTATAGGCATTAGTTTACCTACATGTTCTCCTTCAAAGAATTATGTTAAATCTTGAGGATCTAGCCCATCATTTCACTATATCAGTAATTCTCTAAGCCTTTTAGAAAGAGCATATATGTTTAGAACAATATTTTGAGAAAATAGCAAGAAACCCATATTCAAAATATTTTGAGAAAATAGCAAGAACAATATTTTATAGATTTGTTCCTTTGAGATCAGGTTGTGAATTTAAAACAACCAACAAATTGGTGACTCTATTAGGGATTCTCTTTTCTCTCTAGAGGACTAGAATTTTGTCTTACTTTTGAGTAATAGATCAATTGTTATATTCCCTGCAAAGGGTGGTGACTCTATTATTGTCCTTCCTGGTTAAGTTAGAAAGAAGCATACCATATAAGAGAATTGTATGTTTAAAGATGTTTCATGTGACTATGCTATGGGAGAAGACTTAGAAAAAAAGTAGGTTTTGAAAGAGCATTATGCTTTCAAAGTTCATTCCTTTGTGTGAAGAGGTGGTGGCTCTATGAAGAAAGAACCTAGTGGAAACATGAAGGATATTTTGGCATTCTCAATTTTCCTATCAAGACAAAGTTTACATCAGTAGTAATAACTTTTCAGGTATTTTATAAAGGTTGAAGGAATTTTCAAAACTACAGTAAAAATGCAAAGGGGAAAAAAGAAGAAGTTTACATATGCATAAAGAAATTGTGTTATCTATGTATGCATCTATGTAAGGATCCAATTATAAAAAATGTGTACTATACAACCACATTTATGTTATCAAGGGAGGTTTGTCATGGAAAGGTATAGAGCTATAAATTTTAGTAATATTTGTGGTTTTGCAAACCACATCCTAGATAAAATTAGAGATCAAATACCATAGGTCAATAATGACAAAACCAAAACAACTATCAACCATCTACAAGATTTTTGTGACTTAATGGGAGATTGTGAAATAGATCTTGAGGATGTGGTCATGAAATTATTTGTTCAAACCCTGAAAGAATAAGCTAGAGATTGGTTTGCATATCTACCCACTCATTTTATTTCTTCATGGAAAGGTCTAAAAGTAGCTTTTATGGAGCAGTTTAGTGAAAGGATTAATGTTAGCCTATTATATAAAAGTCTTATTCATACCAAAAAAGAAGAAGAAGAATTAGTTTCAACCTTTAGTTTAAGATTTGCCAAAACAGTAAGGGATATCCCTAAAAATACTAGAGCAAATGAGGCTATGTGTTTGATTATATATCTAGGTGCATTCAATGAAGAGGATAGTTATCTTCTAAGAGACATAGGTCCTACTACTATGAGACAAGCATATTCTATGGCTATGAATATTGAGAACAATCTAAAGTGTATGAGGATAAGAGATTATGAACCCACAAACTCTATTTTGAGAGATGAATCCAATAATGTTATCATTTGCCATGAAGGCAAAGATTAGAATATTTTAAATACACCCTCATTTGATCAGTCAAGAAAAGAGGCCAAGTATTTGAGTAATGAAGGAAGAAGTGTCGCTTATGACAAAAATGATGGAAATCAAAGTTTATATAAATCTATTACTTAGTTTGAACCCCCTAGTCAGGAGGGATGGAGGTGTCCAATTTCCCATCCTAATAAGGTAGCTCATGAGATAGTTAGTATTCAAACATATGGGGAATGCAGGAAAACAATAAATGAAGAATCAGATCATATCCTCACAATAGGTGAATCTATTAATTTTAACAGTTATATAAGTGGTGAAAAAATTTCTTAGTCTCATAAATGTTTGGTAAAATCAGAGGATAATTCTCCTATTTGTAGGGGAATATATGTGCTTTTAGATAATGAGGTTTTATTGCCTAATGAGTCATCTAATTTTGAGCCTGAATATCAAGTTGAATTGATCTCTACTAGCAACACAGAAAATAATGAGAAATTGTCTAAATGTTCTTCTCAAGGTTATGGAATTCTGAGACAAATGATGATATAGGCTCTCAGGATAGTAAAGTTGAAAAATGTATGGAAACAATAAATATAAGGCATAATCCACTTTATGACGAGCCTTTAGATTTGTTAGAAATAAGAAATGTTGAACCTTATGGGTGCAGAGATAACCCAATGTTTGCAGAAAATCTAGAAGATATACAACTAGAAAAGTTTGAAGAAGGATCCTTAGAAATTAACAAGCATAAGAGAAAAGTTGAGGATCTCTTATCATATAAAATTGATGATTTGTCAAGATGGAAAGAACATGAGCCCATATTAGCGAAATGTGAAGGGATGCTTGAAGACAAGAGTTCTTTATGGAAAAAATAAAATCTAGAGGTCTGTTCTATTGGCACTTTTCAATCCTCTATGTTCAATAAAATTAATTTGATAGATATAATGTTAGAATGTATCTTCAAGTTGTTAGAGCATCAAGAAGAGGTTGAGTATGAGTGTTTTAGGTTTGATACAAACAAAGAAGATGCTACCAATACAAGTTATCCAATGGAATATGAATCTTTTCACTTCCCAAATCTATTTGATGAGATTAAAGAAGACCTGCAAGCAAAACATGATAACTATTTTAGTTGGCTGGATATGATAGAACCATATGTTGGCCCCATACTTAATAAAGGTATATTTCAGTTGTCATTTGATTATAGCGATCAAAGGAACTTGAGATATTTTGAAGACAATGGATATAATTGTCCTATAAGCTATCTAAACATCCATATTGGAAACAAGATGGATTGTGATGAAGGTTTTAGACATGGCTTAATGAAGTCATTGGAAAATAGGATATTTAATAGAGGCAGATCTTGTTTCTCCCTTGCATGATAGCCTGGGACTATCATGTGATTATTAGATATTGCTTTTCATCTGTGTTGTGGTCTACTTCTCCAGATTTTCTATGATCCTTCTCTGTTCAGGTTGAAGAGACTGTTGGAAACAAGGTAGATAACTAAGAGGGGGGGTGAATCAGTTATCTTAAATATCTTAACTTTCTTTTCTCCTTTAACAATTAGTGCAACATCAAAACATATAAGCATACATAATCATGAGAGCAGAAATAAAATCAACACACACAACACAAGAATTTTTACGTGGAAAACCCTATTAAGGGAAAAACCATGGGGTGACTAACCCAAGATTGTATTCTCTGTTAAAAGAATAAGAAGTAAAAAATAACACTTGCCAATTAGGGCTCACTGCCCGAGAACACTGCTCACAAGAGGCACACTGCCTACAAGAGACTCACTATCTACAAAGTTTATGGAAGGTAACTAGGTGTTTGAACTAATGAGAGGCATCCATATATGCTGAGGTTCAGTTCTAGTTAGGCTCAATATACTGATCTAATGCACTTCATTCTTCCTTTGCTTTAGTGTTGTTGTTCTGTCACATACCGGACTTGTATTACTGCTTCCACACTTATCTCTACCTTTCTTCACACACTTTCTCCTTACAGATACACCTTCATAATAGAATCCATCTGGTATATGTATCCGCACCAAGGATTTCAACAACTTTCTAGTCAGCAACCGGATTACTCAAGATATTTGCAAACTACTGATCTGTCAGCTGAATCCATGTTTGATATGTGATGCGTATCAAAATCATAGACATTGGAGTCATCAATCATGTAGGCCAATATTGTATGATCCCTCAAATAGCTTGATCATCATCAATTTCTCATCCGGATTGAAGTCTAATACTCTACCGGTTAGTTCTTCCTTAGTCTGCTCTACCTTTCTGGAACCCAACACTTAGATGCTCATATCTTTTCCATGATTTCTCACCAGAGGCTTAATCTCTGGAATATAGTAGTCATGATACTCCTCTTGGCTTGTCCAAGTTTGCAACTTGCTGAGTTACACCATTTGAGAGATCCAGACCTGATTTTCAAACCTTGTTGCATGCTCTGTTCTTACTCACTGGACCTAAACAATCTTCAATCTGTCATCTGGTATAGACATACTATGTGCTATGGATGTGTGGGATAGATTTTGTTGCCATCAATAACAACAATCATGAAGCCACATAGTGTCTCTTGCCAACAATCTCCCCCTTTGGCATTGATGGCAACACTTAGTGAAAAATGACTAAGTGTTGTAGTAAACTCCCCCTAGGTTGATGCTCTATCTTATGTATTGTTTTACCGGAGCTCCCCCTTAGCTAGATTCCACATTTTTCACTACTCCTCACTCCCCCTTTGACATCAATGGAAAAGGGTGGAATCTGTACACCAAAATTTGCAAAAATCAACCTATACATACCCACATAAGTATATATACATGTTATACTTACATATACTTAAGTATATCTGCAAAAGTGGTCTTCAACTGTACAAATTCTGTTGCCCAACTCTGCTTCATCCTATCCAAAATTGAGATGTGACCACTCAACAAAAATGCATAAGCTTCTGCCCTTCTTAAGTCTATTGGATCACTGGTCTAGGCTGTGGTCTGAGCATCAATTAAGGCCTCATGCATTGCCTCTGACTTAGGGATAATTTTCCCTCTAAGTTCACTCATCCTACTTATTATATTCTTCTTTTCCTTTTCAAGCCTCTTTATTTCATTTATAATGGCAATAGCCTTGCACTCTTGATTTATTATGGATGTGGTGAGGGGATCAAAATTCTGAGATAAACTTGATAATTTACCTTCTTGTTCTTTCACCTTCTTTTCAATATCCGATGTCACTTTAGACTAGAATAGACAAAATTTGTACATTTCTCCACCATCTTTAAGAGCATTTTCTAGGCTCTTTATCCCAATATCCAAGGTTCTCCTATCATTAGCTATGAGTCCCTGTACTTCAGTGAATCTCTTTCCCAAAAATTCTTTCCAGACCTTTTCTTCTGCCAATTTCTCTAAGGAATCAAAATGAGTATTGACAGAGTTTACCAAAGATTTCAAGTTACCGGATGGAGAGGCCGAAGGATTCTTTTGGAAGGATGGCATGATCTTCTCCAGTATCTCAGATGCAATCTCTATTAGCTCACAGTCTTCCATGTGAGACTTCAGAAGCTTTTCTTTTGCTTTAGCTTGGGCAAAAGATGTTATCTTCATTGTCTAGACTGAAGAGAGGGAATCAAAATTTAGTGGTCCTTGAAAAAGTTTCAGTTCATCTATCTTCATCAGCTCTTTGTTCAAGAATTTCTTCACTGCCTCAGTAGTGTCTCTTGCTAGAGACTAAGTCTTCTTTTCTTTTGGAATCTCTGAACTGTCGTTAGAGATCTTCTCTGTTTGTTCTTCTTCTCTTCCCTTTACCTCCTCTTCTTGACTCACTTTTTCTTCTTTTCTTCCTTCTCCTTCAGTTCCTGAGTCTGAAATGTTTGCAGTGGGATCTCAAGGAGAGATGTTGACTTCTTCATGAACTTCCTCTTCCGCAACAGAGGAAACCAAGTCTTTAGACCCTTCTACATTTTTCTTAGTAGATTATTCTTTTGATGCATTTAATCCTTCGACATCCATGGTAGAAGGTTCTTCATCTATTTCCTCTATGATAGGAAGATTGAATCTTTTGAAGGCATTCCGGAGGATGTCTTCTATTTCTCTTGCTACCTGATCAGTCTCTCCAAGCATTAGTTTGTTCATTCTTGCTTGGCTCTGGAACTCATCCTTGCAGTCCTTAAAGATCATGATCATTTGCTTCAGAGTAATGGAAGGATAGAGATAAATAGAAATTTGTTCTCGGATCTCTATGTCCTTTGCCTTAGCATTCTCCTTTCTCAATTCAAGTACCTTCTCTAGACTTTTGGGAATTAATGAAATGATTTCAATAAAGGCTTTATTATAAATATTTAGGTACTTGACTGTAGCTTCTTCCAAGATCCTTTTGTCTATGTCACTATACTCATCATAAAATTATGTTACTGGTTGTAGATTCCCATCCATAGTGACTACCTTGATGACATCATCAATAGAAAGAGTGGGCCTTTCAACAAATTCTTTTACCTCTTCTTCTTTGTTTTTATCGCTAGAGGATTCCCTGGATGTTTTCTTCATCTTCTTCATTTTCTTAACTTCCTCATTAGACTCTGTTTCTTCATCATCCTTTTGGCTTATGTAAGCCCTTATGGCTTTTGCCTTCGTTCTCTTTTCTCCCTTTCAGGATGTCTTGGCTTCTAGTTTTGAGGCTCTTGAGCTCTTAGAGGTGGCAGGTGCAGAGCTCTTGGAGGATCTAGTCTGGGAGGAGGCTTGCACCAGAACACTTTCTTTCTCTGCTTCTTGTTTCTCTTTCTCAGCTCTTTATATTTTCTCTCTATTTGCATCAACTACCTCTTTTGATATGCCATATCTCTTGGTGATTTCCTCTACTTCCCTTCTAACTTTCCTTTTTATTTCCGGTTGCCTTAGTTCAACATGAATCTTTACACTTAATTCTTCAAAGGTTCCAAACCTTTCTGCCTCAGGGTCCTTAGGTTGACTCAGCAAGTGTTGGATATCCAACTTCAAGATTTTCTCATCAACCTCATATCACATTGGCATAATCCAAACTGTTTTGGGCTCAACTGCCTCCATTAGGCATTGATCAATGTCTACCATGAAACATATTGTATCCTTATATTTTTCAACTATTGTTTAAGGAATTCTTTCTCTAGCCTGCATCATACTTTGGAAGTTCTTAAAGTATCCCCAGAGCACTATGATTTGAGACTTAGCATCACCAAGTCCATACATATAGTCTCTGATTTGTATGGCAATCAGTCTATCATTTTGCTATACCTAACCACTTGATCCGGGTAGCTCATTCATATAGTAAAAGAATAGACATAGTATTAAGACACCATACTTGAATGAGTTCTTCTTATCCTTCTTGATCTTTTGCAAGTTTTCTAATAGTTGGTTTAGAAGAAAATCACATAGGTCATAATTAGCATTTTCCCTTAGCATCTGATATGCTGTATAAATTGCAGTTTCAAACACAGAATTCTCCCTGCTGGAATGATAGATTTTATAACCAATTATCATAGAGGCAAATTTGATATCTGGATCTGTAATATCTTCTATTATCATTGCTCTTTTGTCAAACTTAGATCCGGTAGCTTCACTTACTATCTAGTTCTTGACAGATTTGAGTGTAGGCAACCCACCGGATGAGTGCAATCCAGTTACTGCCCTAATGGCATCTTTTGTTATCTTGAAGGGCTTCATCAACCACATGAAATTGTCATGTATTCTGCTAAGAACATACCGGACCCATTCATCTTCTACAAAATAGGGAAAGTGGATGCAATGTCCAAAATGGTTATCTCGGAGGGCCTTGTATTGAGGTTTGAGTTCAAAAGTTTCATCTATTAATTGTTTATGGTAGATATCCATCACCTTAGATTCTCCAAATTCCTCAATATTAGCATGGATATACACCCTAACATCTTCTACATGCAGAACCCCATGCGGAATGCTAGAAAGAGTGACTAAGGGATCAACTTCTAGGGATTTGTAGGGGTGTTTCTTGAACTTTGGGTGTGGCCTATCAGTGATCTTAACAACCATTGGAGTAGCCATTTTTGCAAAAGATTCATAGACAGATATTTAGAAATGGAAATACCTTTTTACACTTTTAGGGTTCACAATAAGAGCCATAATAGGTCGTTGGTTGAATCGGATTCTGCTGTTGATCTTTGAGAAAGTTGTAAAAACTTGATGCAAAGCTCTTCCTTTCTTCTTCTTGAATGCAAATGTACAAATGATGAGTAAAAGAACCCTTTATCTCTACGCAAACCCTAATTTCCTATTGCAATAAATGGACAACTTAAGTTATCTGGTTGTCTTGTTCTAAGAGATATCTTTTTGAATTATTGAGATGCACTTAGAATAATTTTTGTAATAGAAGATAATGTCTTTTCTTTCCTCCAATCATGTCATGAATCCGTAGATCAAGATATCTCAATTTTGAATCATACCGGATCTGTTTGTGAAAATCCTGCTTTTACTGGATGGCTATCAAATTGGATCAATCTTGGATGATTAAACTCTTGCAAAACTCCATACGTATCTTTCACATTTTTACTAGGGGTTATTTAGATAATTTTCTAATAACCCTTTAATCTGCAATCATTCCAAGTGCCAAATTTAGGCACCAATTGACTGGCTGGGAGAATTTTTTTTCTTTGTGACTCCCCCTGAGCCAGAGCTCATCTGTTTAGTTTTCAGAAGGAATATCAACACCAAATTCTAGTGTGGATCCATCCCCATCATTTTCTATACTCTTCTTTACCCAAATCTTTCTCATCTCCCTTTGAACTTCATCCGCATTTACTTTTCCTTTTCCCTTGTCTTGATTTTGATTATGATGCACCAGACCCCTTTTATCCTGATTTTTACTTCTGCAAAATTTGGCAAAATGACCAGATCTATTGCAATTGTAACAAACAACATTTCTTTGCATATTTGACCGATATCCTCTTGATCTGCATTAATTAGCCATATGTCCCGTTCTATTGCATGCAAAGCATCTACCATTGAATGGATTGTTAATTTGCATATTTCTACATTCATGAGATTTGTGACCATACCTTTTGCAGTTGAAACAATGTTCGGAGAAGGATGAATTAGTCTGATTCATTCTTCTTCTGCACTGAGTTGCTTTATGTCTGAAGTTGTTGCAATTCTAGCAATATCCATTGAAGGATGGATATCTTTGAGCATTTGGTTGTCTTACCGGAGGTCTTCTAGACCTGTTTCTTTGATTTCCTGATCCAGAGTACTTCTAACCAGATCCGAAGCTTTCACCTTTCTCATATCCCAAGCCATGCTTGTAATCTACCCTCTTTTAGTTTTCAAGAAGAACTTCAAGTTGAGCTGAGCTTATCTTGAATTTCTCTTTATATTCATTTGTTGTTTTAAGATCTTGTTCAAGAGTGTCTATCTAATTCTCAAGTTGTTCTTCATTATCTCTAGCTTCTTCAAGATCAGATTCAAGATGCCTAATTATTCTATCCATTTTGTGGCAGTCCTCTTTCTTCTCCTTGAGAGATTGTTTTAGATTATCTTCAATTTTCCTTCTCTCCTAAATTTCTTGGGTGAATCTCATAACCCCTGATTCCATCTCATGCCTTACCATAATGAACTCCTTTGATAGCTTCTCACATATCTTGTTTTTCTCATTTAGATCTTCATTAGTATCATTGGCTTCACTCTGACTTGCTAATTTTTGAAGTAGTTCCTTTCTCTTTTTCATAGAGATACTCAATTTTTCTTTTAGCTCATTCATGAAATCATCAGCTTGTTTGAGTCTTTCTCTCAAGTTGTTGACTTCAGAGTGAGATTGCTCAAGATCATCTACGGCAAACTAAAGTTGTTCCTTCATACCATACATATCCATTGAGATTCCCAGATCTTCCTCAAGCTATTAGGCTCTGTTTAGAGGGAGTTGGCTCTGATACCAATTGTTGGAAACAAGGCATATAACTGAGAGGGGGGTGAATCAATTATCTTAAATATCTTAACTTTCTTTTCTCCTTTAACAATTAGTGCATCATCAAAACATATAAGAATACATAATCATGAGAGCAGAAATAAAATCAGCACACATAACATAAGGATTTTTATGTGGAAAACCCTATTAAGGGAAAAACCATGGGGTGACTAACCCAAGATTGTATTCTCTGTTAAAAGAATAAGAAGTACAAAATGGCACTTGCCAATTAGGGCTCACTGCCCGAGCACACTGCTCACAAGAGGCACACTGCCTACAAGAGACTCACTATCTACAAAGTTTATGGAAGGTAACCAGGTGTTTGAACTAATGAGAGGCATCCATATATGCTGAGGTTTAGTTCCGGTTAGGCTCAATATACTGATCTAATGCACTTCATTCTTCCTTTGCTTTAGTGCTACTGTTCTATCACATACTGGACTTGTATTGCTACTTCCACACTTATCTCTACCTTTCTTCACACACTTTCTCCTTACAGATACACCTTCATACTAGAATCCATCTGGTATATGTATCCGCACCAAGGATTTCAACAGCTTTCTAGTTAGCAACCGAAATACTCAAGATATTTGCAAACTATTGATCTGTTGGCTGAATCCATGCTTAATATGTGATGCGTATCAAAATCATAGACATTGGAGTCATCAATCATGCCGGCCAATATTGTATGATCCCTCAAATATCTTGATCATCATCAATTTCTCATCTGGATTGAAGTCTGATACTCTGTCGGTTAGTTCTTCCTTAGTCTGCTCTGCCTGTCTGGAACCCAACACTCAGATGCTCATATCTTTTCCATGATTTCTCACTGGAGGCTCAATCTCTGGAATATAGTAGTCATGATACTCCTCTTGGCTTGTCCAAGTTTGCAACTTGCTGAGTTACATCATTTGAGAGATCCAGACCTGATTGTCGGACCTTGCTACATGCTCTGTTCTTGCTCATCGGACCTAAACAATTTTCAATCTGTCATCTGGTATAGACATACTATGTGCTACGGATGTGTGGGATAGACTTTGTTACCATCAATGACAACAATCATGAAGCCACATAGTGTCTCTTGCCAACAGAGACATCCCCAACTAGAGCCACTGATGGGACCCTATAAAATTTTCTCCCTTGGTTCTAATTTTTTGCCCAATTTTGTGTCATCATGCTGAAAGGTCTTTGGCCTAGGGTTTTATTTGTTAAAACATTCTAAACACTACCCTTTAAACCCTAAACCCTATTGTTATTCAATGCAAGTGAAGAAAGTTACTTTTGTTATAATTTTAGATTGACCAATTATCACCCATTTCTAAGTTCCTTAAGTTGCCTGGTTAATGTCTTCAGGCATGTTGTTGCCCGACCCCTTGCCTTTCGTTTATCGTCTACGGGCCATATCTAAAGTTTTATCAGTATGCCCTAATTTTAAATATTAATCCCATGATGAGTCTCGTGGCCCCCTTCTCCCTAGTGGACGAAGGTTGTTTTTAAAAGGTTTTGCATGGCCAGATCCCATTCTACAGGTGGCATATTGTAAGTGGTTTCCGCCATTCTATAGGGAACAAAATATCAAAAGAGATAAACATCTGCAAAATAGCGGAAGAATACCATGTGGTGTTGTTTTTGCATCAGGATTTATCGATGGTAAGGGGTGGGTCCATGATGGATGAAGTGGCAAGATCTCACGTGTTCCACTATTTCATTGATCCTTAACGGTGGGCCCTTGCAACTCTTACAGAAGTGTGGGAAGGTGCCGTGTGTCCATTAAAGGATGGCTAAATGACATTCGCTGATTTGTGCTACATAGCAAGTTCTTTATGAGCCAAGGGGTGTTTTGGGGGATTCACTCCATTTTATGTGGCATATCTAATGTTTTCCACCATTCCGTGGGAGTCCATCTCCCACCAGATCTTTTTCATTGCAAAAACATGGAAGGCCGCCTTGCTAGTGTTGTTTGAATGTTCCATTCAAAGTCGTGGCTTTGGTGGCAGTCTAGGTGGCATGCTATTATTAGCCCGTGCTCATTTGGCATTGATGATAGGTTTTCTTCCCTAGTTGACTGCGTTGACATCATCGATTTAAGCCAACTACCCCAGTGATCGATGACTTATAATAAAAAAATTGAAGATTGACATAGTGGCATGTGATGTGGGATATACCAGTGTAAAATTAATTTCTCAGGTGTGTGTTAGGTCTCCATTTTCGCTACTACAAGGGAATATACTAACTGAAAGATTGGCATGATATAGGATTGACCCTTGGGGATCTGTGCTTATACCAGAAATAACTTTTTGTTTTCTTCATGATGAATTGTGATAGGATGATTAAGTTAAGTGTTGAAACTGAGACAACTGATCTGGCAGCTTCAATGTAGGAAATGATGTTTTTAGTTATCTGAGATGATGAAATGTTGTCTATCTGCCCATTTTTGTCAATCATCAAAGGATTTCCATTTATGGCCAGTATACTATGCAAATGACTAGAATTAATTAATCAAGGATGTATCAGAGTATGCAAATTCTATCAAGTTTTCTATAAATAGGTACTTATGATTCTACTCCATATACCATTTGTTCATGCAGACAATATGGATACTCACTAGTTTTGTGTTCTATTTTTGCTCCCCTATTCTGTAGGATTCTCTTCTCTATTTTCATGGTTAGCAATTTGTCCTTAAAGAATTGAGAGATTAGAAGATTTTCTTCCATAGAATGGGGGAGTTGGAAAGATTTTAGGGTAGTAACAGTATCCATTGAGCTCTTGTGAGCTTTTCTCCTTTCTTATTTTTTCATCTGGATGAGGGCTCTAAGTTTTAGTCTCCATACTACAGTAGTTTCTTTTTCCTGTGATTTGGTAGATTAAAGTCTTAGGCAGAGAGGCATCATTTCTCTTTGCCCCTCCCTTACATCTACTTTTCCTAACAGAGTAATGATTTCAGTTGTAGGAGTGTTGCCCCTCCAGATGAAACATGTGGAGGCAGAATTTTTTTTTGTTGATGTTGCTACTACACTCCTGGCTGGATAAATGGCATAGCCATGTCTAGCCTTGTGTGATTTCCTCTAGTTTCTATCTAGTTGATCTAGTTGGAAACCTCTCAATCAAAAGTGAGGAGTCACACCCTTGCAAAGGACACTGGGAATAAAGAGGACTCCAGTTTATGGAGTTTTCTTCTGATATTGTTCTTTACAGATATTCTCACTCCTGGGCATGTGGCTGGATAGGCAGACCAGTGAATTCTCTTATTGAACAATTAGATGGCACTTGAAGGGCATTTGAGCTCTAACGACATCTTACAAGTTGTCAACCATCACCAATATCCTGGCCAAACTCTCCACCAAGGTGAGGAAGCATATAGATCAAAACAAATATCTCAGTATGATGGAGGTATTTTGTTACAAAGGTATCTCTTGTTAATTAAGAGATGGTTACATCCGCATCCTGTTACAACTTCATTTGTCATTTGAAAATATGACATCTTTTGTCTTTTAGCCTAAAGCTTGTATGCTTCCTTACTCTATAAAAGGGAATTCAGGGCTTATTGGTAGTCATTGGTTCGAAGTCATACTATCCAGATTTGGTTTGAAGTATGGGATCAATCTGATCATGGAGGAGTTTTTTATAACTAGTACATGAAAATAGAATTAGTTTTCCCAATTTAGGTGTTGTTTTGAGTTCATATTTTGATATATTTTGCAGAACTATTTGTAATTCAGTACCAGTTTATCATACAAAATGTTGTTAAGTTTCAGATTTTACTATTTCCTACTCATGTATACTTTACTACATTTATGAATATGATGCAGGAGCATCCATGGTCGATGGTAATCTTACATCATCAAAAATATTTTAATTTTTGTTTGTTTGTTTTCAATAAGGTTTATGGTCTTGGGAAATACTATTTTAATTTGTAACAAATATAATTTTCCTTGGGCATATTGGTAAATGTAATTTTTGTGGAAAAAAGCTCCGATAATTTATAAATGCCTCAAATAGTGGAGAATATCTTTCCTAGGCAAAGGCATTAAAATTTATTTTAGTAGGGGCTAATTTTTGTCATAAGTGGGGCTGCTAAGAATCATAGAATTAATGGCACTTAGTATTGTAATCGTCATAGTGTAAGGAATCTTGTAAGTGGTCTCTATGGCCCAGGTTGGTGGACCTAACTCCAAGAATTTTATTTTATTAAATTCTAAAATTTGTAACTCCAGGAGGGGGTCGTAATTATGAGACCCAATCTCGGTAAAATGAGCATAACTTTCTCATATCTTATCAAAAATAAGAAATTAAAAAATGTTCTGAAATTCTGGAAAGGAGAGGCACGAAACCCATAAACTATTTTAGAAAATTACAAAAAATGAGAGTGCAGTGAAAGGAATAAGTGACAGTTTTTTATTGGAGCTGGAAGAAGAAAATTGAGGAGAGACTAAGATGTTAGGGAAGGAGTCTAGAGGTGGAGAAATTTATTTGTTACAGGTGTTGGATGTGTAATTCTCAGAAGGTCACACGATTCCTTATTTTGTAATGCATTTTTAGATTTGAATAAAAGATTGTGTGCAAATTTCTCTTCATATCTTTGTTGTAATATTTTATTTTTAGCCTTCTTGCATAGGCTTGTTTAAGTGTTGTGTTGCAGATTTGAATGGATTAGTATCTCATTGTTGCATCAATTGGTAAATTAATATCCCTCTGTATCAATTGGTATTAGAGCTCAGAAGGTCTGGGCAAAAGAGAGTTTGGTTTTGTGGGTTTTTGTTTGTGTAGGTTGAAGAGAGACCTAGTTGCCAAAAGACTAGGTAGAGGAAAAAAAGAAGAGACCTAGGTGAGACAAAGACAAAGAGAAGTAAGGAGGAACTTGCTAGAGGAAAGATGGATTTGTTGAGAAGGTACCTGCAGGCTGGGGGTTCACAAAATAAGAAGCAAGAAGAAAAAGAGAGGAAGAGGAAAGAGTAAAAAATAAGGCAAATAGAGGTTGAGAAAGAGATAAGAGAACTAAGGAAAGCTACGGAAGAGATGGAAAAAAATATGGAAAGAATAGTTCAGCAGTTGCAAAGCTAGCACTTATCAGTGAAGAGGAAGGTTACATGGCCCATCAAGAAAATTGTCCAAAGAAGAAGAAGATAAGAAAGGACAACAGCAATAGAGGAAGAACAAAAGCAATCTTAGACAGAGGAAGAAGTAAGCAATGAAATGGTGAGTACATCTATGACTATTTTGACATCAAGCATTGAAGAAGACTAAGTAGACATGGGTGTGGATGAGCCTTCATTTCTTTTTTAGTCTCAAGAGCAAGTTGCACAAGTAGAAGGGCATAGTACTGTTAATGTTGTTAATAAAGTTGATGTTGATAATGAAGTTGCTGATAAGGTTACTGTTACAGAGTTGTAGACCAAGTTCTTGCAGTTGGATGTTGTTATATTGCATAGATCACCAAAGGAGTGTGAGAAGCAAAGTAAAGGATACGTTGTTGGTATTGACCAAGGTGTTTTGATGAATGAAGTTGTCATTATTCAGGTGCAGGTATCCAAAGCAACAAATAAGAAGAAGTTGTTTCCATTTGATAGACCTAAGAACTTTAACAAGAAGTTGGGAAAACCTAAAGTGAAAATGAAGACCAATTTGAGTTGTTTCAAAGAGGACAAGAGGCAGAGCATAGAGGACATCAAGGAGGATAATTCAAAGGATGAAGACCTGTTACTACCCTCCATCCAAGAGGGCTTCGATTTTCTTTTTGCCAGGAGTTTGATGCAAGAGCATCAATGGTCAATGGCAATCTTACATCACCAAAAATATTTTAATTTATGTTCGTTTGTTTTCAATAAGGTTTATGGGCTTGGGAAATAATATTTTAATTTGCAACAAATATAATTTTCCTTGGGCATATTGGTAAATGTAATTTTTTTTGAAAAATGCACTGGTAATTTATAAATGCCTCAAATAGTGGAGAATATCTTTCCTAGGAAAAGGTATTAAATTCTATTTTAGTGGGGGCTGATTTTTGTCATAAGTGGGGTTGATTCTCTCATAAGTGGGGCTGTCAAGAATCATGGAATTAATGGAACTTATTATTGTAACCGTCATAGTGTGAGGAATCTTATAAGTGGTCTTTATGGCCCAGGTTGGTGGACCTAACTCCCAGAATTTTATTTTATTAAATTCTAAAATTTGTAACTCCAAGAGGGGGTCATAATTATGAGACCCAGTCTAAGTAAAATGAGAATAACTTTCTCATATCTTATCAAAATTAAGAAATTAAAAATGTTTTATAAATTTGGGAAGGAGAGACATGAAACCCAGAAACAGTTTTAGAAAATTCTAAAAAATGAGGGTGCGGTGAAAGGAATAAGTGACAGGTTTTTATTGGAGCTGGGAGAAGAAAATTGAGGAGAGAATGAGATGTTGGGGAAGGAGTCTATAGGTGGAGAAAATTATTTGTTGTAGGTGTTGGATGTGTAATTCTCAGAAGCTCACAAGCTTCCTTATTTTGTAATGCATTTTCAGATTTGAATAAAAGATTGTATGCAGATTTCACTTCATATCTTTGTTGTAATATTTTATTTTCAGCCTTCTTGCATAGGTTTGTTTAAGTGTTGTGTTGCAGATTTGAATGGATTAGTATCTCATTGTTGCATAAATTGGTAAATTAGTATCCCTCTTTGCATCATAATACAATTTAGTTAAGGATCAATTTATTCGTCATCATAGTCTTTCTTGTGTATGCATATTTTTCTTATGGTATTTACTCAAGTAGTAAAATAATTGCTATAAGAGGATATTGAATGTAGTATTTATTTACAAGGATAAGTAAGTAGAGTTAATCTTGAAATTGGTGAAATATAGTAATCTAATGCATTATTTTATCATCACTGTAGATTGAATGCACACTAATTATAGTTAGGTTTTCATTTATATCTACTTTTTGACTCTATGACCCATGAATTAGGCCCTGATCATATAGAGGTGCTATTTTATGCAACCCCTTGATCATCCTCATTTGAATATCAAACAAAATTTTCATTTTAGTTGTAGGTTATAGGCATTAGTTTACCTACATGTTCTTCTACAAAGAATTATGTTAAAGCTTGAGGATCTAGCCCATCATTTCACTATATCAGTAATTCTCCAAGCATTTTAGAAAGAACATATATGTTTAGAACAATATTTTGAGAAAATAGAAAGAAACCCATATTTAAAACACTGTTAGGAACACCCTCCTTGGTCTTGCAGAGCCTAAAGTGTAGAGGAAAAGGATTGAAAACCCCTTTCCTATTTGTTGGCCAATCCCTCAAGACAAATCCATTATTAGAATTGGCTATTTTATAGATTTGTTCCTTTGACATCAGGTTGGGAATTTAAAACAACCAACACATACAAAAGGTTGTACAAACCCTAGGAAGAGAAAGATAGTCTCAAGATCTTGATTCCTATTCTCCATCAAATATCTCCATAATAGCAACTTCAAATAAAGCCAAGAGCTTCAACAAAGTGTTGTTCTTCAATGGCAAATTTGGTAGAGTTTTAGCATAGAAAGCTTTCATATAGATTGTGTGTAATAAAATGATTTTCATATGTCTTTAAATATCTAACCTTAGAAATTCAAATACATGGAATAATGTGTCGACATCGCACAAAAAACAAAATTTGAAATCAGAATCCCGAAGTGCATGGCGGGAACTGACACCCTGCCAAGATTCAAAACCCCAAAAATAGAGCAGGACAAGGGCACATGTGCCCTTGTCCAAGCCCTGATTTTTCTATCAGGTATGTACCAAGGAGGTCAAGGATGTCCAAAATCTGAAGTCCTTTTTCAGGTTTAGTCATTAGTTATCTCATAATATGATATTTCTTCAGTTAGACATAGGTCAATTAGGGTTCAGGAAGGCCAAAAATAAATAGGTTGAGAGGACACCAAAGGAGAGGAGCTAAACTAATGAGAAATTGTACCATTCCATGTAGGAGGACAATTTGTGACATAACAAGATGAAGCTTAACTACTTGAGGAAGATCTTGAAGTGTGATCGCATGGCACCTAGGAGATATCCTATCCCTTTGGAAGAAATCCCTGTTGTTGAATTTACTGAAGAAGACTGTATAATTGACATGAATGGCAAACTTGAATCAGCCCTTGAAGATCTGGAAGAAAATATTAAGGAAGAAGATGAGTGCATCAAAAAGTTGAGAGAGGAAAACAAAAAATTCAAAGAAAGATACAAGGAAGTAAATGAACAACTTAATATATCAAATGAGATAATCACCAGTTTGAAAATACAAGTTGAGTAAGGAAAAAGAATTGAAGAATTCCTAAATAAAAAAATTAAAGAGAAACTTGAAGAATGTTCAAGGCTTGAACAAGAAATTGCAATCCTAAAGACAGAGTAGGAGAAAGCAAAGAATTAAGAAGACAAATTCAAGAAAAGTTCCACCCTGCTTGATGAAATGATTGCAAATCAAAAGTCTTCTAAGGATAAAGAAGGATTGAGATTTTAAAAGGGTGAAAGTTCAAAAGTAAACAATGCTGGGAAGAAGAACAATAACCTAAAGAAGGCTACAGTCAAGAAGGGTAATAACAGACAAGTCTGAAACTACAAGAAAAACTTCAAGAGGCCACCTATTAGATAACCAACTGTACAAAGGTACTCTGGCTACTATTACTCTTTCAATAAATTTGGAGATAAGGCTATGGAATGTAGAAGCAAGATGAATCAAAATATTTAATTATTCTCTAGTCAATGTTTACATGTCAAAGAATTGGTCATAGGGATAGTGAATGTAGAAATCAGATGATAAATGGTTACAATAAGGGTATGATGGTTTCATCTTTCAATGGTTACTATTATACATGTAGTGCATTTGGGCATAAGGCTAATCAATGCAGATCTAGAATGAATATAAGTAAGGTTGTTCAAAATGTTAGATGTTATGAATGCAACAAATTAGGTCACTTTGCTAAATTTTGCAGAAGTAAGAATGTGAAGGTTGATCTAGTAAAAAAGAGTGATCCATTGAAGAATGTGGATCCAGTAGAGATGAAGAAAGAAATGGACAAGGTCTAGAAAAAGAAAGAAGAAAATAAAGTGAATGATGAGGTTGTGCCAGTCTTTGGTGCAGACATTTCCTCTAAAAACTAAGTAGAAATATTTGGCTCAAGGGGAGATTTAATAGACAAACTTTAAGCCCCTACCAAAGATATGGTGCTGACACTCTCAGCACATGGATATGTGGTGTAGGTTTACATGCTTGACCTATTGGAGAAAACACCAGTGAAAAATGTCTTATTGTGGAAGATTGTGGAGTAATTGAAGGTGATTGTGCATCACTGTTGAAGCTTTGACAACTTTATCAATCTATGCATTGAATGTGAATTAGGTTTTGCAAAAAGGGGTTTTTAAGAAATCTCACTTAACTAGAAGATCATTTGCAATCAAACTTTGAAGAGACAAAAGTAATGAAAGACCAAGGAGAAGCTAATCAGATTCTTGTGTACAAAGCCCTAACTAGAAACAATCAAAAGGTATTTAAATATTTCTTACTCTAAGTTTTTTAGTGGTATTTTTAAGATGTTTACTCCACAAGTCATAGAGGTAGTGCACTAAAGTTTCCCTAAATTCAAGAAACATGCTTTCAAATCTATGGAGATGGATCCAGATGGCGCATTTTCAAGTTTTCCATACAATGTGATGTACACAAAGGATATAAGGATTTACATCCATACAAAGCTGGAAGAATATAATTGTTGCAAGTATGTGCCTAATCGGTGTTGTCATTGATGTCAACATATTGATGCAGAGGTAACAACACAAAGGACCACAAAAGGATCAAACTAACAACATAGGAGGAAGAGGATAAAGGGGATGGTAGGGAAAACAACTCATCTAGGCCTCAGTGGACCAAACAGCAACACTTGACACTAAATAGGACAAGACTGTCCACTTACTCTCCATTGCTTCAACATAGCATAATGACACCATTTGTAGGTTCATACACATGGGAACCTTCCCAAACCTTCTAGGGACCCTAGACCTTCTAGGTTTGACTGTCCCAAGCTCACAAAACCATAAAAATGCCCAGGGGATACCTCCTTGTACCACCTCCTTCACAAATTGACTCACTTCCTTGTAGCCCTCTTTTTAGAACTGTCATAAAATAACTTTTGTTTCAGACCTCTTCTCCAAACTATCAAGGGCTTTTTGACTACCCATTACCTTTTTCTTGAACATATTAAACATGCAACATAGGTTTCTTTGGAACACTACATCCAAAACTTGACTGTACCCTGCTGTCCCAAGGGCTAATTAGGCCTCCTAGACATGAAAAAAGGCTAGAAAACTTATTTCCAATTACAAAGACCCACTCCAAGGTATCAAATAGATCATAAAAGTTCTAAATACTCTTTTTTAAAAGTTTTTGTGCCAAACTTCTCCATTGCCCTTCAAAAAGCAACTCCACCTATGTTAGGACTGTCAAAACATAGTGTTATTGGACTTCAAGAAACACACAAATCTATCCTTTCACACCAAATCCACCATTCCTGCAACACAAAAATCAGAGAAACAACAACAAAATATCTCCATCTCATCCATTATTGGGTTAGAGTGTGGATGGAAATGGCTCCCAAGCCATCAATTTCTTCAGAAACCCCAAAAACTAGATTTTTGGACCAAAAATCAGAAAAATGCCAATAAAATTCTTAAACAAAAATATTAATCTGCCAAATAAAATGAAAAATAGAGCTAACACAGCCCTCTTCCAGATTTCATTTGGTTCCCTCCATGAAAATTCTGTACATTTCTGTACAAGTGCTTGAAAACTAAGAAAACCACCAGAAATTGCAGAAAATTGTATCTTTTTCTCTCATTTTTTTATCAAAACTTTTCCCCATACATGCTAATTCGACCTCCCCAGCTATCATAGGCATGTTACAACATAAATCCACGAAATTATCTTCTCTCCATTGTGGGAAGCTAAAAAAAGAAGGTAATTAAAGCCTTCTTTAAAGGAAAAAAATAAGACTATCCTAAAATCTAGGAAATAAAAATCTCTTAGACCTATTATTAGAAATTTTCCTTTTCTAAGGCCATAACTACATGACCATGCCTTTAGAAGGATTTAATACATTAATTTAAAACTTTATTTTGTCTTTAACAACTAAAATTATAAAAAAAATTAACTAAATGATTATTCTAGGTGCACTGCACCATACACCCTAACTTGTAACTTTTCCAAGTCCCTTGGAAATATTCTTACAAATTGTCCTTCATGGCTCCATGCTTGTCTTCATCAAGTCCATGTTGCCTTGATCCTTCACTGTCCTTGTTATCTTTTCTCTTGTCCTTCTTTGAAATATGTTTCACTCTGTCATAGAGTGCTCTGTCAACTTCACTCTTCTTTACCTCTGTCAACACTTTCTTCTCAACTCCTTTCTCACACCACTGTCTCACACTTTGCTCTCTATTGTCCACTGTCACCTTACCTTTACCAACCTTTATGAGACCTTTATCTAACTTGTTTACTATCTTAGGAACTTTATAAACTACTGCACTAGCTTCACTTGGCTGTCTACTCATCACTACAGGGCACATGATTGTCCCTACTAAGACTCCTTCATTCACTGCTTGCTTTACCACAGGCTCTACACTATTACACTTCACATTGTCAGTCACTTCCTTCTTCCACATGAAGATATTTCTCCTCACAACTAGCTGCAACTCAGCTTCACACTTTCTATTTGTTGTTTCAACAACTTCAACCTTAAAAAGACAACACCCTCCTTGTTTTTACTCTCCTCAAATATCACTGGCTCCTTCTTGCCAAACATGATCATATTTGATGTTCTTGACTACTCCTCTAATGGTAGTAGCACAAAAGTATTATCATCCTTCTTGATAGTGAAGGTATTGGCTCATCCATCATAGACTGCAAACCTATCAAATTGCCAAGGTCCTCCCAGTATCACATGACAACAATCCATTGGTAGGATATCACAAGGTACCCTATCCTCATATGCTTCAATTTTAAACTCAACTAATGCTTGTTCAGTCACTAAAATGGACTGATGATCACTCACCCAAGAAAATTTGTAGGGATCTTACCTAGGAACTCTCTTTAACTTCAGTTTATCTACTATCTCACTTGACACCATATTATCAGTACAACCAGAATCCACTGTAACTTTAAATACCTTGTCCTTGCTTTTGCAATTTGTCCTAAACAATGCTCTCCTCTGAATCAACTCCTTCTCCTTGGAGGTCTTCAACAATGCTCTTTCTCTCAGCATCAATGCTTCTCCTACCTCAGCATCACACCTTGTGTAACTAGAACTACCACATTCTTCTTCTTGGACTAATTGAGTCCTTCTTTCATTCTTTCTTTCACCATCATTTGAAAAGTTTTGCTTCTCAGGACACTTATATGCTAGGTGCCCAAACTCTTGGCAATTATAACATTTACCTACAAAGGTATTTGTACTCCTTCCACCACCAAATCTACCTCTGGAACCTCTACCTCTAAAGTCTGCACTTTGTCCTTGTTTGAAATCAGCACCTTGTCCTTGTGCCTTGCTCATGTCTTCTTGACTTTCACTAACTTGCTTTGTATTGAAAGATCCTTTGCCTCTAGAGGTATTGCCTCTGCCTCTGGCTGACTTATCTTGTCTTCTTTTTAGCTTTTCTTCCACTCTAACTGCCATCTGGTAACAGTCTTCAACACTCCTTGGATTTGCCAACACTAGTTCATCCTGCATGTTAAATCTCAAACCACCAATATACCTAGCAACTTTTTGCACTTCAGTTTCATTTTGACCAGACCTTATACTTAATTGTAAAACTCTTCAGTGTATGTCTTAACATCCATTTCCTTTTTCCTTAAACTTTGAAGCTTCTTAAACATTTGAACTTCGTAATCTTTAGGCAAGAATTTACCTTTGATCTTAGCTACCGTCTTGTCCCATGAGACAATCTTTGCCTTTCCTTGTTTTCTTCTCTCTATCTGTTGATAATCCCACCATAACAAAGCATGACCTGTTAGCTTGGTCTTTGCAATCTTCATTTTCTAATCCTCAGGAACTTCTTCACACTCAAAGTGATTGTCTAATGTTGCAATCCAGTCTAACAACTCTTCATCATTCAGGCTTCCTCCATACTTTGGCACATCTATCTTCATCTTGTGCTTGTCATCTTTCACTGCCCTCAGCAACTTCACCATCCTCTGATCCTCAGGATCTAACTCTTCTTCCACATCTTCATACTCAACTTCTTCTTCTTCCTCAGACTCAATCTCTTCACCTAGAGCCACTCCTCTTCTCTGATTTTGCTCTAGGGTAGCCATTCTATCCTTCAGCTCCCTCAACTCTCTAGCATGCTTCTCTTTCAGATAATTCATCTCTTGAGCCATGTTTCTTGCTCTTGGAGGCATCTTGATAAACTTCTTCTTCAACTCAACACTTCACAGACCTACTAACTGTGCTCTGATACCAATTTGATGTAGAGGTAACAACACAAAGGACCACAAAGGGATCAAACTAACAACACAGGAGGAAGAGCATAAAGGGGATGGTAGGGAAAACAACTCATCTAGGCCTCAGTGGACCAAACAGCAACACTTGACACTAAACAGGACAAGACTGTCCACTTACTCTCCATTGCTTCAACATAGCATAATGACACCATTTGTAGGTTCATACACATGGGAACCTTCCCAAACCTTCTAGGGACCCTAGACCTTCTAGATTTAACTGTCCCAAGCTCACAAAACCATAAAAATGCCTAGGGGATACCTCCTTGTACCACCTCCTTCACAAACTGACTCACTTCCTTGTAGCCCTCTTTTTAGGACTGTCATAAAATAACTTTTGTTTCAAACCTATTCTCCAAACTATCAAGGGCTTTTTGACTACCCATTACCTTGTTCTTGAACATATTAAACATGCAACATAGGTTTCTTTGGAACACTACATCCAAAACTTGACTGTACCCTGCTGTCCCAAGGGCTAATTAGGCCTCCTAGACATGAAAAAAGGCTAGAAAACTTATTTCCAATTACAAAGACCCACTCCAAGGTATCAAATAGATCATAAAAGGTCTAAATACTTTTTTTTAAAAGGTTTTGTGCCAAACTTCTCCATTTCCCTTCAAAAAGCAACTCCACCTATGTTAGGACTGTCAAAACATAGTGTTATTGGACTTCAAGAAACACACAAATCTATCCTTTCACACCAACTCCACCATTCCTGTAACACAAAAATCAGAGAAACAACAACAAAATATCTCCATCTCATCCATTATTGGGTTAGAGTGTGGATGGAAATGGCTCCCAAGCCATCAATTTCTTCAAAAACCCCAAAAACTAGATTTTTGGACCAAAAATCAGAAAAATGCCAATAAAATTCTTAAACAAAAATATTAATCTGCCAAATAAAATGAAAAATAGATCTAACACAGCCCTCTTCCAGATTTCATTTGGTTCCCTCCATGAAAATTCTATACATTTCCGTACAAGTGCTTGAAAACTAAGAAAACCACCAAAAATTGCAGAAAATTGTATCTTTTTCTCTCATTTTTTATCAAAACTTTTCCCCATACATGCTAATTCGACCTCTCCAGCTATCATAGGCATGTTAGAACATAAATCCATGAAATTGTCTTCTCTCCATCATGGGAAGCTAAAAAAACTTTTCCCCAGACATGCTAATTCGACCTCTCCAGCTATCATAGGCATGTTACAACATAAATCCACGAAATTCTCTTCTCTCCATCATGGGAAGCTAAAAAAAGAAGGTAATTAAAGCCTTCTTTAAAGGAAAAAAAACAAGACTATCCTAAAATCTAGGAAATAAAAATCTCTTAGACCTATTATTAGAAATTTTCCTTTTCTAAGGCCACAACTACATGACCATGCCTTTAGAAGGCTTTAATACATTAATTTAAAACTTTATTTTGTCTTTAACAACTAAAATTATAAAAAAAATCAACTAAATGATTATTCTAGGTGCATTGCACCACATATATGTGTTTTCATTGGTGTCAACTATGCTCTTATTTTGTTACTTGCTTGTAATGAGTGAGATGCTTTGTATTTACTTATGTACGTGATCCTGATGTTGAGGATATTGAGAAAATTAGCTCCCCTGGTGGAAACAGTGTGTTACAGTGGAAACAATGTATTGTATTTAGAAGAACAGTCCAGAAGTTTGCTCTACATTTCTTGAAGATTGAATAGCTTTGTCTGCAGTTCAGAAATTATTTAGAGTCATGTCTGAAGATGTAATGTTTTGAGTTTGAGCTCTCTGCATGAAGATTTGGGTGAGTTGTGTTTACCAGAGTGAAACCTACTTTTTCTGTATATTTAGTTGTGATAGAGGGAAAGTATTCTGCTGTGCATTTCTTTGCACTAATGTTTTATAATCTACAGTTCTAGAATTAAGTTTGTAATGATGATAAGTGCCTTCAACTCTAATGGTTCATGGTTTGGTGGTCCGCAAGCAATTTTTCCTTTATGACAATTGATGATAGTTAAGCTTATGTGCTCCAAATTGAAGAATCTCTTGGATAAAGTGGTTAGATGGTGTGCAGATGTTCCTGGTGATTACAATGTACTTGTATATGTCTCGTGATCATGTTCCTACCTTTAGATTGGTCTGCAGAGAGAAATATGGATTGTGGTTGAAGACTGTTCTTAAAAGACTTAGTGTGAACAATAGTCTTGACTGACTTGGTTGTTTTCACTAATTTCAGAGATGCCTTGAAGATTGTAGAAGCGTGTCATGGCATGAAGGATTGCATTTGAATCCCAGCTAAGGCATGACGTGATCAACATACATATTTACATATTTCCCTTAGCTAATTTCTATAATAGGTCCAGACCTATTTGTATGCATGTTTTTATAATACCGACCTTGGAGATTGTTCCAACGATTGATGAATGTATTGCCGACCTTGATGTACATTCCAAGGTTGATGACTTGCATAAAGACTTGTAATGTAATTGCAGAAAAAAGGTGCGAGTGCAAAAATGAAGAGATAAGTGCGAAGGTGTAGAAGAGTAGATAAGTTATGTTGTGCTTCAATGAAACTGAACCCAGGCATGGAGTAGATGCTACCAAATCAGTTCACCATCTTTTGGTAATGAGCCACCTCTTGGTAGTGAGCCATCTTTGGCAGTGAGCCATTCCTAGGAATGAGCCTCATCATTTGTAGTGAGCAATTTGGGTAGTGAGCCCTGTAGGCAGTGAGCCTCTATTTTTCAGTATTGCTATAACTTACATATCTTGTGGGCTAACACCCACCATGGTTTTTCCCTTATAGGGTTTTCCACGTAAAAATATGATGTCTCATGTGTTGATTATGTTATTGTGTTGAGCTTCTTGTTTCATGTATTCATTGTTAAATCTGAACAACAGTAAATAAGTGTTTGAAGAGTTGATGTTCATAATTGTTCAAAGTTTTAGGGACAATTGATTCACCCCCCCTCCTTAGTTGTCCAGTGCATTTCAACAATTGGTATCAAAGTAGGTTCCTCAGAAGAAATCCTAACAACTTGAGGAAGATCGAGGATGTCTTTTAAAAAGGAAGCTCCACAATTTGATGGGACAAACTATGCTCTGTGGAAGGTACTAATGAAAAGCCATCTACTTTATCTTGGTTATAAAGTGTTGAAAGCTATAGAGTCAAAATATACCATGCCTCCAAATGGTTTAACAACTGAAGATGAAATCAAAGAATATGAATTGAATATAAAAGCTAGAGATGCCCTGCTAAGTGCCTTGAATGACACTGAATTGGTAAAAGTCATGGATCTTGAATCTAAAAATGAAGTTTGGGAAAAGTTGAAAAAATTGTATGACCAGATGATTCTGTAAAAGAAGCCAAGCTACAGGGCCTGAAAGCAAAATATGAGGGTTTAAAGATGAATGAAGATGAAAACATAACAGGCTTTATGCAAAGGGTTGATGAACATGTCAATGGAATAAAAGGTATGGGAGGAACTATAGGTGATAAGGAAGTTGTAATGAAAATTCTTAGATCACTATCAAAGTCCTATAGTCACAAGGTAGCTACAATTGAAGAAGTAATGACTGTAAAAACTATCAATAGAGATCAATTACTTGGAAAGCTTACAACCTTTGAGATGAGAGAGTTTGGTGATGCTCTACCAAAAGTTGGGACTACTTTTAAAGCCAATACTTTAGAAAAGATCTCTATAGCTAAGAAATATAAGGTGGAACCTGATGATGACTTTGATGAGATTGAAGCTAACTTTGTTGACAGACTACAAAGAGGTTCTGGTAAGTTCAAAAGCAAATTACCTTTGTAAAGTAGGTAATTATGCTTCCAGATGTCTTGAAAGAATTGAAAGGAATAGAAAAATATTTGAGAACAGGCCTAGAGCTCCAAAGAAATGATACTATGTTAGAGATTTTGATGATGAATGTGTGACTGATGATGAATTTGATGATGCTAGTACTAGTGCAAATAAATTCATTTTTATTTCTATTAAAGAAGAACTTGTGTCTACTAATCCTGCTAGTTGTGTGAAGGAAGAAAAACCAGTGGAAGAAAGTGCTTTGGCTGTTCAGGTTGAGAAAGATAAGGATGAATGGATTATTGACAATGGAAGCTCACATCACATGACCCATGACAGAAGTAAGTTTGTAAGTTTGGAAAAGTATGATGGAGGACTAGTTAGGTTTGGAGACAACGCAACTGGTAAGATTTGTGGAAAAGGATCTATCTCATTTGATGGAAAACATAATACTGATAATGTCCTATATGTGAAGGGTTTGAAGCATAATCTTTTGAGTGTTGGTCAGATGTGTGACAAAGGTTACGATCTGAGATTTAATGACAATGGGTGCAAGATCATGGAAAGCTTCAGAACTATGATTGCTACTGGTAAGAAGACTAGAGGTAACATTTATCAATTAAGAGGAACTAATGATTACTATTTATTAGCCCAAGCAGATGAGAGTTGGTTGTGGCATAGAAGGATGTGTCATATAAACTTTGATAATTTGGTAAAGATAAGTTCATGTTAGACTGTGAGAGATCTACCAAAACTATGAAACCTAACAATACCATTTGTAAGGAATGCTAGTTGGGGAAGCAGACAAGAACAAGTTTCAAGAGCAAAGAATAATTTTATACCGGTTTGTTGGATCTAGTACATACCGATCTATGTGGTCCTACAAGGATAAGAAACCTACAAGGTGAAAGGTACTTCATGTTGCTTATTGATGATTATTCTAGAATGACTTGGGTTACTTTTCTAAGAGACAAATCTGAAGCCTTAGAGAAGTTCAAATCCTTCAAGGCAATAGTTGAGAATGAAATAGAGCTAAAAATCAAATGCTTGAGGTCTGATAGAGGAGGTGAGTTCAGATCAAACAAATTCAACATTTTTTGTGAAGAGAAATGAATAAAGAGACAGTTCTCTGCACCTAGGACTCCTCAGCAAAATGGAGTTGTGGAAAGAAAGAACATGATAGTTCAAGAGGCTGCTAGAACAATGATGAAGGAAGGAGGTGTGTCAGAAGTTTTCTGGAAAGAAGCTATACATACTGTTGTCTATATTCAAAATAGAGTTCAAGTGAAAGGTAATGGTACTAAAACTCCCTATGAATTGTGGTATGGAAGAATTCCTACAGTAAAATATTTCAAAGTCTTTGGAATAAAATGCTATATCAGAAGAGATGAAGATCTAGGGAATTTTGATGCAAGATGTGATGAAGGAATCTTCCTTGGATACTCTACCAAGAGTAAGGCATATCAGTGCTACAACACAAGGTTGAAAAAGGTTGTTGAGAGTGCAAATGTGAAGGTGGATGAAGACAATGGAAGAACATTAGATCAGAGTGGCTATGAATCAGATGAACCTGCTACTATAACATATGAAGAAAAAGTTGAACAAGAAGATAGTCAAGATGAAGAAGAAAAGGCTTCGAAAAGTGTTGCTATGAATCAAATGTTCCTAGACCTGCTGACAAAAATGTTATTGGAACCAAATGGGTTTTCAGGAATAAGCTAAATGAAAATGGAGAAGTTGTAAGGAATAAAGCAAGGCTTGTGTGCAAAGGATATTCTCAAATTGAAGGAATAGATTTTGAAGAGGCTTTTTTCTCTAGTAGATCAGATTGAAGCAATTAGAATGTTCTAGCATTTTCAACTCATAAAAATTTCAAAGTGTATCAGATGGAAGTGAAGTCTGCATTTTGAAATGGTGAATTGGAAGAGGAAGTCTACATTGAGCAACCTAAAGGATTCCAACTATCAGAGCAAAGTGATATGGTATGCAGGTTGAAGAAAGCATTATATGGACTCAAGCAAGCTCCTAGAGCCTGGTATAAGTACTCATTGCAGTTAGGGTTCAATAAAGGTACTGCTGACAGTAATCTCTATTTCAAGATTAATGGTGATCAAATTTTGATTGTTGAAGTCTTTGTTGATGATATCATCTTTGGAGGCAATGAAGGTATGTGTATGAAATTTGTTGGTGAAATGCAAAAAGAGTTTGAGATGTCTATGTTTGGTGAGATGAATTTCTTTCTGGGTCTACAAATCAATCAATAAGATAAACATATCTCAGTCTAAGTATGTGAAAGAATTGTTGAAGAAGTTTGGGATGGAAGACTCTAAACCAATATGTACTCCCATGGTGACTGGCTGCAAGTTGAGCAAAACTGATGAGTCACCCAAGACTGATAAGAAAAAGCATAGATCCATGATTGGAGGATTGCTTTATCTAACTCAAACAAGACCTGATATTATGTATGCAGTTTGTCTTGCAAGATTTCAAGCAAATCCAAGAGAATCACATGTGATGGTAGTAAAGAGAATCTTGAGGTATTTAAAAGGCACACCAGATCATGGCTTATGGTATCCAAAGAATAATGATTTCACTCTCAGTGCTTATATAGATGCTGATTGGGCCAGAGATGTTGATGAAAGAAAAAGTACAAGTGGAGGTGCTTTCTTTTTGGGTGACAGATTGGTCTCATGGCTAAGCAAGAAACAAGATTCAATCTCTTTGTCAACTGCAAAAGCAGAATATATTGCAGTAGCATGTTGTTGTACTCAAGTGTTATGGATGAAGCAGACTTTGAGGGACATAAGAGTTGTGTATGAAGATCTAGTTGCAATGTTTTGTGATAATACAAGTGCTATAAATATTTCAAAGAATCCAGTGATGCACTCAAGAACAAAGCATATATCTATAAGGTATCACTTTCTAAGAGAAAAGGTGATAGAAAATGAAGTAAAGTTGGAATATGTGATGATAAAGGATGAGATTGTAGATATCTTCACCAAGCCTCTGCCTAAGGATACTTTTGAGTATCTCAGAGAAAAGCTATGGGTCATTACCCCTTCTGCCCTAAACTAAGATGCATAGAATTGCATCAGTCCAGTGGTGCCCCAAAGGCTCATTCTTTGATCTAGATTGATGTTCTGAGAGCTACCTCTCAGGGGGAGTAGCTAAATGTTACTGGTATGAGTTCCTAAAAAAGAAAGTATTGATATCAAAGAAAGTTTAGTTGGAGCAGAGCAGTAGGATGCAAGTATGTACCCTTTTCCATTGATGTCAAAGGGGGAGAGAAATCATGTGAAAAACTTAGAAAAGAAAGGGCATAGATTTGTAAAGAGAAAGGGGGAGAATCTTGTCTTAATGGTCTTTACAGTTTTTCACATCATATGTTTCCATCAATGACAAAGGGGGAGATTTTTGCAAGTATGTGCCTAATCGGTGTTGTCATTGATGTCAACATATCTGTGTTGTCATTGGTGTCAACTGTGCTCTTATTTTGTTGCTTTCTTGTAATGAGTGAGATGCTTTGTATTTACTTATGTTAGTGATCCCAATGTTGAGAATATTGAGAAAATTAGCTCCTTTGGTGGAAACAATGTGTTGCAGTGGAAATAGTGTATTGTGTTCAGAAGAACAATCTAGAAGTTTACTCCACATTTCTTGAAGATTGAATATCTTTTCATGTGGTTCAAAAATTATTTAGAGTCATGTTTGAAGATGTTATGTTTCAAGTTTGAGCTCTCTACATGAAAATTTGGGTGAGTTGTGTTTACCAGAGTGAAACCTACTTTTTCTATGTATTCAGTTGTGACAGAGGGAAAGTATTCTGCTCTGCATTTCTCTGCATTGATGTTTTATAGTCTACGGTTCTAGAACTAAGTTTGTAATGATGATAAGTGCCTTCAACTCTAATGGTTCATGGTTTGGTGGTCCGCAAGCAATTTTTCCTTTATGACAGTTGATGATAGTTAAGCTTATGTGCTTCAGATTGAAGAATCTCTTGGATAAAGTGGTTAGAAGTTATGCAAATGTTCCTAGTGATTACAGTGTGCTTGTGGATGTCTCTTGATCATGTTCCTACCATCGGATTAGTCTGTAGAGAGAAATCAAGATCGTGGTTGAAGACTGTTCCTAAAATACTTAGTGTGAACACCAGCCTTGGCCAACTTGGTTGTTTTCACTAATTGTAAAGATGCCTTGAAGATTGTAGAAGCATGTCGTGGCGTGAAGGATTGCATTTGAGTCCCAGCTAAGGTGTGGTGTGATCAGCATACATCTTCACATATTTCCCTTAGCTAATTTCTATAATAGGTCCAGACCTATTTCTATGCATGTTTTTGTAATGCCAACCTTGAAGATTGTTCCAACGGTTGATGAATGTATTGCCGAACTTGATGTACATTTCAAGGTTTATGACTTGTATAAAGACATGTAATGTAATTGTGAAAAATAAGTGTGAGTGCAAAAATGAAGAGATAAGTGTGAAGGTGTAGAAGAGCAGAGCAGAGAAGTTATATTGTGCTTTAATGGAACTAAACCCAGGCATGGAGTAGATGCTACCAAATCAGTTCACCATCTTTTGGCATTGAGCCACCTCTTGGCAGTGAGCCTCAACATTTACAGTGAGCAATTTGGGCAGTGAACCTTTGCTTTTTGGTATTGCTATAACTTACATATCTTGTGGGCTAAGACCCACCATGGTTTTTTCCTTATAGGGTTTTCACGTAAAAATCTAGTGTCTCATGTGTTGATTATGTTATTGTGTTAAGCTTCTTATTTCATGCATTCATTGTTAAATTTGAACAATAGTAAATAACTATTTGAAGAGTTGATGTTCATAATTGTTCAAAGTTTTAGGGACAACTGATTCACCCCCCCTCTCAGTTGTTTGGTGCATTTCAACAATAATCATGCTAAAGTAGGAGAAGTATGGGTCAATGAGCTAACCGATGATAATTTTGACCTAAAACATGAATATAGTGCCTTAACAAAGAAGAAATTGGATGTGTGGAATGAATTTCCTATTATGTGTTATGAAGATGCTTGGATTAAATATGTATTGAGCCACATTCATGACAAATTTATGTGGCTAGATCTATCACATATGATAAGAAAGGAAGCCATTAGGGTTGTGACAGGGTTATGTTCCATTGGAATAGTTCCGGTATTAAAATCAGTGAAAAATGATGTGGTGATGAAGCTCACCAGAGAAAAGTTTGATAAGAGAGCCCTAACTATAAATGATATTTAAGACCCTGTCCATGATGATTGGATACAAAATTTACTTCACTAATGGAGAAAAGTTAGTCTCTACAACTGCCATCAACATAGCATATGAGATGGTCAAGAACGATGCAGACTATGACTTATGTGAACTGCTGAGACAACAATTGCTTGAGAACCTGTAGAAGACAAAAGACTCAAAGTACCCCTTCAAATTCAATACTTTAATCATTTGCTTACTATTTTAATTTCTAAGAGAAATCCCTAGAACAAAGAACATTGTATGGTTTGGGGATACTCTAGTAGTAGTACTATATACACCTAAAAAAGGCTAAGTCGAATTAAATAAATATTTTAATACTTATTTTATTCTCATTCCTCTATCAATTAAATAAATATCCTAATTTATTTAAATGATTCACATCCCTCCAATAATTAAATAAAATCAATTTATTTAATTAAATTTCATAATCCTTCTAATGTCTCATCTGATTAAATAATCCTAAATTCTTCTATCCTAAGTCCTAAATTCCATAAATCCACCTCACCATTCCACCTCAATCTTCCACATCACCTTTCCACCTCACCATGTTTCACACATAATTAAATATTTTAATATTTAATCAGCTAATATTCACTCACCCACATGTCCTATTTATCCTCCAGTCAAATTAGTTAACTCATCAATCAAATCTGTTAACTAATTAGTCAATTGAGTTCACTGATCAATCTATTCTATTAACTCCCATAACTCATGAAAGGAGCTTGGAAACTTGTCCTCTCTTGATTAGTATACATTCTCTCAAGATTTTTCAATCGTACAGCTCATAGATAATTCCTCCAGTCATGGATCTATTGACACTTGGATTTGGTCTTCCCTCAGCCTATATAAGCAAGGTCTTCACACCCATTTGCATACACTGAAGCATTCGTAATCCTACTCTATAGGAATCATACCAGCGTGCCTTTGGAAAAATTATCTCCATTTCCATTTACACAACCTAATTATCATAATTATCCTTCAATCATGTCTCCATCAATCCATCTCCATTAGTATTGCATTGTAGTGTGACCTCCATTACATTATCCACCTATAGCTATTCTACTCTTGTCATCTTCAACAACAAGGAAGTACACACTTCTGAGAGCTCCATTACTATCAAGATTAAGAGGAGATAGGCAAACAATGGAAGCATAGAGGTAAAAATGTCTTCGAAGGTATAATATTTGTTTACTTATATTTACATCAATTTCCATTAAGTTATTGGATGATTAGTTGTTTAATGCTATTGTTCACTTTTTCCATTAATAAGTACAAATCAAAGATTATCTAAGGAGGCTAAACAACTTAGAAACCCAAAATGCTGCATTATGGGGTTTCTTCAAAACATATCAAGAAAACATGCAAGCAAGAGAAATAATCCCTAAGAGTGTTGTTGAAAAATAAAAGAATGATATCATCTTCATGGTTGGGAAAGATGAATGCTATATGGAAGTAGTGGAATCCAAAACAATCTAGATTCTGGAGATGGGATATGAGGTTTTAGGAGATATAATTACGGGTCTTGTAGACCTAATGCTAAGAAAACCAAAATATACCTCTGTAGAAAGATTTGGAAGATTCCAAGAAAAATCCATTGAAGTGCATTTGAAGCAGAAGGAGAAAGAAATAAAAGAAAATGTTAAGAAAATGAGGACTAAGGTTGAGGAGATGATGTCACCAAAGAGCCCTACAGAGAAATCCAAAGGCACATCTGCTACTCCAAAAGAGTCTCCAAGCATAAGAAGGTCAACTAGGACCTCTACCTCCTTTGTTGCTACTCCAAAATCCTCTAGAGCCATGCCTATAGCAAGTCTAGAGAAGAACGAAGCATCAAGTGCTTCTATGCAACAACAACCTTCCAAGAAGAGAAGAGTAAAAGGAAAAGCTATAAGAGATAAATACATCAATAACAATGATGGTGAGGAAGAAGAGGAAGAGCAAGAAGTACCTAAGTTGGCTTGGAAAAAGAAAAGAGAGCCTCAAGTCTCTGAGGAAGAGATAAGTGACAAAAGAGAAAAAATTGATATTGTTATAGAGGAAGAAAGTGAAAAATAAAAGGAAGGCTTCATCTTCAAAAGAAGAGAAGAGAAATTTGGTGAAGGAGTTCAGTCTTCTAAGGGAAAAGGAAAGGGAAAGAAGAAAAGAGAAAGTGAAGCTGCCAAAAAAGGAGAGGTCTCAAAGGAGAAGGGCAGAGAAAAGACAAAGAAGTTATAGAAATCAAGTCTTCCACCTCTGCAACTTGAAGCTACTATCAATTCTATAAAAAAATATGAAAATCTAAAAGAAGTAGTAGAGATTTATGATGAAAGAGCCTCAAATGGCAAATCTGTTGGAAAGAGACACTGTTGTGGTATAGACTTGTATGTTGTCATTAATGGAAACAAGGCTCAGAGATCTCATCAGCATGACAAGAAGACATAATTTTGGAAGGTCTTATTAGAATTCGGATCCGATTGGCAAAAATGACTAAGTATGGGCAAGAAACAGAGTAAGGGACAAAAAGTGGATCAGTGTGCTTCTATAGATGAAGAACTAGAAATGAAGCTTAAGTATAATATTCATAATTATTTGATGTTGTTATATTCCATTGATCAAGTCCTGACTTCCTCCGGAAGTCTCTTGGAAGAAATATCTAAGTCCGGATGAATAGAGGTACAATAGAGACAGTGAACAGGGCACAACATAATGGTCTGCATTCCTCCATAAGTGCATATTTTGGTTTGTGGTTTGGATGTGTTGTAAACACAAATGAGAAGTATCTAATTCCATATTTTTAGATTTTGAATTTCACCAGAAGATCATCTACAAGCTTCCAAGTATCGACATTCAATTTGACAGTATTTCACAAAGATAGAGTCATCAGTTCAAAGATCCGCATCTTTCCACATAAGAATATTATGATCTATGGTTACAAAGGTATGATTGGTGATGTCTAATGAATGTTTGATATGAATTTTGGAGTCCAATTTGGTCCGTAGCATGAGTTATGATGTGATAGAGGAACCTATCATATATGTTATTAAGAAACAAGCCAACAGGCTGGTTGAATCCTTATGAAGAGAAGAAATATGAGTTGGATGATAAAGGTAAGTGGTTGTATGATTAGAGCCAACACATATGAAGACATATGCATGATGGTTTGGATCTGCATTGATGATTTAACACAAGAACAAGCTGACAGGATATATCACTTGGTATACACATTTCACAGTTTGCTTGCCGACCTGATCATGAGAAAGAATTAGTTGCAGATATAAATAGAGGATGGATTTTAGTGTTTGAGATGGAGAGTTATGCGATGTGATATATATGAATGCAAAATATGCGAAGATAGAATAGCTGCAGAAAATAAAGAAAGATCTTAAGCATATGTAAGAGCAGAGAAGAGAAATAGGGGCAGACTGAAATGAAGAGTTTTGAGTCAGTATTCATAAGCTTAATTGGAACTGTAATCATGCATAAGTAGATACAATCACAGCAGTTTGTCTTTGGCAGTGAACCACCCTTCTTTTTCTTCTTTTCTTTCTTCAGGCAGTGAGCCTCCTTTGAGCAGTGAGCTCTGGGCAATGAGCCTCTTATAATTCAGTATTGCTCCAATAAAAATATTTCCTGAGAGCTAACACTCTTTGTGGGTTTTCCCCACCTTGGGGTTTTCCACGTAAAAATCTTGTTGTCCATGTATTATATTTTTATGGTTTCTATTTATTTGTATATTGTGCTATTGTTTAATTAAATTTGGAAAATGGTTAAAAGTGAAAGTGCATAAATGGTTTTATTGAACACTGATTCACCCCCCCTCTCAGTGTTCCTGACATTCAACAATTGGCATCAGAGCAAGGTTCCTTGGAAGAAGCCTAATAGCTTGAGGAATATTTAGGAAGGTTCACTCATGGCAGCACAAAGGTATCTCACTTATCCTGAAGAAAATCCTCTTGGCAGCATTATAATTGGCAATCAAGTATATGTCAATAATGAACAATTTGAAGCAGCTCTAGAAGATCTTGACAACTCCAAGGATGATATCAAGGTTTTAGAGGAGAGTATCAAAGAAGCTAATGATTGCATTCTGAAATTAAAAGAGCAGATCAGTAAATCTCAGGAAAGAAGGAAAGAATTATATGAGTAACTAAAACAAGCAAATGAATCCACAGAGAGTCTTCTCAGGGTGATTGAAGAAAAGACTAAGAATGAGGAATGTTTAAATCAAATTGTGAAGGACAGATTAGAAGAATGTGAAAATTGGGGAAAGAAGTTCTGCTCTTAAAGTTTGATATAGAAGCAGCCAACAATTACAAAGAAAATTTCAAAATAAGCTCTGTAAAACTTGATGAGTTACTAGCCAGTCAAAAGTATCTAGATGATGAACAAGGTTTGGGATTTGAAAAGGGAGAAAGTTCAAATTCAGGGCAAGATAGATCTAAAGAAGGAAGAGGCAGAAATCATATGGTAAGGAATCAAAGAAGAAGACCTAAAGGACCTCCGGTTAGGCAACCAAATGCACAAAGGTACCCATCTTTCAATGGTTATTGTTTCAATTGCAAGAAGATTGGTCATAAAGCAAATGAATGTAGAAGTGTGTCAAGAAATGTGCCAAACTATCCAAGGAATGGTCAATCTTTCAATGGCAAATGTTTTGCATGTAATAGATTTGGGCATATGGCTAACCAATGTAGATCAAGGCCAAATTCAAATATCAGAAGAAATCAAGGTTAGAGAAATGTTGTTTGTTATTATAACAAGTTCGGACACCTTGCAAGATTCTGCAGAAGCAAAAATGTGGAAAGAGATTATCCAACACAATAGAGGAAAATAGAGTAGAAAGATATTAAAGGCAAGAATAAAGTTGATCTTGTGGAAACTGAGAAAGAGATGAGTATGATCTGGATCAAAAGGGGTGTGAATGAGGTGAAGGATGGATCGGCACCAACATCTGGTGCAGATAATTCCTCCGAGAAGTAAATTGAAAGCTCTGGCTCAGGGGGAGCAGTGTCAAAAATCTAAATCTCCCAGCTAGACAATTGGTGTTGGAATCCCGCATGGAGATCTATGGTGGAATATGATAACAAAAATCCTTTGGAAGAAAATTTGGAAGAAAGTGAGTAAGTGTGGTGCATTGTGGAGCAATTTTGATTGATTGTGTCTATTAGAGAAAAGTTAGACAACTTTTTGGAACAAGCATTAATGACGATTAAGTTAAGTCATGCAGAGGATAAAAGGGAACCTGTTTAGTCTTAAATCACTTTGCACTTGAAGCTATCAAGTATTCAGAGAGATTGAAGTAGAATTTGAGCAATAATAACCAAGATTTGAAGTGTTCGAAGTAATTTGGAGAAAGGAAACCCTAATTCAGTGAAACAAGGTATTTCTATTCAAACCCTATTTGTGAATCTGTTAAAATCCTAAAATGGTGATGCCGCAAGTAACTAAAGTTGATCCAATGGGTACATTCTTGGGTATACCATATGGAGTTCTATATGTGGAAGACGTTAGGGCATATATCCATGTTGGCCTATATGAGCATAGCGACAGTAGATTCATAGACTTATATCAAAATCATTTAAGTGATGATCAATTTTACTTGAAGGAAGATTACAAAGTTCTGGAAGAGAAGAAATTCATCCAATAGGTAGAGTTTCCCACATTTGTAGTGGATGAATGGGTCTGGTATGTGCTAAGAAAGATTCAAAGGTCTACTAGGAGCTCTGCTACCTCCTCTGGTGTCACACCATTAGTAAACATAGATAAAGCTTCAAAGAAACCCTTTGTCAAAGATACAAAGAGGAAGAAGATGAAGGGAAAAAGATTGTATGTCAGTGTGGGTGGAAAGGATGAAGAAGAAACAGAATAAGATGAGGAGATAAAGAAGATGAAAGATGAGGCAGTCAAAGATACAGGAAATTCCTCTGGAAAGGACAAATCAAACAAAAGGCAAAAGGTAGAAGAGACTTATGTTGAAAAGGCTACAATATCTCTTCAAGATATGTTAAAAGCTATCACAGTGGATGGAAACTTGAAGCCCATGATTGAATTCTATGATGAATATAATGATGCTGATAAGAGAATCTTGGAAGAAGCCACAGTGAAATACTTAAACATCTTCAACATGGCTCTTATTGAGATCACCTCTAATCTCCCTAAAAGTCTAGCCAACATTTTGACCATCAGAAAAGAGACTACTAGGGCAAAAGATATTGAGGTAAGACAACATGTACTAACAAAATTATGTCTAGAAATTACTCCAGAAGAAGAAGTGTTGATTTCTAAGGAAACCAAGGATATGTTTAGAACCAAAATGAGGATGATTTCATTAATGATGGGTGAGATTGATAAAGTGGTAAAAGAAACAGAGGAAATTATCTTGGAAGCTCTAGACAAATACAATCTTCCCACCACATGTGACAATGAAAACAATAATTTTGATGATAATACATTTATTCCAGAAGTTAACATGGAAAAGGAGATTGATAAAACTAACCAAATAGCTAAAGAAAAGGAAACTCCTACCTCTCTGAAACATCAAATAGTGGATAATACTATTGGAGAGAAGAATGCAGAAGAAGAATCACCAACTGCACAAACCAGTTCACTTTGGTACATCAGGTTGAGAAGGATTCGGCACAGGATGAACAATAGGAGGACTCAAACAAGGTCATGGATATTAATCCTCCAGAGTAGGAATAGAAAAATGATATCTTTGGTGTAGCAAGAGACACTGCAGAGGTAATAAAAGAATTCTTGGAATAGGAGGAACTAGTTCTTGATGAGCCTAAGTCAATCCAAGGTCCAATAAACTTGGATACAATGTCTCATGTTTAGATGCTCAAGTTGGCTTTAGTTGCTCAAGCCAAAGCAAGAAAAGAAATATTGAAGTCCCACATTGAGGATAGTGAACTCATAAATGAAGCATCCAACATTTTGGAGAAGCTGGTGCCAACATACTAGAAGGATACCTCTCTATCTGCCACTTGTTAACTCAAGGGACTAATTCATTCTATAAGTACACACTTTGAATCTCTTGACAATCTACTGAAACAAAAGTTAGACAAGAGTTTAATGAGAAAAGGTTAGATGAGTTAACAAAGTTGATAGCCCATGATAAGGCTCAGCTAGATAATGGGATACAGAATATTTAGAGTGCTATTGTAGAAGCTGGTGATGTATATAAATTTTGTTTATCATGGCCAGAAGTTACAAAGAAGATAGAAGAAAAGATCAAGGAATTGGAAGAAAAACTGATGAATATCTCTAAGAATTTTGATCCGGTACATGAATCAACCAGCAACAAAGAAGCTCAAGTCATCAACATCCACAATGACTTGAATGTTTTAATAAATCAAAGGTATCAAATAAAGAGTAGAATGGGACAATTGAGAAGATTGATCAGTCCCAAACTAGATTCAATGACTAAGCTTGTGGTTGAAGCAAAACTTGCTGGACAAATTGCCACACCATAAGATTTACAAAAGGCAAGAAACTCTACTTTTTATACTTAGTGGACACATTCAGATCTTGGAAAATGCCAAGAAAGGCTGGGATGGTGAGTTGGCATAGATCAAGAGCATATTCAATGACATTCTCCAACACATGTAATATAAAGATGAAGATTGTACTTGTAAATATGCGGCAAAGTACATAAGTATTTTGAAGACTTGACAAATTTTTGGTTCTAGAACACACCCTTTGCCATTGATGTCAAAGGGGGAGAAGAAAATCAGTGAAAAATGGATAAACATCTCAGGGGGAGTAGGAGAATGAAGTGTATATAGTAAGGAGGAGCAGTCAAGTATTTTTCACTAAGTGTTGCCATCAATGCCAAAGGAGGAGATTGTTGGCAAGAGACATTGCTCCGGTATAGACTTGTATGTTGTCATTGATGGTAACAAGTCTCAAAGATCTCATCAGCATGATGGGAAGACATAACTTTGGAAGGTCTTATTGGAATTTAGATCCGGTTGGCAAAAATGACTAAGTATGGGCAAGAAATAGAGTAAGGGACAGAAAGTGGATCAGTGTGCTTCCACAGATGAAGACCTGGAAATGCAATTCAGGTATAATATTCATAATTGTTTGATGTTGTTATATACCAGTGATCAAGTCCTAACTTCCTCTAGAAGTCTCTTGGAAGAAATATCTAAGTCTGGATGAATAGAGGTACAACATAGACAGTGAATAGGGCACAACATAATGGTTCGTGTTCCTCTGCAAGTGCATATTTTGGTTTACAGTTTGGAGGTGTTGTAAACACATATGAGAAGTATCTAATTCTAGATGTTTAGATTCTAAAGTTCACCAGAAGATCATCTACAAGCTTCCAAGTATTGGCATTCAGTTTGACAGTATTTCACAAAGATAGAGTCATCAGTTCAAAGATCCACATCTTGCCACATAAGAATATTATGATCTACAGTTACAAAGGTATGATTGGTGATATCTAATGAATGTTTGATATGAATTTTGGAGTCCAATTTGGTCTGCAACATGAGTTATGATATGACAAAGGAACCTATCATATATGTTATTAAGAAACAAGCCGACATGCTAGTTGAATCCTTATGCAGAGAAGAAATATGAGTTGGATGATAAAGGTAAGTGGTTGTATGATTAGAGCCAACACATATGAAGACATGTGCATGATGGTTTGGATCTACATTGACCATTTAACACAAGAACAAGCTGACAGGATATATCACTTGGTATACACGTTTCACAGTTTGCTTCCCGACCTGATCATGACAAAGATTTAGTTGTGGATATAAATAGAGGATGGATTTCAGTGTTTGAGATGGAGAGTTATATGATGTGATATTAATGAATGTGAAATATGTGAAGATAGAATAGCCGTAGCAAATAAAAAGATCTTAAGCATATGTAAGAGTAGAGCAGAGAAACAGGGGTGGACTGAAATGAAGAGTTTTGAGTGAGTATTCATAAGCTTAATTGGAACTGTAATCATGCATAAGTAGATGCAATCACAATAATTCATCTTTGGCAGTGAGCCACCCTTCTTCTTCTTCTTTCCTTTCTTCAGGCAATGAGCCTTCTTTGAGCAGTGAGCTCTGGGCAGTGAGCCTCTTGTAATTTAGTATTGCTATAATAAAAGTATTTCCTGAGAGATAACACTCTCTGTGGTTTTTCCCCACCTTGGGGTTTTCCACATAAAAATTCTGGTGTCCATGTATTATGTTTTTATGGTGGCTATTCATTTGTATATTATGCTATTGTTTAATTAAATTTGGAAAATGGTTAAAAGTGAAAGTGTATAAATGGTTTTATGGAACACTAATTCACCCCCCCTCTCAGTGTTCCTGACATTCAACACAATCAATCATTGAAACAACAATAATCAGGTACATGGATGCATTCAATGTTTCTCTAATAGAAATTATTCATAAATTACCTGATAGTCTTGCTAGTGTATTGACAAAGAGAAGAGATGAAGCCATGAGTAAAGAATTTGAGATGAGAAGTAAGGCAATTGACAAGATTTGTCCCTCAATTTCTATTCAAGAAAAGAATAAGGCTATTCAGAGATTAGCCAAAGAATTTAGAACAAAAAGGAGATTGAATACCTTGATGTCTAATGATAAAGAGGAAATAAAGAGGTTGGAGAAGGACACCTTGAAGATAACTACAGATGTCCTTAAGGAAATGAAAATTAATACAATTGAAGAATGGTCCTCTTCTGAGGAAAGAGAAAAGGATGATGGCCATCCTAAGAAAAATGAAGAGACTGGAGCAACAAGAACAGATCAAGTTATTCATACTAAGCAAAGTGTGTCACCTCCTCTAGTAAACACTGGTACAACCAATACTGGAGATCGGGATGTTGGAAATTTATCTCCTATAGAATAGGTTAATCCTCCTCTAGAGAATGTAGAGAATGTTGTTCTAGAAGAGAAGAAAGATGAAGAAAAAGGAGAATAGAGTGAGACAATCTTGAAGGAAAGTGAACAAGTAGAAAGCACTATGGATAATGCCTTTGTCCCTCCAGAGATCAAAGAAGGTGAAGGGACACATGAAGAAAGTTGTCCTCCAGAGATCCCTGGCTCACACATAGTCTCTATTTCTAAAGAAGAGAAGAAGAATATTTAGGGTGATTATTCCAGATTCTCTCCAGTCAACTCCATTAGGGAGTTCTTGGCCCAACAGAGATAAATTTAGACTATGAGTTCACCATAGTTATTCCAATTACCATCTTTGAATGGAAAAATTAATTTTTTGAATATTTCTTCACTTAAGAAATTGCAACTTTGAACCATCTTTCAAGCTACTGCCCAAAAGGAGATACTACAATCACAGGTAGAGGGTAATGAGATTCTAGAAGAAGCAATCAAAGTTTTTGAAAAGATGCTACCAGGAACCAAGAGGGATGCCTATCTGACTCTGGTACAATAAATGAAGAAACTATTGGAGACTGTTGATAGTCATTTTGTATCTTTAGAGAAGGCACCTAAAAATAAAGTAATGGAAGAGATCAGCAATAAGAGACTGATAGATTTGTCTAAAAAGTTCTCCAAGGCACATAATTTGTTAAGCAATAGTGTAAAGAGTATTCAAAATGCCCTAGGTGATGCCAATGTAATATATCAATTTTGTTTATCATGGCCTACAACTACAAAAGATATAAAAGATAAAATTGATGGCCTAGAAATGCAGATAACAAACATTTCTAGAACTTATGACCCCTTAAAGGACAACAATGGAAATCTAAGGGCTGAAGTAGAAAAGACTCATGCTATCATTAAGAAATTATAGAATCAAAGAGAATTAATCAAGGATCAGATGAGTTAGTTGAGAGATATTATCAATTTCAAGATGGTCACGCTGACATGGTTGATAAAGGAAGCTGGTAAGGTTGGAAAAAATATTGTTGCACCTACATCAGTTGAAGAAGAAAAAGACTTGCTTTTGCAAATTAATGGGCAGATACAGATACTCAACTTTGCCAAGATGCATTGGGACTCCATAGTGCTACAATTGAAGAATATATACAAGGATATTCTTCCCACCAAATGGTAAGATTTATATTTTGATTTCTTGTACATATGCGGAAGGATAGAAGAAAACAATTTTAATACTTTGATTTGCATAATAAAGTATAGGAGTAAAATAGTGAGGGGGAGCATGTACATAGAAAAGAAAGACTAGTTTTGAGATAGGGGAGAGGTTTTGATTTGTAGATGTACAAGTAGTTCCTTTGCCATTGATGGCAAAGGTGGAGAAGTTTTGGCGCATGATTCCATCAATGACAAAGAGGAAGAATGTTAGCAACATAAGCATGATGATGAGACTAATGAGATTGACAATCAGTAGTGTTGTCATTGATGGCAACAAAGTGTAGAGACACAGTTGCGTTGGTTAGGAGAATGATGTGGAAGATGTCATGCCCACTCATATACACATGCATAAATGGACTTAAACACAGTGCAACTACTTTTCCTTTTAAAGAAAACTACTTTTCATTATAAAGAAAACTAACGTATAATTCTAACTTAAAATATAAACCATAAACTGTTCAATCTAACTTAAAATATAAGTAAATGTATATCTATGCTAATTTGATCGATTTAGACAACTTATAAAGATTAAAAATATAAAATATTCTTTCTTTTAATAGAATCTATATACACCTAAAAATGACATGATTCACATTCTTCTAAGTTAATTAAATATCAAAATATTTAATTATCTCTTCTAAAGTCAAAATTAAATAAAATCCTTTATTTAATTTAATTCCTCCAAATAATTCAATAATTCTTAATTATTTAATTAAATCAAATTCATTCTTCCAAATTTAAATAAATCAAATCAAATTTATTTAAATTCTCTCAATCTCCACAAATAAAATAAAATAAAATATTTTATTTATTCTTCCAAAATCATGCACAACAATTAAATAAATTTATTTATTTAATTTGCTTTCTTCTAAATTCTTCAAATATTCTTCCAAATCTTCTAAAAATAAGTCTTCTTATCCATGCACACACAATTAAATAATTTATTATTTAATTTCTCTCAAATCATGCAAAAGCAAATCTCAAGTTGAGTTATCTATTCAATCAACCTTGTTTTTATCAATATCTCTTAAATTAGAAGAAAGCTTTCTAATTTATGAAAAGCATGTCTTATCTTTAGAAAAGAAAGCAGTTAACTCAAATAAAACAACTTTTGTGTGACACTTGTCTTCTTCTTATTCGTTGCACATTCCTCAATTGTTCTCAACTGTTGATATTTTCATTCTCTCTATACCGTTGATCTTCACTCTCTCAAGTCTATAAATTTAACCTCATTCCTCCATTTCATTCATCCAAGCTTCTAGTACCGTTACCCTACAGGAATTACAGCGCACCTTTGGCACCCTCGTTATTCCTTCGTTGCTTGTGATCACCCTTGTTACCATGCATTATGCATCATCACCATAGCCATTCACACTCGACATTCTTGAACAAAGCAAAGAAGTGCTCTCTGAGGGCATCATTCATACTTTCAAAGAACAATTTGTGATAGGCGAACAATGAAAGTTTCAATCTGAGGAAGGTTTGCATTGTATTGTTCATTACTTTATTTGATTAATCTCCTTAGTTTCACTATTTCATTAAGTTTGGGTATCTGTTATTGTTTATTTATTGATATTCATTGTTGATCCAATTTACCGTTACATTGATGGGGGAGCTGGTTTAAATATTTGCACATTGAAGCTAGTCCTTACATTGGGGTTCTCTGAAAATGTAATTGATCAAAGAAAGAAGATAACTATCAAAGCCTATGATGAAGAGGAGAGAACTACAAAAGGAATAGTGGTGTTTCCCATACAAGTGGGACCGATAATCAAAGATGTTGTGTGCCAAGTCCTAGATAGGGAGCTCACCTATAATATTCTTCTAAGAAGACCATGGATTCATGCCATGAAAGTTGTGCCGTCTACTTAACATCAATGCATAAAATTCCCTCATAACGGCAAGCAAATCACCATCCAAGGTGACCCTAACCCCTTTCAGCATTGCAACTCTATCCTTTCAAAAACTAAGTGCATCATACCAAAAAATAGAGCATCCACATCCCCTATCCCGCAGCTTGATTCTACCGCAGAAGCCTCCTCATCAAGGCCCAAAGAGCAGAAAATCACCATCAAAGAGACAGGAGTTGGGGAATACTCCATAGAGCACAACCTCAATCTAGCCAAGCTACCTTTATCTCCTAGATCCTTTGGTCGACCCAAGCATTTTCCAAAGCCATATGCTCCTCCTATGCCTCCCACAAGTCCCTTTGTAAAATGGGGGACCCTATCAGATGAGACAGAGGAAAGAGATGTCCTACAATGACTTTATACTAAAGAAGAGAACACACAACATGAACCACCTAGACTCCCAATAGAGATCTATGGGCGAGGTGAATCTATCCTACATAGAATGGGTTACGAAGGACAAGGCCCCATCAGCCTAAGAAGAGAAGGAATCATAGAACCCATTCAACCTTCTTCATCCTCATTGGCTAGAAATACAAAAGGCCTAGGATACACAGGTAAGGGCAAAGCTAAAGAAAATTCTTGTCTAGTGGAAACGATCCATACACTTCAAGTGGACAGTGACACAGATTCTAATGAATATGAGTGGGATGAGCTGATAGAGCATTCTTACGATGATAAAGGTCGATACCATTCAAATTTACAGCCCCTACCGTGAGGGACAAACACTACTACATAGACCAATAGAGTCTAATTTGCCTATCTCTGAGAATATGACTTTCGAGGAAGGTTTGGGTTCTATCGCAATAAATAACCTGGAGGAAAGTACCATCCCAAACACTCTCCCTCCCAATACTCCTAGCATATCCATCGAAACTATCAACGAATCAGATCTATCCTCCAACTCCCTTCCCCTTGTACATCCTAAGCTTATCAACTGGGATCTACGAGGAACTCCTCAACTAGATATGTTCCAAAACGACGATGCCTATATTGACTACATGGAACTTAGGGACCACCTACCCAAAGGGGGATCATAAAGTTGGTTTCTTTATTGAACTTAATACCATGGCTTACTTCAGAGAGGGTGCTAAGAATTCCAGTTGCAAAAATATCAAAATAAAAACTAGATCTGACGGTGAAAACTGCTCTACGGCAGTGTCAGATCCCAAAACAGTAAAAAGAAAGGATGTATCCAAAGGTGAAAACCCAACTGTGGCACCTGACGATGGAAGGCTTGACACTCTCCCTAATGACATGCACCAGGAGAAGTCTAAGATTGTTGTGGAACCCACAGAGCTAGTTAATATTGGAACAGAGGAACAGCCTAAGATCATTCACTTTGCTAAATCTCTCACCCCACCAGAGAAGACCAAGTTTGTACCATTCTTCAAGAGAAAGCAAGTCAATTTTGCTTGGTCATACACAGATATGCCAGGGTTAGATCCAGATTTGATTCTACATCATCTTCCATTAGATCTAGGAGTGAAACCAATGAAACAGAAGCTTAGAAAGTGCATCCACACATAGCACTGCTTGTGAAAGAAGAACTCAAGAAATTACTAGATGTAGGATTCATCAGAGCTATAGACTATCTAGAATTGGTCTCCAACATAGTACCAGTGTCCAAACCAGATGGCTGAGTTAGACTATGCAATGACTTCAGAGATCTAAATAAAGCTTGTTACAAGGATGATTTTTCGTTGCCAAATATAGATATCATAGTCAACTTGACAGCAGGGAATACCATGTTGTCTCTCATGGATGGCTTCTCGGGATACAATCAAATCAGGATAGAACCAGAAGACTAGCACAAAATAGCTTTTACTTTTCCATGGGGCACTTTCTATTGGAACGTCATGCCATTTGGGCTAAAGAACGTAGGAGCCACATATCAATGTGCTATGACCACTATATTTCATGATATGATGCATGTCACCATGGAAGATTATGTAGATGATATCCTAGCAAAGTCACTCACAAGAGAATCACATTTGGATGTGTTAGAGAAAGTCTTTTAGAGATTAGAACAATTCAAATTCAGGTTGAACGCAAAGAAGTGTGTGTTCGGAGTCACCTCAGGCAAACTCCTAGGTTTTATTGTATCAGCAAATGGAATAGAGGTGGACCCCACAAAAGTCAAGGCTATCATGGACATGCCACCACCTAAGACTCTTACACAACTCAGATCACTACAAGGCAAGCTACAAGCAATCTGTAGATTCATATCACAACTGGCAGACAAGTGTCAACCATTCAGTCATCTCCTAGACAAGAACATTCCATTCAGATGGGATGAGAAATGCGAAGAGACATTCAACAAACTGAAAGAGTATCTTATGAATCCACCTATTCTCATGCCTCCCATCCAAGGGAAACCATTAATACTCTACATATCTGCTACACCTATAGCTCTTGGGGCTCTCCTAGCACAACAAGATTATGAGAATAAAGAAAGAGCCATCTACTATATCAGTCACACATTGGTGGGCTATGAGTTGCAATACTCTCAAATAGAAAGGTCATGTCTTGCGGTAGTTTTTGCTTCCCAAAAACCCTGACACTATATGCTTGCACATCTAGTCAAACTCATTGCAAAAATAGATCAACTGAAATACCTACTAAGCAAAGTAGCTCTCATAGGTCCCTAGCCAAATGGGTAATTCTCCTAAGCGAATACGACATTGAGTATGTAGACAAAAAAGCTATCAAGGGACAAGTCATTGCTGACTAGCTAGTAGATGCACCAATATAGGATACCACACCAATGCAATTTGAGTTTCTGGATGAATCATTATTCAATGTCTCAACACATTCCTGGACACTTTACTTTGATGGATCCTACACAAACCATGGATTGGGGGAAGGAATCTTGTTTGTAACTCCTCATGGTGACACTATACAGAAGTCTTACTGATTGTTATTCCCATGCACCAATAAAATAGCATAATATGAAGCCTTAGTCATTGGCCTCAAGATGGCAACATATTAGAAAATCAAAGAGCTACATGTCTACGATGATTCTCAACTAGTGATAAATCAAGTTAATGATGATTACCAAACCAAAGATGAGAAGCTTATCCCATACAAAAGGATGGTGGATGACTTTAAGGAATACTTTGTGATTATATCTTTTGAGCAGATACCTTGTATTGAGAACAAAGTAGCAGATGCCATGGCGACCGTTGCCTCTCTTCTAGAGATACCAGAAAGTGAGTCACAGTATGAGTTCTTAGTGGAAACTATTCGACAACCAGCTTATGATCTACCAGAAACCCATTCCATATGCCTTTTAGTTGGATCTAATTCACCTTGGTACGGTAAGTTTTACACTTACCTCAAGGACAACACCTTCCCACCTGACTTATCTTCAAACTAACAATGAACCTTTATACGCCAACCCTCTCGCTATACCATTATTGTCGACACCTTATACCGACATGGTCTAGATGGTACTTTACTCCATTGTTTAGAACGAGAAGAATCCTTAACCACCTTACAAGACGTGCACAAAGGGATTTGCGGAACACACTCTAGCGGTCCTTCCTTAGCCAAGAAACTCATACGTTTGGGTTATTACTGGCCGAACATGGAAACAAATTCATATCAGTTTGTAAAGAAGTGCAATCAGTGCCAAATACATGGGAACCTGATACATGCACTAGCTCAAGAGTTGAGACCTTTAACGACACCTTGGCCCTTTTGCCAATGGGGACTTGACCTTGTGGGAAAGATCCATCCACCCTCATCAAATGGCCATAAATTCATCATAACCGCCACTGAGTACTTTACCAAGTGGATTGAAGCCGTTCCCCTCACAACCATCATAGGTAAACAAATCTCCTCATTCATCCTGAATTACCTCATCTGCAGATACGGAATTCCCTCATCCATTATCACAGATAAAGGAAGACCATTCAAAAACTAGGATGTCCAAGAACTCTGTGACCGATTCAAAATCTAACATCGTTTCTTCACACCCTACTACCCCCAGGACAACGGTCAAGCTGAAGCATCCAACAAGACCATCTTGAAACTCCTCAAGAAGATTGTCAACAATGCTGGCCGTGATTAGCACATCCAACTCAATCCCACTCTATGGACCTACAGAACCATCATACGCACTCCCACAGGTGCTACCCCTTACACCCTTGTCTATGGCTCAGAAGCTATCCTTCCCATTGAAATTGAGTTACCATCTCTTAGGGTGTGGTTAAAAGGTCTCATATCAGATGAAGAATACAGAGTTTCCAGATTGCAAGAACTAGAGTTGCTAGAGGAAAGGAGATAGAAAGCCTTTGACCATCTCAAAGCATATCAACAGATGATTTCATGAAGCTATAACCACAGAGTTCACCCAAGAATCTTCAAGGTTGGAGATCTAGTACTTAAAGAGAATCCCTGCAATCAATAGGATAGGGAAAAGAAGGGCAAGTTTGAACCCAACTGGCTTGGGCCTTATGTGATCATAGCTGCTTATGGATCGAGGGCATATTAGTTAGCAACATCAGAGGGTAAGCTGTTGGATGACCCAATCAACAGCATGCACTTCGTCGGTTCTATACCTAGGAGAACCCCAATGTAAGGGGGGCATAAAATACAAAAAAAATAAAAAAATACAAAAATACAAAAAAAATCAAAAAATCAAAAAAGAACAAAAAAAATCATCCTTTGGTGAAAACATGGCAATCAGGCGCCTTGGATAGGTATCGTGATGAAAACCTGGAAAATAGGCATCATGTTTGCTTTCTAGATTTTGTGCAAATAAAAGCAAGTGGTGAAAACCTAGTAAACAAGCATTACTTATGATAAACTGCTTCCTCCATCCTTGGGAAACCAATTACCTTGTGTCCATTCTTCCTCATTTCCCATTTGATCCATATCCGTTCCATAATAAAGAACCCATCGATAACCTATCATGGCTTGATACTCTATCTCTTTGTTGCCTTGTCAACCAAGGTTTTATCCCATATCCTGTCCATAGTGTCAGCCTAGTAGAGTGTCTCTCATTGGTCTCCATGGTCCAAGTCCATGAACTATGTTGCCTCTGTGTCATCACGTAGGCAAGGCCATACTTTCTATGCGCCCTCGAGGCTCCCACGGTCCCATTTCTTGTCATCTTTCTTGTTGTCTTTCTTCTAGTCCATCCATAGTCCATTAGGGTTTACCCCAAACTACGTTGCCTCTGCATCATCACGTAGGCAAGGCCATTTAGCAATGAGGCCCCGAGGCACTAGGTCAGTCCCTTAGGGTCCGTCTCACCAATAGGATTGTGAAATCTTCTCACCAGGCAAGCAAGTGCAAGCAAAACCCGCTTTCAAGCAGAAATCCTGACGCAGGACATTAACCTATCCAAAGCAAAGCAAATTCCTAAGGCCTTCTAAATTATTTTACCCAAATTATGGCAAGAAACAAACACATCTAAATGCAAAAATGTTTTGTGGATGGGAAACATAGTTAAGGTACAAAGTCTTGATTTTTTGCTATCATGCCTTCCTATGCTACTCGACGATGCCAAAAGCTAGAGATGCTATGATGGGGGCATGATTCTTTTCTTTGTCTATTGTTTGTGGATTAAACTTTAGTAATGTGAAGCCTTGTCTAAGGACATCATCGGCAAAAGATCATCGAGGACATCAAAGGTCTAACATGAACGGGGGCAATCCTTGTCTGTTGATACGCAAGAAATACTCAGGTCATCTCGGTTCAATTATACCTTGATGCTTGTATTAACTTGCTAAATCAAAATCCATGTAATCAATGCTTAGGTCATCTCGGTTCAATTATACCTAGATGCTTGTATTAACTTACAACATTCGGAAAAAGGTACCCAAAAAAAAATTGCCCAATGATGAAATAAGCACTTCAAAATACTTGCACCATCAAGATGTCAAAATCAAACCATTCATTATACATCCATTTATACATCCATACATCCATATTCCATGCAATAAAAGATCCAAACAATGCAGAGTAACAATACAAAGTCAAGCTTGTGAATATTTCTATTGAGTCATTCTTCTATCAAATCAACATTCTATCTATCGTTGTGGTCCATTCTTCTCAATTTAGTCAACCCAAGTAGTGATTCAAATGCAAGTCCATCCTTACTCCATACCAATCAAGTCAAGTCAATCTTGCACAAATGATCCAATCACAATCAGTGGTCTTGATCCTTGTCTGGTCATAAACCAACTCGATCAGAATCAATCAATTGTCTTATATAGGATGTTACATTGTTGAAATCAGACCAACACACGTGTCTTACACAACATGCTTCATTTCCTGAAACTAGACACTATCTTTCATGTTTGCTCTAGGGATCTATCATTCCCCACCATGACAACATGTCTGCCGTGTTGGTCTAGGGATATATTGTTCCCCACCATGACAACACTGTCGTATATCGTTATCAGTATATCATTGGTTTACCACTTGACAGGGGCAATACCTTGTTTGTTCTTATATCATTTGTGCATACTTGCTTACTTGTTTGTGTGTGTTATCATTTTATCTTGCATCACGTATCATTCATCTCTTTCTTCACCCTAACTTGTTTCTCCTTCTTCTTCGTGAGATTGTCCATCTCTCGTCCTTCTGCCTTCTTCTTGTCCAATCTCCTGAGGGGGCATCCTATCGTCATAACTTGTACCAGGGGCAAACTGGGGCATGTATCATTATCAGACTATTTATTCTTTGACAGAACGCTATAAACTACACTGCATCAAAGAGGGGCAAAATATATACACCTAAAAATGACACGATTCACATTCTTCTAAGTTAATTAAATATCAAAATATTTAATTATCTCTTCTAAAGTCAAAATTAAATAAAATCCTTTATTTAATTTAATTCCTCCAAATAATTAAATAATTCTTAATTATTTAATTAAATCAAATTCATTCTTCCAAATTTAAATAAATCAAATCAAATTTATTTAAATTCTATCAATCTCCACAAATAAAATAAAATCAAATATTTTATTTATTCTTCCAAAATCATGCACAACAATTAAATAAATTTATTTATTTAATTTACTTTCTTCTAAATTCTTCAAATATTCTTCCAAATCTTCTAAAAATAAGTCTTCTTATCCATGCACACACAATTAAATAATTTATTATTTAATTTCTCTCAAATCATACAAAAGCAAATCTCAAGTTGAGTTATCTATTCAATCAACCTTGTTTTTATCAATATCTTTTAAATTAGAAGAAAGCTTTCTAATTTATGAAAAGCATGTCTTATCTTTAGAAAAGAAAGCAGTTAACTCAAATAAAATAGCTTTTGTGTGACACTTGTCTTCTTCTTATTCATTGCACGTTCCTCAACTGTTCTCAACCGTTGATCTTCTCATTCTCTCTATACCATTGATCTTCATTCTCTCAAGTCTATAAATTCAACCTCATTCCTCCATTTCATTCATCCAAGGTTCTAGTACCGTTACCCTGCAGGAATTACAATGCACCTTTGGCACCCTTGTTATTCCTTCGTTGCTTGTGATCATCCTTGTTACCATGCATTACGCATCATCACCATAGCCATTCACACTCGACATTCTTGAACAAAGAAAAGAAGTGCTCTTTGAGGGCATCATTCATACTTTCGAAGAATGATTTGTGATAGGCGAACAATGGAAGTTTCGATCTGAGGAAGGTTTGCATTGTATTGTTCATTGCTTTATTTGATTAATCTCCTTATTTTCACTATTTCATTGAGTTTGGGTATCTGTTATTGTTTATTTATTGATATTCATTGTTGATCCAATTTACCCTTACAGAATCATTTTAGATATGAAAGAACATAAAATTTTAACAAAAAGATTATATAAATAGAATACGAAAAGAGTAAAAGGTATATATACTTATATAAACTAATATCAAGCTGTACATAAATATTGACAAGAAAGGAAAATAAAGAAAGTATAATAATACTATATGTATAAGTAAAAGTTGGTTTAATGATGAAGAAATTTACATTTTCTCAGCAATACATTAAATACTCACAAACTCACAGAAATGCATTATTTTTTAAGAGACTTTAAAAGAAGTATATAACCATAATACATCATATGTTAGATTAGCATTGATTTCCAGGTAATAATGCTTAGTAGTGTTAAATGATGAAATAAAGGTATAGTCTTCCTTATAAGTTCTAGAGTTTATAAAGCTACTATTGCATATGTTAAACCAAGTTTTGAATTTTATGATACCATCTTGTGTTTGTAAGTTCAAGTCACCAAACTACGAAGCCTCTGCGCTACGTGTATAGAGGCAAGGCCATCATGGATGAGCCCCCGTGACATTAGGTCAGCTCCTTAGGGCCTTTAGCCTAGTGATCTTGTGCATTGATATCTTATAAGTTTATTTATCAATTTTGTAGGACTAATGTCTATATTTAGTTGTGTAGATTCAAGATTGTTACCTATGCAGGGTACTAGTGCTAAGAAAGTGTTTTCCTACCTTGTGAATGGATGAGCATAGGGGAGCTTACTGTAGTTGTGTATAACTGTATAAGAAATGTTTAAATATTGATTTTATTATGATAAATGATACAAAATTTATGTCTAATGTATAATTGTATCCAATGTTGGTTGTACATATGGTATATCAGTTAAAATTTTTGTGTTATGGTCTTTTCTATTTTGAAACTAGAGTTAACATTTGGCATTAAAGTATGATATTAATCTATGTTTTGTGGTTCATGCTCAAGCGATACAGTTTGGGCATGACAAAGGAGAAGACATCTAAGTATTGATCCCTAAGTGTTGATCTAGAGAAGTTGCTAAGTGTGATGTGAAGATTGCTAAGTGTGATGAGGAGGAGAACAACAAAGAATAAAGATGCATTTATGTTGGTCTAGAGAAGACCAATGAACCAATTACTCTGCAAATTTGCCTAAGTTATGGTGTACTGTCTTCAATGTTCAGGGAACCAGCTTCTTGGTCCGCATTCCTCCACTATGAAGGATCTTACTATGCAGTTGTACGGTGTTGTTGGTATATACTAATGGAGTCTAAATCCAAAGTTTTAGGTCTTGAATCCCTCCAAAGGGAAAGGTATAACTGACAGAGTATCAAACTTTGTAATGACAGTACCAATGGCATATTGGAATGCTCCCCATTCCATCTCAATTGAACGTTTTACTATGTGGATTTGAGGATAAGTTTATGGATGTTAGAAGTGTGTTGTCTCCAAGTGGTAAGTATTTTTTTGTCTGCATGTTGAGTTGTGAACTAACAGATAGTTCATTCTATTGCTACTTCACCAGTTGAGCTGACCTAAAGGTGTTGAGGTTGTGTGGAATTGATTCATGAATGGAACAAAGTCATAGGAGTAAAAATAGGTTATGTCAACCTATCTAAATGTGCTACATGCTTTGGTTCTCTCCATAAAGCGTATAGAGTTGAGTTTTGGGCTAACTAAAAAAGAAGTTACATGGCACATCTATCATGCCAACCTGTTTGATGTTTTTCTAGATTGCGGTATATAAACAAGAATAATTCTTGTGTGGAAGGGTGAGTGTTGATGTAGAAGAGATAAGTGTAACTTGTGGGTGGGATAAATCTAATACAGAGAAGGATAAGATAATATTGTGGTGAATATGAAGTGTGCTAAGTCAGTATTTTGAGCCTCAGTGGAATTGTATCTTCAACATAAGTCAGATGCATTACTAGAAGTTTATATTTTGGTAGTGAGCCATCCTTTCTTCTATCTCTTTCTATTCAGGATAGTGAGTCCTTTGGTAGTGAGCCACCTATAGTGAGAATTCTCTTTTGGATAGTGAGTCCACCAATTGTATCAACCTTAACTAGTTGCATTATTAATATATTGTGAGCTAATCCTCACCGTGGTTTTTCCCTTGTTGGGTTTTCCACGTAAAAATTTGGTGTTCATGTGTTATGTTCTTTAATGGTTGATTTCATGCTTTCCTTCTTACTGCAAATTAATTATGCTATGTGGAATGAAGGTTTAAATGATTAAGTGGTTTCAGAGAATATTGATTCACCTCCCCCTCTCAGTATTCTGGGTGTTCAACAGAGGTATAGTGTGGGTCAAAGATAAATATAGATAACAAAGTAACAATAAATTGACATATATGAGTGTTACCTTTTTCTGAAGTGCCAAAATGGTGATGATGATGAGATTAACAAGGCCTAATATGGGGAATAATTATCTCATGAAGGCAAAGGATGAGATGGATTATCCTTGATATGGGGAACAATGTATCCTACGAAGGCAAAGAGTAAGAGAGTGGTTGTCATGTTTACAAATGATTCAACTAATGCATGTTATCAAGGTTACATTTGGATCTTCACTAGAGTGTTTAAGTTTTATGTTTTGGATGCAAAACCTATAGGTGTGAGGCCATTGGACTTGCAAGTGCATGAATCTCAAAAGTGGGAGAGAAACTCATCCGAAGCATTAAATCAGCAATAGGGACAATGTCAAGAGCCTTTTCCAAAGCAAGGAACAATCCATTTCCCCTAGTGTATGGCAAGGTCAAAGGTGTGGATGTAATAAATATGAGTGGAATGGAAGAATAGTAGGTGCATGGTAGATTAGGTGATGGTATGAAGATGACCTAATAGATAACAAAGTCCAACTTATATGCATGGTTCTTATGAGTAGGTTTTCACTGCAGTACTTGTCCAGTGCACCACAAAGAGTGATTTTCACCATAGGATGATTTATTTATCTTTTCCTTTTCTAATTTTTTATTTTTGTATGTTTGACAATTTTTTTATTTTTATGTATTTTTCAATAATTTTTTTTGTATCTTTTGACAATTTTTTTATCTTTTGTATTTTTGAATTGGGATATTTCATGGATTAAGCATGGAAGTGTTTGAGATGGATGATGTTAAAAGTTTCATCAAGCTCTTGACCATCTAGGGTAGCTAGATGATAAGCACTTGAACTGTATTTGGTGGTGATGACATATGGACCCAACCAATTAGGTTCAAAATTACCCTTCTTTTCTCGGTCTTGACTAATGTTCTTTTAATTTTGTTTTAGTACTAGATCACCAATCTTAAATTCTTGAGGTCTGATTCTCTTATTGTACCTTCGATAGAGATGATTCTAATAATCTTGTCGATTGTTAGGGTGATGAGGTGCTGCTCATCAAGTAGCTCTAATTCATCTAGACATGCAACCTGATACTCTTCATGATCAATGAGGTCACACAAGGAGATGTGAAATGATGGGAGTGTTAGTAAGAGACACTACTCCGGTATGGACTTGTATGTTGTCATTGATGGTAACAAGGGAAACAAGGCCCAGAGATCTTATCAGCATGATAGGAAGACATAACTCTGGAAGGTCACATTGGAATTTAGGTCTGGTTGGCAGAAATGGCTAAGTATGGGCATTTATAGAGTAGAGGACAGCAAGTGGGTTAGTATGCTTCTGCAGATGATGATCTAGAAATATGGTCTTGGTATGATGTTCTTAATTGTTTGATGGTGTTATGCTCCAGAGATTAAGTCTTGACTTCCTCTAGAAGTCATTTGGAAGAATTATCTAAGTCCAAGTGAACAAAGGTATAGCAGAGACAGTGAACAAGGCACATTATAATGGAATGCATTCCTCTGTAGGTGAGTACTTTGTTATGTGGTTTTAAGGTGTTTTAAACACTTGTATGAAGTGTCTAATTCCAGAGTTGTGAGATTTGATGTCCACTAGAAAGATAGTTGCAACCTACTGAGTATCTGTATAGTGTCTGATAGAGTTTGACAAAGATAGAGTTTGAGTTCTGATGGTCCACATTCCCTTGCAAGATGATATCATGCCTTGTGGTTCTGAGGGTAAGATTGAGAATGTGTGAAGAATCCTTGATATGATTTTGGAAGTGTTTTGTGATCCGCAATAAAAGTTGTAAGTCTACAGATGAACCCATTAAGCATGCTCTTAAGGAACATGCCAACTAGTATGATAAATCATTGTGTGGAGAAGAGATAGTGTGTGAAAGATCTATTTGAGTGATTGAATGATTAGAACCAACCTATATGAACATGTTTGGGCAAAGATTTGGGTATGTATAACATATAGTGCATTGGATTGAGTCGACAAACTACATCTTTCTATACATTACACATTTCACTTCTTGTATGCCGACCTGATTATGGATCAAATCATGATACGGATATATAAGAGTGATGAATTTTGGTTGAAGTGGTGTGGATGTATGGTGGATGATGCAAATATGTCAATAACAAATTAGTGACATAGATCAATGATGATGAAGACTTGGGATTCAAAATTCAGTTGATGCACCTTGGCATATTGACAGATGCTTATGCAATATTCCTTTTCATATACTATTTCATTTGTATTTGGCAGTGAGTCTTTCTTCATCAAGGCAGTGAGCCTCCAATAGGGTTTAATAGCCCTCAGGGTTTAACATCCCTTATTGTAATCTTTCTAGGGTTAGGGTTGAGGCAGTGAGCCTACTACACCTAGTTGTACTTCATGGTAGTGAGCTAGCATGTTCTAGGCCCATGGAGTGACCAAGCCTGAACATCATTATTTGTAAAGATTGCAATATATATTTGAGAGTTAATCCTCTCCATGGTTTTTCCCTCTTTGGCTTTTCCACATAAAAATACCAGTGTCCATGTGTCATGCTTCTATGGTTGTTATTCATTTGCATGTTGTGCTCTTGTTTAATCAATAATTGGAAATGGTTAAAAGAAAAGGTTTATAGAACATTGATTCACCCCCCCTCTCAGTGTTCTTGATATTCAACAATTGGTATCAAAGCCAAGTTCCTTGGAAAAAGTCTAACAGCTTAAGGAAGATCTAGAAATTATGAAAGCAACAAGCAACTAGAAGTAGCTCTTATGGATCTTAAAAATTCTGAAGCATAAGTTAGGGATCTGAAAAAAAACTTGCAACAAGCTTTTGAATGCATCTCAAAGCTAAAAGAGCAAGTCAAGAAATTTAAAGACAAATACAAAGAAGTCAATGATTAATTGATATCAGCAAATGAAGCCCTAAATGATTTGGAATAAGAAGTTATAGAAAGAACAAGAGCAGAAGATGTTCTAAATTTAATTGTGAAGAACACATCAGAAGATTGTGCAAAACTTGAAAAAGAAATTGTAAGTTGAAAAATAGACCTGGAAAAGGCCAAAAGCTTTGAAGAAAAATTTAAGATAAGTATTGCAAAGCTTGATGAAATGATTGCTAGCCAGAAGAGTGTTGATGACAAGCAAGGTTTGGGATTTGAGAAAGGAGAAAATTCAAAATCTGGTCAAATAAACAATGAGTCAAGGCAAAACATAGGTTTCTAGTTTAGAAATCAAAGAAGAAGACCTAGAAGATCTCCGGTCAGATAGCCAAACGCTCAGAGGTACCCATCCTTCAATGGTCACTGTTATAAATGTAATAAGTATGGTCATAGGACTACTCAGTGTAGAAGTAGAATGAATCAAAATGTTCAATCCTTCTTTGGTAAATGTTTCAATTGCAACAAGATTGGTCATAATGCAAATGAGTGTAGAAGTGTGTCAAGAAATATGTCAAACTATTCTAGGAATGGTCAATTCTTCAATGGCAAGTGTTTCACATGCAATAGATTTGGACACATGACTAATCAATGCAGATCAAGGATGAATTCATTCAGAGGAAGAAATCAAGGACAAGGAAACATTGTGTTGTAATTGCAACAAATTTGGACATGTTGCAAGATTTTGCAGAAGCAAGAATATGAAGAGAAATTACTATGCTGAAGAAAGAAAAATAGAGTAGAAGAATGATAAGGGAAAAGAAAAGGTTGATCCAATGAAAACCAAGAATGAGATGAGTATGATCTGGATTAAAAAGGATGTAAATGAGGTTAAGGATGGATCCACACCAGCATCTGGTGTAGACACTTCCTCTGGGAAGTAAATTGAGAGCTATGGCTCAGGGGAAGTAATGTTGAAAATCCAAATCCCCTAGCCAGAAAGTGGGTACCAGAATCGGCAGAAAAGTGTATGATGAAATCTGATGTGACACAACTCTTAAAAGAAAATTTGAAAGAAAAAGGGTCAATACGGCATATTGCGGAGCAATCCTAATCGATTGTATTCTACAATGAAGAGTTTTAACAACTTTTTGGGAATGAGCATTTATGATGACTTAGGTTAAGTCATGCATAGGATAAAAGGAAATCTATTAAGTCTCAAAATCACTTTGGAATTAGAGATATTAGGAATTCAGAGAGATTGAAGCTGAATTTGAACAACGACGACCAAGATTTGAGGCGATTGAAGTATTTCAGAGAAAGGAAACCCTAACTCAGTGAAACAAGGTATTTATCTAACTATGAATTTGTTGGAAAGAAATGGAAAACCCTTTAGTTGTTGATATCATTGAGCGTCCATGACCCAAATTCAAGAAATATCCTCACAAAGCAACTGAAATTGATCAAATGGGTGCATTCTCGAGTATACCAAATAGAGTTTTATATGTGGAAGATGTTAGGGCATATATTCATGTAGCCCTAGATGAGCATGGTGACAACAGATTCACAGACTTATATAAAAATCATTTAAGTGGTGATCACTTCCACCTGAAGGAAGAATACAAAATCTTGAAATAAAAGAAATTCATCTAATATGCAATGTTTCTTGCATTTGCTAAGGACGAATGGATTCGATACGTGCTAAGTAGGATTCATGATGAGTTCATGTGGTTAGGGAAGGGGCAACCCTTTAAGATAACAAAGGATGTAATTTAGGCAGTCACTAGTCTAAACTCCACCGGAGGTGTGCCATTATTGAAAGCGATCAAGAATCAAATGGTTACAGATGCCACTGGAGCCCAATTTGACAAAAGGGCAATGACAACAAATGATATTATTGATCCTATGGTAAAGTTTGCCTCAATGGTCATGTTGATGTATAAAATTGCACAAGTTTTAGTACCAACATGGGAAGTTTCAAGAATGTCAAACTGACACTTGAAACAACCTCCAGATTTTAGGGAAGCTGACTCTTCCTCTTTAATGGGATTTTGGGAAAGGGGCAAAAAAAATAAGATTACACATACAATATAAAAGAAACTACTAGGGCAATGTGCTAGACTTATATCTATTCCAACAATAGCATAATGATTACATCCTTATGATTTAGCTATGTTAAGGAGCAAATGAAGCATGATCAACATAAACAGATTATAAACAGACTTAGAATCAAAGGCCAAACTCAGAAGATTTATGCAATGACACAGAAAATATCACCAATAGCACAGAACAGAGCTTCTTTCATTAATATATTTATAAAAATACAAAAGGCATAGAGACATGCATAGATCTATCTACTTTTTGCTTAGAAACAACTATAAAAGGCTAAAATGATACAATCCGGTCGCAACAATAATCTCCTTGTATATCTCTATGTAATATATATCTTCTTTTACAAAAGTTTCCTCCTATTTATAAAACAAGATTGGGGCTTAAAATATATCCAGTCCTTAAGATCCACAACCATCTACAACCATATCTGGAACTTAACTGGAACTTGAACATGCACAAAATCCATCTGAATCTACAACTGTATTCTTCTTGTGCACCGATTGGCTGAATGTAACAAAAAAAATAGCTCTATAACTTCCAGATCCATTGAGACACATGGTGCTATCCGCTAGGTTCTAACAGCTCCAAAAAATATGTGACGTGGCATTCTCTGATCAATTGGGCTAGGCTTCTCTTTGATATCAGAGAAAATACATAATAGTGCGACACTTGGCACTTTCCACCTCTTTCTCCTGGTTAATACGTGGCACCTTCTGAGAGCCTCAAAATGGAACAGATGGCACACTCACGTGCATTTAAGTGCTTGTTTTATTTCTTTACCTTCAAACACCTGTGGGTGCAACATGTGGCATGCTCCGCTACTTAGAAACTTTACTCATAATATATCTTGGGGCCCACCATACAATACTCTGTCACTTCAAAAGTTTCTTAATAAAAAGGGACATGCGACCGCTTCTGCATGGTGCACATTTAAGATGCTAATTTCAAACAAAACCTTTCCTTAAAGACTTGTGGTGGCAATACGTGGTGCACTCTGCACACAAAAAGAAACTTAATAAAGAGAAATAGGGTCAAAGATACATGGTGCATTTCGCAGCACTTGGGAACTACGAACCATGAAGAAGACATGCGGCACCATATGCAACACTTAGAAACTATTCTTTCTTCTTTGAAACTCCATTCCATGTGGGAGCTTCACGCATGGTTCATGAGCATCTTTTGTTTTAGGTTCTCAAAACCCTGCCATGCTGACACGTGGCACGTTCTGCTCACAACAAAAATAATAAAAGAAACCAGGGCTACAAAACTAGAAATGGAACTATCAGTTGCGATCAAGAAAAAATCAAAATGTGGAGTTTTAACTCTATAGTTCTTGGTGACCAAAAGGGACTCTATGCCTATCATAGAAAAGGAACCTCGAAAGCATATGAAATGATTCAAAAAAAACCAAAATTGTACTTCCATCACCTAGAGAATTACAATTTATGTAAAGCAACCTGATACACAGACCACTCTGAGTCTGACAACCCTTGTTTCTTTTGCAAATCCTAGAAAGAAAAATCTAGATTAATAACATCCCTGTGAGAAAAAGACTAAAGAAATTGCACCACTGCATGCAACTGGAACTCGAGCCAAGCCATGGGGAGGAGAACTGTTTCCACTTCTTGCATGCTCAATGAATCACCCAGACCCTAAAAAATAGCCTAATCATTTTGTTTTTGCAGCAAGAGAGCCTTAATTTCATCAGTCATTAAAACTGTACTATTATCTGGAAAGGGAGATGGAAGACCTAGCCGTACCAACTCTTCAATGTGGCCCTTCATATCCTTGACACCTTCTTTCACAATATTAAGAAGTGTCTTGCAATTCATGGCAGCTTCATTACAGCTCAATACTTCATTTACCTTTTTAGCTACAATCATCCTATCATCTACTCCTACAACTGACAAATCTTCATCCGTAGTATCATAAAGTTTCTGCAATAAAAGTTGAGAGTTAGAGACTCTCAAAGAAATAGTAGACAAGGTCACTTCCACTGAAGACTCCACACTCTCACACAGCTGTTGAGCTTTTAACAAGAAAATAAGAACATGCTTAAGCTATAAAATCTCTTTAGAGATTCTTTGTCAGACAGATATATAAAGCTCTTTAACCATTTCCAAGACTCCTACATTTTGTGGCCTTTGACTCAGCTCAATAGTAAGCTGCTTAATCTTTTCCTGTTCTGCCATAAACTAAGCTTGAGTAGCACTGTATTGATTTTGTTCCCTTAATAGGTTCTATTGCAACTGTGATACTTCTTTCACCTTATCATTATATTTCCTTTCAGCAATGGCAAGTTCTTGCTTTGATGCAACTGCAGTGACTCTTTCCTATGCTATTTCATTCTGCAATGTTACAACATGAGCCTGAGATGCCTGGTATAATTCCAAAGACATAGTTTTTTGCAAATCTTTATTTAGAGTATCAATCTCTTTATCCTTAGCCTTGATTTCTAATTTAAGGCTATCATTTGTGGCTTTCACTTTTGCCAAATCTGCTTCTGATTTTTGCAGCTTCTTTGTCACTTTTAGGTAATCAGATGTGACAGCAGTGGTAGTTTCGTTCATCAACTCCACTTTATCCTGAGGTCTAAAATGAGCTAGGTCCATAGCTATTGCATTCATAGTATAATCCTTAGGTTTCATTTGTTCAGCAGGCTTAACCACATTAGGGGTCAAGTGGGTGATTGTTAGAGACTGCTGGATAGGGTTAAATAGTGACTTTATATGAGGAACAATAGGGGTATTTCCTTCTTTCTTTTTCTTTTTCTCCATCCTAGCCTCCCTTGCCTTCCTAGCAGCATCAACTTGTGTCTATAATGTAGGTGTACAAGCAATAAGACCTTCGGCAAAAGGATATCCCTGTGGTAAGCAATATGGAATAGTGGTGATTTTCCCACTAGGATCAATTTGAGACAAAGCCCTTCTGGGCATGGTTAGGGAAAAAAATGGTAGTGAAATGGCCTATGATGATATGGCCGGTGAACTGGTAGTAGGGGCAAAATATTGCAATGGCACAGCAGAGGTGGTAGGAGACGTGGAAGAATGGGTCATTTGGGTTGCCACTCCTATTGAAGAAGAAGTTAAAGAAGGAGAGAAATGAGAAAGGATACTTACCTGTATCACTACTATTGTTGTATGGACTTGTTGTTGTGGGGACACCAAGATATCACCTTTAGTATCCTCCTTCTGCAACACTAATTTGTGTCTTCTTTTCAAATACCAATCTTCTATATCTTTAGGATTTTCTTCCTCTATCTCTTCTTGTGACTATTAATATTTGATGAGAAGGTGCCACTCCAAGACCCCCTGATGTCGAAGCTATATGGGTCTCAAGAGATGGCGATAATGTAGCCTTCTGTTTCTCAAGGGCGCTGAGAAATTGAGGCCATGAGGCCTTAGGAGCTTGTGTGGTTATTTTCTCTACTTCCTCTACTTCCCGAGCCTTCTCTAGCTCTGCTGTCTCCTCTACCTCATGAGAGCTACTTGGAATGTTGCTTGTATCTAGGCTTGACATAGGAGTCATATGATATTCATCCCAGATTGCTTCCCATTGTTCATCTGTTTGGACACCCCCAAAAGTATGGGTGATTAAAGAAATCTCTTGCCTGTACTTCCAATAGGCAGCTATCTTTTTAGCATTCCATTCTTTTTTCTTTAGAGTTTGCCTTAGGCCTAGATTCATCAGTTTCTTGGGATCACATTCTTGCTCATTTTTGTAAAAGTTTTCCCATGGTTTGGGACCCTCTTCTGGAAGATCTTTAAGTTCAACATAAAATGCAGGGTCATCTTGCTTTGGTGACCTTCTCTGTTCCTAGAAAGGCCATTTCTCATGAACAAAAATAGCTGAAACTTTGTTATTTACAATCCATGATGCCAAGAAAGCATCAGGATCATACTTCCACTTATCTTATACTATCAGAAAACCATAAGTTGCCAATTTCCTCAATAGGGGATTCTCAGTTTCTCTCCTTTCTATTGTAATCTTTCCCTTGCTCCAAGGGACATCATACATTTTCTTCTTTCTCTTCTTATTTCCAAAATTACATTAATGATGGGCAATTGACGACCCACCTCTAAAAATGTGACCCTAGGGGTTAAGACCTTCAGGAGCAAAATAGGCTCTCCAACAAAACCATGAAGTCTGATGATTGTTGTGTGAGCACCAAAGAAATAATCACAAGGAATTTTTAAATTTGTCAAGAAGCCTCTCATACTTTCTATCATCCTATTCTCAACATCCTTAGACCCTAATTGCCCAAAAACTGGGGCTACAAAACACTCAGCAAACTCATAGGGATCTGAAGTATCTAAGAGGACATGAGTCCATGCAGACACTAGGATTGTTCTTTTACTATTTGACTCAAGGTCATACATATTTAAATTCATATATTGCTAGAAGAGACTATAATTTTGGTACAAAATCTAATGGAAAAGGTAGGCAGAATACCTAAAAATTTGATCCTAGGAGAAATTGATTAGCTAGTCAATTATAGCCTGAGAGATGTGTTCCGAGAAGTCAAAATGGTATTCTGAAGACTTGTCCACAGTTTTGAGTCTAAAAAATGTTGCCAAGTGCCAGTCATATACCCTTGCATCATCATTCTGACCAAAAATAAAAGACAACATGGAGAGAACGTCCTAAACATCGACATTAAACTAGGCTTGACCAGTAAGCAATTGGGACAACTGAGTGTTCTCCTCATCCAAATGCATCTCAATATTTAGAAAATGGACCTTACTGTGGAGACCACTCCATGTATGCTTCAACTTGGGGATTGTAGGAAATGTAGTAGTCCGGTCATAATACAAGCCCAACATATCCCAAATTGCCTTGGGGGTTATTTGGACCATGAATACACTACATTGAATTGAGGCAGTTTGGGGATGAAAAAGCTATAAACACATATCAATCAACTCTGGGTAGGGGTGGACAAAAGGAGCCACAAATTGCACCAATTGAGAAGTCCAAACCCTCATTCCAAATGTCTCAGATTCTCCTTTTATGCCCATTGGAGACGTCTCTGGTGCACTCCCTCCCAAAGATTCTTTGGATTCTTTGACAACCGAGGGTCAAAAATATTGTCTACATAATCCTTTACTTGTGTAGAGTCGATGCTCACCCCCATCTCCAAGGGCCTTGTCCTCAGATAATTTATTCTTGGTTGTGCTACTATAGATGCATAAGATTTACTACCCTTCCATTTTTTAGGTAACTCGAATAGCCCCTCTTGCGGTGACTACTCTTTTTCCATTTCTGTACCTCCTTAGGAACACTAGAAACTGTAAACAAGCCCAAATTGTCGCTAGAACTAAAGGCATGAATGAAACTTCTTGACACAGGCGATAGGAATTCGAAAGACTTGAAGCAAGGAATAGCAACTGAAACTGTTTGAGAAGTTTAAAACTTGGCTCTGTAGAGGCATTTAAATGACATATTAAATGACAAATCATATCAAATTAATGTCATTAATAGACATGCCCAAAGGACTGCTAGTGTATCATTCCAAATCTACATAGGACTGTGCATCAAATCGGCATTAAAGATAGTGATCTTTTAGAAATGATTGGGAATTTTTATTGAAGTACAAGAACCGCCTAATACCTTGGGAAATATAATTGCCAATCATGAGAGTACTGTGTTGTGGACACGTTCCTAGAACACTTATTAAAAGAAAGCAAGCAAAGCAAGAAAAAATAGGAAAGGAAACTAATGACACCTAACTAACTATGATACAAGGTCAGGTTCAAAATTAAGTGAAGTGTTTCAAAAAATCCCATTTATGGGAATCCCTTCGGGCTCTCCATCCATATTTTCTAGTTCAAACGCATTTTGTTGCTTGCAGGTGCGAGTCTTAAAAGGGCCAGTCCACAATGAATCAAACTTGCTATGTCGACCTGGCTTAGCAGCTCTTTCATTCCATTTCAAAACCAATGATCTAACTTCAAAATTTGGCTCTGAAGTTTTTCTGTCAAACCAACTCTTAATAGTATGCTGATGTTTCATCAAAGATTCATGTGCCACTTCTCTTTTTTCTTGAACTTCCAATAATTCAGCAAGAATCACCTACATTGGGCCATTCTCCTCTATCTCCAATTGTTTGATCAACTACAAAGTAGGGATCTCTATATTCAGTGGCATAAATGCACTCTTTCCATAGACTAGCTCATATGGAGACATCTTAGTTACTTGCTTAGGTGTAATTTTGTTTGCCCATAGTGCTGAATTGAGGGACATATGCCAATCTCTCTGATGATCAGCCCCCAGTCTCTTGATAAGTCTAATCAAGTTCTTATTTGTGGATTCTGCCAAGTCATTTCCTTGCGGATAATAATTTGATGAGGTCTTCAAATATATCCCATTCCTCAAAGAAAAATATGATAGTTCAGTCCCCAAAAATGCCTTAGCATTATCAGATATCACAGTGCATGGAGGACTAAAACTGGTAGTTATTCCTTCAAGGAACTCAAGAATCACCTTCTCAATAGCTTCCTTAAGTGGCATAGCTTCACTCCATGTTGTAAAATAATTGGTTGTAGTAAGAATCCACTTATATCCCTTACTAGAGACTAGGTTAATCATTCCTATAAAATATAAACCCTACTATGCAAAGGGTTCATCTACTATTATGGGACTTAGAGGCAAAGCTGCATTCCTTCTCCTTCCAGGATAGAATTGACAAGCCTTACACTCCTTGACCACCTGATGACAATCTGCAAATAATGTGGGCCAGTAATAGCTAGCTTGTGTAACCTTGATGGTAGTAGTTCTTTTTGAGAAATGTCCCCCTGAGGCTCCATGATGGAATTCATGTAACACCCTTTGAGCTTCATCTTTTTCAACACATCTTACTAGTATCCCATCAAAATTCCTTTTAAATAAAACATGATCAATTAGTACAAAATGACTTCCTTGCTATCTATAGTATCTTTTTTATCAATGGAGAGCTTATTAGGGAAAATACTAGTCCCCATGAATTGTATTTTGTCACTCACCCAAGAATCTTGTTCTATCTCTTGGAGTTTCAATACTGTTTCATCCTCTGTTTCTCCAAACATTGACATTTCAATGTCTTGGGCAATATACTGGTAGAGTCCCCTGCCTCTCACCAATTTGGTAGGCCTTACTTCTACATCATATTTGAAAATCTTGGTTATCTAGTTAGCCATTTTTGTAGTAATCTCACCTTCCATGATGTATTCTCTAACACTTGAGTGAGCTACTAATATCAAGATTTTAATTTCCTGTAACTAGATGCCTGAATTTCTTAAGATCTTTAACAATGTCATAAGCTTTCTTTTCAACGAAATTATACTTGGATTCATATTCCCTCAGTGTCCTGGAGAAGAATGCAATTGGATGCTCACCTTCTTCTTTGTCATCTTTTTGAGTTAGCACAACCGCAATACCGTGTTCTCCTCCATACACATACATTATGAAATGTTTAGAGAAATCTAGATTTCGCAATACTGGAGCAGTTGAAATAGCTTTCTTGATTTCTTCAAAAGCCTGGCTCCCCTTAGTTGTCCATTTAAAGACTAAATCCTTCTTCAGCATCAGGGTAATGGGCCTAACTAGCCCTGTGAAATCATATATGAATGTACTGACAAAATTAACTTTGCCTAGGAAAGATTGGACTGCCATTTTATTGACTGGTAAAGACAACTCCAGTATGGCTCTGACCCTCTCTAGATCAATGAAAATCCCATCATTTGAAACAATATGCCCCAAACGTTTCCCTTGAGGTATTGCGAAGACACACTTCTTGGGATTTAAAGAAATCCCAAACTCTTGACACCTCTAAAAAATAGTTTCTAAATGCTCAAAGTGATCTTTAGCATTCTTTGTGAATATAGTGAGGTCATCTAAATAGATTAGGATGATCTTATTTACGAGCCCCTTAAACACTATATCCATAGCGCACTAAAAAGTGGCTCAAGCGTTTGAGAGACTGAATGGAATTTTAGCATATGCAAAAGTTCCCCACTTTGTTGTGAACACTGTCTTGTGTTGGTCTTCATTTGCCAGCCAAATTTGATTGTATCCTGAAAAGCCATCAAGCAAGGAAAACCTTTATGATCTAGCCACTATCTATAAAATCTATTTCATGGATGGCAGAGGATAGTGATCTTTCAATGATGCTTTATTTAAGTCTCTGAAGTCTACACAGAGCCTGATGTCCCCTTTTTTCTTTCTGACTGGCACCAGATTAGATACCCAAGTTGAATGCTTAATCAAAAAAATAATTTTAGACTCTAGAAGTTTTTGTAACTCAACCACCATTAAAGGTCCAATTCTAGGATTCACTGGCCTCTGCTTTTGGTGAATAGGCTTTGACCCTTCAGGAAGCTGATCTATAGTATGTTGAATGATATCTCTGTTGTAACCATGAAGGTCATCATAGGTCCATGCGATCACTCTGTCATACTTGTTGCATAAAGAAACTAGCTTATCTCTTTCCTCCCGAGTAATGGAGTTACCTACCTTCAGCTTTCTTCCTTCGCTAACATGAATTTTAGAATAATCCTCCTTGCTTGCCTTAAACCTCCTTTAATCTATGCTGACATCATCTGGGTCGAACAGGTTCTCCAATGTTATTAAACCCCTGGGAAGTTTATTAGACTTCAATTGAATAATTTGGTCACCATATGCTTCCTCGATCTTAGGCTACAACTAGTCGGCAAACTCTCCAGACTGCTGCAGGAACAGAAGCACCTAAAGATCATTGTCCAAAACTTGCCAGTTTCAAACATTATCAGGAATTGCTGGTCTAATAATTTGACTTTTATTGCAACATTATTAATGAGTAAGTCATTTGCTAGGTCAAACTGGGAGCCAATTTGTGCCATCCTATCTGCTTCAGTATTCTAAGCTCTAGGGACAACCTTTATGTTAAAAGCATCAAAGCCATTGATCAGATCCCAAATCCTATGGAGATAAGATCTCGTTCTCACATTCTTTGCCATAGCCTTTTCTCTGATTTGTTTCACAACTAGCTCTAAATCACCTCTGACTATTAGATTCTTGATCCCTTTCTTTTTGGCCAACATTAGACCATGTACCAAAGACTCATATTCAACACCATTATTGGTACAAGCAAATTGGAAATGTATGGCCCTAAGAATTTCTTACTATTTGGGGAAGTGAGACATATACCTGCCCCTACACCATTCTTACTTCTAGCTCCATCAAAGTTCAAGGTCCAGATCTCAGAGTCTTTATTTGAATCCTCTTTCTCAGATGTCTCTTGGCTCATTACATTTGGTATTTCTTAATCCTCCTCAAATATTACATAAGTTCCCAAACCAATAGAGTACTAATTACCTAAGGGTCACTTTGCATCCTAGACATTAGCTGGTTGTTTTCTTCTTCATTCTAATCATATTCAGTCCATTCTCTCATTTCTTCAAAAAAACTCTCTCCTCCCTATTCATCATAGCATGAGATGCTTCAATTCTTGGAGCTCGTTCTTTAGTGATATGATCTTTGGATAGGGGCTCAGACAGTACCTTCATCTTTGTCCCATATTTAGTTCTTAGGATCAAATGTGACCAATCAAGTGACATGTACCCTCCTATTTTAGCTATGAAATCTCTAGACAGACATAGACCAAAGACTGGTGGAATATCAATGATTACCACATCTTGCAAGACAGTAATATTTGGACATGTATACAGCTGTAATGGGAATTTTTTTATCATTCCTATGGTTTGGATAGACTTCCCATCTAATTGCATGACCCCTTTAGCCAGTGGCTCATATTCTATTTTTAAAGCATCAGCTATTTGCTTTGGCATGACTCTAGTACTAGCCCCTGAATCTATCATTGAGTTATGCAACAGTTTCTTGCCCACTATTAAAGTTAGATAAAATGGATCTAGCCTAGATTTGCTTACCTCTAACATAGCATTTAGCAGAGCAGCTGTTTGCAAAGGTGGAGTGTCTTTTTTTTTAGTCCTCCCTTTATTCATATCTCCTTTTGTATGAACAACTTTAGGATCTTCCTGGGTTAGCAATGGTTCTTGCAACAATGTCTTTTTCTTAGGAAAAGCCAGCATATCCCATATTGACACTTGTGCAGGGATTTTCTTCAACTGTTCCACCACATTCATGGGTCCCAATGTTTGTGCCTTAGGGTAGTAAGGATACCTTGCTCTTTCTAGTACCAGGTTAGAGACTGCTTGATTCTGAGTTGGCTAAGGTATTTCTTGCCTTGAAGCGGGATTATAGTGAGTTTGGAAAGGAGGGACCTCAACCACTTCATTATTTATGGCTTTAGGTTGTTCCACCATTCTTCTCTTTGACCTGGTGTAGTAATCAAATTGTACCAAGGGCTTCTTGGAGGTAGATACTTCATTTAGAAAGACTAACTCTTTATCTTCAATCCATGAGAACAAAGCATGTTCTGGGGCAATCTCTTCTTCTTGTTGAATGGCCAATCCTTGCATCTGAGCCACCATTACTACATTCTGAACACTAGGAGACTAATATGGGGAAGCATTTGACACCATAGCTTGACCTTCCATCCTTCTCTGCTCTACTATCTTCTATTGTAAATTGCCTCGAGGACAATCTCTGGGCATATGAGCATTATTGCAAGGGAAACACTAGGCATTAGTATCTTCTGCTAGGTTATTTTTTCCAGGGACCATTTCTCTACCTAGGTTAGATGGGACAACTTGCAAAGGTGTGGGGAATGTAACTAACTGATTTGAAGGTTGAGGATTATTTGGTCTTTGAGCCCCTTGATATTGGTTTAGCTGATACAGAGGTCTATTGCCTTGGAATCCTTGGTAAGGAGATTTTGAATAAGAAGTTTGCTACCTCTTGAGGTTGATAATTTCATTTGAAAAGGTTCTAAGAATGTTCTTGACATCATCCATTTCAGATGGAGGAGCAGGGGTTGCAGGTATAGTGGGTTGTTGAGGTGTAGGGAAGGTGTACATGGACATCGGAACTGATGGAGTATTACTAGTTTCTTGTGGTAAGGGCATTGAGATTTCTAGAAACATAGGCATAGGAGGTCTTGGAGGTAGTTTCCCAGCATCTATTAAACTATTTTCAGCTCTTACTTCTAATTCATATGCCATTGGTAAAGTCTATCCTCCTAAAGACTGTATCATAACTGAGATGTCAAAATTAAAAGCCTTAAGATAAAACACAATTTCCATACCTGCTGATGGCCTTGTTGTGGCAGGGATCCTATCCCAGGTCTTTTGAAACCTAGTGTTGAAATTGGTTATGGCTTCTTGAGGTGCTCTCTTTATGGTGATCAATTGTTGTAGCAAAGAGGATCTGTCACCCGTTTCATTAAATCTTGTAAAGAAAGCATCTCCAAGATGACCCCAAGTAGATATCAAACTTGAGGGCAATGATCTATACCAATCCAGAGCCTTCCCCTTGAAAGAAGCAACCAACAGTTTGATAGCAACATTCTATTCTGTAATGACATGTACAGCACATACATATTACACATCTTGGAGGCGTTCCCCTGGAGTCTTGGAATCTTCTCCTAAAAATTTGGGTAATGCTTTCAAAGCATTGATAGGAATTGGATCTCAGGCATCTAGTGGTGTTGGGAGGATAAGAGGGTCACTGTTCCAATTTTCAAAACTCTGTGGTGGGGTAGGTACTGCCATAGCTATTCCAGGTGTTCTGAGTGCTTGATTTGCTCTTCTTCTCGAAGTGGTTGTTAGAGGTGGCAACAAGACTTATGGATTAACAGCTGATCAGGCTCTAGTGGTTGGTCTACATCTTTGACTCCCTCCTACTCTCTGGTTCATACGACATTGATCAAAAATCAAGAAAGGTCCCACCGGACGTGCCAAAAACTGTTGATGTATAAAATTGTGTGGGTTTTAGCACCAACATGGGAAGTTTCAAGAATGTGGAACTGACACTTGAAACAACCTCCAGATTTTAGGGAAGCTGGCTCTTCCTCTTCAATGGGATTTTGGGAAAGGGGCAGAAAAAACAAGATTACAGATACAATATAAAAGAAACTACTAGGGTGATGCGCTAGACTTATATGTGTTCCAACAGCTAGCACAATGATTAAATCCTTATGATTCAGCTATGTTAAGGAGCAAATGAAGCATGATCAACATAAACAAATTGTAAATAGACTTAGAATCAAAGGCCAAATTCAGAAGATTTATGCAATGACACAAAAAATATCACCAACAGCACAAAACAAAGCTTCTTTCATTAATATATTCAACAAAATACAAAAGGCATAAAGACATGCACATATCTATCTGCGTTTTGCTTAGAAACAACTATAAAAGGCTAAAATGATACAATCCAGTCGCAGCAATAATCTCCCTATATTTCTCTATGTAATATATATCTTCTTTTACAAAAGTTTCCCCCTATTTATAAAACAAGATTGGGGCTCAAAATATATCCAGCCATTGAGATCCACAACCATCTGCAACAGTATCTGGTACTTAACTGGAACATGAACGTGCACAGAATCCATCTGAATCTGCAACTATATTCTTGTTGCGCACCCATTGGTTGAATGTAGTAGAAAATATGGCTCTATAACTTCCAAATCTGTTGAGACACATGGTGCTAGCTACTAGCTTCTAGCAGCTTCAAAAAATATGCTATGTGGCATCCTCTGCTCAATCGGGCTAGGCTTCTCTTTGATATCAAAGAAAACACATAATAGTGCGACACTTGGCACTTTTTGCCTCTTTCTCCTACTTAATACATGGCGCCTTCTGAGAGCCTCAAAATGGAACAAATGGCACACTCGTATGCATTTAAGTGCTTGTTTTATTTCTTTACCTTCAAACAACTGTGGGTGCGACATGTGGCATGCTCCGCTGCTTAGAAACTTTAGTCATAATATATCTTGGGGCCCACCATACGGTACTCTGTCACTTCAAAAGTTTCTTAAGAAAAAGGGACACGCAGCCACTTCCTCATATTGCAACAAAAGGACACGTGGCACACTGGCATGCATTTAAGCTTCTTTCAAACAAAACCTTTCCTCAAAGACCTGTGGTGGCAACACATGGTGTGCTCCGCACATAGAAAGAAAATTAATAAAGAGAAACAAGGTCAAGGATACGTGACACATTCTGTAGCACCTGGGAACTGCGAACCATGAAGAAGACACACGTCACCCTCCATGACACTTAGAAACTATTCTTTCTTCTTTGAAACTCCATTCCACATGGCAACTTCACATGTGTTTCATGAGCATCTTTTGTTTTGGGTTCTCAAAACCCCGCCATGCTAACACATGGCACGTTCTGCTCATAGCAAAAATAACAAAAGAAACTGGGGCTAAAAAATTGGAAATGGAACTATCAGCCATGATCAAGCAAAAATCAAAATGTAGAGTTTTAACTCTAGAGGTCATAGGGTACAAGATTTACTTCACAAGAAGAGAAAATTTTGTCTCTGGTATGGCCATTTACATAGCATACCAAATGATTAAGGAGAATGTGGATTATGACTTGTGTGAGCTGCTGAGAATTCAATTAATGGACAACCTGAAAAAGATCAAGGATAGCAAGAACTATCCTTTCAAATTTGATACGCTTATTGTCTATTTATTCTTCTATTTTATGAATGAGTTCCCTAAACACAAGGGCTTGATTTGGTTAAGTAATCAACCAGTAGTTGTTCAAATAAGAAATTGTCTTAGCAATCTAGGTAGTCATAATGAGCAAAAAGCAGTTCTATGGGGGTTTTTCAAGAACTTTCAAAACATGATGCAGTCAAGGGAAATAATACCTAGGGCAATTGTTGAGAAATACAAAGATACAATTTGTTTCATGGTCACCAAGGACCAATGTTTAATGGAGGTTGTTGAACCTAGAACAGTTTGGATCATGCCCATGGGGTATGAAGTGGAGGTCAAGTACTGGATAGCTATGGCCAACATATGCTAAGCAAACCTAAGGACACAAAGGAAGAAAGGTTTGGTACATATAAAGAACTATCTGTAAAACTGTATGTTGAACTTAGAAAGCTAGAATCCACCAGGAAGGTGAGAAGAGAAGTAGAAGAAATTGTTGCAAGGTATGGTATTACCAAAAAACAACTAAAAGAAGTCAGGGAAAAAGTAGAGAAAGCAGAAGAAGCAAAACAAAAGAGTGAACTAGTATAGGTTCTGAAAGAATCTCAGATGAAACAAGGCAAACCAGAAAAGGTTTAAAGGACCACTAGGAGCTCTATTACCTCCTCTGGTGCCACATCATCAATAAACCTAGAGAAAACATCAAAAGAATCCTCTATCAAAGACATGAAGAGGAAAAAGATGAAGGGAAGAATATTATATGTTAGTTTTGGTGAAAAAGATGAAGAAGAAACAGAGTCAGATGAAGAGTTTAAGAAGATGAAAGCTGAGGCTGTCAAAGCCTCCAGAAGCATGAAAGAAAAGCCCTCCAGAAAGGAAAAATTTAGTAAAAGATAGAGACAAAAAAAAGCCTCTAACACTTGGAGACATAATAAAAGTTGTCACAGTTGATGGAAATCTAAAGCCCATGATTGAACTCTATGATGGATATAGTGATGTTGATAAAAGAAGCTTGGAAGAAGCCACTGTGAAATATCTAAACATCTTCAACGGGGCTCTTATTGAGATCATCTCTGATCTCCCTGAAAGCCTAGCAAATATTCTGAGCATCAGAAAGGAGACTGCTAGAGCTAAGGATATTGAGCTAAGAAAATATGTGATGACTAGATTATGTCCAGAAATTACTCTGGAAGAAGAAGACCTAATCTCCAAGGAGACCAAGGACTAGTTCAGAACAAAAATGAGGATGAATTTATTAATGATGGGTGAGATTGATAAGGTGGTGAAAGAAATAGAGGAAATTATTTTGGAAGCTTTGAAGCAACACAATCTTCCCCCCACATGTGTCAATGAAGAGAAGGATGTTGCTGATAATTTATCTATTCCCAAAGTAAACTTGGGCCAAGAAATAGATAAAGATGATAGAGTGTCTGAGGAGAAAGAAGTACTTGCTGATGACTCTCAAATAGGACCCTCATCAGTACAACAAACTGAGGATGGTATAGACAAGAAAAATATTGAGGAAGAATTGGTCATGGAAAATCCTCCACTAGAACAAGAAGACAATATTAATAAGGATATGGATTTAGATTGTCCAGAAAAAAGCCAAAAAGAAGGAGTTTCTACTATGCCAAGAGACACTGCTGTATCAGTGAAGAAATTGCTAGAGAAAGAAAAACAAAATTTGGATGAGCCTAAATTGCTACATGGTTCAATAGACTTGAATGCAATGTCCCCTATGTAAAAACTAAAATTGGCTTCAATTGTATAGGGAAGAACAAGAGAAGAAATGTTAAAATCTCATATAGAGGACAGTGAACTTATTGATGAAGCATCTGACATTTTGGAGAAGCTGATGCCTACCTACCAGAAGGATTCATCCACATCTTTAGCAAACCATCTGAAGGGCCTAATAAACTCTGTAAGTAAACAGTTTGAATCCATTGAAAAATTTGTAGAAATAAAGGTAAGGGAAGAATTTGACGAGAAAAGGTTGGAAGAATTGAAGATACTGATAGCCAATGATAAAATTCAACTAGATAGAAAAATAGAAAACATTCAAGAAGCTGTGAAAGAAGTTGGTAATTTGTACAAATTTTGTTTATCCTAGCCAAAAGTTACTCAGAAGATCGAAGATAAGATTAAAGATCTAGACCAGAAACTCATGGATATTTCCATGAAATTTGATCTGGTAGTAGAGTCAGTAAGCAATAAAGAAATTGAAGTCATTAGCATTCACAATAACTTGACTGACTTAATAAATCAGAAGTATTAGATAAAAAGAAGAATGGGATAGTTAAGAAGACTAATCTGGCCTAAGCTGGACTCAATGACAAATCTTGCTGCAAAGGCTAAGTTAGCTGTACAAACAAATACAACTTCTGATCTCAAAAAGGTAGAAGCCTTAGTCTTTCTCTTCAGTGGACACATTTAGATTTTGGATAATGCCAAGAAAGGTTGGGATATTGAGTGGGCACAAATTAAGAACATATTCAATGACATTCTCAAATACATGTAATATAAAGATGAAGATTGTACTTGTAAATATGCAGCAGAGTACATAAATTTTTTGAAATTTTGACAAATTTTTGGTTCCAGATCACACCCTTTGCCATTGATGTCAAAGGGGGAGAAGAAGATTAGTGAAAAATGGATAAACATATCAGGGGGAGTAGGTGAATGAAGTGTATATAGTAAGGGAGAGAAGTCAAGCATTTTTCACTAAGTGTTGCCATCAATGTCAAAGGGGGAGATTGTTGGCAAGAGACACTGCTCTGGTATGGACTTGTATGTTGTCATTAATGGAAACAAGGGAAACAAGGCCTAGAGATCTTATCAGCATGATAGGAAGACATAACTCTGAAAGTTCACATTGGAATTCAGGTCCGGTTGGCAGAAATGGCTAAGTATGGGCATTTACAGAGTAGAGTATAGTAAGTGGATCAATATGCTTTTGTAGATGATGATCTAGAAATGCAGTCGAGGTATGATGTTCTTAATTGTTTGATGGTGTTATACTATATAGATTAAGTCTTGACTTCCTCCAGAAGTCATTTGGAAGAATTATCTAAGTCTGGGTGAATAGAGGTATAGCAGAGACAGTGAACAGGGCACGTTGTAATGGTCCGCATTCCTCCACGGGTGAGTACTTTGTTATGTAGTTTTAAAGTGTTGTAAACACTTGTATGAAGTGTCTAATTCTAGAGTTGTGAGATTTGAGGTCCACTAGAAAGATAGTTGCAAGCTGTTGAGTATCTGTATAGTGTTTGACAGAGTCTGAGTTTTGATGGTCCGCATTCCCCTGTAAGATGATATCATGCCTTGTTGTTTTGAGGGTAAGATTGGGCATGTGTGAAGAATCCATGATATGGTTTTGGAATTGTTTTGTGATCCATAGTAAAAGTTGTAAGTCTACAGATGAACCTGTTAAGCATGCTCTTAAGGAATAGGCCGACTAGTATGATAAATCATTGTGCAGAGAAGAGATAATGTGTGAAGGATCTATTTAAGTGATTGGATGATTAGAGTCGGCCTATATGAACATGTTTGGGCAAAGATTTGGGTCTGCATAACATATAGTGCATTGGATTGAGCTGACAAGCTACATCTTTCTATGTACACATTTCACTTCTTGTATGCCAACCTGATTATGGATCAAATCATGATGCAGATATATAAGAGCGATGAATTTCAGTTGAGGTTGAGTGAATGTATGGTGGATGATGCGAATATGCGAATAGCAGAGTAGTGACACAAATCAGTGATGATGAAAACTTGGGATTCAAAATTCAGTTGCTGCACCTTGGCATATTAACAGATGCTTATTCAATATTCCTTTTCATATACTATTTGATTTGTATTTGGCAGTGAGCTTGTCTTCATCAAGGTAGTGAGCCTGGCAATGAGCCTCCAATAGGGTTTAACAACCCTCAGGGTTTCACAACCCTTATTGTAATCTTTCTAGGTTTAAGGTTGAGGCAATGAGCTTGCTAGACCTAGTTGTACTTGATGGTAGTGAGCTAGCATGTTCTATGCCCATGGAGTGACCAAGCTTAAACATCATTATTTGTAAAGATTGCAATATATATTTGAGATTTAATCCTTTCGGTGGTTTTTTGCTCTTTGGGTTTTCCATGTAAAAATATTGGTGTCCATGTGTCATGCTTCTATGTTTGTGATTCATTTACATGTGCTCTTGTTTAATTAATTGTGGGAAATGGTTAAAAGAAAAGGTTTATAGGACATTGATTCACCCCCCCTCTCAGCGTTCTTGATATTCAACAGGGAGTTTAATCTCAAGATCGGCAAGATAGGTTTGGAGTCAAAGACAAGGGAATATGTGGTGGCACCATGGGTGTGTAGATACCAATGCAATAGACACATTTGGTAGGATTAAAATGGAGGCGCCAATTAGGGCCAGCACCATTGATAGTATTTATCAAGATTTTGAGCAAGGATTTACTAGTTTCCTTTGCTTGGCTATTGCTTTGAGATAATATGGTATGGACCAATGATATTGGATGTGGAATCACTTGTAGAGAGTGTGGTCTTCATGGTTTTTGAAGGATTTACCATTATTGCTGATAATGGTGGAGGGTATGTCATAGTAGCAAATGAGATGATGGAGGATGAATTTGGATTTCGGGTACTAGTAGTGAAGGTGAGGGGAATAATTTTGACCCATTTAGTGAATTATTCATTGGCGGTGATTATGAATGTGTGGCCACTGAATAGGATGGGTGAATCCTTTGAATGAGATCTCGGCCCCATAAAAAAAGGTTATGTTCTTGATAGGCTGGGCACCACTTGACATACTAACATGCATCATGTTCCATGGTGGGCCAATAGTAACCTATTCTTAGAAGCTTCTTTACTAGGACCACGCCACTAGTATGGGCACCACATATACTGTTGTAGACTTCTTTAAGTGTGAAATTAGCCTCTTTTATATTTAGACACCAAAGTAAATAACCATCAAAGCCTCTTCGATAGAGAGTGTTGTTGAGGATGGTGAAATGGGAGGTGCATTGGAGGAAGGTTTTACGTTGGTTTCATGGTAAGTCAAGTGGTAGGATTTGGTCATGGAGGTAGGTGTAGATGTCATGATACCATGGTGAATTGGGACCAAAAATATCATAGATAAGCTTAGATTTTGGGGCATCATACACAAGTATTAGGAGTTTCTTGACCAAGAATTCACAATGCATACTATCATGTGGCATATCTAGTAATCACCTAATGGTGTCCATGTCATATGATACTTTGTTATTTAGTGGGTTACCTGTCAAACTAGATGTGTGTAAAAAAGTGATTAAAACTATCTACCATCCATTTTTAGGGGATTAACTTGTTTTCTTTTGTCTGAGACTCGTGATTTACCTATTTCACCACAAGCTAAGAGTCCCCATAGACTTGGAGTTGTTAGATGTTCAAGTGTACTATTATTTTAAGATGTGAGCAAGACCTCATATTATGTGATGTTGTATGTGTAAGGAAAACCTAATCTAATTAATTTTGGTAGAAAATCTCCCTATGTAGTGAAAAACAAGATGCCTACACTTGATCTATGACTAGTGTATGAGCCATCAAAGTAGAGTTTCTAGGATGTAGGTTCTACTACTATGAAGAGAGATTCATCCAGAAAGTCCATGACAAATAGATGATTATCCATAAGGGGTTCTTTAGCCAACTAGTCTACAACAACCTATCCTTTGATTTCTTTTCTATCCACATATTCAATGTCAAACTTACTTAGTAACATGACCCACTTAGCCATGCATCCTATTAGAGAGGTCCTAGACAAGAGGTACTTAAGTGGATCAATTTTTTATATGAACTTTGTTTGATGACTAAGCATGTAGTTTCAAATATTTTGGGAGATAAAAATGATATTTAGGCATGTTTATTCCATTGGTGTGTAGATAAGCTCATAGCCAACCAATGTGTGATTTGTTGAAATTAGGGCAGACAACTGAGAGGGGGGGTGAATCAATTGTCACAAAAACTTTTATCCTTTGCTGCAACTTAAAATTATTTACCACTTATTAACATATGAATGATATAACCATGAAAGGATGAATCAACAAAACATGAGCAGAAACAAAATTAACACACATAACACCAGGATTTTTACATGGAAACCCAGTTAAGGGAAAAACCATGGTGGGGGTTAACCCACAAGATTTATTCTCTGTTAAAAAAATAGAAAAATGGGAAGGCACTTGCCTTTGGGCGCACTGACTAGAGTTCAATCCTCAAAAGAGGCTCACTACCTACAGAATGTTGATATGAATAACACAGAAAGATTGAACTGGAAAACAACATCTTCTATATGCCAAGGTCAATTCCATTTAAGCACATAATACTTATGCGCTGCCCCCAAACACTTCTTCTCTATCTCTTCATCCTTTTCTACTCTTCCTCTTCTCTACTCTGCCTGTCTTCCTTTCTAAGGATCTTATCATTTTCGCACAAGGATACATTTCCACAAGTCAACCACACATATTTATATGCTTCATCAACCTTGGAATAAGCATCAAGGTCAGCACTATGAAAATTTGTCTTAATTTGAATCACTATACTATCGACCAAACATATCTGGGACCCAAATCTTCCTTGAACAACATGCCACACTTCATAAAACCTCTTTTAAATCATCTATAACATGCACAAGGCATCTGATTGGCCAAGACTGGAAAAAAGCAACACCCAAGGACAAATCTTCAACCATGAGCTCAAACCTCAATGTGGATCACCAACACAATAGGCACATGATCCAGAGATCTCTACAAGCACAATGAAATCAACAAGAACAACCACACCACCTCAAATCACCAGAATCACTTGCATCTTTATACCGAAACATAAGAACACCAACTGCCATGACTGTCACACTAGAAAGATTTCTTGAGGACCTCCAAACCACGAACCACTTGAGTTGAGGATACACACTGACATCCCAAGCATACCTCTAGATCAGCAGATCATAATATTCCAATGCGGATAAATCCAGACCAATTTTCTGTCACTTTGTCACCTCTGAATAACTGCAAAACCTAGTTCTACTCAGATGGCCATAACTTCACAAATTCTTCGTGGATCCCTCGAATATTAATTGGAGCAACTTCAGACAATCCTTTACAACACCCTTTGGTCTGTAGACTCTAATCTTCATCTCACTAGGAATGTAGAGCAATCTACTTCACTAAACTACACTGTCTTTCACTTATTTCTTCTGGAGAGGCTAATTTTCTCAATATCCTCAACATACAAGTCTTCTAGAATGGGATACAGTTGACACCAATGACAACAAGAATATGTTGACATCAATGAAAACACTGATTAGACACATATTTGCAACAATCTCTCCCTTTGTCATTGATGGCAACATATGATGTGAAAAACTGTTTCAACCATCAAGATAAGAACTTCTCCCCCTTTCTTTTATCACACCTACAACCATTTTATTTATTGCTCCCCCTTTCACCATCAACTGCTTGCTTCCAAGTTTTTCACATGACTTCTCTCCCCCTTTGACATCAAAGGCAAAGGGCACATATTTGCAATCATCTCTTTCTATTTTTGTTTCTTAATCCAGAATCAGCATACTCACTACTCCCCCTGAGTAGCATCCCCTAAACACCAATCCAGATCATAGGATATGACTATGAATTCAACCAAATTGATGCACCTTAGTGCACCTTATTTCTGAATAGGAGGGGTAGTAACCCCTAGCATCACTCTGAGATACTCAAAAGTATCCTTGGGTAGAGGCTTAGTGAAGATATCTGTAATTTGATCCTTTGAAGAGACAAACTCCAATATGACTTCTTCTCATTTACCTTCTCTCTCAAAAAGTGAAACTTGATGGATATATGCTTTGTCTTTGAATACAACACCAGATTCTTTGAAATGTTTATTGCACTTGAATTATCACAGAGGATTGTAACAGGTTCTTCAAACACAACTTTGATATCCTTCAACATTTGCTTCATCCATAAAACTTGAGTACAATTACTTGTTGCTGCTATGTACTCTACCTCTATAGTAGATAGAGATATTGCCTCCTTCTTTTGTCTCAACCAAGAAACCAATCTCTTTCCAAAGAAAAATGCACCTCCACTAGTACTCTTCTATCATCCACATCTCCTTCCCAATCAACATCTGTATATGTATGAAGAGTGAAATCACCCTTAGGATACCATAACCCATAGTCAGATGTTCCCTTTAGATATTTAAAAATTCTTTTGACTGCTACAACATGAGATTTTCTAGGATCAACTTGAAGTCTAGCAACAAGGCCAATTGCATTCATAATATTAGGTCTGGTATGAGTCAGATAAAGTAGTCCTCCAATCATTGATCTATACCTTTTCTAGTCTACCTTAGGGGAAACATCATCTTTACTTAACTTGCATCCAGTTACCATAGGAGTTCTCATTGGTTTTGAATCCTCCATTCCAAACTTTTTAAACAACTCTTTTGCATACTTAGACTGAGATATGAAGATGCCTTTTTCTAACTAAATGATTTGTAGACCTAAGAAGAAATTCATTTCACCAAGCATGGACATCTCAAATTCACTTTGCATCTGATCAGCAAATTTTTTACACATACTCTTATTTCCACCAAAGATGATGTCATCAACAAATACCTCGACAATCAAGATGTGTTCATGATCAGTTTTGAAATAAAGATTACTGTCAATAGTGCCTTTGTTAAAGCCTAACTTTAGCAGATACTTATCTAATCTTGCATACCAAGCTCTTAGGGTTTGTTTAAGTCCATACAATGTTTTCTTCAATTTGCAGACCTTATCTTCTTGATCAAACAACTAGAATCCTTCCAGTTGCTCAATGTAGACTTCTTCTTCCAATTCTCCATTCAGGAATGCTGACTTGACATCCATCTGGTAGACTTTGAAATCTTTGTAAGCAGCAAAGGCAAGAAATAATCTAACTTCTTCAAGTCTTGCCACCAGAGCAAAAGTTTCTTCAAAATCAATTCCCTCTACCTGAGAGTAGCCTTTGCACACCAATCTTGCTTTCTTTCTCACAACTTCACCATCTACATTCAATTTATTCCAGAAGACCCATTTGGTTCCAATTACATTTTTTTTTTAGGTCTAGGAACAAGATCCCAAGTATGATTCTTTTCAATTTGCATTAATTCTTCTTCCATTGCTTTTACCCAACTTTCATCATTATAAGCTTCATTCACTGATTTTGGTTCAATCTTTGAAATCAGACAATACTCCTCTTGTTCTTCAGAAATTCTTCTTCTAGTTTGAACACCTTTATTTTTATCTCCTATGATCTGATTTTTAGAATGATTCAATCTTACGTACTTGGGGGTTTTGGGATTTTCTTCAACTTCTGATTCTTGAACTTGTTCCTCAACATGTGCATTAACTTCTTGAGTCACTGGATTCTCTGGAGTAAACTAAACTTGCTTTCCTTCATTTGGACTTTCATTTTGATCATCTGATTCATATACACAAAACCTTGAAGGTCTCTCCTTTCTTTCATGAACCTTGACATTAGCACTTTCAACAATCTTTTTCAATCTCTTGTTAAAGCACCGGTACGCCTTGCTTTGATTAGAATAACCCAAAAATATTCCTTCATCACATCTTGCATCAAAATTACCTAGATCTTCATCTCTTTTGATATAGCATTTACTACCAAAAACTCTAAAATATTTCATAGAAGGAACATTACCGAACCACAGTGTTGGTTTTTCTTCTGAATCAGCATTAGGGTTTGCCACTTCTAATGCACAGGCAAATTCAGCCAACTGAATACACGAGGTTGCGTGAGCTCCTCCCCTTCACTTCTAGTTCTGCCACACCAAGGGGGGTGTCCCTATTTGATAAAAGTATAACCTTGACTAGCTCAATGACAGAAGGATTTAACTTGACAGCAACAGGTAGAATACTCTCATGTATGGACCAAGATTTGTGTAACAAATCACAAGGTTGGCAACATTCTTGGACATGATGTCTGGTTGGGTATGAGAGCATGCAGGGATCCTAATCCTACTCCTACAACTAACAGGTGGAAGGATGAAATGGTTTGATTTGATTTTTGGATGCAAAGCTGGACATGGTATATAACCTCAACACAGAGCTAGATTGGTGCCTATCCAGGGCTTGGAGTCAGTAGACATACACCTGTGAATGATCAGCATGAACAACTAAAACTAGATTTCAGGGGGATATACATGATATCTACCTTACAGATATCTCCCAATACAGAGTGTTAAGTGTCTATACTTATGGCATCCCTATTGCAGTATACCCTTCCCAATATTCAATCTGAAAATAGTTTAATCTACCCCTTGAGCAGAAGTTAAAAGATTAAACATTCAACACAGGAATTCTATGTTCTAGAATCTCAGACATTCCTTGAATGCCTGGACTCAGAAGAAAGATACATGCAAAACTGGAGACAGAATCAGCATAACACATGCAAACATAGCATTATTCATATAAAATTGACCATGAAATCAGTGGATTCATGCACAAACGTACAACAGGAGATACATAAACTCGCAAGTTTTGCTGCACAGAGCAACCAAAACCAGTTGTATCTTATTACAGAGCCAAAATGTCTAGTTTTCAACAACCTCAAAAATGGTAACACAATCTACCTATATTGGCCAGAAAGTGTACCCGCAACAATTAATTACATGGTCAAAAATAAAAAATCTACCAAATACAGACTCCACAAAGGAATGGCGCTCAGAAGTTATTGCAGCAACAAACAAGAGAAGCCTCGAGCCCTATGCCACCATCTGGGAGTCTTCACTCAAAAATTAGGTGACATGATCATGTGTACCTTGCCCATACCTCTGCACCGTCGCCATTAAAGGCCTCAACCACCCGCGGCCTACCTGGAAACTGTTGCTGCGTTCAAATAGAAGTTCCCGCCAAAATGCACTTTACTGAAGTTTCAAATGTGTAGGAAGAATAGTCCCACATTGGTGCCGCGGAAAATCCTTCAATACCTTAAAAACATGGTCGCAAGCATAATAGGTGTCGAGAGCCTTTTGCCACGTTCGATGCATAAGCCTTCTCCAAAATCCCATTGCCAAAACCCAAGCCATCGGCACACCCCAGAATTCTCCTTCTGATCTCAACGGTCTCGCTGACCACTACCTTCGCTTCTGTTGGATCTAGGGCATACAACTGAGAGGGGGGGGGGTGAATCAGTTGTATAAAACTTCTTCTTCTTTCAAACACTTGATTCTTGTTGTTAGTTAGCAGCATATCAATTAATCATCCATGAAAGCATGATACATAAACACAAGAGCAGATAAGCATCAACACATTGAACACCAAGATTTTGACGTGGAAAACCTGGTTAAGGGAAAAACCACGGGGTGATTAACCCAAGAATTATTCTCTGTTAGAAGAATAAAGAAAAATGAATGGCACATGCCAATTAGGGCTCACTGCCCGAGCACACTGCTCACAAAGAGGCCCACTGCCTACAAGGAGACACACTGTCTACAAAGTGATAAAAATCACAGTCTTGAACTAGAGAATGACATCTCTACCATGTCCGGATCAGTTCCAATTAAGCCCAAAACTTTTGCTCTGCCTTTCGCACTTCCCTTCACTATGCCACACTCATCCACAAAAAACCACACTTTGAAATGAACTCACAAACCGTTATTTATACAAGACATCGACTTAGGAACAAACATCTAAGTCGGCAAGCAACCATAAGAGTATCCGCAAGATGAATAACACATCCGGTCGGCCACCACAAGAACATTCGCAGGATGACAAACTCATCCGGTCGGCTAAACAGAGCAAGAACTTCATCCGGAAGAATAACTTCAATTCCAGGCTCTACCATCAATGCGGACCAACAACACAACCTAAACATGATCCAAGAACCTTCACAAGCCTGTCTGAATGACCGGATACATCCGCACTTCCTCTACTTACTGGAATCTCTTGTCTTCCTCATCCGGAACTTCAAGAACACAGTCTGTCGCCACTGTCATAATGCAAGAGGTACTTCCGGACCTCCAAATCATACACAAATCAGGATGACACATCACAAGGACATCCCAAACACTCCTTCCAATCCGCAGATTAGGATAATACAATTCCGGACCTCGCCGGACCTTTTTGTGATCCTCTGTCACCTCTGGATACTTGCCGGAACCGGTTCTATACCGACAGCCACAACTCCTTCAGATCTTCATGCGGACCTCTGAAATCTTAACTGAAGCATCTCAAGACTCATATCTACTAACCCTTTAATCCGCATCCTCCGGTTCTCATCCTATACAGTACATTTGCCTTCTTCTCATCACTGTTCTTCACTGTTCCTGACTGAGGCTAATTTTCTCAATATCCTCAGCACACAGCTCATCAAATCCTTCTTGTCAATGCAATATGAGTATGTTGACATCAATGACAACACTAGCTCACCTCATACTTGCAACAATCTCCCCCTTTGTCATTGATGGCAACATATGATGTGAAAAACCATTAAGACAAGAACTTCAACTTTTCACATGTCTTCTCTTCCTTTACTGCTCCCCCTTTGATCATCAACCACTTGTTTTTCACATGTCTTCTCTCCCCCTTTGACATCAATGGCAAAGGGCTCATACTTGCAATTCTCATACATCAGAATCATACCAGCTGCTCCCCCTTAGTTGCAGCTCCCCATCAGTCCGGATCACAAGATATGACTGTGATAGCCACCGGACTGATGCACATCAGTGCATCTTAGTTCATCACCGGAGGGGCCATGACCCCTAACTTCTCCCGGAGATATTCAAAAGAGTCCTTGGGAAGAGGTTTTGTAAAGATATCTGCAATCTGATCCTTGGAGGGAACATACTCCAATCTGACTTCTTCCTTGTTTACTTGTTCTCTCAAAAAGTGAAATTTGATAGATATGCGCTTAGTCTTAGAGTGCAATACCGGATTCTTGGAAATATTAATTGCACTTGAATTATCATAGAAGATTGTGATAGGCTCCTCATATTCAACTTTGATGTCTCTTAGCATCTGCTTCATCCATAAGATTTGAGTGCAACTACCTGCTGCTGCAATGTATTCTGCTTCAGTTGTAGACAGAGATATTGCATCTTGTTTCTTGCTTAGCCAAGAAACCAATCTCTTCCCCAAAAAAGAATGCTCCACCACTAGTGCTTTTCCGGTCATCCACATCTCCTGCCCAATCTACATCTGTGTAAGCATGAAGAGAGAAATCCGGATCTCTAGGGTACCATAGACCATACTCAACTGTTCCTTTCAAGTACCTAAAAATTCTTTTGATTGCCATAACATGAGATTCTCTAGGATAAGCCTGGAATCTTGCCACAAGACCAACAGCCTGCATTATATCTGGTCTAGTTTGAGTGAGATACAACAATCCACCAATCATTGATCTATACTTTGTCTGATCTGCTTTTGGAGAATCATCATCTTTGCTTAACTTACATCCGGTTGCCATAGGAGTGTTCATTGGCTTTGAGTCTTCCATACCAAATTTCCTTAACAATTCTTCCACATATTTGGTCTGAGAAATGAAGATCCCTTCTTTTGTTTGAGTAATTTGCAGACCCAAGAAGAAATTCATTTCACCAAGCATAGACATTTCAAACTCACTTTTCATCTGATTTGCAAAAGTTTTGCACATACTATCTCTTCCTCCAAAAATGATATCATCCACAAACACTTCAACAATCAAAATGTTTTCATGATCAATTTTGAAATATAAGTTACTGTCAGCAGTACCTTTGTTGAATCCAATCTGCACAAGATGCTTATCCAACCTTTCATACCATGCTCTTGGGGCTTGCTTCAATCCATACAAAGCTTTCTTCAACTTGCAGACCATATCATCATTATCAGATAATTGAAATCCATCCGGTTGTTCAATGTAGACTTCTTCTTCCAGATCACCATTTAGGAAGGCAGACTTGACATCCATCTGATATACCTTGAAGTCTTTGAAGGCAGCAAATGCAAGAAGTAATCTGACTGCTTCAATTCTTGCCACCGGAGCAAAAGTCTCTTCAAAGTCAATTCCTTCTATTTGAGAGTAGCCTTTGCAGACCAATCTAGCTTTGTTTCTGATTACTTCACCAGCTTCATTTAGTTTGTTCCGGAAGACCCACTTGGTTCCAATTACATTCCTGTCTCTAGGTCTGGGAACAAGATCCCAAGTATGATTTTTCTCAATTTGCATCAATTCATCTTCCATTGCTTTGGTCCAGTTTTCATCATTGCAGGCTTCATTTATTGTTTTAGGTTCAATCTTTGAAATCAGACAGCATTCATCCTGATTTTGAGCAATATTCCTTCTAGTTTGTACACCTTTGCTTCTGTCACCTATGATCTGATCTTCAGAGTGATTCAGTCTTACATACCTTGGAGTTTTGGGAGTATCCAGCACTGCTGTTTCTTGATCAGGCTCATTCAAACCTATCTCTTCTTCCTGATTTACCGGAAGTCTCACCGGAGAGGATTGAGTTCCTTGAGCACTGTCTTGGTCATCTTCATCAAGCTCATAAAATCTTGAAGGTTTCTCAATTCCTTCATCAACTTTTACATTGGTGCTTTCTATCATCTTCCTCAATCTCTTATTGTAACACCGGTATGCTTTGCTTTGAGTGGAGTAGCCCAAGAAAATTCCCTCATCACTTCTAGCATCAAACTTTCCTAGATCTTCATCTCTTTTAATATAACACTTGCTACCAAATACTCTGAAATATTTCACAGTAGGAGTGATGCCAAACCAAAGTTCATAGGGGGTCTTACCGGTGTTGTTTCTGATTTGAACTCGATTTAGAGTGTAGACTGCGGTGCTGACAGCTTCTTTCCAAAACATTTGAGGAACATTTGCTTCCAACATCATTGTCCTAGCAGCTTCCTGGATGGTCCGGTTCTTTCTCTCAACTACTCCATTCTGCTGTGGAGTCTTAGGAGCAGACAACTGTCTCCTTATACCCTGTTTCTCACAAAAGTCAATGAATTCACCAGATGTAAATTCACCACCTCTATCAGACCTTAGACACTTTAGTTTCAATCCGGTTTGATTCTCCACCATAGCTTTGAAGATTTTGAACTTCTCAAAAGCTTCTGATTTTTCTTTTAGAAAGGTAACCCACATCATCCGGGAATGATCATCAATTAACAACATGAAATATCTATCACCTTGCAGACTCTTGATTCTTGTCGGACCACATAGATCAGTATGTACTAATTCCAACAATCCGATAGAAGACTGATCTTTGCTTTTGAAAGAGACTCTGCTTTGTTTACCTAACTGACATTCTTTACACACACTATTTGTAGGTTTCATCAATTTTGGAAGATCTCTCACAGCCTGAGTATTGCTTATCTTGATGATGTTATCAAAATTTACATGACACATTCTTCTATGCCATAACCAACTCTGATCAATTTGAACAAACAAACAACTTTTATTTGAACCAACCAGATGAAAGATATTACCTTTTGTCTGAGTACCGGATGCAATTTCAGTTCCGGAGCTTGTAAAGATTCTGCATTTTCCATTCTTGAACCGGAGATCATAGCCTTTGTCCACTAACTGACCAACACTGAGAAGATTGTGCTTCAATCCTTCAACATACAGTACATTACCTGTTTTGCTCTTACCATCAAAGGAAATAGTTCCCCTACCTCTGATTCTGCCAGCAGAATTGTCACCAAACTTTACCATTCCTCCTTCATATCTTTCCAAATCTAAGAACTTATTCTTGTCACCAGTCATATGGTGAGAACATCCACTGTCAATAACCCAATCATCCTTTTCTTCCACTTGAGCAGCCAAAGCTTTTTCAACAACTTTGTGATTGACAGATTCAGAGAGTATTGAATCTTCTTCCTTGATGGCAATAAACACCCACTCATTTCCGGATTTGCTTCCTAGTTCTGATTCATCATCTGTTACTCCTTCATTGTCATCTTCTTCATGAACATAATAGCAATTCTTTTGAAACCTTTGTCTGTTATTATTAGACCTTGCAGATCTTTCCGGACATCTTGAAGCAAAATGACCAATCTTATTGCAATTGAAACACTTAAAGGGTAGTTTTCCTTCATACTTACCGGATCCTCTTGGCAGTCTCTTTGCAATGAGGGCTTCAAGTTGAGCTGTTTCTGCTTCTTCTTCTTCCATGTCTCTTCTTGCTTGATCATACCATGACATCTTCCTTGATGAGTTTTCTCCCGGATCAAATCTCTGCTTGCCTTTCACATAGGCACTGGCTTTGAAGGTAGATTCAGTCTTGGGAGGATCATCTCCAAACTCGGTCATTTCAAATGCAGCTAGTTTGCCAGCCAGTTGTTCTCTTGTGACAGTTGTGTGGGCTCTGAATTCATCAATGGCAGCAACCTTGATTTTGTAGGCAGCAGGAAGGGACCTTAGGATTTTGCAGACAATCTCATTTTCATCTAAAGTTCCACCAGCATTTCTGATTCCACATACCAGCTCATTCACTCTTGGCATAAAGGTAGTGATGTTTTCATCATCTCTCATTTTCAATCTTTCAAATTTCCCTTTCAGACTTTGCAACCTTGCACTTTTGACAAACTCATCTCCTTCATACAGGAGTTCCAGTTTAGTCAGGATCTCATATGCAGTTGGTAGGTCAATAACATTCGAGAGATCTGAGTCATTCAATGCGCTTAGAAGAGCTTCCTTGGTCCGCAGATTATTTTCAGCTTCTGTGATTTCATTCAGAGTTGTCGGACCACCTTGTGGAGGTACATATGGTTTTGAAACCATAGCCAAGTATGCTTTTCCCATACATTCAAGGTGACACTTCATGCGACCTTTCCAGAGAGTGAAGTTGGTTCCATCGAACTTCGGACTATCCTTCTTGTATGACGACATCCTGGATCACCTCAAGCGGTCAAGCTCCTATCAGAGGAACTTGGCTCTGATACCAATTGTTGGATCTAGGGCATACAACTGAGAGGGGGGGGGTGAATCAGTTGTATAAAACTTCTTCTTCTTTCAAACACTTGATTCTTGTTGTTAGTTAGCAGCATATCAATTAATCATCCATGAAAGCATGATACATAAACACAAGAGCAGATAAGCATCAACACATTGAACACCAAGATTTTGACGTGGAAAACCCGGTTAAGGGAAAAGCCACGGGGTGATTAACCCAAGAATTATTCTCTGTTAGAAGAATAAAGAAAAATGAATGGCACATGCCAATTAGGGCTCACTGCCCGAGCACACTGCTCACAAAGAGGCCCACTGCCTACAAGGAGACACATTGTCTACAAAGTGATAAAAATCACAGTCTTGAACTGGAGAATGACATCTCTACCATGTCTGGATCAGTTCCAATTAAGCCCAAAACTTTTGCTCTGCCTTTCGCACTTCCCTTCACTATGCCACACTCATCCACAAAAAACCACACTTTGAAATGAACTCACAAACCGTTATTTATACAAGACATCGACTTAGGAACAAACATCTAAGTTGGCAAGCAACCATAAGAGTATCCGCAAGATGAATAACACATCCGGTCGGCCACCACAAGAACATTCGCAGGATGACAAACTCATCCGGTCGGCTAAACAGAGCAAGAACTTCATCCGGAAGAATAACTTCAATTCCGGGCTCTACCATCAATGCGGACCAACAACACAACCTAAACATGATCCAAGAACCTTCACAAGCCTGTCTGAATGACCAGATACATCTGCACTTCCTCTACTTACTGGAATCTCTTGTCTTCCTCATCCGGAACTTCAAGAACACAGTCTGTCGCCACTATCATAATGCAAGAGGTACTTCCAGACCTCCAAATCATACACAAATCAGGATGACACATCACAAGGACATCCCAAACACTCCTTCCAATCCACAGATTAGGATAATACAATTCCGGACCTCGCCGGACCTTTTTGTGATCCTCTGTCACCTCTGGATACTTGCCGGAACTGGTTCTATACCGATAGCCACAACTCCTTCAGATCTTCATGCGGACCTCTGAAATCTTAACTGAAGCATCTCAAGACTCATATCTGCTAACCCTTTAATCCGCATCCTCCGGTTCTCATCCTATACAGTACATTTGCCTTCTTCTCATCACTGTTCTTCACTGTTCCTGACTGAGGCTAATTTTCTCAATATCCTCAGCACATAGCTCATCAAATCCTTCTTGTCAATGCAATATGAGTATGTTGACATCAATGACAACACTAGCTCACCTCATACTTGCAATAGCTTCCCCATCGGCCAGAGATGTATCATCGAGCCAACCATCCAAACCTTCGCCGATCTCATTAGTTACATCGATGAAGCCACTGCAATCTCCTGTCGGCGAGACCAATACCATCGGCCAAGCAAAAATCCCTGTGCCGATAGACCACACTCTCACCGATGCACCAACGAATTATACTCTGCTCCTTCATCGGCGAGACCTCCCACTGTCGGCCCACCACAATCCATCCTCGCTGACAACACAAGTCACACCGAAGACCATACACAACACTTCCCTTCATCAGCCAGAGATTAGTCTATCGGCCAACCATTTCACTGTTCACCCGACAATACAACCCATGCCGATAGACCCTGGCTCTTCCCTTTCTGTCGGTGTAACACACACCATCGGAGCATCCAAAAAGCTTTCTGCCGATCTCAAAGGTCACGCCAACGATATCTTCGCCAGCCACACACTGCTCCTCCATCAACCAAACTCCTTACATCGGCGGGCCACAAATTTGCTTCGCCGACAGCCAAACACACGCCGATGGACATCCATCAGCCAAACCAAAACAATCGGAGCACTCAAGAAATCTTTCACCGATGAGGCCGATCACTCCAATAAGACCAAAAACGTAAAGTGATGAACTGTTGAACCATTGAACCACGAACTGGTTCAACCCGATGGTTCAACCAAGAAGTTCAATGCCAAATGGAGCACTTCAAAAAGAACATTCGCCGAACACAAACACAAAGCCTCGAACCGTTGAACCCCGAACCAAAAGGGTTCAACACTAGGGTTCAACGCGATGGTTCAAACATCAAAAATAATACTCCATAGGCAAAAAAGCTTCGAACCATTGTACCTTGAACCAAAACAAAAAGGTTCAAGCGGGAGGTTCAACGATGCAATATTTGCCCAAGGCAAATGCATAATGTGACCCGTTAGAAGAAAAATGAACCTCGAACCGCTGAACCATTGAACTTAGAGAAAAAGGGTTCAAGTTCAAACCAAAATGTCAAAGACACAAAAACGAACGCATGCCGATGGAGAAAAGACAAAGACCCCTCCCCAAGAAATGAGATGCAGATGCTGAAAAACACTGAAGGGGTGCCAAAACTTAGAACCTTTTGGATATTTCGGGATGGTGCCTGCATGAAAATTGCTAAATTAACTGACAGTGAATTCAGGCACCAACAGTGGCTCTGATTGGGGACGTGCAGGTGCAAGACTGTAGCGAGAACCCTAGATCTCTGGGATGCAGACTAGTGCCTTATCCATTGGGCATAAAGTCATGAAGTTACCATGATCTGCATCACCAATCAAACTTGATGGCCTAAGGCCACCAAGAAAAGGAAAACTAATATTTCCCCTTGTCAAACACCTTGTTCTCATCTACATACACTGGGTCAAGCCTGAGAGTACTGCCATGATCTGACCACAAACAAACCTGGTCATCTGCACATTCAACCTTCTGATTTATTTTGTCACCGTCAACCTTATGTAAACAACCCTCAGCATCAGGCAACAAATGGATGCAGAATGTATCAAGGAATGCATACTCAAATGGAATATAACACATGTTATCATTTGTATTAGCATTATGCATTGCAAAATGATCTCCTAGCTGGACTAAAAATTGAAAGCACTCGAAGTCCACCACACAACTAGGAAAAATAGAGCTCTCTTTATACGCTAGCCTATCAAAAGAAAAGCTTTCAAATTCACAATTGTGCACATCATGCACACAACCAATAGCAGCACCAAACTGGAAAAGATCAGGCTCTGGCATCTTTTTACAATCTGGCACATCTTTACAATCACTTACCTGATGTATGTTGTTTCCTCTTTCATCAGGATGAGAAACAGAATCCAAGTCAAAAATAGTGCTCAAGCCTTCACCATACTCAAATAGATCCTCATCATCATATGTGTCAAAAATGGGTGATCCAGGTACATAAGCTTGATCATAATATGCCATTTGTTCATGGGCAGCAGAGCACGCATCTTCATCACCAATGGATTCCCTTTGTGGAGGAGTATCAGCCTGTGTGTCATAAGCAAAACAACCATCGAATGAAAAACAATCATGCTCTACACTAGCACTTATTTCAATTTCTGACTACTCTTCATGATCTCCATGTGTTTGAAAGGTAGGCAATGGGTCACACATGGGACTATTTTTCTGTTTACTTATACCTTCTCTGTCTTGAGTACAATACTCACAATTGTCTCCACAGGTCCATTCCAAAAGTTGCTCATTACTATCCACAACCTCGTTGTGGTTTTCATGGCCATCTACCTCATCATTGCAATGGGAGTCTTCATTAGTTCCTTCATTGGCATCCTCAACTGGTGAACAATCCAGTTGAGCTGTATTGTTAGCATTATGTTTAGATACAACAGTCTCAACCTCTATGCTTTCATTTTCATTTTTATCTGTACATGATGCTTTAATTATTTGGTCATTTGCAGCTTCACAACTATTTTTCACACCAAAGCCTATGGACAGGGGTTTCAACAAGTGCTCATTTCTGATTTTTTCTATATTTTCTACGAACTTGTACGCCATCTGCATACTTGTCACCTTGAAATCCCTTAGTAATGCACTAGAGCCCTCCTCAAAATCCTCAAAGAATATGCCTACACAAGCTGAAATATCAGGTTTGAAGACTTCTGGGATCTGTGAAAAGGCTACTGCAAACCTATGACTGAAATCAACACATGGCTCTTCATCTTATTTTCTAATTCTCATCAATTCTGCAACAAGATCAGCTAGTTCTTTTACAAATTCTTCCTTGAAACAGTCAGCAAGCTCATCCCAACAGGCAAAGGATCCTTTTGAAAAGCTCAAATACCAGTCTTTTGCTTTTGCATCAAAGGACCTAACAAAAAACCTCATCCACATATCCTCATCTCTGAATGAATGCTTTCCCATGAACTCATGAAAATTTTGGATATGTGCATTCCCATCACATACACTGTGACCACTAAATCTGGGCATCTGACAGTATATCCTAGCAGGCATAGTTTCTACTTTATAGTCAACCCATGACAAATCTAATTGGTCATACAAAGGATCAAAAGGGGTGGTAGGAGGTTTAGCTTTCTGACTGGCAGACACAACAGGGTTATTGTTTTTTAACTGGGCCTGCTCAACCTCTAAGAATATCAACCTATTTCTTATCTCTTCTATTCTTTTATCCAACATTTCACCACTGAGTATGGGATAATTCATACTTGGATTCATAAAAATCTTACTCTTAGACATCCTTTGTCTGCCTAAGACCTAAGGTTTCCCCTGGCATCTAACTTATACAGTAAAACAACAAATATAAAGGGGAAGGAACAAGGTACCTTTTCTCATACAGATGCTGAAGTCTGAACAACACATTTTTGTCACAACACACATCAACTTTTCATGTGCATTTAGATCTTTTGCAGAGTCGCCACCTCTCCAGAGAGGACAAAATTTACAGTAGCTGAAAGCTCAACACATATTTTTCTGAGTTCATACCACCAGCAGAGCATCATTATTCACATGAAAGACTCCCCAGCAGAGTCGCCATTTTTGTTGGTGACTTAGATGGGCACACAGATATTTCACCAGGGAGGACAAAAATAACAATTTTCAAATCACCATCCCCAGCGGAGTCGTCATTTTTGTTGGTGACTCAGATGGGCACACAGATATTTCACTAGGGAGGACAAAAATAACAATTTTTAAATCACCATCCCCAGCGGAGTCGCCATTTTTGTTAGTGACTTGGATGGGCACACAGATATTTCACCAAGGAGGACAAAAATAACAATTTTCAAATCACCATCCCCACCGGAGTCACCATTTTTGTTGGTGACTCGGATGGGCACACAGATATTTCACCAGGGAGGACAAAAATAACAATTTTCAAATCACCATCCCCAGCAGAGTCGCTATTTTTGTTGGTTTTTCTTCTGAATTAGCATTAGGGTTTGCCACTTCTAATGCACAGGCAGATTCAGGCAATTGAATATAGGAGGTTGCATGAGCTCCTCCCCTTCACTTCTGGTTCTGTCGCACCAAGGGCGGTGTCCCTATTTGATAAAAGTATAACCTTGACTAGCTCAATGACAGAAGGATTTAACTTGACAGCAACAGGCAGAATACTCTCATGTATGGACCAAGATTTGTGTAACAAATCACAAGGTTGGCAACATTCTTGGACATGATGTCTGGTTGGGTATGAGAGCATGCAGGGATCCTAATCCTACTCCTACAACTAACAGGTGGAAGGATGAAATGGTTTGATTTGATTTTTGGATGCAAAGCTAGACATGGTATATAACCTCAACACAGAGATAGATTGGTGCCTATCCAGGGCTTGGAGTCGGTAGACATACACCTGTGAATGATCAGCATGAACAACTAAAACTAGATTTCAGGGGGATATACATGATATCTACCTTACAGATATCTCCCAATATAGAGTGTTAAGCTGTCTATACTTATGGCATCCCTATTGCAGTATACCCTTCCCAATATTCAATCTGAAAACAGTTTAATCTACCCCTTAAACAGAAGTTAAAAGATTAAACATTCAACATAGGAATTCTATGTTCTAGAATCTCAGACATTCCTTGAATGCCTGGACTCAGAAGAAAGATACATGCAAAACTAGAGACAGAATCAGCATAACACGTGCAAACATAGCATTATTCATATAAAATTGACCATGAAATCAGTGGATTCATGCACAAACGTACAACAGGAGATACATAAACTCGCAAGTTTTGCTGCACAGAGCAACCAAACCCAGTTGTATCTTATTACAGAGCCAAAATGTCTAGTTTTCAACAACCTCAAAAATGGTAACATAGTCTACCTATATTGGACAAAAAGTGTACCTGCAGCAATTAATTACATGGTCAAAAATCAAAAATCTGCCAGATATAGACTCCACAAAGGAATGGCGCTCAGAAGTTATTGCAGCAACAGACAAGAGAAGCCTCGAGCCCTGCGCCGCCATCTGGGAGTCTTCACTCAAAAATCGGGCAACATGATCATGTGTACCATTGCCCATACCTCTGCACCGTCGCCATTAAAGGCCTCAACCACCCGCGGCCTACCTGGAAATCGTCGCTTCGTTCAAACAGAAGTTCCCGCCAAAATGCACTTTACTGAAGTTTCAAATGTGCAGGAAGAATAGTCCCACATTGGTGCCACAGAAACTCCTTCAATACCTTAAAAACACGGTCACGAGCATAATAGGTGTCGAGCACCTTTTGCCGCGTTCAACGCATAAGCCTTCTCCAAAAGCCCATCGCCAAAACCCAAGCCATCGGCACACCCCAGAATTCTCCTTCTGATCTCAACGGTCTCGCCGACCGCTACCTTCGCTTCCCCATTAGCCAGAGATGCATCATCAGGCCAACCATCCAAACCTTTGCTGATCTCATCAGTTACACCGATGAAGCAAAAGATCCCTCTGCCGATAGACCACACTCTCATCGATGCACCAACGAATTATACTCTGCTCCTTCATCGGCGAGACCTCCCACTGTCGGCCCACCATAATCCATCCTCGCCGACAACACAAGTCATGCTAAAGACCATACACAACACTTCCCTTCATCGGCCAGAGATTAGTCTATCAGCCAACCATTTCACCATTCACCCGACAATACAACCCATGCCGATAGACCCTGGCTCTTCCCCTTTCGTCAGTGTAACACACACCATCGGAGCATCCAAAAAGCTTCCTGCCGATCTCAAAGGTCATGCTGATGACATCTTCGCCAGCCACACACTGCTCCTCCATCGGCCAAACTCCTTACATTGGCGGGCCACAAATTTGCTTCGCCGACAGCCAAACACACGCCGATGGACATCCATCGGCCAGACCAAAACAATCGGAGCACTCAAGAAATCTTTCTCTGATGAGGCCGATCACTCCAATAAGACCAAAAACATAAAGCGCTGAACTGTTGAACCATTGAACCATGAACTGGTTCAACCCGATGGTTCAACCGAGAAGTTCAATGCCAAATGGAGCACTTCAAAAAGAACATTCACCGAACACAAACACAAAGCCTCAAACTGTTGAACCCTGAACCAAAAGGGTTCAACACTAGGGTTCAACGCAATGGTTCAAACATCAAAAATAATACTCCATAGGCAAAAAAGCTTCAAACCATTGAACCTTGAACCAAAACAAAAAGGTTCAAGCGGGAGGTTCAACGATGCAATATTTGCACAAGGCAAATGCATAATGCGACCCATTAGAAGAAAAATGAACCTCGAACCGCTGAACCATTGAACTTAGAGAAAAAGGGTTCAAGTTCAAACCAAAATGTCAAAGACACAAAAATGAACGCATGCCGATGGAGAAAAGACGAAGACCCCTCCTCAAGAAATGAGATGCAGATGCTGAAAAACACTGAAGGGGTGCCAAAACTTAGAACCTTTTGGATATTTCAGGATGGTGCCTGCATGAAAATTGCTAAATTAACTGACAGTGAATTCAAGCACCAACACACAGTTCATAAGGTGTTTTACCAGAATTACCTTTGATCTGCACCTGGTTAAGAGTGTAGACAATAGTACTTATAACCTCTCTCCAATAGACGTGTGGAACAATTCCCTCCATCATCATGGTTCTAGAAGCCTCTTGAATAGTCCAGTTCTTCCTTTCCACAACTCCATTCTGTTGAGGAGTCCTAGGAGCAGACCACTGTCTTCTTATTCCATTCTTTTCACAAAATGCATTAAACTCACCGGAGGTAAACTCTCCACCTCTGTCAGATCTGAGACACTTTATCTTCACACCAATATCATTCTCCATCCTAGCCTTAAACACTTTGAATTTGTCAAGAGCCTCTTATTTCTCTCTCAAGAAAGTGACCCACATCATCCAAGAGTGATCATCAATCAACAACATAAAGTATCTGTCTCCTTGCAAACTCCTAACCCTGGCAGTACCACACAAATCAGTGTGCACAAGTTCCAACAATCCACTTGAAGATTGTTCTTTACTCTTGAATTTAGTTCTACTCTATTTTCCCAACTGACATTCCTTACACATTCTATTAGCAAGATTTACAAGCTTTGGAAGATCTCTCACAGCCTGAGCAGTACTTATCTTGATAATGTTGTCAAAGTTTACATGACACATTCTCCTATGCCATAGCCAACTTTGATCAATCTGAACAATCAAATAACTTTTACCAGTACCACTTAAATGAAAGATGTTACCTTAGTCTGTGTACTAGATGCAATCTCAGTTCCAGAGCTTTCCAAAATTCTACATTTTCCATCTTTGAATCAGAGATCATATCCCTTGTCAACCAACTGTCCAACACTGAGAAGATTATCCTTCAACCCTTCTACATACAAAACATCATTATTGTTATTCTTACCATCAAGAGAGATAGATCCTCTACCACGGATTCTACCAGCTAAATTGTCTCCAAACTTCACAATTCCACCTTCACACCTTTCCATACTTACAAACTTACTCTTATCACCTGTCATATGATGAGAGCATCCACTATCAATTACCCATTCATCCTTTTCTTCAACCTAAGCAGCCAAGTCTCTTTCCACATTCACACAGCTAGCAAATTCAATAGGCACCATATCTTCTTCTTTGATGGCAATGAACACCCATTCATTTCCTGAGGTACTTTCCTTATCAAATTCATCATCAGTGACTCCTTCTTCAGCAGCTTCTTAGACATAGTAGCATTTATTTTGAACCCTAGGTCTGTTAGGGTTTGTATTTGAAACCCTCTCCAGACATCTTGAGGAAAAATGACCAATCTTATTGCAAGAAAAACATTTGAAAGGAAACTTTCCTTCATACTTACCAGATCCTCTTGGTAGTCTTTTGGCAAAAAGAGCTTCAAGTTCTTCAAGCTCCGATTCATCTTCTTCAAGATCCTTCCTTGCCTTCTCAAACCTAGTTAGTCTTCTTGAAGATCTTTCACTTGGATCAAATCTTTTCTTTCCAAAAATAGTGGTCTTAAATGTAGATTCAGATTTAGGAAGAGAATCACCAAAATCACTCATTTCAAATGCTAAGAGCTTGCCAACCAACTGATCTCTTGTAACAGTTGTCATAGTCTTGATCTCCTCAATAGTAGAAACTTTATGCTTGTATGAAGCATGTAAGGATCTAAGCACTTTGCCAACAATCTCTAATTCTTCTAGTTTTCCACCAACACACCTAATACTGCACACAAGTTCATTCACTTTCTGCATGTAGGAAGTAATGTTTTCATCTTCACTCATCCTCAAATTTTTGTATCTACCCTTCAAGCTCTGCAACTTAGCACATTTGACATATTCATCACCTTCATATAGAGTTTCCAACTTCTTCCAGATTTCATGAGCAATTTTCAATTCCAGGACATTTGTCATTTCTATATCAGTCAGGGCACTCAACAAAGCTTCTTTATCCTAAATTTTGTTTTCAGCATCTTTGAGTTCATTTGTAGTCGAAGGACCTTTATCCGGAGGCTTATACTCATCCTTAGTTATTAACCAATAAACATCACCCATGCATTGCAAGTGGCACTTCATGTGACTCTTCCAAAGAGAGTAATTTGTTCCATCAAATCTTAGACTATCCTTCTTGTAGGTCAACATCCTGGATCTCCTCAAGCGGTCAAGCTTCTTTTAGAGGAACTGGCTCTGATACCAATTGTTGAAATTAGGGCAGACAACTGAGAGGGAGGGGGAATCAATTGTCACAAAAACTTTTATCCTTTTCTGCAACTTAAACTTCTTTACCACTTATTAACAAATGAATGATATAACCATGAAAGCATGAATCAACAACACATGAGCAGAAACAAAATTAACACACATAACACAAGGATTTTTACATGGAAACCCAGTTAAGGGAAAAACCATGGTGGGAGTTAACCCACAAGATTTATTTCTATTAAAAGAATAGAAAAATGGGAAGGCACTTACCTTCAGGCACACTGCCCAGAGCTCACTGCTTAAAAGAGGCTCACTGCCTATAGAATGTTTATATGATTAACACACAAAGACTGAACTAGAAAACAACATCTTCTTTATGCCAAGGTCAGTTCCATTTAAGTGCACAATACTTCTACTCTGCCTCCAAACACTTCTTCACTATCTCCTCATCCTTTTCTACTCTTCCTCTTCTACTCTTCCTCTTCTCTGCTTTGCCTGTCTTCCTTTCTTAGGATCTTATCATTTTCGCACAAGGATACATTTCCACAACTCAACCACACATATTTATATGCTTCATCAACCTTGGAATAAGCATCAAGTTCGACACTATGAACATTTTTCTTAATGCGAATCACTATACTATTGGCCAAACATAGCTAGGACCCAAATCTTCCTTGAACAACATGCCACACTTCATAAAACCTCTTTAAGATCATCTGCAACATGCACAAGGCATCCAGTCGGCCAAGACTAGAAACAATAGCAACACCCAAGGACAAATCTTCAACCATGAGCTCAAACCTCAATGCGGATCACCAACACAACAGGTACACGATCCAAAGATCTCCATAAGCACAATGAAATCAACAAGAACAACCGGACCACCTCAAATCACTAGAATCACTTGCATCTTCATACTAGAATATAAGAACACCAACTGCCATGACTATCACACTAGAAAGATTGATTGCAGACCTCCAAACCACAAACCAATTGAGTTGAGGATACACACTGACATCCCAAGTATACCTCTAGATCCGCAGATCATAATATTCCAATTCAGATCAATCTGGACCAACTTTCTGTCACTTTGTCACCTCTGAACAACTGCAAAACCTGATTCTACTCAGATGGCCATATCTTCACAAATTCTTCATGTGGATCCCTCAAATCTTAACTGGAGCAACTTCAAACAATCCTTTACAATACCCTTTGGTCTATAGACTCTGATCTTCATCTCACTGGGAATATAGAGCAATCTACTTCACTGAATTGCACTATCTTTCACTTGTTTCTTCTGGAGAGGCTAATTTTCTTAATACCCTCAACATACAAGTCTTCTATAATGGGATACAGTTGATACCAATGACAACTAGAATATGTTGACATCAATGACAACACCCATTAGACACATATTTGTAACATGATTTATATAGTAGATTTCCCTCTCATGGCCTATTTTTTCATGTTGTGCTAAAAATGCCACTAGTGCAATTGATATAGATAATATGTAGAGAAAAAGTGGCTTGTCAAGTATGGGATCCATGAGAACCAATGATGATGTAATATATTCTTTGATTTTATCAAAGGCTTGTTGGTAGGATTCATCCCATGGAAATTTGTTATTCTTTTTGAGAAGGTGGGAGAATGGTTGGCACTTGTCTGCTAGATGTATGATGAACCTTGTGATAGCATTTAATTTACCTTGAAGACTATAGAAATGCTTTAGCTTTTTGGGAGGTAGCATTTCTATGATGGCTATGAATTTGGTGGGGTCCACTTCAATGCCTTGGTGAGAGATAATGAAGCCTAGGAGCTTTCTTGATGTGACGCTAAAGATACATTTCTTGGAATTCAGGCAAACTTTATATCCTCTCAAGTGATCAAAGATGTGCTCAAGGATTTAAGGGTGGCCTTTTCTTGTTTTGGATTTTCTGAGGATATCATCTACATAATCTTCCCTCATGAAGCATGTCATGGAAGATAAATCTCAAATTGTCCTTTGATAAGTAGCCCCTAAATGTTTTTAACCCAAATGGCATGACTTCATAGAAAAAGGTGCCCCAAGTGTGGTGAATTCTATTTTATGCTAATATTTAGGGGTGATCCAAATTTTATTGTACCTAGAGAAACTGTCCATGAAGGAGAGCATCTTGTGACCTACTATGAGGTCAATGATGATGTCAATGTTATGAAGGGAGAAGTAATCCTTGGGATAGGATTTTTTGAGGTCTTTAAAATCTATACAAACTTGGATGCCTTTGGGATTTTTGCTAACTAGCATGATGTTGGATATCCATTTAGGGTAGTTGATTTGGTGTATGAATCCCATATCTAAGAGTTTCTACATTCTTCCTTGATTAGAAGGGTAATTTTAAGATGTATTTTTTATAGTTTTGCTTTACTATTTTTCCATTAGGATGGACCATAAGGTGGTGAACCACAAGAGAAGGATCCAAACCTAACATATCAGTGTAGGACCATGAAAAAATATTCAATGCCTTGTTAAGGATAGAAAAAATGTTTTGTGTCTTTGTAATTGTGAGAGTGACATCTATGTAGGTGATCTTTTGATTGTCTTGTGTTCCCAAGTTGATTTCTTGGGCGTCTTCAACTAGAATGGCATAACACTTGCCAATGTGGAAGCATTGGGGGAAGGTTGAGTTCCTCATCCATTGAGGCCTTGGGGAGGTTTTAATAAATAGAAACATGTTTATTTCTTTCTCTTGTCCAATAGTGCCTCAAAGAGGTTTTCACTGGGGACATTCCTTGTTTACTTTTTTTATTTTTAATTTTTTTAGATTTTTTGTTACTAAGAGACTCTTCCTACTCCTAAAAGTAGGTAGTATCATCAAGTTCAATGTCAAAGTCTATTTTTTGATCTCCTATAGGAATATCAATGGAGCCCCAAGAATTTGGTGATTGCCTCATCATTCTAAAATGTGTTGAAGGTGCATGATCTTGTTGGTCCAATCAATAAGGTTAGGGTATTAAAAGGGTAACTCAATGGTGAATATGGCAATTTCTTGGAAAAGGCTAGAGATGTCAAGGTCTTAGAAAGAGGCAGTAATGTTAGAGGGTTCTTTTGGACTCACGAAAGTAGCATATAGTTCATTGGATTATGAACTAAGCATGTATCCTAGTCCATGATGATCAACATAGTACTATACCTAAATAGGCTTGATGATGCCTTAACTGTGGAGGTCAAGACCCTTAGCCTTATAGTTCATGTTTTCATAGATGTGTAGTAGTATAGGGTAGTTCTATTTTAGGTATTTAGGAGGGAAATCTACTTTGTTTGTAGGAGTCAATGGAACCTTTTGCCTATTATTTAGCCAAGGTGCTTTTAGATATGAAGGTGGTGGGCCTATGTTAGATGGTTTTCAGTTCCTTGCAATGAGGTCACTATTAAGGATGACCATAGGATCATGGAGATAGAGGTAATTTGCCAATGTGAAATGCATTATGCAATTCATATTATCCACATCTGAAGTTGATGATCTTGTTGGATTTAGGATTTTTAGAGGGAGATGATGTGGATGCAAGAGTGTTAGGATCGATGTATGAGGATGATGCATTAACCTTGTTGTGCTTAGTCATGTCAGTGTTAGAGTATTGATTAGTTTTGTGGTAGGAAGCCTCCATGGATTTACAATACTATAATAATTAAATAAATAGGATGTATTTATTTAATTTTGAAGTGAGGATGATGAACCTAGTTAAATAAATATTTGAATTTATTTAACTAATGTTGGACTATAGATGAAGGATTGATTAATTAAATAAATAGTCTAGATTTATTTAATTAATTCTAGATGAATAGTTACTTTATTAATTAAATAATAAAAAATGTTTAATTAATGTTAGAAGAAAAATTTGAATAATTAATTAAATAAATTGTATTTATTTAACTAACTATAGAAGAATGATCGAGATATGACTTCGTGATGATAGAAATGGTGTGAGGTGATTTCAAGTGTCTACAAAAAGTATTAAGAAATGGAACATATTGGTGTACAATATGCCTCACTACTTAGAAGAAATCTAAGCCCTTAGTGTTGTTAAGAAGTATTATGCACATGGCATCAATAATAGGGTTTATAAAGTGATGAGTGTGTTGCATATGTTGTCATTGATGTCAAAGGAGTGATGATCAGAGGAGTTATCATGTGAAAGAATTGTTGATGAAAGACATGAACATGAGAAGGGATCAATATCATTTGTACATAGTTGTATCTTATCTTTCATGGACAAGTGAAAGTTGTCAAAGTGTCTTGATTAATGTCTTGCATTGATAATATGAAGTCATGCTTATTTCATTGTTACATATAGTGTTACTTGATGAAAAGAATTGCATGGGATATTAACGAAATTGTCTAAGTCATCAAAAAGGTCAAAGGCACAGGGAACTGCACTGCAGAAGCACAAGAGATTGTACTGCATTCTATCACAAATGAAGATATGGCCTCGTGGATTAGAGGATAGCTAGAGATAGCTATGATGTATGTATGATCCAAGTTTCAAAGAATATGGACTATCGCAAGGACATCTAGAGTCAGTAGATTGGAAATAGAGTTATCATAGTGTAAGGTGATCAGGTATGAAACTCTAAGCTACCACATTTCACCACATATACATTTATGACTTGGCAGTTTGGAGAGTATGTAAAGCATAGGTACAAGAATGACATATTCAACTTTTAAAGGATATAAAGTACTGCAAGTGTGTTTTCAATGTTCCAAGTCAAGGCAGTGTGACTAGACTATGTAAGGGATACCAGCATCAAAGTTTGATTGCTTGCACTAGCAAGCTAAAGCATGAAACAAAAAGAGGAGTGCATGAGAAGGTTTTGCAGGTCATATAATGTTTGTGGCATGAACCACATGATGATATCTATCTTCCCTAGTACTGCATAGAGTCTAGAGCCATTGTATGAAAGGATAACTATTTGCAGAGCCAACATGATATATTTGAGTGAGTTCACCATGTGTTTGGAAGCATGCGCCAATAAGAAAGCTTGGGATGAAGGAAAATAGGTCTAGTAAATCACTTGGTATGAACCCCATAACATGATTTCACTCCTACATTACCGCAGATGATTTGGGAGCTGACAAGTAAGGCCAATTACATGTTTCATGATACACATTACATTAAGGCTGACAAAGATGAAGGCTTGCGGAGGATATATATGAAGAATTAAAGATTGTTACATGTGATTGTGATGATAGATGACTAGCATAAGGAAAGAAAGATAATCTGAAAGATAGAAAAGTAACTCTGTTAGCTATAATGTATAACCTACAATGGAGTTAGTTTTGGTAGAGCTATCTTGAGCCATTAGATTCAGTTGAAAGATCAAGATGATAATAGAGATGATAATGTAGAGATTTTAAGCCATCAGAATATGTCAAGGATGTCAAAGTGTTAACAAATTGATGTTGTGGAGGTTATTAATCTATCAGAATCAGTTGAAAGTTACATAGCATAGGTTGGAGCCTCATCTTGTAAGTGGTGTAGCACTTTAGGGAGTTGTTGCTTCCTTTGGGTTGGAGCACATAAAACTTTGTACTAGGGAGTTGAAGCTTCCTTTGAGTTGGTGCTTATAAAACAGGGGATTGGTGTCTCTTTTGGATTAGTGCCCATAAAACTCATTGTAATACTTAATTTTATTTGTGAGGCTATATTTAGATAGTAGATCCAAGCAACTGGCTCACCATGGTTTTTCCCATCTTGGGTTTCCACGTAAATCTAGTGTTATGTGTGTATGTGTTCTTTTTCTTTAAGTAGTTTGAATGTTTACATTGGATTGATTACATTTAAAAGTAAATAAATTGAATATATATTGATTCAGCCACCTCTTAGTATATCTATGTGATCAACAATTGGTATCTAAGCAAGGTTCCTTGATACAGTCTAACAACTGCAAGTAGATCTTGGATTGGAACACATGGCATGTCAAAAAGGATCATCCCCTATTTATACAATTGTATGTGGTTCGACAAAGATTGAATTTGTCAAAATAGTGCACTACAAATTTGCTAAAGATAACTAGCAAAAACTTCATAAAATGTATGAAGGCAATCATTGCACATCTGAAAGTGAAAGAGAAGAAGCCCTACTTATGGAAAATGAAGTTTTGGTTAATGATAAGAACCCTGCAGAGGATGGTGAAGACATGATAGTGATTGATGAAGAAGAATGTGAAGTTGATCTTGAAGGAGAACTCATTTTTTCTCTAAATGACCTCAGACCAACAAGGAAGGAGAACAAAGAATATAAAGCTAAGCTTGAAGAATCAAAAGGAGCAATTAACAACATGAAAGTTTAAATTGAAGAAGGTAAAAGAGTTGCAGACTGCCTAAATACTAAGCTCAATGCCAAATCAAATGAATGCTCCAGACTTGAAGAAGAAATTGTCTCCCTGAGGAAGGAACTAGAGAAAGCAAAGGATCAGATAGATAGGAGTCTAAAACTTAAGAAAAGCACAAAGATCCTTGATGAGATAATCAAAAATCAAAGACCACTTAAGAATAAGGGTGGTCTTGGATTTGAGAAAGGTCAGAATTCAAAAATAGATATACCTGAAGGCATGTATGAGATGAACAAGAAAGAACCCTATACAGAAGTTTCTATAATGAGCCAAACTTAAAAATAACATTTCACATCAGGTCTGAAAATGAATTTAAATATCTTCACCAATTTTGTATCAAATTTGATGAAACTAGCTAGCTAGTCTGACTTAGGATTAACACCCAAAATATGAAACTTCACCAAAATGTTTTTTGATTGATTTCTGATGTAAATAACATGTTATTAGATCTATAATATTGATTTGCAGTAGCAACAAATAATACAACTTTGAACAACAAGATTTGGGCAAAACCCACAAAAACTGTCAACACCGTCAATCACCCTAATACACCAAAAACACCCAAAACTGATATTGTTTGATTTTTAGATGGAAAGTACATGAAATATGATCTGATACCATTATAATAGCAGAAAACTACACAACCAAATCTTCACAACAAGCTGAAATACACATTAGGTATTCTGACCCACAAAGCCAAAATCAACACAACACTTCCCACAACTTCCAATACTGATCTCTAACTTTAGAAAATGGAAATCTATAGCTACTACATAGAAAACCAAAGGAAATAACAACATCAACTCTTCCCAGTACTTCTAGAACTACCACGGCAACATAAGAAGACCTGCACACACAAACAATGGAAACTGCTGGAAACTACTTAATCCTTGAAGCTCTGTGCAACCTCTAGATGAAGCTACTCCTTGTGATCAAAGGGTTTGCATCCTGTGGCCACCTGAAACTCATGGGTTTTCTTCCACAAGCCTCTTGACTCCAATGGGTTTTTGTCCATTGAAGCCACAATCTATAAATCTATAAGTTTGAGAGAAAATATCAAATCAACAATAGCCCCCCAAATCACCAAAATTACATATTTTGTATCATTATTTCATGGGAGAGAGGGAAATCCAAGATTCGCACATTTTTCTTTGATTCTTGCTATTTTGGGGTATGACAGTTGTCATAAGCTGTCATACATTGTCATAAAATTCCCCACCACTTGTGATTTACCAAGATTTTTGAAATCTTCATGCAAATGGACACCTCACCAAACCCAATGCCCCTTTTTGAGTCTCAAAATATTTAATTGTCCCCTTTAAATAGGTATTAGTTGGACAATATTAAATATTAAATATTTATTCTTCCTATGCTTTCCCAATTAACCCATGGAAGAATAAGATGGGTTAATATTGACCATTAATTAATTATTTTAGAAAGGGGACATGACAAGTCCTCCCTCCTGGAAATTGCTTGTCCTCAAGCAATGCAATTTTGGATGGTCAAGAATTTTTGGTCCTTCCCATGTTGCATCTTCCACTTGCAAATTCTTCCATTTGATCAAATATTCTGAAATGCTCCTGTTCCTCAATCTTTTATCCCTCGTTTCCAAAATCTTTTTAGGTATCAAAATCAACTTCCCTTCATCATCCAAAGGTGGTAAATCAGATGAAGGCACAATTTTCTATCCAAGGACCCTCTTCAAACAAGAAACGTGAAATACATTATGTATCCTTCTATTTGGAGGAAGCTCCAACTCATAAGCTACCTCACCAATTTTCCTGATGATCTTGTAAGGCCCAAAGAACTTAGGCTTAAGCTTTTTAGCCCCACTCTTCTTCAAAGAGCTTTGTTTATATGGCTGCAATCTAAGAAATACCAAATCTCCCACCTCAAAAAATCTTTCTGTTCTTTTCCTATCTGCATATATCTTTTGTTCGTTCTATGCTTGCCTCAAGTTATCTTTTAGTGACCTTATGATCTCTTGACTATGATTGATACGATCACTAGCTGCAGGTACTCTACTATTTGTAAATATCAAATCAGCAAAAGAAAGTGCATCATAATCATAAAGAGCTCAAAATGGAGGCATACCAATTGACATATGATGTGATGTATTGTAACAATAATCTCCCAAGTGCAACCATTTGACCCAAGTAGTTTGCTGATCTAAAACATAATTCCTCAAATACCCCTCTATCCACTTGTTAACAATTTATGTTTGTCCATCTATTTGTGGATGGTAACTTGTGCTTGGTGTGACCTCTATTCCTGTCAAGTGAAATAGTTCCTTCCAAAAAGAACTAAGGAACCTACTATCTCTATCACTAACAATGTTCTTTGGCAAACCATGCAGCATAAATATCTCTTTGAAAAACAACTATGCTACTTGAGGAGCCTTAAACTCTGAAGTGATGGGAAACAAATGAGCATACTTTGTTAATCTATTCACCACCACATATATACAATCCTTACCTTGTACCTTGGGAAGTCCTGTGATAAAGTCCATGGAAATGCTCTCCCATTTCTGTTAAGGAATTGGAAGCGGTTGTATGAGACCTACAGAAAAAATCTATTCACCTTTGTTCCTTTGGCAAGTCATACACTCTTTGATATGCTTGTGGACATCCTCTTTCATACCTTCCCAAGAAAATCTCTCATGGATCTACCTGTATGTTTTGAAGTAACCTTGATGACCAGCCAAGGGAGTGTCATGGAAAACTCTTAAAATCTTTTCCTTGATTTTTGATTCAGGAACAAGGAAAATTTGGTTCTTGTAATAAATCAGCCCATCATTCATTGTATACTTATCATCTTCTACTAAATCATCCAATACATTAGATGCAAGAGTATTTTTTGCATATTCAACAATGATAGAATCTTTCCACTCTGTAGAAATAGAAGATAATGAACACAAAGTTGGCTTCCTAGAAAGTGCATCCGCTACCACATTTCTTTTACCCTTCATATATTCTATTTCAAAATCATATGCCTACAGCTTGCTTACCCACCTTTGTTGGTGATCATTCAAATCTATTTTATCAAGGAAATACTTCAAACTATTATGATCAGTTTTTACAACAAACTTCTCACACACAAGATATTTTCTGAACTTCTCTAGGCATGCATAATTACAAACATTTCCTTGTCATAAATGTGATATGTTTTTTCTAGATTTTTTATCCTCCTAATCTCAAAAGCAATAGGATGTCCCCTTTGAGTTAGGACAGCCCCAACAACTTCACCCGAAGCATCACATTCAACTACAAAAGGCAATGAAAAATTAGGAATAGAAAGCATAGGGCATGAACTCATTACCTCCTTAAACTTGTCAAAAGTTTTCTGAGCTTCTTCAGACCATGCAAAGCCTCCCTTCTTAGTCAAATCTGTTAATGGAACAGAAAGCTAAGAATTTTTTTTTACAAACCTCCTATAATAGTAACATAGCCCAAAGAATCCTTTCAACTATGTAAGATTTGTACATGGAGGCCAATCAAGTATTGCTTGAATCTTTTGTTGATCTACTTGAACACCCTTAGAACTTATGACATATCCCAAGTAATGAATTTTAGTTAATCCAAACTCACATTTGAACAACTTAGCATAGAAATATTGCTGCTTCAAAATACCCAAAACTGTATCTAAATGTTCTAAGTGTTGCTTCCAAGTTTTACTGTAGATCAATATATCATCAAAGAAAACCAAGACAAACTTCCTGAGTTGCTTGCTAAATACCTTGTTCATGCATGATTGGAAAGTTTCTGGTGCATTAGTGAGGCCAAAGGGCATGACCAAGAACTCAAAATGCCCATAGTGACACTGAAAAGCTGTCTTTTCCACATCTTTGTCTCTCATCTGAATCTGGTGGTATCCCGATTTCAAATCAATCTTAGAAAAGTAAACAGCTCCATGCAACTCATCAATAAGTTCATCTATCCTTGGTATGGGATATCTATTCTTAATGGTTTTCTTATTCAAATCTCTATAGTCGATGCACATCCTTAGAGTGCCATCCTTTTTCTTCAAAAGAACTACAGATGATGCAAAAGGACTAGAACTTGGTCTAGTGAATCCCATATCTAAGAGCTCTCTGATAGTCTTCTCTATCTCTTCCTTGTAACCCCTTGGATGTATGTATGGAGTAGTTATAATAGGTTTGGCATCTATTTCCAACTCTATAAGATGCTGAAACCCTCTATCTGGAGGTAATCTTGGGGGTATATCACTGAAAACAATGCTATGCTTATCTAAAATTTCTTGAATTTCAAAATGAAATTTACCTTTTCCATTTGGAGAGATTGAAGGTCAGATTAAGTAAGTGTCTACCCAAGTAACTTGACCTCTTCTGAAAGTCCTCTCCATCTTCTTTGATGTCACCACTCGTGGAGCTCCATTTGAAATCCCTCTGAGTGTAATCTCCTTGCCTTCTGACTAAAACTTGAACTCCATAGTTTGATAGTTCTGATAGTGTCCTCCAATAGAATGCAACCATTGAACACCCAAGACAACATCAGTTTCACCAATACCAACAACATAAAAATCATCACAAACCTTGTAGTCTCCCATAGTGATGCTCAATTGTTTGACCACTCTGGTGCATGACATAGTGAATCCGTCTGCAACAGTCACATTGAACCCTTCAAATTCTTCAGTCTTCAATTCTCTCTTCATTACTAACCCTTCATAAATAAAATTGTGGGTTGTCCCACTATCAATTAGAACAATCATTCGCTGCCCTGCTAACACTCCACGAACCCTGAAAGGATGATATCTTGGTGCTCCTGAAAGTGCAGCTAATGAACCTTCTTTTTTAGTCTCCTCTTCGATCTCAGGTTCAGAATCCTCTACGTCATTAAACTCCTCATTACCATCTGAGTCTGAATCCTTATCTAAGACAACCTCTATGTAATGGACTTGTCCTTTTCCCAAACACCTATGTCTAGGGACCCAAGGATCTTTGTAAGAAAAATAAAGTTTCTTCCTCCTAAGCTCATTCCTTGTTTCTTCATCCATCTTCTTTGCAGTATCAGGAGTTGTATTTTTTTGTATAGGTGCAGGTGCATGGAATGGTTTCTTTTGGAATCCTCCCTTATGATGCCATGTGTTTAGTTTGGAGGAGTGTGGGAAAGCATTCTTTGGAATTGATGGCTCAAGGGTTAGAGCCCTCTTGATAGCTTCTTGCAAAGTGAGAGGTGCGAAAGATATGACAAACCCCCTAAGAGGTTTAGTGAGCCCTGTGATGAATAGATGTACTTTTCTCTTCTCTGATATTTCAGGTACCATAACCACAATCTTTTGAAAGTCTGCTATATACTCACTTACTAAGTTCTTTTGCTTAATTTCAGACAACTGGCTGAAATATTCTTGTTCTTCTTTCAGTTCATACCTATCAAGAATCCTTTGTTTGAAATCACCAAAGGTCTGTACCTGATCATGTCCCAAAGTAGTGTGACCATGGTACCACCATTCATAGGCTTCTCCTTCCAAATGTAAAGTGGCAAACTAAACTACATCCTTCTCTATCATGGGATTGAGCATAAAGTATGTCTCTATCTTCTGTAGCCAAGCTCTAGCTGAAATCTTTTCACTTCCATCAAAGAAATCTATAGTTAACTTACCCAACTTGTGTTTTAGTTCTTTATTTTTGCCTTTCCCCTTCTTTTGAGATTCACCTTTTCTCAAGAACTCTACATATTCTCCCCAAGACATAGCATTCTTGGTCTCATCTGCCAATGCATTGTATTCTCCACGCCATTTCTTAAGGGTCTCTGCATTGTGCAAACTAGTAGTTGCAGACTCAACTTGTTTAGGTTCCTCTTTACGTATGAATAAGGGTTTGTTTGCAGCCCATGAATTTTGTGTCTCAATTTCCTTCCCTTTTCCATTGTTACTATTGTGTGCACCTGAAGTACTACCACCATTGTTTTCATTCTTATTGTTGTTTTACACCCATTGCATCATTTGCCTAAACATTTTAGCAAGTCTAGTTTGTGCCTCAACCATTTGAGTAAATTTCCTTGAAGCATCATCTTCTTCTACATCTCTTCTATCTACCATTGCTTCCTCCAATTGCAATTTCCTTTGCTCTCTCCTCAAATATCTAATTTCTCTGTCACTCGGTATCATCAATCATCTAAATAACCTACAAGCTAGCAAGATCATGCTCTGATACCACTGTAATGAGCCAAACTTAAAAATAACATTTCACATCAGGTCTGAAAATGAATTTAAATATCTTGACCAATTTTGCATCAAATTTGACGAAACTAACTAGCTAGTCTTACTCAGGATTAACACCCAAAGTATGAAACTTCACCAAAATGTTTTTTGATTGATTTCTAATGTAAATAACATATTATTTTTTTAAATGCACCTGGTAAACTTTTTAACATGACCGGCGACGCTGGTGCGACATGCCCTCCAGCTCCACGTGAATGCTTTTGCCCAGAGCAATGAACCGGTGAGGCCACAACTGGGGGACCTCATCCCCTAGGAAGAACACTTCAAACCCACGAGCTCATTGGCCCAACGAAGGCGTAAAGCCTTGCGAGCTCGTTGGCCCAGCAGGGGTTTGAACTCTGGTGGCCGCCACTACATCCTGAGCGACTTAACCACCGAACCATGCCATCATCGGCATGTAAATAACATGTTATCAGATCTATAATATTTTTTTTGCAGCAGCAACAAATAATACAACTTTGAACAACAAGATTTGGGAAAAACCCACAAAAACTACCAACATCGTCAATTACTGTAATACACCAAAAACACCCAAAACTGATATTGTTTGATTTTCAGATGGAAAGTACATAAAATATGATATGATACCATTAATGTAACAGTAGAAAACACCTACAGAACTCAGCAGCAAACTACACAACCAAATCTTCACAACAAGCTGAAATACACATTGGGTAATCTGACCCACAAAGCCAAAATCAACACAACACTACCCAAAACTTCTAATACTAATCTTTGACATTAGAAAATGGAAATCTACAGCTACTACATAGAAAACCAAAGGAAATAACAATAGAAACTCTTCCTAGAACTTCTAGAACTACCATGGCAACACAAGAAGACCTGCACACACAAACAATGGAAACTACCAGAAACTGCCAGAAACTACTCAATCCTTGAAGCTTTGTGCAACCTCTGGATGAAGCTACTCCTTGTGATCAAAGGGTTTGCATCCTCTGGCCACCTGAAACTCATGGGTTTTCTTCCACAAGCCTCTTTACTCCAATGGGTTTTTGTCCATTGAAGCCACAATCTATAAATCTATAAGTTTGAGAGAAAATATCAAATCAACAATAGCCCCCCAAATCACCAAAATTACATATTTTGTATCATTATTTCATGGGAGAGAGGGAAATCCAAGATTCCCACATTTTTCTTTGATTCTTGCTATTTTGGGGTATGACAATTGTCATAAGCTGTCATACATTGTCATAAAGTCCCCCGCCACTTGTGATTTACCAAGATTTTTGAAATCTTCATGCAAATGGACACCTCACCAAACCCAATGCCCCTTTTTGAATCTTGAAATATTTAATTTAATATTTAATTGTCCTCTTGAAATAGGTATTATTTGGACAATATTAAATATTAAATATTTATTCTTGCTATGCTTTCCCAATTAACCCATGGAAGAATAAGATGGGTTAATATTGACCATTAATTAATTATTTTAGAAAGGGGACATGATAGTTTCTGAGAAGATTGTAGATGAGAAGCAAAAGTTGGATGATGGCTTCATAAAGGTTAGAAATCTAAAGAAGAGATTCTAGGGTCCTCCTCCTACAAGACAATCCACTACAACAAGGTACTATCCATTCTTTTATGGTTACTATTATTCATGCAATAAGTTTGGTCATAAGGCTATTGATTGTAGAACTAAGACAAGAAGAAATGGTCATATGAGAAAAAACTCATTTTTACCTTTAGAGTACAATGTTATATGCTATAAATGCAATAACTTTGGACATAGAGTAAAATTTTGTAAAAGTAGTTTGGTGAATCCACCAAAACAACACAAGAAAATGAAGGATACCTTGAACAAACAAAAGAAAATTACAAAAATATGGAAAGGAAAAAAGAGCAAGATAATGAAAAGAAGGAAGAACCTTTGCATGTGCCTCATGCAGAGGATTTCATATTAGATTAAGAAAAAGCACCAAGGTCAAGGGGAGCTAACTACTACATAATCTTCCACCCCCCCTGAACAAGAGTGTTGTCTATTTTTGAAATGAGGCATATAGGTGATTTGATAAGATCTGAAAGAAGGATATGTTATTAGGGTAAGGCTAAATCAATGTCTCAAATTTCTGAAATGAAAACATGAAAAGTGGAGGAATTCTGGCTAGAAATAGGTCCCTGTGAACCTACAAAACTCACTAGCAGCTAATAACCTAAAAGGAAAAAGGTGCAATAAATGCAAAAAGTTAGGGAAAAAAGAAAGTTACTTAAGCCCTAATCATTCAATTCCTTCTCACTCGTCTAACATTGGAAAATGTCCCCTTGGGAGCTTTTCCCTCATAAGGTTTAGCTCCTGGGTCTTTTGCATGCATTTAGGACATCTTACTTCATAATTTGGCATCCCGATGGAATGAGCCCTAGGTAACATGACAAATGGTACCTAGGAGGACCCCTTGAGCTTAACCCTACCCAAAATAGGGGGGAGGACTTAGGCGCTCGTGCCCTAGTCCTGCCCTATTTTGTGGCAGTCCTAATTTTTAGGTGTCAGCTTGTGATCATTACTTGGGTCCTATGCCGACACAGTAAGTTTGAATTTATGAAATCTTGGCGGGAGTATTTGTAGTTGCATATAAAAGCATGTTTAGGCATTCATTTGTAAACTAGATTTCAACTAGATGATCATTGTGAATTTTAGGCATTCTCAAGGTGATTCAAGGTTTTCATTGTATTGCAAGAGTAGAATTGTGTTGTCTATGTGTTTGTGTTTTGCAGATTTGAGCATCCATTTCATCATGGAATGAAGAGCATCTTCCTCCCATGAGATTTTCACTACAAGGTGACATTATATTGTGTTTTCATCAACATTTCCTTTGGTTTTTGTCTTTGCCTCACAAGGGCATGCACTCTCTATTTGACAACAGTGTTCGGAGACTTAAGTGTCCTCCGGGGCTTGATTGAGGCAAGCCTCTAAACGCCACAACCCCCTCCCAAAGTTTTGTGATTACAAGTTACAAGTGTTGCATCTGGAAAAAGTGGAGTTATAAGAAGGATTAGTAGACATCAAGGATTTAGGATCTGAAGAGAAGCAGGACACCAGAGCCTTTTCAGGACTTGGGTGCTAGTCCCTGTGTCCTCTGCAGTTGAATTTCTAGAAACATAATTTACAGTGCAGATCAGTTTTGGAAGGAGGTTAGGATCCCACAAAGAAAATGGTGCCTTGGACTTGGGTGCCCACTTCTTAGTCCCTGACTTTTCTACCTCATAGCCCCAAAAATAGGTACTCTGTGATTTGATATTTTACATCTCTATAAGAGCTTTTTCTATTATTCATCAGTTTATTGCCATATTTGCATAATTAGGGTTTTAATGGTCAATTAAGCATAAGAGAAGGAAAATTGATAATTAAACACCCTAATCCAAGCTTCCCTACATCTCACAGTGACCTAGGGTATGATAGTGCATTTCCACTCGACCCTAGATCCTTGAATGTTAAGGGTGAAAGGAGGATTCAAACATCTAAACACTAAACATTGAACAATCCCAATTTTATCCTAAACATTTTGGTGAACCTGTGTTTTGGACTTAAATTGCAACTTACTGAGTGTGTGTCTTCAGATTTGGATTGATTTCATTCATTCATATAGTCTTTCATCTTATTGCATTGAGAAAATTACAAAAAATTGAAAAATTTGCAAAAATTTGAAAACCCTAGCTTGCATTTTCATATAGATTACTAAATTGCATCAATTCTTTCTAAATTTCCCTAATTCATTATTTTTGAATCAGATCTGATTTACACTACATAAAAACACAACAATTCAATAATTTGCATTACATTTTCATCATTAATTTGCTAGGCTTTTGTAGAAATTTTGACAATTTTCATATAACCTAATAATTCCAAAATCTAGGGTTAGTAGGCAAAATCTTCTTTCAGATTTTTCTACTGATTTTAGAGGCTCATTAAAATTATAATTTGGCTTTAGTCTTTCATTTTAGTGTAAATTTGTATTTAGATTTCAAATATTTGCATTTTTGCATAAAAAATTTCAACAAAAACTAGCAATTTTCATGCATTTTCATTAGATTTGCATTGGTATTTTGCATATTAAATCTTGGAATTCATTTTAAGATCTGATAATATTTCATTTTCATCATAAATCAGACTTCAAAACATTCATATAGCATTTTGTGCCAAGATCTCAAACCTAGGGCTTCAAAAACACCGATTTTCACTAAATTTAGCCTTATCGACTCTCTAAACTTGCACCATTAATTGGCTATTATCAAGGCAATCACTTGTTTCCCCTCCTAAAAATCTTCACAACACCCTTTTAATGGGCTCTTGTATTGAAAATTTGGTGAAAAACTACATGTTTTTGCTATTTTTGCCCTAGGGTTTGGCCTAGTTTGCACTCTAAGTGTGTTGTGATAAATTTTATGGATTGAGGTGATTGATATCATTGATTTTATTTTCTGTACCTCCTAAAATTTATTACAACACCCCTTTTTCTAGGTCTTGGAGTTGAAAAAACGTGAAAAATAGACTATTTTTGCTATATTTTCACTAGGGTTTGACCTTAAGTGGCACTAAAAGTGTGTTGTGAAAGAAAACACTATGTGGATTTTATTACCAATATAAGTTTCTATCCATCATCAATTTCCTCACAACACCCTTTGTTATGCTCTTTTGCATTGAGTTTTGGTGAAAAAAATGCCTATTTCGACATATTTTCACTATAGTTTGACTTGGCATTATCTTGGATTTTCATCAAGAGTGTGTTGAGAAGGATCATATTGCTATTTTGTATTGATATTAGACATATAATTTTCTACTCCTGATTAAAATCCTTACAACACCCTTTGTTTCATGCATTTGCATTGAAAGAGTACAAAAAAACTAAGCATTTTTGGCCTTCAATCATATCTTACTCTTAGGATTTGTTCTCTTAGTTTGTGCATTGTGTGTTGTATGCTTTTGTATAAGATTTATGACATGCTGTCCTAAAAACAATATCCCTTTGAGAAGAAGTAAAAGGTTAATGGGATCTAGTGCTCTTGGAGAAAATGACATTCCTACCTCTAATAATCCTTTGAACACCTTCTTTACAAAGGGAGAAACTCAAATTGCACAAGATATTATGCATCCTCCAACCACAATGGAAGAACAAACTTTTCATGATGTTGATGATACTATTGAGGCAACAGGATATGTGTTTGATGAGCAAATAGAAAAATTGGATAAAGAGCTAGCCCAATTTCAATCATTTATGGAAAATGAGAGAATAGCTGAAGAAGCTATCCCTACGATTTACAATATAAGAGAATTGATAAAAGAGGGACAAGATGGTGTTTATGCAATTCGCGGTCTAGCACATATTGTACAAACCAATATCATGCTAGTGACCGAATGTGCACAAGCAATAAATAACACTTTATCACCATCTCATACTCAAGTATCCATACCTATACCAACTATGGGAATATTGACTTTTACACCCAATACCTAGTCCTTCTATACAAGGATTGGGAGGTCATTGTTGACAACAAAATATTCCACCACAACAAATGAAAGAGGATAGCCCTATCTTACAAGAGATAAGCGGAAAAATAAAATGAAATAGAAAAGCAAGAGAAAGAAGAAAAATAAGACAATCTTATTCTATAAACCCTGCCTCTCAACAAGAAAATGTTGATCCCAACATTCAAACGAACAAAAATGATCCTAACAACGAACAACATGATGAGCAAGACATGAATTTAGCTATGATACCTTATGTCCCACTTTCCTCCAACATTAGGGAGTGGGAAGATGATGATGGTTTACTTGATGATGAGGCTTAGCGCGAAGACCCTACAAGTAAGTATCTCTAACCCTTTATCTCTCTCATGATGTGCTTCCCCCATGATGTGTTATGTGTTGTTTAGGCCTTATGGGATGACCCCTGATTCTCCCGTAAGGTCTAGGATACTAGGAGACCATCTCTATTGTGACCTTCTTCTATATTACCTCTCTCTCTAATTTCATCATTGTGTGTTATGTCTTATGGACATAGTGTTGTGGTTGGTGACACTAGGGACACCCTCCTATGTGACTGTCCCTAAGACACTTGTTTCTCCTCTCTTATTTATTATTTCCCTTCCTCTAGTGTTTCTATCTAGCAGGCAGATGACGACAAACATTTATACTGATGTGGACCTAGTGTCCCTTTCAAGAGCAATCAAAAAATGGACTTAGTTCCTAATATGACAATGGGGTTGTATATCTTATCCAATGCTTGGCTAGTGGAAGCACTCGTGCTTTCACGTAGCTAATGATGTTTTTTTTATCTCATTTACAAACCTTAACAATACTACTACTCTGTGCACCTTTGTTTTTCTTTGAATCTGGCCTTGGTGGTACTCAATTTGGAGAGCTTCGTGATATAGCCCCACGGTTATCCTCAAACTCTACATTTGTAGTATAACCTTGGCTTTGTGTGTTGTTAATCATATGCATTAATGTTGTTGTTTATCATGATTTTGTAGACATTAACATGTTTCTTGCAGGGATGTGTTTGTGGGAACATTTGGCAATTGTGAAGTACATGTCACCTCTAGGGGGCATGGGATTTGTGAGAGCTCATGTTCCCTTGTGTGTTTTCTTCTTACCTTAACATGCTTGATATTGATGCTTGATATCAACCACCTTAAGGTGGGGGAATATAAGGTAAGCTGTCTATTGTAGATGTTAGCTATGTGCTTGTCCTCAGATGCAGTTTAAAGACTAGCTTGATGAGTGCTTTGTGCATCCTGAGTTTGTTTGCAATAAATCAATCAATCATGTAAGACCTCTACGGAGGTGGGATATCACATATATCCTTTTTTATCTTAAGCTCTCTGCAAAGGCGGGGATGGTGTATTTCTCAGAGCAAATTGCATCATCCTGTCATGTTCAAAAGTCCTCTATGGAGACGAGGAGTGGTTCTGTGACTAACTCAACCCTTAAGCATGTTTTCGGCGATTGTTGTGGCAAAGTGCAATCATCAGTGTGTGCCTATAATGTGCCTGAGATGGTGTTGGACCTAGAAATAGGTACACTTCATCACTTGTCTGTCATGTTTTCTCTGTGTCTTCAAGTGTGTGTGTTTGGCATGCTTGCTTTGTTTGGCATGTTTGTTGCCCCATATGTATTCTAAAGACTAGCTCAATGAGTGCTACCTGCATTTTGGGAGGTTTTGTGTGTCTTGCATGTGTGTTGCTCCATATATACAAAGACCTACGCGATGAGTGCATCATGTATTATGGGATGTTTGTTTACTTTCCAGGACTTGCATCTACATTTCATATATATAAGAAAAAGAAAAGAAAAGATATCATGCATGTCTTCCATGCATTAATGTGTCTTCTATGCATTTACTATCTTCCCTGTGTTCTACGTGACTGTAACTATCTTCTCTGTGTTTTGCATGCCTATTACTGTTTTCTATGTGATTGGCGTGTCTTCTCCGTGCTTGGCGTGTTTGCTGTGTTTGTGACCTTACTTTAATGCATGTATTGGCCTTGCGTTTATACATACATTAAAGTGGGGGCTAAATGTAACATCGAAAAATATCCCCTTGGGGGCTTTTCCCTCATAAGGTTTAGCTCTCGGGTCTTTTACATGCATTTAGGACATCTTACTTCATAATTTGGCATCCCGATGGAATGAGCCCTAGGTAACATGAAAAATGGGACCTAGGAGGACCCCTTGAGCTTAACCCTACCCAAAATAGGGGGGAGGACTTGGGCGCCCGCACCCTAGTCCTACCCTATTTTAGGGTAGTCCCAATTTTTGGGTGTCGACTTGTGACCGTTACTTAGGTCCTATGCCAACACGGTAAGTTTGAATTTATGAAATCTTGGCGGGAGTGTTTGTAGTTGCATATAAAAGCATGTTTAGGCATTCATTTGTAGACTAGATTTCAACTAGATGATCATTGTGAATTTTAGGCATTCTCAAGGTGATTCAAGGTTTTCATTGTGTTGCAAGAGTAGAATTGTGTTGTCTGTGTTTTTGTTTGCAGATTTGAGCATCCATTTCATCATGGAATGAAGAGCATCTTCCTCCCATGAGATCTTCACTACAAGGTGACGTTATATTGTGTTTTCATCATCATTTCCTTTGGTTTTTGCATCTGCCTCACAAGGGCACGCACTCTATATCTGACAATAGTGTTCGGAGACTTAAGTGTCCTCCAAGGCTTGATTGAGGCAAGCCTCTAAACACCACAACCCCCTCCCAAAGTTTTGTGATTGCAGGTTATAGGTGTCACATCTAGAAAAGGTGGAGTTGCAAGAAGGATCAGTAGACAACAAGGATTCAGGATCTAAATAGAAGTAGGACATGGGAGCCTTTTCAGGACTTGGGTGCTAGTCCCTGTGTCCTCCACAGTTGAATTTCTAGAAACAGAAGTTACAGTGCAGATTAATGTTGGAAGGAGGTCAGGATCCCGCAAAGAAACTGGTACCTTGGACTTGGGCACCCGCTCCTTAGTCCTTGACTTTTCTACCTCAGAGCCCCAAAAACAAGTACTTTGTGATTTGATATTTTACATCTCTCTGCAAGAGATTTTTCTGTTGTTCGTCAATTTATTGCCGTATTTGAATAATTAGGGTTTTAATGGTCAATTAAGAATAAGAGAAGGAAAATTGATAATTAAACACCCTAATCCAATCTTCCCTACATCTCACAGTGGCCTAGGGTATGATAGTACATTGCCACTCGACCCTAGATCCTTGAATGTTAAGGGTAAAAGGAGGATTCAAACATCTAAACACTAAACATTGAACAATCCCAATTTTACCCTAAACAATTCGTATTGAGAGCAATTAGCAAATTTGAGAGAGGAAGAGTTAAGGAGCAAAGCCCTAGCCATAGAGTGTGAATTTAAGAGAAAAAGAGTTAAGAAGTGAAACCTGTATATGCCTAAAAATGACATGATTTGGTCTAAATAAATATTCTTAATATTTATTTCCATCTTTATTCCTTTATCAATAAATAAATAAACAAATTTATTTATTCGATTCATATTCTTCTAACAAATTAAATAAAATCCTTTATTTAATTAAATTCCTCCAAACAATTAAATAATTCTTAATTATTTAATTAAATTAAATTCATTCTTCCAAATTTAAATAAATCAATCAAATTTATTTAAATCCTTTCAATCTCTAAAAATAAAATACAATCAAATATTTTATTTATTCTTCCAAAACCATGCACAACAATTAAATAAATTTATTTATTTAATTTGCTTTCTGATCTTCTAAATTAAATAATACCAATTATTTAATTGTTTCTTCCAATAATATCTTCTCTAAATTTAAATAAATCAATTATTTATTTAAGTTGTCTTTTTCTTCTAAATTGAGTTATCTCTAAATATAATTCAATCTTTCTTGCACATGCAATTAAATATTCCTAATATTTAATAAAGCAAAATATCTTCTTATTCTCATGCAAATCCCTTCTTGTTTTAAATCACTTAACTGATTATTATATTCTTTTAATTGCTTTAACTCATTCTTCTATTCTTAGCAAATCCTCTCATGCAAAAGAAAGCAAGACACATATCTTCTTCTTATTCGTTGCACATTCCTCATCTATTCTCAATCGTTGATCTTATTTCTCTCAAGTCTATAAATTGAACCATGTTCTTCCATTTCATTCATCCAAGCTTCTAGTACCGTTACCCTGCAGGAATTATAGCGCGCCTTTGGCACCAATTGCTTCATTGCTTGTGATCACCCTTGTTACCACACATTATGCATCATCACCATAGCCATTCACACTCGACATTCTTGAACAAAGCAAAGAAGTGCTCTCTGAGGGCATCATTCATACTTTCAAAGAATGATTTGTGATAGGCGAACAATGGAAGTTTCAATCTGAGGAAGGTTTGCATTGTATTGTTCATTGCTTTATTTGATTAATCTCCTTAGTTTCACTATTTCATTGAGTTTGGGTATCTGTTATTGTTTATTTATTGATATTCATTGTTGATCCAATTTACCCTTAGATTTTTGGCGCCCACTGTGGGGCCTAGCCCCAAATTTAACCCAAAATTGAGTTTTTGTGTTTTAGAAAGCCATACACAGGACGAAACAATGCATACACTCTCTATTCTGGTGCATCTCTCACCTATCACGGTGCATTCATTCCCGCAGTGCATATGATCTCTGTTCTGACACTTCTGTCACATGTTCTAACATTTTTGTTACTGCGGCGCATATACACTCTGTTACTACGCTTTTGTCATCTGAAACGGTGCATCTGATATTACGACGCATATACTCTGTATTCTAGGGCTTATAAGCTTTGTTCCAATGCATATGTATAACGGCACTTCTGTTGACTGTTTCTGCGCATTCAGTCTCTGAAGTGGCGCATCTATTGTAGGCAGAGATTTTAGGGTTTTCTAGGAGATTTTTGCTAACGCTGACATCTTTACAGGAATTCTCTTATTAGTTTTGCAGGCTAGGCAATGGTTTAGATTCATATAGTTGCATTTGCTAGATCACACTTTGATTTCTAAAATGGGAAAGTAAAATGGATGTTCATGCAAAGTCTCACATAGTCTAACTAGGAAAGTGGTAACTGAACCTTTGCTATCTTGCATTGCAACATTGCTATCTTTTCAAAGTTATTGCTATCTGGATTAAAATTGAACTCACTATTGTTATCTGGGTTAAAACTGAACCACTGCTATCTCAATTGACCAAAATTTCAAAGTTAACAACTCATGCTATTGTGGATTAAAACTGAACTCATCATTGATATCTAGGTTAAAATGAACCATTGCTATCTCGATTGACCAAAAATTTCAAAGTTAACAATTCATGCTATTGTGGATTAAAATTGAACTCACAATTGATATCCTGGTTAAAATTGGACCATTGCTATCTTGCTACTCACTTCAAAGTTTTGTGCTTGCCCAAGTAGATAGCTCATCTAGTTTTTTTACTTTTAGCTAGGGGAAAAGAACCACTGTATACTATGTTTTTGGGAATGATACCAGGACTATGCTCTCCCCTATCTTGGGTGACCAAAATGCCAGAAGTATCATTTTCGCATGTGTTTTTCCTTTAGAGGGGCCTGCTCTTGGATACCGCTTATCCAAGTAGGAATGACCCTAAGTGGTAACAGGCTAGACATCAAGCCCTTCTAAGCCACTATAAATAAATTGTGTTTGGAGCAAAAGCTTCAAACAACAAGGGAAGTTGTGTTACACCGATAGCCAACCTCCCCCAAAACCCTCCAAGGCGCAACCCTTGTAGGCTGGGAGACTCCATAACAGAGAGTAGTGTTGCCGCATGTGTAACCACTCAAATGGTTGCCCTCATTAAACACCTCTTGTTCTAGTGACCAAAAACCCTTGTAATCCATTTCGAGCCTAGGATTTTGTATTTTCTTTTTTCTTTTAATCCAAATAGAGTAAAAAAATCTCAAAAAAATAAAAAAACCATAAAAATATCTTTGTGTTTGCTGTGTCTTCTTGCCATAAATTCAGAAAATCAGATCAAAAAAGACCTTTTTTGCAACCAAAGTACCAAAAACATAAAAAAATCCCAGAAATTGCAAAAAATATTGAGAAAAACCCAGAGCAGCGCATCCGCCCTCTATTCCTGCGCATCTGTGCCGACCTGCGGTGCATTTGTTTTGACTTGTAGTGCTTATGTTATCTATTACAGCACATTTATCTTTTGCCAGAGCAGTGCTTTTGTTATGACTTATGACACATTTACCAATTTCTACTGTGCATCTGTTTCGGTGCATGTGTGACAGTGAGCACTTGCACAGTTTCCAAGAGAAAAATTTTACCAGTTATGGGTACCCATTTCAGTCTAGTTTTAGGTTCAGAGATCAGGTCTCATCTTGCAGTCAGTTTTCCATCCATTTCACACCAAAACCTCTCTTTCATTAATTGTCCCATTCACCTTCTATCAAGTCTTCCTAGTCTGAAATTAAAAACATCCCATATCAGGTCAATATAGGTCCCCTTTTTCATATCACTTTGGATTCAAGTAAACCTAGTAAGTCACAGAACTTCACTAGTGGTCTTGGTGCACGACTAGTCCCTACACAGTAAGACAGGTATCAAGTACCCTTACTAGTGACTATCGTCTTTGTATCGGCCGTCTTACTTGGAAACATTGATCGAGAAAGTCCTTTGTCAAAATCTTGTCATAAGTATCCTATTCTCAGTAGTCTCCATCAGAATCTTGCCAAAATCTCTTGTCCCATTCCACCTCATCCCACATCACCTTGCATGGTTCTTACTAGATCTCAATACAAAAAACAACTTGAAATGGATGGTTCATCCAACAACATCTTCACACCTCACGATAGTGATGAGGAAATCTCTAACGAAGATTATCAAGGAACCATCCAAGATCGGAAATTGCAACGCTTGGTAGAGAAAGTGCTCCATGATGACCCTCATAGGTATTTCTATCATCTTGCTAGTCTTGGAATCAAACTCCCTACAGATTTTGATATAAACACAATCATGGAAAACATAGAGGATGATCATGAAAAGGAAAAGAAAGCCATATACCCAAATGAGGAAGATAAAGGAAAGAAAGCCACACATTCAAATACTCCTATGGAAGAAATGAGGAAAGAACTTGAGGGTCTAAAACAACAAATGTTGGATCTCAAGAAGGGTAAAAACACTAAAAACTACTCCTTGGAAGATATTACACCATACCCCTTTGATAAAAGTTTGACCATGAAACTGTTTCCCTATCGATTCGAAGTTCCTAAGTTCAACAAGTACAAAGGGAAAGGGGACCCTAGAGATCACATTAGGGAATTCAATGTAGCATGATTAGAAGTAGCTCACAATAAGACTTGCTTGATGAGACTATTCCCTAGATCACTAGGCAGTCAAGCTATAGAGTGGTTCTCGCGGCTTCCACCGGGCATCAAAACTTTTGATGAACTAGTCAATAAATTTATTACGCACTTCTCTTACAACATTGAACATGAAGTCTCTATGCTTGACCTATGCAACACCAAGCAAAAGAGTGGTGAATCATTCGCCACCTTCCTACAAAGATGGAGACAACTAGCAAGCAAATGCTCATACGATGTACCTGAGAAGCAACTAATGTAGATGTTTGTCCATAACCTCAACACCAATCTTGGCTATCAAATACAAATACAATGCCCTACCTCATTCTTAAAAGTAATCGAAATGGGATTGTTTATCGAAAAAGCTATGATCGCTAAAGGGCAAATCAAGTTATACAAGGACACACCTACCTCCAACTACACAATTGACAAATCAAAGTTTTGGACCAAGAATAAGAATGTTGTCAATGATGGAGTGGTTGATGCCAAGGCGGCGGCTCCCAAGCAACAACCCATGCTCACTCTCAAAGGAGAAGAAAACAATGTTATGCCCAACAAAACGTTCTCTCGGGAGCCAAGACCATGGTTCAGTACCAATCCAAGATGAAAATTCATGCCACTGGGTGAGTCCCAAGAATATGCATTACAGAAGTTATTGGCTAACAATGAAATCTCTCTACCACCAACAAGTGATTATGAGCCTATAGTAAAACCTCCCTATTGGAAAGACACTGACTATTGTGAATATCATAGAGGAAGGGGACATACAACCAACAATTGTATCCATCTCAAACATGTTATCCAAGACATGCTCGATCAAAATCAAGGAGGAACCCAACAGCATACCTCCAATGAGACACATGTGGCTTACAGTGATCCACTTCTCAATCACGACAGGCCGTACAACAACAATAACAACCATGGCAATAACAACAATGAAAACAACAACCATGGCAATAACAACAATAGTAACAACAACAACAATCACAACAGGCCAAATCAAAACAGTGGGAATAGTAATGCCAACTATGCAAGTGTGCCATTCGACTATACCATCAATTGCCTATCCGAGCATGTCCCACAAATCAATGTGGTCATGCCCAACTGACAATCAAAGCCTCACCGCAATGATTGTAGTATCATTACCCGTAGTGGTAAAGTCACGCTGAATACCGTCCCTCCAAGGTCGTCACCTTCTCAGTCCAACCCCCATCAGTATAGCGTCATAGACCAACTTCGTAAGACTTCGGTCCACATTTCTATCTTGGAGTTGTTGCGTCTATCTCCTTCTCATAAGGAGATTCTCAATAAATCCTTAGTGGAAACCACAGTCCCCACTAACTTGGCCCAAGAGAAGTTTCAAGCCATGGTAGGTAATCTGACCTCCTCAAGTAACATATCATTTACCGAACAAGATGATCTCTCAATCTCTCAACCTCATAACACCCCTCTTCATATTGTCACCTTCATCCACAAGCACCACATCAAGAGGGTTCTCATTGATGGGGGAGCTGGTTTAAATATTTGCATGTTGAAGCTAGTCCTTACATTGGGGTTCTCTGAAAATGCAATTGATCAAAGAAAGAAGATAACTATCAAAGCCTATGATGAAGAGGAGAGAACTACAAAAGGAATAGTGGTGTTGCCCATACAAGTGGGACCAATAATCAAAGATGTTGTGTGCCAAGTCCTAGATAGGGAGCTCACCTATAATATTCTTCTAGGAAGACCATGGATTCATGCCATGAAACCTGTGCCCTCTACTTATCATCAATGCATAAAATTCCTTCATAACGGCAAGCAAATCACCATCCAAGGTGACCCTGACCCCTTTCAGCATTGCAACTCTGTCCTTTCAAAACCCGAGTGCATCATACCAAACAATAGAGCATCCACATCCCCTATCCCGCAGCTTGATTCTACTGCAGAAGCCTCCTCATCAAGACCCAAAGAGCAGAAAATCACCATCAAAGAGACAGGAGTTGGGGAATACTCCATAGAGCACAGCCTCAATTTAGCCAAGCTACCTTTATCTCCTATATCCTTTGGTCAACCCAAGCATTTTCCAAATCCATCTGCTCCTCCTACGCCTCCCACAACTCCCTTTGTAAAATGGGGGACCTTATCAAATGAGATAGAGGAAAGAGATGTCCTATAATGGCTTTATACCGAAGAAGAGAACATACAACATGAACCACCTAGACTCCCAATAGAGATCTATGGGTGAGGTGAATCTATCCTATAGAATGGGTTATGAAGGACAAGGCCCCATCAGCCTAAGAAGAGAGGGAATCATAGAACCCATTCAACCTTCTTCATCCTCATTGGTTAGAAATACAAAAGGCCTAGGATACATAGGTAAGGGCAAAGCTAAAGAAAATGTTTGTCTAGTGGAAACGATCCATACACTTCAAGTGGACAGTGACAGAGATTTCAATGAATATGAGTGGGATGAACTGACAGAGCATTCTTATGACGATAAAGGGGTCGATACCATTCAAACTTATAGCCCCTACTATGAGGGACAAACACTACTGCATAGACCAATAGAGTCTGATTTGCCTATCTCTGAGAATATGACTTTCGAGGAAGGTTCAGGTTCTATCGCAATAAACAACCTAGAGGAGAGTACCATCCCGAACACTCTCCCTCCCAATACTCCTAGCATATCCATCCAAACTATCAATGAATCAGATCTATCCTCCAACTCCATTCCCCTTGTACATCCTAATCTTATTGACTGGGATCTATGAGGAACTCCTCAACTAGATATGTTCCAAAATGACGATGCCTATATTGACTACATGGAACTTAGGGACCACCTACCCAAAGGGGATCATAAAGCTAGTTTTGCTATTGAACTTAATACTATGGCTTACTTTGGAGAGGGTGCCAATCCTTCTAGTTGCAAAAAAATCAAAATAAAAACTGGATCTGACGGTGAAAACTGCTCTGCGGCAGTGTCAGATCCCAAAATAGTAAAAAGAAAGGATGTATCTGAAGGTGAAAACCCAATTGTGGCACCTAATGATGTAAGGCTTGACACTCTCCCCAATGACATGCACCAGGAGAAGTCTCAGATTGTTGTGGAACCCACAGAGCTAGTTAATATTGGAACAGAAGAACAGCCTAAGATCATTCACTTTGCTAAATCTCTCACCCCACCAGAGAAGACCAAGTTTGTACCATTCTTCAAGAGAAAGCAAGTCAATTTTTCTTGGTCATACGCAGATATGCTAGGGTTAGATCCAGATTTGATTCTACATCATCTTCCATTAGATCTAGGAGTGAAACCAGTGAAACAGAAGCTTAGAAAGATGCATCCACACATAGCACTACTTGTAAAAGAAGAACTCAAGCAATTACTAGATGTAAGATTCATTAGAGCTATAGACTATCCAGAATGGGTCTCCAACATAGTACAAGTGTCCAAACCAGATGGCCGAGTCAGACTATGCAATGACTTCAGAGATCTAAACAAAGCTTGCCACAAGGATGATTTTTCGTTGCCAAATATAGATATCATAGTCAACTTGACAGCAGGGCATGCCATGTTGTCTCTCATGGATGGCTTCTCGGGATACAATCAGATCAGGATAGCACCAGAAGACCAGCACAAAACAACTTTTACTTGTCCATGGGGCACTTTTTGTTAGAACGTCATGCCATTTGGGCTAAAGAACACAGGAGCCACATATCAACGTGCTATGACCACTATATTTCATGATATGATGCATGTCACCATGGAAGATTATGTAGATGATATCCTAGCAAAGTCACTCACAAGAGAATCACATTTGGATGTGTTAGAGAAAGTCTTTCAGAGATTAGAACAATTCAAAGTCAGGTTGAACCCAAAGAAGTGTGTGTTCGGAGTCACCTCAGGCAAACTCCTAGGTTTTATTGTATCAGCAAATGGAATAGAGGTGGACCCCGCAAAAGTCAAGGCTATCATGGACATGCCACCACCTAAGACTCTTACACAACTCAGATCACTACAAGGCAAGCTACAAGCAATCCATAGATTCATATCACAACTGGTAGACAAGTGTCAACCATTCAATCATCTACACAAGAAAATTCCATTTAGATGGGATGAGAAAGGCTAAGAGGCATTCAAAAAACTGAAAGAGTATCTTATGAATCCACCTACTCTCATGCCTCCCATCCAAGGGAAATCATTAATACTCTACAATATCTACTACACCTATAGCTCTTGGGGCTCTCCTAGCACAACAAGATTATGAGAATAAAGAAAGAGTCGTCTACTATATCAGTCACACATTGGTGGGCTATGAGTTGCAATACTCTCAGATAGAAAGGTCATGTCTTGTGGTAGTTTTTGCTTCCCAAAAACTCTGACACTATATGCTTGCACATCCAGTCAAACTCATTACAAAAATAGATCCACTGAAATACCTACTGAGCAAAGCAGCTCTCATAGGTTGCCTAGCCAAATGGGTAATGCTCCTAAGTGAATACGACATTGAGTATGTAGATAGAAAATCTATCAAGGGACAAGTCATTGCTGACCAGCTAGCAGATGCACCAATACAGGATACCACACCAATGCAATTTGAGTTTCTGGATGAATCATTATTCAATGTCTCAACACATTCCTGGACACTTTACTTTGATGGATCCTACACAAACCATGGATCGAGGGCAAGAATCTTTTTTGTAACTCCTCATGGTGACACTATACCGAAGTCTTACCGATTGTTATTCCCATGCACCAATAACATAGCAGAATATGAATCCTTAGTCATTGGCCTCAAGATGGTAGTAGTTGGAAAATCAAAGAGCTACATGTCTACAGTGATTCTCAACTAGTGATAAATCAGGTTAATGATGATTACCAAACCAAAGATGAGAATCTTATCTTATACAAAAGGATGGTGGATGACTTTAAGGAATACTTTGTGATTATATCTTTTGAGCAGATACCTTGTATTGAGAACAAAGCAGCAGATGCCATGGTGACCATTGCCTCTCTTCTAGAGATACCAGAAAGTGAGTCACGGTACGAGTTCTTAGTGGAAACTATTCGACAACCATCTTATGATCTACTAGAGACCCATTCCATATGCCTTTTAGTTGGATCTGATTCACCTTGGTATGGTAAGTTTTACACTTACCTCAAGGACAACACCTTCCCACCTAACTTATCTTCAAACCAATGACGAACCTTTATACGCCAAGCCTCTTGCTATACCATTATTGCTGACACCTTATATCGACGTGGTCTAGATGGTACTTTACTCTGTTGTTTAGAACGAGAAGCCTCCTTAACCACCTTACAAGACATGCATGAAGGGATTTGTGGAACACACTCTAGCGGTCCTTAGCCAAGAAACTCATGCGTTTGGGTTATTACTGGCTGAACATGGAAACAGATTCATATCAGTTTGTAAAGAAGTGCAAGTAGTGCCAAATACATGGGAACCTGATACATGCACTAGCTCAAGAGTTGAGACCTTAAAAGACACCTTGGCCCTTTTGCCAATGGGGACTTGACCTTGTGGGAAAGATCCATCCACCCTCATCCAATGGCCATAAATTCATCATAACCGCCACTGAGTACTTTACCAAGTGGATTGAAGCTGTTCCCCTCACCATCGTCACAGGTAAGCAAATCTCATCATTCATCCTGAATTATCTCATCTACAGATACAGGATTCCCTCATCCATTATCACAGATAACAAAAGACCCTTGAAAAACTAGGATGTCCAAGAACTCTGTGACCGATTCAAAATCCAACATCATTTCTCCATCCATACTACCCCCAAGGCAACAGTCAAGCTGAAGCATCCAACAAGACCATCTTGAAACTCCTTAAGAAGACTGTCAACGATGTTGGCCGTGATTGGCACATCCAACTCAATCCCGCTCTATGGGCCTACAGAACTAGCATGTGCACTCCCACAGGTGCTACCCCTTACGCCCTTGTCTATGGTTTAGAATCTATCCTTCCCATTGAAATTAAGTTACCATCTCTCAGGGTGTCGTTAAAAGGTCTCATATCATATGAAGAATATAGAGTTTCCAGATTGTAAGAACTAGAGTTGCTAGAGGAAAGGAGACAGAAAGCCTTTGACCATATCAAAGCATATCAACAGATGATGTCACGAAGCTATAACCATAGAGTTTTCCCAAGAATCTTCAAGGTTGGAGATCTAGTACTTAAAGAGAATCCCCGCAATCAACAGGATAGGGAAAATAAGGGCAAGTTTGAACCCAACTGGCTTGGGCCTGATGTGATCATAGCTGCTTATGGATTGGGGACATATCAGTTAGCAACATCAGAGGGTAAGCTGTTGGATGACCCAATCAATAGCATCTATCTTCGTCGGTTCTATACCTAGGAGAACCCCAATGTAAGGGGGGCATAAAATAAAAAAAAAAATTGAAAAAATTAGAAAAATACAAAATCAAATCAAAAAATCAAAAAAGAACAAAAAAAATTGTGCTTTGGTGAAAACCTGGCAATCAGGCGCGTTGGATTGGTATCATAATAAAAACCTAGCAAACAGGGGTCATCTTTACTTTCTAGCTTTCGTGCAAATAAAAGTAAGTGGTGAAAACCTGGTAAATAGGTGTTACTTGTGATAAACTGCTTCCTCCATCCTTGGGAAACCAATTACCTTGTGTCCATTCTTCCTCGTGTCCCATTCGATCCATATCTGTTCCATAATAAAGAACCCATCGGTAACCTATCATGGCTTGATACTCTATCTCTTTGTTGCCTTATCAACCAAGGTTTTATCCCATATCCTATCCATAGTGTCAGCCTAGTATAGTGTCTCTCATTGGTCTCCATGGTCCAAGTCCATGAACTACGTTGCCTCTGCGTCGTCACGTAGGCAAGGCCATAATTTCTATGTGCCCCCGAGGCTCTAACGGTCCCATTTCTTGTCATCTTTCTTGTCATCTTTCTTCTAGTCCATCCATGGTCCATTAGGGTTTACCCCGAACTACATTGCCTCTACGTCGTCATGTAGGCAAGGCCATTTAACAATGAGCCCCCGAGGCACTAGGTCAGTCCTTTAGGGTCGGTCTCACCAATAAAGATTGTAGAATCTTCTCACCAGGCAAGCAAGTGCAAGCAAAGCCCGCTTTCAAGCAGAAATCCTGATGCAAGACATTGACCTATCCAAGGAAAAACAAACAAACTCCTAAGGTCTTCTAAATGATTTTTCCTAAATTATGGCAAGAAATAAACACATCTAAATGCAAATATGTTTTGTGGATTGGAAACATGGTTAAAGTACAGAGTCTTGATTTTTGCTATCATGCCTTTGTATGCTACTCGAGGATGCCAAAAGCTAGAGATGCTATGATGAGGGCATGATTATTTTCTTTGTTTGTTGTTTGTGGATTAAACTTTAGTAATGTGAAGCCTTGTCTAAAGACATGATCGGCAAAAGATCATCGAGGACATCCAAGGTCTAACATGAACGGGGGCAATCCTTGACTTTTGATATGCAAGAAATACTCAGGTCATCTCGGTTCAATTATACCTAGATGCTTGTATTAACTTGCTAAATCAAAATCCATGTAAGCAATACTCAGGTCATCTCGGTTCAATTATACCTAGATGCTTGTATCAACTTACAACATTTGGAAAAAGCACCATAAAAGCCCAATGATGAAATAAGCACTTCAGAATACTTGCACCATCAAGATGTCAAAAGAAAACACCATTTGCATCCATTATACATCCATAAAAGCATCCATACCGTACCCCATGCAATAAAGATCCAACAATGTAGAGTATCAATACAAATAAAAGCTTGTGAGTTCTTCTATCAATCAGTATTCTATCTATTGTTGTGGTCCATTCTTCTCAATCCGGTCAACCCGAGCAGTGATTCAAATGCAAGTTTATCCTTAATCCATACCAATCAAGTCAAGTCAATCTTGCACAAATGATCCAATCACAATCAGTGGTCTTGATCCTTATCTGGTCGTAAACCAACTTGATCAGTTAATCAATCAATTGTCTTATACAGGATGTGGTATTGTCGAAATTAGACCAACACATGCATCTTACATGACATGCTTCATTTCCTGAAATCAGACACTATCCTTCATGTTTCTCTAGGGATCTATCATTCCCTGCCATGACAACACGCCTACCATGTTGGTCTAGGGATATATCAGTCCCCGCCATGACAACACTATCGTATATCGTTATCAATATATCGTTGGTTTATAGCTAGACATGGGCAATACCTTGTTTGTTCTTGTATCATTTGTGCATACTTGCTTGTGTGTGTTATCATTCTATTCTTGCACCACGTATCATTCAACTCTTTCTTCATCCTAACCTATTTTTTCACCTTCATCTTCGTGAGATTGTTCGTCTCATGCCTTCTGCCTTCTTCTTGTCTAATCTCCCGAGGGGGCATCCTGTCATCATAACCTGTACCAAGGGCAAACTGGGGCATGTATCATTATTAGACTATTTATTCTTTGAAGCAACATCGTAAACTGCATTGCATCAAAGAGGGGCAAAATGTATACGCCTAAAAATGACATGATTCAGTCTAAATATATATTCTTAATATTTATTTCCATCTTTATTCCTTTATCAATAAATAAATAAACAAATTTATTTATTCAATTCATATTCTTCCAACAAATTAAATAAAATCTTTTATTTAATTAAATTCCTCCAAACAATTAAATAATTCTTAATTATTTAATTAAATCAAATTCATTCTTCCAAATTTAAATAAATCAATCAAATTTATTTAAATCCTTTCAATCTCTAAAAATAAAATACAATCAAATATTTTATGTATTCTTCCAAAATCATGCACAACAATTAAATAAATTTATTTATTTAATTTGCTTTCTAATCTTCTAAATTAAATAATACCAATTATTTAATTGTTTCTTCCAATAATATCTTCTCTAAATTTAAATAAATCAATTATTTAGTTAATTTGTCTTTTTCTTCTAAATTGAGTTATCTCTAAATATAATTCAATCTTTCTTGCACATGCAATTAAATATTCCTAATATTTAATAAAGCAAAATATCTTCTTATTCTCATGCAAATCCCTTCTTGTTTTAAATCACTTAACTGATTATTATATTCTTTTAATTGCTTTAACTCATTCTTCTATTCTTAACAAATCCTCTCATGCAAAAGAAAGCAAGACACATGTCTTCTTCTTATTCATTGCACGTTCCTCATCTATTCTCAATCATTGATCTTATTTCTCTCAAGTCTATAAATTGAACCATGCTCTTCCATTTCATTCATCTAAGATTCTAGTACCGTGATCACCCTTGTTACCACGCATTACGCATCATCACCATAGCCATTCACACTCGACATTCTTGAACAAAGCAAAGAAGTGCTCTCTAAGGGCATCATTCATACTTTCGAAGAACGATTTGTGATAGGCGAACAATGGAAGTTTCAATCTGAGGAAGGTTTGCATTGTATTGTTCATTGCTTTATTTGATTAATCTCCTTAGTTTCACTATTTCATTGAGTTTGGGTATCTATTATTGTTTATTTATTGATATTCATTGTTGATCCAATTTACCCTTACAAAACCCTAGCTACAGAGTGCAGAAGAGATAAAATGGCAACACTAAAATTGGTTGATGTTTTAGAGAAGCCAAGACCAAAATACAAGAAATATCTATATAAAGCTATGGAAGTGGATAAGGACGAAGCATTCTCTAACGTTCCCATTGATGTTTTTATACTAAGGATGTAAGGATATACATCCACTCTCCACTTAATGAAATTGATCACATGAAGCTTGAGGAACTGAGAGATACCCTCTTGGATGATAATGGATACAAACCAGAGTATGCAAATGTTTCTTCCAAAAGAATGGATGTCTAGAAAGATTACATGGATTTCTACGATGCACATGACTGGGTAAGGATTGTCCTAAGAAGAATTCATTATGAATTTATTTATCTTGACAAGCCCTATCAAATCACCAAAGATACAATTAGGGTTATCACTGGTTTATGCTTTGCTAGGTCGGTACTGGTAATGAAGGCAATCAAGAATGACAAGGTTACAAAGTTGATTGGGGCAAAATTTGATAAGAGAACCCTAAGTCTAAATGATATAACTAATCGAGGGGTCCAGTATGCCATAATGGGCATTGCATACAAGGTTTATTATGCAAATAGAGAAGGATTGGCCACTGGCACTGTAATTCATACCACATATTAGATGGTGAAGGAGGGAAAGGACTTTGACCTCTATGAGGTTATCAGAGAACAACTGACCGAAAATTTGAAGTGAAAAAAGAATCAAATTATAATTTCAGGTATGGAACTCTTATCATCTACCTAGTATTTTATTTTCTGAATGAATTACCTGGTTTCAAAGGGAAGGTTTGGCAACAACATATCCTTGTTGTTTCTCAAATCAAAAATCACATGGGGGGTTTCAGTGATAAAAAGAATTGTAGCACTATGTACTGGGGGTTCTTTAAAACTCTACAAACTAATATGCAAGAAAGAGAGAGGATACCATACAATATGGTAAGATATACAAGATGGTAAGATAGTACAAAGAACACATCACCTTCTTGGTGACAAAGACTTCAGCTACATTGAAGTGGTAGAACCAAGAGCAACTTGGATACCCAGACTGTCGTATGAGGTCTCTATGGAGGATATAAAAGCCTATGCTGATAACCTCCTCAGTAAACCTAAGGATGCTATAGCAGAGAGGTTTGGAAATTACAAATAAATAATGGAAAAGATGAACAAAAAGAATGCAAAGGAGCACCTTGAGAAATGTAGAGAACAATTACATGAGAAATGGGGTGTACCGCCAAACCCTAAAACCTCATCACAAACTTTTGCAGAGGATCCTCAACCTATCCCCATTGATCTGCAAGCTACCACCTCATCCCAAATTCTAAGAAGGAATGGTAGATCCACTTCTGTTACTGCAAGTGCTCCGCAACCCTCTGCCTCAATACAAACAACTTCCATTGGAAGGAAGGTTGCCTTAGAAACCTTGGCATAGATGAAAACTAAAGATAGAAAGCATCCAAGGTCAAAGTAGCAAGCCAAGAGGAAGAAAGTCCAAATAGAGGAAGTCATTGAAGAGGAAGAAGAAAGGGAGGAAGGAACCTCTAAGATGCAAAAGAAAAAGAAGAAAACAAAGAAAACACTTCTGGAGGCTCCTCCACAAGATCCTCTTCAGGTAGAGGCCATTTTCAATGATATTGTACATCATGAACTGTTCATGGAGACAACTGAATTACATCCAAAAGTATCTCTTGTAGCTCAAAGTACCATAGAGAAGGTTGTGATAATGTATATGATCAATTACAATAAGCCTTTGAGTGAAATAATTGAAAAAGTTATGAATAGCCTAGCTCAGGCCTTGAGATAGAGGAGAGAAAAAGCTCTAGAAATGGATGAAGAGCTATAGCAACAAGCCTTAGACAGTGTTGATGCTACAATATCTTAGGAGGAAAAGGATAAGTTGTCACAAATGCAGGCTCAAGAGCTAAGGAACAAACATAAGGTAGATACCCTAATGAGCATGGAACAGGGTAATAGAGAAAAATTCAAAAAGAATCTGAGGAAGTAACAAATAAGATATTTGAAGGGGTGAAAGATGCTGATAAAAATGTGGAACGACAATAAAGTTCTCCTCCACACAACACTAAGTCTTGTTGTGATGCCCACAACATGCCCCATTTTACTCCCTAGCAAAATGAGGACCCCTGCTGTAGCTAGCTTTTGGTTGCTTCTATGCGTGGGCTTGCTTGGTGGTAAAGGGAAAAAGGTAACTAAAAGTACAAACCTGGGTGAAAATAGAGAAAAAAATAACATTAAGTACTAGTGCATAGTATGGGTGAATTCTTTGTGAAAAATGAATAGGGGTTGCTTTTTGAACCATCTCAAAATTCCTGTATTTTGCAAGTTATAAGGTTTTTTTGGTAAATGTACAAGTAGAGGGTTTGTGTTTTGTATAAACAAAGTTCTTTGTATATACAAAGTCATTTCATATACAAATGTGTTTGTATATTGGGTTGTTGCATTAGTCACAAAAATAGGTTATCGGGTTTAATAAATGTATGTTGTTAGACTTGTATAAATGTCTTGTTAAAACTTTATCCGAATATACAAGTTAGGCCCGAAAAGAATCAAAGTTGAAGTGAATAAATGTTGAAATCTGCTATGTATATTTTGGTTTGTATATTTGATAAATGACAGACATACAAAGTAAATATAAAACAAGTTATACATAGCGCAGAACTGAAAGGTTATTAAAATTGGCATAATCGTTGTATATTTTGCACTTTGTATATGTATGTTTGGTTATATACATTGCAGTTATATACTAGGTGGAATTGGAAGGATAATGAAGTAGCGAATAATGGTTGTATATTTCAGGTTTGTATGTTTATTATTGGAAGACATACATTGTGAAATATACAACGTGGAATTGAAAGAGAATTGAAATACAATATAAATGATGCATTTGGACTTAACGTATATTTGGTGATGCAGTTTATATACATCACGGACCCGAAGCAGTTATAAAATGAGATTAAACTGTTGTATGTTTTTGTCTTTGTATGTTTCAAAATGTACAAGGCGAAATATACAAAGGTTTATATACATTGCGGAGCTGAGGGTAAATACAATGTGGTTTATTGAAAGTTTGGGGTCTGAAGGTTTAATATAAAGAATCAAATGCATAGTGGAGATGCAAAGGTGAAAAGAGGTAAGGTGGACCCCACTATTTGTTCATTTTTTGCTTGTATAATGACAATGCATATTTAGCGATATACAAGCGGATGTACATTTGAAAGATGCAAAGCGGAAATACAAGCCAGACGCCAAAAAGAGTTAAAAAATAGAAAAGTCTTTGTATATTTGGTGTTTGTATGTTTATTATATACAACCCCGATATACAAAGAATCAAAGGCATTGAGGGAAAGAAAAGGTAAAGGAATGTTTGTATGATGTGTTTGTATGTGCGCTTATACAACAAAATATACAAGCGAGCTATACAAGGCATAATATACATAGGTGTACGAAAAAGTGAAAAGGTAAGGAAGCGTTCGTTAGTTCTTTGCATAAGGGGTTTTTGTATGTTTAAAGATACAACGAAACATACTAACGAAACATACAAGGAAATATGCAAAGAAAAGTGTATGCATACAGAATTTCACTAACGGTTAAAAAGTTCAAAAAACTTAAATGCTGAAAAAGAAAGCCGAGGGTTGTAATGCATTAATTGCTATAATTAATGTGAATTTAACACTCAAACAAAGGGAAATTTAATGAGGGTTAGGGCAATTTTAATGTTATTTTTCTTTCAGATATAATGTTAAGAGTAAAAAATTGTAGAAAAGGAATTGTGGCAGTGATTAAGCAGAATTTACCAGAGTGACAGAGCTACAGTAGCTAGACAAGGGTGAAAGCGGCAAAAGTAAGTCAACAAGTAAATAGTCATGGAAAATAGGTATTTACCCAAAACGTCATTTATTTTCAGTTGTTAAAACGCAATTGTTAATTCCAGTAATTTCAATATGAAATGTATGCATTTGGTTAAATTAATGTTTTAATTGTTAATTAGCTGGGTAGAGCTTAGTGAATTTAAAGGGTAAAAGATAGGAAAGAAAAACAAGTTAGGGTAAATGGTAAAAGTAGGTATTCACAGTAAAAACCCTAAACATGAAGTAAAACGAAGAGTTAAAAGATGTTTGCTTCTACAGGATGGCCCCAAAACACAAGAAGGATACAGGGGACGAAGTGAAAAAGGAAAGAAAACCACGGAAGGAAGTAGAGAAAGAAGAGTTGCTGTTATACAGAGGTTGTCCGTCCCTGATTAGTAGATGTAGAGTAGGCACAGATACAAACATAGGAAAGTATGATGCAGAAGATGTATTGAAGAAAATTACCGCTGCAGATGCCTCTTAGCATATGAAGTGTATTTGGGAAAGCGGATTATATAGAGCTACGGGTTTTCCTCTGGCAATGGAGGCCAAGGATTTATGTTTGGACTGTGCAATTTTATATGATCCATCCACCAGGAAGATCATGTTACATGATAGATTAATTGCTGATTTAACCCCTGAGGGTATTGCCAGAACTTTTGGATTGGGAATCAAGGAGAAGATGAGTGATATTGACATTAACCAGTACAATGAGAATTTTTACACAAATGAGGTAGAATGTAAGGGTAAAATATTTTGCCACTGGTATAGCCCAAAAAACAAGCCTAAAGCTGTAGCCAGAGTACCTAAAAATCTGATGAGGGTATATTTTAAGGAGGAAATTCATTTGATGATAACTATGCTTAGTAGGTTAGTTGGATTGAGAGATGGCACTAGATGTGAACCTTGGATGTTCACTGTCATAGAATTCATAAGAGTAGGAGAAAAGGAGCAAGGGTAGATCCACTGCGCCAAGGCCATTAGTACAGCCATTTGGAGGTAGGCCATGATGAGACAACAGAAAAGCTTTCCCTTTTATTTGTCTTCTTATGTATTAGATTCATGTGTTTCAAAAATCAGACCTTACATTCATGGAATAGAAAGGGTAGGTGCCCTAGGAAATGGTCCAAACTAGAAATTAATATATGAACAATTCCCTGTTTTACAAGAGGAGAATGCTTTGAAAATTTTTTCTTTGGTGAATGATGTTTCTATACTTACATGGTAAGGGTATTGAGAGAGGAATCGGACAAGAGATCATCCAAAGATGCAGAAGATGCAATTGGATTGCATAGTGCATGGTTTATACAGTTTCAACACTTCACTTATATAAGGACTAATGGATTTGAGGGGAAGCCATTCATGCTACCCAGATATCCTTCTAACAAACTAATTGTGTTGGATTTTTCAAGACAAAACTTGAGGATTTTCAAGTTGTACAAGAGGAAGTTTAACAACAGAGGCAATGTAAAGTTACCTTGGGCCATTAGTAGATATTCTTGTTATAGTGAAGAAGTTGCAAGTTACTCAGAGCAGGAATTGAGGTACTATGGTTTCCAAGAGTTTGATTTGATCAGGAGATTTGATCCGTTTCACATAATTCAAAACTTTGTAGATAAAAAATACAAACATTAGGTACACATTGAGGACTTCTAGGCTGATTGCCAGAATGATAGGGAGGTGAGGAAGAGAGCTCACAAAAGGTTAATTGTTGAACAAATGAAATCCATTGGTAGTATATATGTTCCTCCAGAGGTTTGAGAGGATGATTAATTATTACATCATAGTTATGTAGAGGCAAGGTTGGCTCCTATTACAGAGCCTGATTGGTCAAAGCCTTGGAATACATCATTGGATGTATTATCTAAACCAATAATATTATTTTCAAAAACATGGCTGAAGGCAAGGAAGTCACATATCCCAAGAAGGGAAGGAAAAGAAAAGCAGAGCCCAGTGAGGACTTGCAGTCCTTTTATGAAAAGAAGAGAAAAATTGTGGAGGCTAAGATTGTGGAAAAGGATAAAAATGCCACATTGATGGACCCATATGCCTTAGGCATAACCATAGAAGTGGCATCTGATACTTTTGTGGATGAAAAATCCATAAGCCATGAGGTAAGTGCAGAGGAAGCACAGGATGCAAAAGAAGCAACAGGACAAACAATAAGAAGGGCAATTCCAATAAGTTTATCAAAGTGGGAAACTTCTCAACTAGTTGATGTGATTGGAACGTAGGAAGTAGGTGAAAAGATGAAAAATATAGCTAGTGCTTCCACATCACCTGAACAAAGAGAAACATTCATTAAGGTAAAAATAGAATTGGCTGGAGAAAAGCTGCAAGAGTTAAGAACCTATAAAGCCAAACAATCTGTGGAGACTGTGCATATTGAAAGCAGTGATAGTGAAGAGGGAACAATGTATAAAGGAAAGGCAATTGACATAGAAGAAGATTCAAGTGATTTCCTTAGTGAAGAGGATGAGGCAAGCAGTCAACCTGAAATGGAAATGGAGTACAACACAGGACATGAAGAGGAGAAGGTACAGGAAGAAACAAAATCAATGGATCCATTCGGTACCTTAGTGCCACCATAAATCATTAAGGATGTGCAAGAGGAGGAACATAAGATTGAAGAATTTGAAAAGGAAGATACATCAGAGGTGGATGGATTAAACCTACTAAATGTATATGATGAGCCCAGTGAGGAAGATAAGAATGCAGAAGATGTGCAAGACCAAGTAAAGGAAGCAAAAGAAGATAGCATAAAAGAAAATTCTCCTGTACATACAGAGCAAATACAAACAGGAGAAATAGATAAAATAGAAGGTGAAACCAAGGAGTCTAAAGAAAAAGAAGAAACAAAAAAGATAGCTAAAAATAAAGCTGATCAGCATGCAGAAGATGTTAACCTGCAAGGAGAAGAGCATATAAATGAAGAAGAGGATCAAGAAAAAGAAGCTCCTAAAGAAGAGGCTAAAGGTGGAGGAGATATCGAGGTAGAAGAGGAAAATGAAGTTGAATCAAGAAAGCAACCAAATAATCCCATAGATCAAGAGCCTCCACTTCAACAGCAACAAGAAGAACAACAACAGGAACAACAACAGGAACATCAACAAGAAGAACAACAAGAACAACAACAAGAGCAAGAAAAATAGCAATAGGAAGAGGTGGAAACGGAAACACCTCATGAAGAGATAATTAATGAAGGTAAGGTGGCTAAAGACATAAAAGAGATTCCTACCTGGTTAGAAGGAGAGATAAGGAAGGAGGAAGGGGAGATCCAATTAGCACCAATTGACATTAAAAGTCTATTAGGTGAGAGGACCACTCCAAGAAAGGAAAAGAGAAAAGCTAGGACAATGTCAGCTATAAAGAGAGGTCCAGATGGATCTAGAACATTGAACCTAGCCATTCCACAAAAGGAAAAGGCAAAAGGTGAGATAGCCTTGGAGGAATACAAGATATTGAATACAAGATATTGAATCTTGACCTTGGGCATAGTACAAGAGAACAACATATTAATGAGTGGGAGGACATGCACCAAGTGACAACAGAGATGCTGAAGAAGGACAAGGACAAAAAGGATTATTTGAAGGGACACATTGTCCAGCTTCAACAAATGATTAAGGGGATACTCGATCCCAGTGCCATAGTTTCGGAATTGCTGGATAACATAACAGGAGTATCAAGAGAGGAAATACAAGATATGAGAAATAAAAATCTCAAGGCTAGTATTTTTGATGAATGGTTTGATGATTTCATGCAAGAGGGTGAACAAACAATAAGACAGGCGGTGGGAAGTTGGAAAGTGGCTACAGAAGAAAAGAATAAGTGTATGATGATTACACAAATGCCAAACCAGAAAGGAGGAATGTATGTCTGAAATTGAACAGTTGACAGAAGTGGAAGGAAGAGCAGAAGAATTAATTAATGAAGGAGTACTTACTGTCACATTGGCAAATCAAGTGCCACATACAATATTAGAGCTTAAATTTGAAGAGGCCAACATCAGAAAATGTATAGCAGTTGTACAAAATTTAGAAGAAGAAGCAGGTGAGATGATTAAAATGCATAAGAAGATAATAGAAAGACTCATGCAACATGAATGTATGGAAATGCTGGCATATAATTTAGAAAGGGCATTAAGAGAGTTTAATGCCATATTCGTACCATGCATGGAGAACCCTGATGCCAATCTCAGTAAGCAAATGATAGATACAGTGATGGAAGAACGTGGTAAAATGAAGAAATATCAGGAGAGAAGAGAGGGCTTCAAGAATAAGGAAAAGAAGTTGAAGGAAGGGGTTGTAATGCAAGAATATATTTTAGCTAAGAGTCCAGGAGGGGACCGTACCTTTGTAGAAGGTGTAATCAATAATTTCAAATAGTATTTGAAAAAGTGAGAAGCAGGCAAGTGTAAAGGTTTTTTGAAAAGAAATCAAATGAAGAGCTTTGGTGGGAAAAAGTCAACAAAGAGAAGGGGAATCTTATTTTGTAAATATTCCAACAGCATCCTTTGAGTGAAGGAAAAGATGCCAAATAGATATTTTGGGCAAACAGTTATGAGACAAAATGCACCATTGATCAAGGATGGAGAAACCTCAACCATAGATGAAGGTTGTAGCCGTAGCAATTTGAAAGTTCAAAAGTCTATATATTGAACTTTGCTACATGTATATTATTTACACAGGGATTTGTAGAAACTAGCAAGCAATTGTAATTTGTTCTGAAGCTTTGAATAGAGGGAGTATTTTAGTTTAGAGGAGGTCACCTGTGTCTGCACTAAGGAATGCGTGGAATGTCCAGCTTTCTTATTGTATTTGTAAAGCATTGTAAGTGTTTGTGAATTCAATTAATGAAGTTAAGAGTCATACATACATTGTAAATCTTATATGACTGTGTGTTTTAAATATAATTGAATCCAGAATTTTGTGTCTATTTTCTGAGTGTCTTCTGGCTCTTCTTTGCATTTAAAATAGTTTCTCTTAAAGCTCGCAATCTTGAATGCATGTTTGTGAAAATACTCAGGACATTTGAATTTAATGATTTAGTCTACTGATTTAATTGAATTTGCTGTAATGCTTACTCTGTGCATAACAGAGCATTTAGATCCTGTAGCAAGTGATGTTGAAATTTGAATTCTCTCTAAATTTTCCCAAACTTTGACATAATTAGTTGTAACGCAGAAATCTAAAGGAGATTGTCTAACATTTGAAGGAATTAAGAGCAATTGAGTTGATATTTGACAAGCTTTATACATATTTGAAAAGCAAAGCATGTTTTAGTGTAAAATCATACAAAGCTTCAAGATACAGTAACAGATTTGTGCAAAGTAATGAATAATTTGTTGATATTTGCAACAATTTGCATAAGTAGAGTCCAGTAAGCAATCAATCACCTTAAATCACGTAAGGCCCCTTGCATATTATAGCTTCATAGTAACCTACTGAACTGTCCAACAGGTCAATACCTGACCATACGAAAACTTGGGATTAAGCAATCTTAATTGATTCTTCATATCTTTCAAGACAGTTAGGTTCATTTTATGAATTTTAACTTTTGTTATGAATGTGTAAAAACAATCATCAACAGTTTTTGGCGCTAGAAGGAGGGCCTCATTGGAGTTAAGGTTAGATTTAAGTAAAGCTGGTTTATAACAGTAGTAGGGTGATTAGGTCTAGGTCCAATTTAGAGGATATATTTGTGCAATTACCTAACAGAAGACAGATTAAAAGTCCTTTATTGTGGAATCCTAAGATATCACATATAGGAAGTTCATTTGGAACACCTCCTAGATCACCTTTTAACATCCACAATATTGTGAGTCCTGACAGTGCTTCATATAGATTCTTAAATCTTGGTTCAGGTCCTCCCAGAGATCCTAGTCCTCCTAGAAATCCAAGTCCACCTAGAAATACAGGTATTCCTATAGGTCCAGGTCAAGCACAGGTACCTGCAATGGCTTATTTTAATGTCAATTCTCCCATCTATTTTGTTGATTATCATGAGATGCCAAAGAACCCTAAGAAAATATGTCCTAAATACCAGTTACATCAGGATCCAGAGGATCATATCAGGATGTTTAAAGAGGCATGCTTTAGAGCCAGACTAGAACATGAAGATGTGGTGTGCAGATTATTTCCTTACACTTTCAATGAACAAGCTTCTAACTGGTATGACAATTTACCTAGTGGTTACGTTTCTTCCTAGACACTTATGGAAGAAGCATTATTTTCCAGATTTAGGGGACCAGTAGATCCTTCTATTTTATACCATAAATTGGCTGCAATCAAAAGAGGTTAAAGAGAACTAATTGATAATTTTAATGACAGATTTCAAAAGGCTTATTCTAGGTTGGTAGCACCATACATAGTAGTTCCAAATACATTGTTAGCTATGTATTATGTTGCTTTAGATCCATTAACTGCCATGTTTGTCAAGAGGAAGCCTAACATAGATACAATATCTAAAGCCTATAAAGAGGCAGCCTCTATAAACCAAGAAATGAGGTAGACAACCTATAATCCATTCCTCAATGGAGGAAATCCTAGAATGCAACATCGAATGGAGTTCCTGTACAGAATGCTCCATTGTTAAATCCAGTCCCTACATACACACCTATGTATAACCCTGCTCCAATTCAGGCTGTAGTACCTTACACTAGTAATACTACCAATCTTAATCAGAATAATGGCCAATCTTTCTTCCAATCACCTCACGATACATTTATAGCAAAAGCAAAAGAGGAGAGGGAAGATATTAAAGAAATCACTGCACAATTAAGAAGATTGACCACTAAGATGACACAATTAAGAAATGAGAATTTCTAAGGTAGAAATAACCAGGGATACAATTAGAACTCTAACCAGAACCAAAACCAGAATTATAACCCTAACCATAATCAAAATTAGAATCAGGGTTATAACCAAGGCCAGGGTTCTAATCAAGGTCAAAATCACAGTCAGCACCAGAGTCATAATCAGGGACAACAAATGCAAAATAGAGGACCAGCTATAGACAACAGAGCTTGGAATAACAATAACATGAATCAGAGTTATCCTAGGCCACCTAAAACTTGGAACACAGGGCCAAATAATGGCACTCTGGCTTCTCCCTTTGAGAATGTAGAAAACCAAGATACAAAGCAAACGACTAGGATTCAAATGGCCAATGTAGAACTAAAGAATTGGTGTAGAATCCATAATACTAGTGCCCATGCTAAATTAGACTGTCCTCAGTTTCATCTGGCAACAAGTATTTTTAATGTGGATGTACAGGCTCCTACTTCTAAGTTCTTAGTTCCTAAAGGTAATGAAATAGTACCTTCAGGATATGACACTGCTCTAGTCTTAGAGACTTTCACATTTAGAGAAGAGGAAGATGACCAATTGTTAGAGGATGAACCATATTTTTGTGAAAACCTATATCCTGAGATAGCCTTAGTATTGAATGCTTTTCAGTTTCCATTTGAAATTGAAAATGAGGTGTTGTATGATATAGAGGAGGTGCAAGCCTTCCAATAGTCAAGTAAGAATCATACTTATAACTTGAGAAATAATCCTAGGCCAGGAGGTCCTTTCACCATGTCTACTCCTCCTAACAATTGCAATACTCCACCAGACCAGAATGCTAGCAACAATCCTGCTATACTGAAAACCAATCACAATGCAAATAATGGAATAGTAGTATAGAAGGTCCAAACGAGTAAAACAAAGACTATAGAGACAATGAGACTGATGAGTTATCTATCAGAGGAAATAAAGAAAATAAAGGTCAGTATACCTTTGTGTGAATTGTTGAAAACTCTAGGGGTTAGAAATGCTTTTATTAAATCCCTGGATACATCTATGACAGGTGAGGTTTCTACTGAAGTAAATGTTCCTAACAAGGATACACAATCCAAAGAAAAGGGTAAGAAAGCAGAGCAGCCATCCAACACCAATGTTGTAATGTATGCAGATAAGAGGGATGCTCCTCCTTTCTTGTTAACTGTTAGACTATGTGGAAAGAACATACACAATTGTATGGTAGATTTCGGTGCCTCAGCCAATGTAATGCCCTTAGGGATATGTAAAACTTTAGGGCTGATCCCTGCTAAATCTGCCAAAGTTGTTACATAGTTGGACAAAACTGAAGTTAATGTAATTGGAGAATTAATGCATATGCAGATGCAGTTAGCTTCAGACCCTAGAGTAAGTCAGTTCATTGACATCCAAGTAGTGGATATACCTGTAAATTATGGGATGTTATTGAGTAGAGACTAGTCAAAGACTTTGAATGGATACATGGCCACCGATTTCTCACACATGTGGTTACCTTGGAGAGGTGTGCCAAATGAGATCAGAATAGAAGTTGAACCCAGGATGAAACATATGATCATAGAGTACAATAGGACTAACAAAATATTGTATGCTTCTATTGAACCTGGTGTTTACAGGGTTACTAATAAAGGGGTACATATTAAGGAAATTTTAATGCTAAAGTTTGGAAAAAAGCCTGTCAATAAGGCAATAGTATTATTTATTGAATCTGATGGAAATTCTTCTGAGGAAGAAAACAATGCATTAAATACTTTTAGTCAGGTCATCAGACAAGAAATAGAAAAGTGCATAGAACAAAATCTTCCAATTCAATGCAAGTTATACAAAAGTAAGTGTAGAGTTCATGAGAAGCCACATTCTGAAGAGAATTGTGGAATGTGTAGGGATATTATTGAATATGAGTATATAAAATGCACATAGGGGATAGAACCCCAAGAAGGAAAGGTTAATCACCCAGAGAGTTATTTTCAGAACAACATAAGTGGATCAACTCCAGATTTAGGAAAAGAGTCAAAAGGTAAAAATGTCTGTCATTCTGATCTTCAAATTGAAAAGATAATTGTACAAGTAAGCCAAAAGGAATTGCCATTGAATGAACAAGATCGCACTGCACAGGTAATTGAAAAGGTAAAACATGCTAAAGCAAAGCATCAAAAGAATAGAGATGGCATGTGGACCTTAAAATGTGATGGTTCCAAATCCAAACAGGGTGCAGGTGCTGATGTAGAACTCATAGATCCTCATGGCAAATCATATTTGGCAGCATATAGGCTATAGTTTTCTTGTACTAACAATGTTGCAGAGTACGAAGCTCATATTTATGGACTGGTCATGGCTATAAAGAAAAAGGTAAAAATGATTAGAGTCTTTTTAGATTCTGAGTTAGTAGTCAGACAGGTAAGAAAATTATATGCATGCAACTATAAGAAAATGGTTTGTTATAGGCATAGGATATGGGATTTAATAGAGTAGTTTGATTCTTTCAATATAGAGCATATCCCTAGAGAAATGAATCATAGGCTAGATGCACTAGCAGTTGCTGCTAGTACTTTAGAACCTTTGACACTATCAGGATTGAAGAGATTTGTTGTAGAATTAGTGAATGTGCCCAGTGTGCCATATAATGTAACTCATTTTTAGGTATTCGAGGGGGATCAAAAAATTGTAGATTTTCTAACTTGCAATGAGGTATTTGAGGCCCAGATTATTGATGAACAAGAGAGGCCTGATGTGTCTTGGGATGAAGAAGACATAATCAACTTAAAGAGTAATTTCTTGCCTAAGGGAGTGATAGAGTTAGAGAAGATCTTTGATTTTGATGGAGTAGTAAAATAGAGGGACTTGCCTAAAATAGAGGGAGGTAAGTGTGATCCCTATAACTTAGGAACAGAGCAGAATCCCCATAATGTACAAATTGGAAAGGCCTATTCTAAGAAGATTAGAGCTAAAGTTATGGATGTTCTAAAAGATTATAAACACGTTATAGCATGGACATATGAGGATCTAAATACATATGACACATCCATCATCACTCATGTGATACCTTTAAAGCCAGATATCAAACCATTCAGGCAAAAGCAAAGGCCTGTAAATGCACTTTTAGAACCTTTGATATTTGAGGAAGTGAAGAAACTACTGTCTGCTAGAATAATTTTCCCTGTTAGACATTCAACCTGGGTAGCTAATTTAGTACATGTTAGAAAGAAAAGTGGAGATATCAGGTTATGCGTAGATTTTAGGAATTTAAACAAAGCATCTGAGAAAGACAATTATCCTTTGCCTCCCATGGATGAAGTGCTGCAAGCAGTGAATGGGGCCAAGATGATGTCTTTTCTGGATGGATTTTCAGGGTATAACCAGGTCTTGGTTGATGAAGAGGATAGGTTGAAAACTACTTTCACATGTAAATGGGGTAATTATGCTTACAGGAGAATGTCGTTTGGTCTAACCAATGTAGGTGCCACTTTTCAGCGAGCCATGGATATTGCATTTCGTGGGCTGACAGGTAAGTGCATTGTAATTTATATGGATGATTTAACTATTTATTCTAAAGATGCATCCACTCATGCGGAGGATCTGAGAAGAGTCCTCAAGAGATGCGAAAGGTATGGAATTTCACTTAACCCTAAGAAATGTGTGTTTGGAGTAACAAAAGGTAAACTATTAGGACATGTCATTTATGAGAATGGGATATCAACTGATCCTGATAGAATAGAGGGAATTAAGAAATTCCAATTGCCAAACACTAAAAAGGAATTAAAATTATTTTTTGGTAAAATTAATTTTGTCAGGAAGTTCATTACAGGGTTCGCAGAGATCGTGTGACCATATGTTGAAGAAGGATGCAAATATAGAGTGGACACCAGTAGCAAGAGCTGCATTTGAAGATATCAAGGAAGCAATTTCTGATGCTCCTGTATTAGCTAGTCTAGATTACACAAAGCCATTCTATATTTATTCTTTTGCATCCACACATTTAGTTGTAGCTGCTTTGACACAGAAAGGAGAAAATGATGAAGAAAAGCCAATAGCTTTTATGAGTGCACCTCTAAAGGATGCACAGTTAAAATACCTTGATAAAGAGAGACAAGCATTTGCACTGGTAAGAGCAGTAAAAAAGTTTAGACATTACATCTTACGTAGTCAGGTTAAGGCTATAGTACCAGATGCAGCAGTGAAGATGCTACTGATGCAGAATGAACTTGGAGAGAAAAGAGCTAAGTGGATCACCACTTTGCAAGAATTTGATATGGAAATCATTCCAATGAAGCTGGTCAGAGGACAAGCTCTAGTGCAAACCATAGCTAATACAGATCCAAGTTCTGTAAAACAACAATATGTGTTGAACACTAGTGATGCATCAGGATGGTATGACAATTTAAACACTTTTCTGATATCAAGAAAATACCCAAGCAAGATGAAGTCTTCACAGAGAATGGCTTTAAAGATCAAAGCACAAAAATACATGGTACAAGGAGGTCTTCTATTCAAGAAGAACCATGAAGGAATTTATTTAAGATGTCTAAATAGAGATGAAGCAGATAAGGTGTTGTTAGACCTGCATGATAAGTATGGAACTGCTCATGGTTCTCATTTAGCCACAACACATAAGATATTGCGAGCAGGCTATTACTGGCCTACTATGTTTAAGGATATAGAGTCACATTAGAAGTTGCCATATCTGTCAGACTACAGCAGTCAAGGGGAGAAATTAGGCTAATCCATTACAGCTAGTCATTAAGTCTAGGCCATTTGCATAGTGGGGCCTAGATTTCATTGGAGTCATTAATCCTCCATCATCTGCAGGACACAAATTCATACTGACAGTGACTGATTACTGTACAAGGTGGACTGAAGCCACATGTTGCAAATTTTCTACTACTGAGTTAGTCATCAAGTTTCTTGAAGAGAACGTCATAACCAAGTTTGGAGCTCCTTATTCACTAGTATGTGACAATGGCCCTGCATTTTCTTCTTTAAAATTTTTTAAATGGGCATTTGAACATGGAATTGTTTTAAAGTTTTCTTCAAATTATTATCCTCAGGAGAATGGGTTAGCTGAGTCAACAAATAAGATTTTATTAGACATAATCAAAAAGCTCATTGAAAAGAACCCAAGAGAATGGAACACACTGTTGAAATATGCACTGTGGGTAGATAGGACCAAGGTAAAATCAAGCTTAGGCAATGCACCCTATCATTTAGTTTATGGGACTGATCCCATACTTCCAGTTAATTTAAGAATACCAGTTTGGAAATTTGCTAATGAATACTTAGGCTTTGATGATCACAGAGAAGCCAAAATAATCCAATTGTTGGAATTAGATGAGAAAAGAGATCAAGCTATTGAGAAGTTTGCTAAACATCAAGCAGTGGTAAAGAGATGGTTTGACAAAAGGGCAAGAGTCAAAACATTTAGAATTTCAGACTTAGTGTTGTGCTGGTACAAAGCACATGAGAAAAAGGGAAGTCATGGAAAATTTGACAAGTTATGGTTAGGTCCATTACAAGTGTTAGAAATAATAGGAGACAACACTTTCAGGCTTAAGACCTTGACTGGAGAAGATGTGCCATTACCAGTTAATGTCCAGCACTTGAAACACTACTTTCAGGCTTGAGGTGAGGGTTTGGTCTGTTGTATCATAATGTGAATAATGTACAGTTTTGTTTTTGTTTTGTTGTGTTTTGTTTTTATTTTTGTTTTGTTTATTTTTCTGTTGTTTTGGGTTTGTTTTGTTTTGTTTTGTGTTGTGTTGCTTTAGCAAAAATCTTTGTTTCGTTTTAGAGTATAAAGGAGTAGATTAACAACCATTGAAAATAGTATAAAATTCAGAACATTCAAGTTAATTATTTGAAATTTATGCATAATTTGTTGTGACTGTCATGAATGTAGAAAGTTAGTTAACTTGTAAAATTTTGTATTCAATAAGAATGTGTTGAGTATTCAAGGGAAGTTCTCACAATGACACACCTAAAATCCTTGGATTTGTTGAACCTACCAGTGTAGATATTAGGTGAAAAACAGAGGTCACCCTTGCTACCATTACAATTCTAAACTTAATTTTAGCAAGTGACTATTTCTTGCATCATGAAGTTACAAATGAAATATCTTATGAAATATCTGTCAAGTACAAAATATAAAAAATAAATAAATAAATAAAATGGATTTTATTGAAATCCAGGTTAAGTCATCTAAGTAACTCTACCGGGGCTATAGACACTTGCTGGCAGTGGGGCTCTACTTAGGAGAATTGTAACGATAACCTTGTCGGGGCTATAGATACCTATTGCCAGCAAGGCTCTATCCGGTTGGCTATGAGGAATGACATCAACTAGGTAGTCTAATGTCAGTTACTAGTTTGTTCAACTAATTTTCAAGATGAGGCTTATTAATCACGTGCACCCACTTAAACTGAAAAGGAAAATTCATGCACCTTATTGAATACATTAGGTTTCAAGTTAAATAATGATTTGCAGGAAAAGATAGTTGGAAATTATGAATTTATTTCATTTCAATTTTCTTTAATGGTTTTAATTTAATTGTTTTATTTGGTTGCTAGTTGTTGTGATGCTCACAACACGCCCCATTTTACTCCCTAGCAAAATGAGGACCCCTGATGTAGCTGGCTTTTGGTTGCTTCTGTGCATGGGTTTGCTTGGTGGTAAAGGGAAAAAGGTAACTGAAAGTCCAAACCTGGGTGAAAATAGAGAAAAAAAAATAACATTAAGTACCAGTGCATAGTATGGGTGAATTCTTTGTGAAAAATGAATAGGGGTTACTTTTTGAACCATCTCAAAATTCCCTATATTTTGCAAGTTATAAGGTTTTTTTGGTAAATGTACAAGTAGAGGGTTTGTGTTTTGTATATACAAAGTTCTTTGTATATACAAAGTCATTTCATATACAAATGCGTTTGTATATCGGGTTGTTGCCTTAGTCGCAAAAAAAGGAGGTCATCGGGTTTAATAAATGTATGTTGTTAGACTTGTATACATGTCTTGTTAACGCTTTATCTGAATATACAAGTCGGGCCCGAAAAGAATCAAAGTTGAAGTGAATAAATGTTGAAATCCGCTATGTATATTTTGGTTTGTATATTTGATAAATGACAGACATACAAAGTAAATATACAACAAGTTATACATAGCGCAGACTAAAAGGTTATTAAAATTGGCATAATCGTTGTATATTTTGCACTTTGTATATGTATGTTTGGTTATATACATTGCAGCTATATACTAGGCAAAATCGAAAGGATAATGAAGTAACGAATAATGGTTGTATATTTTGGGTTTGTATGTTTATTATCGGAAGACATACATTGTGAAATATACAACACGGAATTGAAAGAGAATTGAAATACAATATAAATGATGCATTTGGACTTAACATATATTTGGTGATGTAGTTTATATACATTGTAGACCCAAAGCGGTTATAAAATGAGAATAAACTGTTGTATGTTTTTGTCTTTGTATGTTTTGAAATGTACAATGCGAAATATACAAAGGTTTATATACATTGCGGAGCCGAGGGTAAATACAATGCGGTTTATTGAAAGTTTGGGGTCTGAAGGTTTAATATAAAGAATCAAATGCATAGTGGAGATGCAAAGGTGAAAAGAGGTAAGGTGGACCCCACTGTTTGTTCATTTTTTGCTTGTATAATGACAATGCATAATTAGCGATAGAAAAGCGGATGTACATACGAAAGATGCAAAGCGGAAATACAAGCCGGACGTCAAAAAAAGTTAAAAAATAGAAAAGTCTTTGTATATTTGGTGTTTGTATGTTTATTATATACAACCCCGATATACAAAGAATCAAAGGCATTGAGGGAAAGAAAAGGTAAAGGAATGTTTGTATACTGTGTTTGTATGTGCGCTTATACAATAGAATATACAAGCGAGATATACAAGACAGAATATACATAGGTGTACGAAAAAATGAAAAGGTAAGGAAGCATTAGTTAGTTCTTTGCATAAGGGGTTTTTGTATGTTTAAAGATACAACAAAACATACAAACGAAACATACAAGGAGATATGCAAAGAAAAGTGGATGCATACAGAATTTCACTAACGGTTAAAAAGTTCAAAAAACTTAAATGCTGAAGAAGAAAGCTGAGGGTTGTAATGCATTAATTGCTGTAATTAATGCAAATTTAACACTCAAACAAAGGGAAATTTAATGAGGGTTAGGGCAATTTTAATGTTATTTTGCTTTCAGATATATTGTTAAGAGTAAAAAATTACAAAAAAGGAATTGTGGCAGTGATTAAGCAGAATTTACCAGAGCGACAGAGCTATAGTAGCTGGACAAGGGTGAAAGCGGTAAAAGTAAGTCAACGGGTAAATAGTCACAGAAAACAGGTATTTACCCAAAACGCCATTTATTTTTAGTTGTTAAAACGTAATTGTTAATTCTAGTAATTTCAATATGAAATGTATGCATTTGGTTAAATTACTGTTTTAATTGTTAATTAGTTGGGTAGAGCTTAGTGAATTTAAAGGGTAAAAGACAGGAAAGAAAAACAAGTTAGGGTAAATGGAAAAAGTAGGTATTCACAGTAAAAACCCTAAACATGAAGTAAAACGAAGAGTTAAAAGATGTTTGCTTCTACAGGATGGCCCCAAAACACAAGAAGGATACAGGGGATGAAGTGAAAAAGGAAAGAAAACCATAGAAGGAAGTAGAGAAAGAAGAGTTGCTATTATATAGAGGTTGTCCGTCCTTGATTAGTACAGGCGGAGTAGGCACAGATACAAACGTAGGAAACTATGATGCAGAAGATGTATTGAAGAAAATTACCACTGCAGATGCCTCTCAGGATATGAAGTGTATTTGGGAAAGCAGATTATACAGAGCTACGGGTTTTCCTCTGGCAATGGAGGCCAAGGATTTATGTTTGGACTGTGTAATTTTATATGATCCATCCACTAGGAAGATCATGTTACATGATAGATTAATTGCCGATTTAACCCCTGAGGGTATTGCCAGAACTTTTGGATTGGAAATCAAGGAGAAGATGAGTGATATTGACATTGACCAGTACAATGAGAATTTTTACACAAATGAGGTAGAATGTAAGGGTAAAATATTTCGCCACTGGTATAGCCCAGAAAACAAGCCTAAAGTTGTAGCTAGAGTACCTAAAAATCTGATGAGGGTATATTTTAAGGAGGAAATTCATTTGATGATAACTATGCTCAGCGGGTTAGTTGGATTGAGAGGTGGCACTAGATGTGAACCTTGGATGTTCACTGTCCTAGAATTCATAAGAGTAGGAGAAAAGGAGCAAGGGCAGATCCACTGGGCCAAGGCCATTAGTACAACCATTTGGAGGTAGGCCATGATGAGACAATAGAAAAGCTTGCCCTTTTATTTGTCTTCTTATGTATTATATTCATGTGCTTCAAAAATCAAACCTTACATTCATGGAATAGAAAGGGTAGGTGCCCTAGGAAATGGTCCAGACTAGAAATTAATATATGAACATTACCCTGTTTTACAAGAGGAGAATGCTTTGAAATTTTTTTCTTTGGTGAATGATGTTTTCTATACTTACATGGTAAGGGTATTGAGAGAGGAACCAGACAAGAGATTATCCAAAGATGTAGAAGATGCAATTGGATTGCATAGTGCATGGTTTATATAGTTTGACTGAGGTATTTGAGGGGAAACCATTCTTGCTACCCAGATATCCTTCTGAAAAACTAATTGTGTTCGAGTTTTCAAGACAGAACTTGAGGATTTTCAAGTTGTACAAGAGGAAGTTTAACAATAGAGGCGATGTAAAATTACCTTGGGCCATTGGTAGATATTCGTGTTATAGTGAAGAAGTTGCAAGTTATTCAGAGTAGGAATTGAGGTACTATGGTTTCCAAGAGTTTGATTTGATCAGGAGATTTGATCCTTTTCACAAAATTCAAAACTTTGTAGATAAAAAATACAAACATCAGGCACACATTGAGGACTTCTGGGCTGATTGCCAAAATGACAGGGAGGTGAGGAAGACAGCTCATAAAAGGTTAACTGTTGAACAAATGAAATCCATTGGTAATATATATGTTCCTCTAGAGGTTTGAGAGGATGATCAATTATTACATCATAGTTATGCAGAGGCAAGGCTGGCTCCTATTACAGAGCCTAATTGGTCAAAGCCTTGGAATACATCATTGGATGTATTATCTAAACCAATAATATTGTTTTCAAAAACATGGCTAAAGAACAGAGTTGAGGAGCTAAAGGCTAAAGGCAAGGAAGTCACATATCCCAAGAAGGGAAGGAAAAGAAAAGCAAAGCCCAGTGAGGACTTGCAGTGCTTTTATGAAAAGAAGAGAAAAATTGTGGAGGCTAAAATTGTGGAAAAGGATAAAAATGCCACATTGATGGACCCATATGCCTTAGGCATAACCATAGAAGTGGCATCTGATACTTTCGTCGATGTAAAATCCATAATCCATGAGGTAAGTGTAGAGGAAGCACAGGTTGCAAAAGAAGCAGCAGGACAAACAGTAAGAAGGGCAATTCCCATAAGTTTATCAAAGGGGGAAACTTCTAAACCAGTTGATGTGATTGGAATGCAGAAAGTAGGTGAAAAGCTAAAAAATATAGCTAGTGCTTCCACATCCCCTAAGAAAAGAGAAACATTCATTAAGGTAAAAATAGAATTGGCTGGAGAAAAGCTGCAAGAGTCAAGAACCTATAAAGCCAAACAATCTGTGGAGATTGTGCATATTGAAAGCAGTGATAATGAAGAGGGAACAATGTATAAAGGAAAGGCAATTGACATAGAAGAAGATTCAAGTGATTTCCTTAGTGAAGAGGATGAGGCAAGTAGTCAACCTAAAACAGAATCAGTGGATCCATTCGGCACCTTAGTGCCACCAGAAATCATTAAGGATGTGCAAGAGGAGGCACATAAGATTGAAGAATTTGAAAAGGAAGATACATCAAAGGTGGATGCATTAAACCTACTAAATGTATATGATGAGCCTAGTGATGAAGATAAGAATGCAGAAGATGTGCAAGACCAAGAAAAGGAAGCAAAAGAAGATAGCATAAAAGAAAATTCTCCTATACATACAGAGCAAATACAAATAGGAGAAACATATAAAATAGAAGGTGAAACCAAGGAGTCTGAAGAAAAAGAAGAAATAGAAAAGACAACTGAAAATAAAGCTGATGAGCATGTAGAGGATGTTAACCTACAAGGAGAAGAGAAAATAAATGAAGAAGAGGATCAAGAAAAAGAAGCTCCTGAAGAAGAGGCTGAAGGTGGAGGAGATACTAAGGTAGAAGAGGAAAATGAAGCTGAATCAAGAAAGCAACCAAATAATCCCATAGATCAAGAGCCTCCACTTCAACATCAACAAGAAGAACAACAATAGGAACAACAACAGGAACACCAACAAGAAGAACAACAACAGGAACAACAACAAGAGCAAGAACAGTAGCAACAAGAAGAGGTGGAAATGGAAAGACCTCATGAAGAGGTAATTAATGAAGGTAAGGTGGCTGAAGGCATAAAAGAGATTCCTACCTGGTTAGGAGGAGAGATAAGGAAGGAGGAAGGGGAGATCCAATTAGCACCAATTGACATTAAGTCTATTAGGTGAGAGGACCACTCCAAGAAAGGAAAAGAGAAAAGCTAGGACAATGTCAGCTATAAAGAGAGGTCCAAATGGATCTAGAATGCTAGACCTAGCCATTCCACAAAAGGAAAAGGCAAAAGTTGAGATAGCCTTGGAGGAATACAAGATATTGAATCTTGATCTTTGGCATAGTACAAGAGAACATCATATTAATGAGTGGGAGGACATGCACCAAGTGACAACAAAGATACTGAAGAAGGACAAGGACAAACAAGATTATTTGAAGGGACACATTGTCCATCTTCAACAACTGATTAAGAGGATATTGGATCCCAGTACCATAGTTTCAGAATTGCTGGATAACATAGCAGTAGTATCAAGAGAGGAAATACAAGATATGAGAAATAAAAAGTTCAAGGCTAGTATTTTTTATGAATGGTTTGATGGTTTCATGCAAGAGGGTGAAAAAACAATAAGATAGGTGGTGGGAAGTTGGAAAGTGGCTACAGAAGAAAAGAATAAGTGTATGATGATTACACACAAATGCCAAACCAAAAAGGAGGAATGTATGTAAAAAATTGAATAGCTGACAGAAGTGGAAGGAAGAGTAGAAGAATTAATTAATGAAGGAGCACTTACTGCCACATTGGCAAATCAAGTGCCACATACAATATTAGAGCTGAAATTTGAAGAGGACAACATCAGAAAATGTACAATAGTTGTACAAAATTTAGAAGAAGAAGTAGGTGAGATGATTAAAATACATAAGAAGATAACAAAAAGACTCCTGCAACATGAATGTATGGAAATGCCAATATATAATTTAGACAGGGCATTAAAATAGTTCATTGCCATATTCGCACCATGCATGGAGAACCCTGATGCCAATCTCAGTAAGAAAATGATAGATACTGTGATGGAAGAATGTGGTAACATGAAGAAATATCAGAAGAGAAGAGAGGGCTCAGAGAATAAGGAAAAGAAGTTGAAGGAAGGGGTTGTAATGCAAGAATATATTTTAGCTAAGAGTCCAGGAGGGGACCACACCTTTGTAGAAGGTGTAATCAGTAATTTCAAATAGTATTTGAAAAAGTGAGAAGCAGGCAAGTGTAAAGGTTTTTTGAAAAGAAATCAAATGAAGAGCCTTGGCAGGAAAAAGTCAGCAAAGAGAATTGGAATATTATTTTGTAAAGATTCCAACAGCATCCTTTGAGTGAAGGAAAAGATGCCAAATAGATATTTTGGGCAAATGGTTATGAGACAAAATGCACCGTTGATCAAGGATGGAGAAACCTCAGCCGTAGATGAAGGTTGTAGCCGTAGCAATTTGAAAGTTCAAAAGTCTATATATTGAACTTTGCTACATGTATATTATTTACATAGGGATTTGTAGAAACTAGCAAGCAATTGTAATTTGTTCTAAAGCTTTGAATAGAGGGAGTATTTTAGTTTAGAGGTCGCCTATGTCTGCACTAAGGAATGCGTGGAATGTCCAGCTTTCTTATTGTATCTGTAAAGCATTGTAAGTGTTTATGAATTCAATTAATGAAGTTAAGAGTCATACATACATTGTAAATCTTATATGACTGTGTGTTTTAAATATAATTGAATCCATAATTTTACGTCTATTTTTTGAGTGTGTTCTGGCTCTTCTTTGCATTTAAAATAGTTTCTTTTAAAGCTCACAATCTTGAATGCATGTTTGTGAAAATACTCAGGACATTTGCATTTAATGATTTAGTCTGCTGATTTAATTGAATTTGCTGTAATTCTTACTCTATGCATAATAGAGCATTTAGATCCTGTAGTAAGTGATGTTGAAATTTGAATTCTCTCTAACTTTTCCCAAACTTTGACATAATTAGCTGAAACACAGAAATCTAAAGGAGATTGTCTAACATTTGAAGGAATTAAGAGCAATTGAGGTGATATTTGACAATCTTTATACATATTTGAAAAGAAAAGCATGTTTTAGTGTAAAATCATACAAAACTTCAAGATACAGTAGTAGATTTGTGCAAAGTAATGAATAATTTGTTGATATTTGCAACAATTTGCATAAGTAGAGTCCAATAAGCAATCAATCACCTTAAATCACATAAGGCCCCTTGCATATTACAGCTTCATAGTAACCTACTAAACTGTCCAACAGGTCAAGACCTGACCATACAGAAACTTGGGATTAAGCAATCTTAATTGATTCTTCATATCTTTCAAGACAGTTAGGTTCATTTTATGAATTTTAGCTTTTGGTATGAATGTGCAAAAACAATCATCAACAAGTCTCCTCTTCACAATATAGAGCAACGGAATCCTCCTCCGGATAATGTAGAGCAACAAGCTAAATCAGACCATCAAGAAGACCAGGTTACACTTGAATCAAGGGAGATTTCTCATGGATATCAAAAAACATCTTCCTCCTCCTCTGTTCAGTTCATTAAGGAATTCCTAGTGCAACAAAGACAAATTCAACTGTTGGTCTCTCCTCAACTAATACAACTGCCAGTTTTTGATGGACAAGTTAACTTGTCTAGCATATCTCCTCTTCACAAGCTACAACTTGGAGATGTTTTTCACTCCAACGCTAGGGAGTATATTTTGAAACAACATGTTGAGGGATAGAGTTGTTGGAAGAATCAATAAAAGTGAGAAAATGAATTACCTAAAGCTAAGAGAGATTCAACTATGTGTTGGCAAGAGACACTGCTATGATGAATGATTGAATGTTGTCATTGATGGCAACAAGGTAAAGAGATTCCACTAACAAGGCAAAGAGATTTTACTCTGGTAGATCAATTTGGTTTGACAATAAGGCATAAAAGGATTCCGGTCTGGAAGCCTAAAATGACTAAGTATGGGTAGTATATAGAGTAAGTGTTAGAAATTGGGTCAGTATGCCTCCACAGTTCAAGATCATTACATGCAGTTTAGGTATGTTGTTCTTAGCTATTTAGTGATCACATCTTCCAGTGTTCAAGTTTTGACTTCCTCCAGAAGCCATATGGTGAAATGTCTAAGTCTGGGTGAATAAAGTTAAGACAGGAACAGTGCACATTACCTAAGTAAAAGAGTCTGCATTCCTCCGATGTTGAGTATTTTATTCTGTGGTTCTAAAGGTATGACAAGAAATCTATAATAGATATTACATATGATTTTCAGAGTCTCATATGGTCCACATTGGAAGTTATGATTTGATAGTTGAACTGGTCAAGTGTGTACTTAAGGGTTAAGATGACAAGCATGTTAGATCTATATGCAGTGAAGATATATTGTTTGAACAATCAATCTAAGTGGTTGAATGATTGGTCTTGACCTATATGAAGACTATTGTATGTTTGTTTCGGTTTGCATTGTTGTGTGTTCACAAGATCAAGCTGACAAGGTATAACATTTGTATACATGTTTTATACTTGGCTTGCCGACCTGATTGTGAGATGAATCTTGTTGCGGATATATATACTCGATAGATTTTGTTGTTGGAGGCATGAATAAGTGTGAAGAAAGTGCAAATAAAATGTGTGTGCTATCTAAGGTAGTTTTGTAATCAGAAAAGGATAGTAAAAGAAGAAAGGTAGAGAATATGTGAAGTAGAGCAGAAAAGTAGGGCAGACATTATGAAGACATTTGAGTCTGTATACTAAGCTATTAATGGAACTACATTTCAGCATTCTATAGATGCATTTGGAGCAGTCATCTCTTAGCAGTGAGCCAATCCTTCTTCTGTCTTCTCTTCTATTTTGTTGGCAATGAGCACTTCTTCAGACAGTGAGTCCTTAGGTAGTGAGCCCTAAGGTAGCGAGCCTTCATGTAATTCGATATTGTTATCATTATATATTGTGAGCTAACACTCACTGTGGTTTTTCCCTTTTTGGGTTTTCCACATAAAAATCCTGGTGTCTATGTGTTATGTCTTTATGGTTGCTGTTCTTATGTTTGTTTTTCTTTCAAGTAATTGAATGTGGTAAATGTGTTAATAAATGTGTGAAAGACAAGTTTTACAGAATATTGATTTAGCCCCCCTCTCAGTATTCTTTGTGATCAACAATTGGTATCAGAGTAAGGTTCCTTGGAAGAAGTTTAACAACTCGAGGAAGATCTAGAAAAGAGTACTCATGGAAGCTAGAAGGTATCCTACTCTAGGTAGTGTCACAATTGATCAAGAATTAAAAGAAGCTCTTGAAGATCTTGATAAGTATGAAGCAGAAATCCAAGATTTGAGGAAAACGTCAAAGAAGCAAATGAATGCATCCTAAAGCTAAGAGTGCAAGTTAATAGATCAAAGGATAGGAATAGACAGCTAAGTGAATAGTTGATTGAAGCAAATGAAACCCTAAATAATTTATCAAGGATGGTTGAAGAGAAAGAAGAAGCTGAGGAACAATTGAATAAAATGTTAAAATATAAGTTTGAGGAATGTGAAAATTTGGGAAAAAATGTGTTACTTCTGAAATATGATCTAGAAGTAGCTAACAACTATAAAGAAAATTTCAAAATAAGCTCTGCAAAGCTTGAGGATTTGATTGAAAGTCAAAAGAATTCAGATGACAGGCAAGGCTTGGGATTTGAAAAAGGAGAAAGCTCTAAATCAAGTCAAGAAAACATTGAGATGAAGAAAAACAAAGGCAACTAGTTCTAGAATCAAAGAAGAAGACCTAGAAGACCTCCGGTCAGGAAGCTAAATGCTCAAAGGTACCCATATTTCAATGGCTATTATTTTAATTGCAATAATTTCGGTCTCAAGGCTACTCAGTGTAGGAGTAGAATGAAACAGAATGTTCCATCATTCTCTAGTCAATGTTTCAATTGCAAGAAAATGGTTATAGATCAAATGAATGCAGAAGTCTGGTAAGGAATGGTTTTAACAATGCAAGGAATACTCAATCCTTCAATGGAAAGTATTTTGCATGCAATAGATTTGGGCATATGGCTAACCAATGCAAAACAAAAATGAATCCAATCAATAGAAGGAATCAGGGATAGAGAAATGTGGTATGCTACAATTGTAATAAGTTTGGACATGTTGCAAGATTTTGTAGATCCAAGAATGAGAAAAGAGACTATCCTATAGAGAAGAGGAAAATAGAGTAGAGAGAAGATAAAGGTAAGAACAAAATTGATCTAGTGGAAATCAAGAAGGAAATGAGCATGGTCTGGATTAAGAAGGATGTTAATGATGTCAGGGATGGATCCGCACCAATCTCTGCTGTGGATACTTCCTCTAGGAAGTAAATTGGGACATCTAGCTTAGGGCTAGCTATATTGAAAATCCAAATCCCCTAGCTAGATAGTCAGTGGTGACATCTGGCATGAAGATATGATGTGAAGCTTCATATGATAGATCTTTTGAAAGTAATTCTAGAAGAAAAGGATCAATTGTGGAACATTACAAAGCAATCTAGATTGACTGTGCTCAACAGAGAAGGGTTTCACAACTTTTTGAAAAACAACATTTATGGCAATTAGGTCAGGGCAAATAAAGGGTTAAAAAGGAGCTCATTTGACAGATAATTCACTTTGCATTCAAGCTATCAAGTTGAAGAAGAATCCTAAGCGACATCCAATTTTTCCAGAGATTCAAAACAGTTCAAAGTGATTTCAAGAGAAGGAAACCCTAATTCAGTAAAAGACATATTTGCAACTTGAAAACCCTACTGTGAAGTTTGAATTATTCTAGGAAAATGTTTACTCCTCAAGTAATCGAGATAACTGAAAAGCCTCATCCCAAGTTCAAGAAACATTTCTTCAAACCATCAAAAATGATCTTGTTGGGGCATTCTCAATTACTCCACATGGAGTTATGTATATGGAAGATATTAGGGCATATATTCATACCAATCTAGAGGAATATGATCACATGAATCTAGGAAAACTGTACTTGGATGAATTAACTACTATTGATGTTGTGTTGAAAGATGAATATAAAGTTCTAGGAGAAAAGAAATTAGACACATGGTTGGATTTTCCCATGATACTGAATGATACATGGGTTAGGTGTATTCTAAGCAGGATTCATGATGAGTTTTTTGTGGATTGATGAACCATACATGATAACTAAAGAAGCTACCAAAGCTATAACTGGTATGAGTTCCACCAAGAGGGTTCCATGTTTAAAGAAAATAAAGAACAATGTGGTAATGCAACTAACAGGAGCCAAATTTGACAAGAAAGCCCTCACCATAAATGATATTAAGGATCCAGCCGTCAGATTTGCATCAATGATTATTGGATACAAAATATACTTTTCCAACTAGGAAAATTTTGTGTCTGCACTAGCCATAGACACAACCTATGACATGATAAAAAACAATATAGATTATGACCTATGTGAATTGCTCTGGAGTGAACTAATGGAGAACTTGAAAAGAACAAAAGAGACTAATCATCCTTTCAAATATGGAACATTGATCACTTGTCTACTCTTCTACTTTCTGAGAGAGTTACCTATCTTGGGAAACATTGTTTGGCTTGATCACACCCCTGTGGCTACTCAAATAATAAACCACTTGCATAGTTTGGGAAATGAAAACAAGTAGAATGAAATCTTATGGGGATACTTCAAGAACTTTCAAAAGAAAATGTTATGTAGAGTGCGGATACCAAAAAATGTAGTGATGAAGTATGAATAGAACATTGTATTCATGGTAGACAAATATAAATGCTTCACGGAAGCCGTGGAACCTGTTAGGTCTCAAAAATGCAAGTTGCTAATCCTAAGAGGATGCCAGGCTCTATGTTTGGATTTGCAATGTTTTTGAACTAACTTGACGAAATCAACCCTCAAGGTTTGATGATTTCCTACACTTTAGGTCCTGCTACACCTAGGTGGGTGAACCTTGAAATATTAAAGCAGTCTGAGTGTGGATGAGTGGACTAACTAGATCTATCTACAATGGCATAGGATGTAAGATAGATGAAAAAGAAGCTGACTACTTAATTCTATGTATAATGTTTAATAAATGATTGGCAGAAATTGTATAAGCAATATCAAGGTAAAAGGTTTTAAATAATGAGTTGAATGAGACCAGTGCCTTGTTGGGTAACAGAGTCAATTTGAAGGACCTAGACCAGTAGTTTCTTAATGGTAATAATTCTAATTGCTTGGCACAGCTTTGGTTTATAGCTTGTATAAACGTGCAAGAAAGTGATTGACAAACTATTCTTAGCAATCCAACCAATATAATCAATTATCTTATAATTCACCAGAAGGTATTTTAATCCTTACTTGAAGGAACCAAATGAAATGAATGGGCAAGATTAACAGATAATATTTTCTGGAGACAGAATGGTAATCCTAATTATATGGCTCTACTTAGTAATCCCAACTTACTACTTCCAGCCTATTGCGACTAAATTAGAAGGGTTTAATTCCTTAGATGGACACCAACCAAATTAATCACATAGATACAGCAAGTGTGTAATGACAGATTAACTATATACTTGATATCTTAATCTGAATAACAAGGGAATGCAGAAATGGAGACAGCCACACAATTGAATATTTTCAACAAACAACTGATACCAAAATAGAAACACTGAATCAGAGAACTTCAAATTTCTTCTTCAAATAAAATATGCAACATAGTCACTTTGAGACATTGTATATTATGTATATATGAATATCTTCTACTGCTGATGATCATTTCAGCATCGATTGTTTGAACTTATATAGATATTTCTATGAAGAGATACAACTCTTCAATAAGTTTCTTGGGAACTTAACAAGTATTAACAACAATTACATAAGTGTAATTAGGCTCTATTCAGCCATAAATAAACTTTAGCCAGATGATCTAGATACTCTTGATCACAGTGAGAATCAGTAAGCTCAATAGCGCTTCTGGTAATTACATCAAGAGTAACCATCTCCTCCAATTGTTTGCAAGCTTCTTTAGATGCAAAGGCTTTATCTTTCAGAGCTCCTGTGGCTTTGTGCAATATAACCTGGCAATCAACAGTCCATTCTTCTTTGCTCTTCACCTCTCCGTTATCTTTGAATATCCAGGGCACTCCTGCGCCTGAGGCATCAGTCCCTTCCTTAGAATCAGCTTTAAGTTTGTCATAATAATTCTGGTGCTGTTTGAACAATGCTCTTGCATCAGAGATGTCTGTACCATCAGTGGCACTTCTGTTTTGTAACTCAATCATCTTTTCCTGTATCCTCTTATCAAGCCTTTCATGTTCTTTGACTGCTTTATGATTTTCTGAGTAGTTATCCCAAAACTGGTTTAACCACCGTACCATATTTGCATACCTGCTCTGCAGTATTGTAACAAATGCATCTATTTGAATTTGTGTGGCCTGATCAGGGGATAATGCCTGAATGCCCTGAGAGCTCTCACCTTGAGTTATTCTTTTTGTGGACTGGCCAAAAGTGCTCTTAATAGCATCCTTCAAGTAATCATTTTCTTTTGTCAATCTCTCACAGTTCAATTTATAAGCATCTCTTTCTTTGATCAACATTTGAGCCTGTGCTTTATTCAACTTTGCAACATTGATACCAATGTCTGCAGTGATTATAGGGTCAGTTTCATCTGCTCTGAAAGTCATAACATGGCCAAAAGTTTTTTCAGTGTCTATGATGGCCGTCTTCTTATGGGGAGGATACAACGCCCATATCATCAAAGAATTTTCATCATTATTATATCTAGTCCCCATATATACTTCATTAACTCCTTCTGGAGTAAGCTTATACTTGTCATTAGCACTATTCAAAAAGCTATCAAAAACCAAAGCAGAATTTAAATCTAAACCAGGAAAAATCATAACCCCTGCATCTTTGAGCAACTGTCTACCCTTGCTAGGTGTCATGTCTTTCATTTCTTTATCCACTGTTTCCTTCAACATATCTAATAACTGTTTTTCATTATCAGCAGAAACATCATCTACTGACTCTCTAATTTCTTTTCCCTTGTATTTATACAGGAATGATTTAAATTCTTTTGACTGAATGAATGTATCATCTGAAACGAAAGAATCATAAGCCTTTTGGCGTGGATCTTCATCAGTAGACCCCTCCTCATCATGTATCACAACTGGAGGCTGATATTGTTGCATTTTTCTTTTAGACATTTCTATTGTTTTATCTTGTGGCTGCTCTTGCTCAGTCAATTCTTCATCTTCAGAGGATACCACTTCAACTTCTGCCAATTGCTTTTTCTTTTCATTTAAATCTCTGTTATATTTTTCTACCACCAAGTCGACTTCAGCCTCTTCCAAATTTCTAATGACATCATCATGTGGATAATGTATGTGCATGTATCCACTGAGATTTTGTTTTCTTCTAGCAGAGTCAATGAAACCTTTAGGGTCAAACGCTTTCCTCACCTCAGCAGTCACCATGTTATAATGCATTAGTTTATCCAAAATGAGATTGTATCCTTCTTTTGAAACCACAGTAAAATCACCAAAACACAAAGTGCTGGGCATGAATGATTGTTTATCATGTGAACTTAGATGCATCACATTCGAACAATGCATTTGCCTAATTATTTCTAAATATGCAAGTCTGTCAGGGACAGTTTTAGGCAATATGAATGGAGTATCCTCAAATCCATAAACTCTGATCATAGTGGCATCCTCAAAGCAGTACCAGTCTCCCCAATTATGAGTGACAGTAGGGGGACCACCAAAATCTTTAGGTCTGAGGAACCTTTTTATTTCATTTGAAATTGAATATTCATAGGGGTGGTTGAAATACCTATATAGCACTTTAACACAATGCTCTTCAAATTGAGCATAGCTGGAGTTGGCATACCTGCTATCCCAGATTCTGGTCCACATTTGTACAGGTATCTTTTCCCCTTTCTTATCCGCAGCAACAACTTGAAACTCACTTGGCCACAATCCTACTTCCTGGCCATAGTATAACACCATATGCATAAGCATCGAGTAATGCTCAAAAGAGCATGCTGGAGCATTGTTTTTTATTGCAGATAGACCAGAGTCTATTCTAGTAGCAACACAGGAGGCATAATCAAATTGTCTGGCATTGTGACATTAAATATCAGAGGCTATGACCATCAGAGGAATAGTCATGAACTCAGGGACCTCTGAGCCAAGGACTTGGCCTATAGAATAGTAAGTATATTCTATGTATGGTTCGAAAATGGCTACATGAAAGGAAGGTCCATCATTCTCAGTCAAGGGTATCACTTCTCCTTCAATCCTGGGCCTATGAATGGGTAACCTCCATCCATTGTAAGTTGTATCCATTCTCCAATACTCTTTATCCAAATCTTCATAAACAGTAGGGACAGTGCACAAATCATCTAAATCATACACCTCACAAATAGCATTTTTTGACAGGTGTACAATTGGTTCTCCTTGAGGGTTGCAGATAGCTTTCAGGCCTGAATTGTAATGTCTGGCTAGAAGTTGAAGGAGTTCTACATTCAAGAATACGTTAGGTACAACCAGTTTGCCCAAATTCATGTGCCATGGGTTTGACACAGGAGCATTTCTAAACCGTCTATTATAGTGAAATTTGAAAAGCTCACACCCCTGAATTGGGGTCCAGATATCTCCTAGGCATTTATGCTTATCTTCCAGTTTTTCTACTTTTGCTCTAAGTTGGGCAGACCTCCTGGCCTTGGGAGTTGACCCAGGCAATTGATCAATTAGGTCCTAATTTAATTTTCTATCTTTTACTTTCTCTTCAAGGGTTTGATCAGTTTTTTGTTTATAGGCTTACTGGTTTCCCCTTGTGACTTTCTTCCTTTTCCCTTTCCCGGAGTTTCCATTTTAAAACTTTGGCAGGAAATTCAAATACAGGCAATATAATGGTTTGTGTAGGTGTACCTGTTGTTCGGTGGCTGGAATTGGAAGCCTCTGCTTTTGCCCTAAGAATTCCTCTGTATTCTCCTCTCGGACCATTTTTTGCAATTATAGTGATCGCATGAATTTTGTAGTCATTTGCATTAATCACCTGATCAATTCAATGTTCATCGCTGTGAAGTGTCACATCGCCATAACTCTACTTATCGGCATGATTTTTGAAATGTCTGGGCGACCACAACGTTTTTTATGGCGCGAACAGTCAATCGGCGTGACCCCTTGATTGTATTCCCGACGCTATGTAATGTCATGTTTTAAGTGGGCGTGGCCATCGGCATGACTTCTCTCATCGCCAAGTATCTTAGATCTCTCTGCGATATAGCAAGTCCCACCGATATGATTTGCTTATCGGGATGATTAATACTATCGGGGTAATAAAATTATGTTCTCCTGATCTTTATTGTCTCGCCGATAGTCATTTTCATATATGGACTTTATCTTTATCGGAATGACATACACTATCGGGATAGCTAAATCAAGATATCCCGATCCAAATCATCTCCCCGATGGCCCTTTTCATATCCTTCATCGGACAGAGTATGTTGAAGTGTTACCGATGCCTTTTGATTGCCGTGACTTGTGAATCGGCGAGACCTAATTCCCTTATCCTGATATGCTGAGTTATCCTGATAGATGTGTATCGCTGTGAGTCTCGTCGAAAGCTTTCTTATCGCTAAGACTCTAATCATCGGAAGCTTAGCTATTTGCTATCCCGATAGTTTATTTCTCCGATGACTATTTGCTTCGTTACCCCCACAGGATGTTCGGTGAGACTCCTGCCGAAATGCTTCATCGGTATGATATATACCGTCGGGGCAACTTTTAAAAAGTTATCCGATAGATATTTGTCATACCGATCGGCATGACCACTTGCCTTTCTTGCCGATGTAATGTCATCGGCATTACTCACTCCATCGGTGACTTCCATAATTATTCTTCCGATCTCTATTCTCACGCCGATGGTTGTTTTCAAATGATTCCTTATGTATCGGTGTAAGCAACACAACCTCTTGCCGATGGATTGATTTTGATGAAATTTGGCACTGCTCATCCATAGACACCTTGTGAGAAATAATTTTTTATTATGGTCTTTTTGGGATATTCTTCAGGATTTATTCAAATATGATGGGGCAAGGAGATAGTAAAAATTTCAAATTTTTACTGTGCTAACAGTGGCTCTGTCTGGGATGTATACTCCCTGTGAGTATAACAAGGATCCAGATCTTCTGGGGAAGTAGACCACATATCTTATTATTTTGGGGTGAGGTTTTATGAAACTGGGAAAAGGAAAAGAACAAATGATGGGGAGCGGGAATGATTCCTAGACTACTGTGCATGGAATAAGATATTTTGAGAATTATTTGAATGATGTCCATGCACTGGCAACACTCAATTCTCTCTGTACATGTTTATGAAAAGAACTGCTTCAAGTATTGCCCATGTACAGGCAATTCCTGCTCCTCTCCTGACATATTCTATACATAGTAAGAATCATCACCTCCCTTGCCAGTGATAACAAAAGGACCTAACCACAGGGCTTCAAATTTTCCATGTTTTCCTTTATCCTGACATCTTGTATTCCACATTAGTACCAGATCATTTATTTCAAACTTTCTTTCTTTGGCCTTCTTGTCAAAGAGATATTTTACCTGTGATTGTAATTTAATATTCCGTCTCTGAGCTATTCTTCTTGTTTCATCAAGCTCTGCCAATTGTTCCAACCTTTCCTCCATTGGTTCAGGGATGTTCAAGTCTTCCTGGAGGATAAATTTGTATACTGGTATAAGATTTTCCAATGGTAATCTTGCTTGTGTTCCATATACCAATTCATAAGGGGATCTTCTAATTGCCCTTTTTATAGTAATCCTGTCAGCCCATACTGCCATTCTTAATTTTGAATCCCAAGCCTTCTTATTTTTATCCAACATTCTTTTTATGATTTTCAACAGGCTCTTATTACTTGATTCAGCTTGTCCATTGGCCTGTGGATGGTATGGAGCAGCATAAGAAATAGTGATACCATGTGTACTGCAAAAACCTTTGAATTCATCAGATCTAAAACACATCCCATTATCTGTAATCAATCTTACAGGAGTACCAAATCTGCATATAATGTTATCCATTAGAAAATTAATCACAACTTTACTTGTAGCCTGTTTGGTTGGGATTGCTTCCATCCATTTTGTAAAGTAATCAGTAGCCACTAAAATCCATCGGTGCCCCCCACTCGATTTCTCTGAAATTTCACCTATAAAATCAATACCCCACTGATAAAATGGAGCCTCAACCTGCATAGGTTTTAAGGGTAATGCTCCCTGATACTTTAACTTCCCTGAGAACTTTTGGCATGCTTCACACTTTCTAGTGTACTGGTATGAATCATTAAAGACTTTAGGCCAATAGTACCCTATCCTCATGATCTTGTGTGCTGTGGTCTTTGCTGAGAAATGACCTCCGCACATGCCTTCATGCAACTCCTTCATAATATGTTTTGATTGATATTCGTCCAAGCATAATAGTAGAACCCCATCTCTATTTTTCCAATAGAGATCCCCACCAATGAGTACATATTTTGAAGCTTGTAGTTTGAGTGTCCTTCTGTTATCATCATATCCTTCAGGACACTTCATATGTTTTAGATAATATACTATATCAATATACCATGGAGTGTGTTCAATGCTGGTACTTGCATCAACATTACATATCTGGGAAGCTTCTAGATTACTTTCAGCCATCAATTTGGCAAGACCCTGTCCTCTGACTAATTTAGTGATTTGGATTTCAATGTTGAATTCCTGAATCCTATTGATCCACCTACATCTCCTACCGGTGACCTCAGTTTGGATCAGTACATCCTTCACTGTAGTATTAGGAACATATGCTATGATTTTAGCCCCTACCAAATATGGTCTAAAATTTTTTACCACTTTTACCAATGCATATGCCTGTTTTTCAATAATGTCATACTTCAACTCTGCATTCTGAAGGGACTTGCTAAAGAAAGAGATAGGCTGTTCATGTCCATCATTATTTTTCTGTAACAACACTGCTGCTACTGTATGATAGGAAGCAAATGAGAAATGTTGGAAAGGTTTGCCGAAGTCAGGGGATATTAAGACTGGAGCTTGCTTGATAGCCTCCTTAATGTTACCAAATGCTTCCACTGTTTCTGTTGTCCATTTCATTTATGAATTCTTCTTCAGCATTCTTGATATAGGACAAACAATCTATGCGAAATTTGGTATAAATCTTCTGACAAAATTTATCTGACCAAAGAATGATTGTATAGCTTTTACACTTTTTGGAATAGGGACTTGATCAATTGCTTTTACCCTTTTAGGATCTATTTTAACTCCTTCCTTCGAGACTATATGACTAAGCAATTTTCCTTCTGTTACTGCAAAATGGCATTTTTTAGGGTTCAATGATATCCCATATTCTAGGGCTTTGATAAATACTTGTTCTAAATGTGTGCAATGATCTTCGGCCCTTTTAGAATATGCTGTCAAGTCGTCTTGATATACTATCATAATCTTATTGATCAATTCAGCAAAAGCTACATCCATCGCTCTCTGGAATGTTGCTCCAGCATTAGTTAATCCAAATGGCATTCTCAAATACACATATGTTCCCCACGGAGTGGTGAATGCCATCTTAAATTGTTCAGACTCCTTAACTTTTACTTGATTGTAGCCAGAGAAACCATCCATCATGGATAGCAATTCACACCCAGTGACTTTCTGCAATATTGCCTCCATATTGGGAAGAGGATAATTATCTTTGAGGGAAGATTTATTCAAGTTTCTGAAATCCACACATAGTCTAATGACACCATTCTTTTTCCTGATAGGCACTAAGTTTGAAACCTAGGAAGAGTGTCTAATAGGTTTGATTATGGCTCCATCCCTTAACTTTGTAAGTTCCTCTAACATTTTAGGGGCTAGTGTAGGATTAATCGGTCTCTGCTTCTGTCTGAAAGGTTTAGCATCTTGCTTCAGTGGTATCTCATGTTGAAATAGATCCTCTCTATATGCTTTTAAGTCATCATATGACCAAGCAAACACATGCTTGTACTTCCTGAGCAGGTTGATAAGTCTGCTTCTGATTTTTGGGTCAAGACTTTTTCCAATATACACATTTTTTGGAGTTGTTTGTGTCCCCAAATTGATTTCTTCAAGGTTACTAGGTACCACTGGTGTGTCTTTATTTTTATACCTGTCATGGCCGTCAAATGTTTTTTCTAATGCAATAAGTCCTTTGGGTATCTTATTTGTCTTTAGTTGGACCACTTCTTGGCCAAAAAGGGTTTCCTTCCCATCGTGTTCCTCCACAAATGCACTGAAATCAATTTCTTGATTTTCATAATAATCAGCACAATGTAAGAAATTGATTATATCAGCATCGCTATCAAACACTTGCCAATTCTATATATTATCAGGGATGGTAGGTCTAGTTTTAAATTCTACTTCTGTGATCCCTCCTAATGTAACATCATCTCTCTTTAATGCAATGTTTGCTAAAAAGTCTGCCATAATGTTTTTAGACCTATCAACCCAGCTGATTGAAAAGGCATCAAATAATTCAACACTGTCCCAAACTGCATTTCTGTACTATCTTAATCTTTTATTTTTAGATAAATATTTTTCTCTTACTTGGGAGATGACCAGTTCAGAATCACCAAAGACAGCCAACTTTTTTATTTTGTATTTGGTGGCTATGTTTAGGCCAATGAGCAGGGCTTCATATTCAGCTACATTATTGGTGCATTCAAATGTCAATAGGAACGAGTATTTGAATGTTTTACCTCCTGGTGAGATAAAAACTACTCCGGCCCCATTTCCTATCTTGTTGCATGCACCATCAAAATACATTTTCCACAAATCATTCTCTCCTTTCATAGACTCAGTGTGTATTGGGTCAGTGTTATGCAATTCTGGGGTAGTTTCTCCAACTTTGAAAACTCCTAAATCTGTGTCACAAAAGAAATTCACCTGATGCCGGTCCATTCTTTCTATAATATTGTCATACCTTGGCTCTCTGCATAATTTGATTTCCTTGTCACCTACTGGTATGGTGGCATATGATAGATCTAATTGAACATTGCCTCCTACCATTGCAGCCCACTGCCTTGATAGCAACATTCCATAGTACGGTGGGATATCAACCACAGTGATGTCAATGTTATATGTTGCTTCAGGATGTGAAGCAAGTTTTATCTCTACATCTTTCATAATACCAACTACTGGAATAGATCTGTTATCCATTGCATAACACTGGCCATAAGTAGTATCAACCCACATCCCTAATTCTTTCATCACTGCTATAGGCATGATATTCATAGCAGCACCTAAATCAATCATACAATTCCTGACTATTCTATTCTTGATTACTAGTGTAGTATAGAATGGATCTACCTGTGAGGGATTTTTTGTAAGTGTGTCACCAAGGTATACCTCAGGCATCTTAAAATTTTCCTGATGCACATTATTTGTTGTTTTTTCAAACCCTTTATGTTTTGGATTAGGTGTATCAGAAATCATCTTGACAACTGTACTCCTATATTTATCTATTTTCATCATCTCTAGGAGTAGGACTGATATCTTCACCTGAGACACTGCCTGTGCAATGTCGAAAGAAGGGGTTATGATCTGGTCATTCTTTTCTATTTTTGTGTTTTCTTTTTCTTGATTTCCTTTCATTTTATTTTTATCCCCTTTTTCTAGTTCTTTAGGTGATGATTTTGTATTATTTTCTTTGTTATTCTGGTCTTTTATAAATACACTTCCAGGAGTTCCTTGCCCAACATTTGTTGTTCTATTCCTTAAGTTATAAGTGTTTCGAGCTTGAGCCACTGCAGCCACTGTGAGAGCTTCTCTTTCATCCTCAGTAGGTTTTCTCCATTGACCACATGACTTGTTGTTACAACTATCTTCCTGGTCTGAGAATACCTGCTATTCTCCCATGTTAATATGATACTTTTGGTTCCCTACATCATACTCATATCCTTCTTCTTCTAAAGAAGAATAATCTTCTGTTACTACACATGGTGTATCCTGCATCATATTGATGGTGTGATTATCCCTATTATAGTTGTATAGCATTTCCTCTTGCTGTATTGATTTAGCTACCTCACAGTATTCAGGTGAATGTGGTAAGTTACATACAAAACACCAAGGTTTATTTTCTGCCATATGTGCCATGTTTCTCTTCAAGGGATCAGGAGTATCCTTTCCATATGGCTGCTTTCTGTTGTTGTCAATAGGTCTTCCATCCTTCCAATTTGTATTGTAAGGCATATCATGTAACCTAGGTCTATCATGCCTACGCTGACCCTCTGGTTTAATCTGTTGAGCATTTGGATTCTGAAGATTTCTATGATTTTCCCTTTTACTGACCATTCCTACAGCCTTCCTGTTATTTTCAATAGTTATGGCTACTTTCTGTGCTTCGGCCAATGTTGCAGGACACCGGTTTCTGAGTTCATATCTTGTTTTGGGGTCAAATGCTTTCATATATATACTCAGTGCTGCCTGGTCAGATAACTTGGCTCCATGTGGTACCTTATTATGTAACTTGGAAAACTTCAGGTTGAAATCAAACACTGATTCATTTTGATACTTCTGTATACTTATTAGTTCATGTAGTGCAAACTCAGGAGCGTATTGGTTACCATACTGATCCTTAAACTGGTTATGGAAATCAGTTATTGAATTGATTGATGCATCGGGCAAGCTATTAAACCAATCTCTGGCATCTTTAGTGAGGGACATCATAAATAACCTCATTCTAATGTCTTCCCAATCCATACCTATATCCTGTACAAAAGCATTAAAACTTCTGATATGATCTTCTGCAGATACTGCATTGTTTCCAGTAAACTTGGGAACCATGTTTCTCCAAGTACTATCCATAGGATATGGATATAACTGATATCCAGTCAAATCAAATTGACTGCATATATTAGCAAGGTTTTGGGGAGGGAAATTGAGAGGTGGTGGATTGGGATAGTAATTATATCCACCTGGTGGCTGATGATATGTATATTGTTGATGTTGGTTCATATGGGGATTTATGTGTTGATTTTGTGGCCTATAATATTGTTAACCAGGGGGTGGGTAAATATTTTCCATATGTTGAGATACATTACGTATGGGAGGTGGTCTAGGGTTTTGGGGAATAGTGTTCTGATGGCTTCCAGAAGCATGTGAGTTTTGAGCACTACTTGTATTTTGTTGTGTATTTCTTGAAATATTCCCTCTATGTGGGGGTACATATTTAGGGGGAGTTGTTTTGGCTTTATTTCTCCTCTGTTGAATTTCTTGCTGCAATAACTCCTTCTCCTCTTGTATCTTGTACCTTTCAAGTTCTTTCCTGAGCATGAGTATTTCCTGTTTCTCATCACTCATGTCTTGATTATTTATTTCCTGATATTCTGGATTGTCATTCATTCCCTGATTTGACAATTCATATCCTATCTCTTCTCCCTGGTCAAATGAGATCTTGAAATCATGTTCAGCTTGGTTCCTATCAATATCCCTCATGACCTTTGCATCATGATCTCGCTGTTCTTAAGGAGTGGGTCTGTACCTTGCCAAAATATCATCAGTTGCTCCACTGAGGTTCTCGTTTGAATCATACAAAGGTGTGAATTTGTTGTGAATTGCAATATTTTGTTCTGAATCATTCTCCTGGATGTCTAGATTATTATCTTGGTGGGAATATTTTGGATTCACATTTCTTTTGGAAATGTTTCTAAGTGGTGGAGATGACTGCAAATTTCTGCCTTCCATCTTGGATCTCCTACCATCCATTTGATATTGAATTTTTTGTAACTAGAGTCGCCACCTATTAAATAGGAAAAGTTTATATTTTATCTGTAGGTTTCTTGTCACCAGCAGAGTTACCAACTTAAATTTTCTGAATTAACTCTATGAAGGAAAGGATTACTTTCTAAGGTCTTTTACTAGTTCCCCAGTAGAGTCACCAATTTGTTAGGTCTCAAAAATGCAAGTTGCTAATCCTAAGAGGATGCCAGGCTCTATGTTTGGATTTGCAACGTTTTTGAACTAACTTGACGAAATCAACCCTCAAGGTTTGATGATTTCCTACACTTTAGGTCCTGCTACACCTAGGTGGGTGAACCTTGAAATATTAAAGCAGTCTGAGTGTGGATGAGTGGACTAACTAGATCTATCTACAATGGCATAGGATGTAAGATAGATGAAAAAGAAGCTGACTACTTAATTCTATGTATAATGTTTAATAAATGATTGGCAGAAATTGTATAAGCAATATCAAGGTAAAAGGTTTTAAATAATGAGTTGAATGAGACCAGTGCCTTGTTGGGTAACAGAGTCAATTTGAAGGACCTAGACTAGTAGTTTCTTAATGGTAATAATTCTAATTGCTTGGCACAGCTTTGGTTTATAGCTTGTATAAACGTGCAAGAAAGTGATTGACAAACTATTCTTAGCAATCCAACCAATATAATCAATTATCGTATAATTCACCAGAAGGTATTTTAATCCTTACTTGAAGGAACCAAATGAAATGAATGGGCAAGATTAACAGATAATATTTTCTAGAGACAGAATGGTAATCCTAATTATATGGCTCTACTTAGTAATCCCAACTTACTACTTCCAGCCTATTGCGACTAAATTAGAAGGGTTTAATTCCTCAGATGGACACCACCCAAATTAATCACACAGATACAACAAGTGTGTAATGACAGATTAACTATATACTTGATATCTTAATCTGAATAACAAGGGAATGCAGAAATGGAGACAGCCACACAATTGAATATTTTCAACAAACAACTGATACCAAAATAGAAACACTGAATCAGAGAACTTCAAATTTCTTCTTCAAATAAAATATGCAACATAGTCACTTTGAGACATTGTATATTATGTATATATGAATATCTTCTACTGCTGATGATCATTTCAGCATCGATTGTTTGAACTTATATAGATATTTCTATGAAGAGATACAACTCTTCAATAAGTCTCTTGGGAACTTAACAAGTATTAACAACAATTACATAAGCGTAATTAGGCTCTATTCAGCCATAAATAAACTTTAGCCAGATGATCTAGATACTCTTGATCACGGTGAGAATCAGTAAGCTCAATAGCGCTTCTGGTAATTACATCAAGAGTAACCATCTCCTCCAATTGTTTGCAAGCTTCTTTAGATGCAGAGGCTTTATCTTTCAAAGCTCCTGTGGCTTTGTGCAATATAACCTGACAATCAACAGTCCATTCTTCTTTACTCTTCACCTCTCTGTTATCTTTGAATATCCAGGGCACTCCTGCGCCTGAGGCATCAGTCCCTTCCTTAGCATCAGCTTTAAGTTTGTCATAATAATTCTGGTGCTGTTTGAACAATACTCTTGCATCAGAGATGTCTGTACCATCAGTGGCACTTCTGTTTTGTAACTCAATCATCTTTTCCTGTATCCTCTTATCAAGCCTTTCATGTTCTTTGACTGCTTTATGATTTTCTAAGTAGTTATCCCAAAACTGGTTTAACCACCGTACCATATTTGCATACCTGCTCTGCAGTATTGTAACAAATGCATCTATTTGAATTTGTGTGGCCTGATCAGGGGATAATGCCTGAATGCCCTGAGAGCTCTCACCTTGAGTTATTCTTTTTGTGGACTGGCCAAAAGTGCTCTTAACAGCATCCTTCAAGTAATCATTTTCTTTTGTCAATCTCTCACAGTTCAATTTATAAGCATCTCTTTCTTTGATCAACATTTGAGCCTGTGCTTTATTCAACTTTGCAACATTGATACCAATGTCTGCAGTGATTATAGGGTCAGTTTCACCTGCTCTGAAAGTCATAACATGGCCAAAAGTTTTTTCAGTGTCTATGATGGCCGTCTTCTTATGGGGAGGATACAACGCCCATATCATCAAAGAATTTTCATCATTATTATATCTAGTCCCCATATATACTCCATTAACTCCTTCTGGAGTAAGCTTATACTTGTCATTAGCACTATTCAAAAAGCTATCAAAAACCAAAGCAGAATTTAAATCTAAACCAGGAAAAATCATAACCCCTGCATCTTTGAGCAACTGTCTACCCTTGCTAGGTGTCATGTCTTTCATTTCTTTATCCACTGTTTCCTTCAACATATCTAATAACTATTTTTCATTATCAGCAGAAACATCATCTACTGACTCTCTAATTTCTTTTCCCTTGTATTTATACAGGAATGATTTAAATTCTTTTGACTGAATGAATGTATCATCTGAAACGAAAGAATCATAAGCCTTTTGGCGTGGATCTTCATCAGCAGACCCCTCCTCATCATGTATCACAATTGGAGGCTGATATTGTTGCATTTTTCTTTTAGACATTTCTATTGTTTTATCTTGTGGCTGCTCTTGCTCAGTCAATTCTTCATCTTCAGAGGATACCACTTCAACTTCTGCCAATTGCTTTTTCTTTTCATTTAAATCATTGTTATATTTTTCTACCACCAAGTCGACTTCAGCCTCTTCCAAATTTCTAATGACATCATCATGTGGATAATGTATGTGCATGTATCCACTGAGATTTTGTTTTCTTCTAGCAGAGTCAATGAAACCTGCAGGGTCAAACCCTTTCCTCACCTCAGCAGTCACCATGTTATAATGCATTAGTTTATCCAAAATGAGATTGTATCCTTCTTTTGAAACCACAGTAAAATCACCAAAACACAAAGTGCTGGGCATGAATGATTGTTTATCATGTGAACTTAGATGCATCACATTCGAACAATGCATTTGCCTAATTATTTCTAAATATGCAAGTCTGTCAGGGACAGTTTTAGGCAATATGAATGGAGTATCCTCAAATCCATAAACTCTGATCATAGTGGCATCCTCAAAGCAGTACCAGTCTCCCCAATTATGAGTGATAGTAGGGGGACCACCAAAATCTTTAGGTCTGAGGAACCTTTTTATTTCATTTGAAATTGAATATTCACAGGGATGGTTGAAATACCTATATAGCACTTTAACACAATGCTCTTCAAATTGAGCATAGCTGGAGTTGGCATACCTGCTATCCCAGATTCTGGTCCACATTTGTACAGGTATCTTTTCCCCTTTCTTATCCGCAACAACAACTTGAAACTCACTTGGCCACAATCCTACTTCCTGGCCATAGTATAACACCATATGCATAAGCATCGAGTAATGCTCAAAAGAGCATGCTGGAGCATTGTTTTTTATTGCAGATAGACCAGAGTCTATTCTAGTAGCAACATAGGAGGCATAATCAAATTGTCTGGCATTGTGACATTGAATATCAAAGGCTATGACCATCAGAGGAATAGTCATGAACTCAGGGACCTCTGAGCCAAGGACTTGGCCTACAAAATAGTAAGTATATTGTATGTATGGTTCGAAAATGGCTACATGAAAGGGAGGGCCATCATTCTCAGTCAAGGGTATCACTTCTCCTTCAATCCTGGGCCTATGAATGGGTAACCTCCATCCATTGTAAGTTGTATCCATTCTCCAATACTCTTTATCCAAATCTTCATAAACAATAGGGACAGTGCACAAATCATCTAAATCATACACCTCACAAATAGCATTTTTTGACAGGTGTACAATTGGTTCTCCTTGAGGGTTGCAGATAGCTTTCAGGCCTGAATTGTAATGTTTGGCTAGCAGTTGAAGGAGTTCTACATTCAAGAATACGTTAGGTACAACCAGTTTGCCCAAATTCATGTGCCATGGGTTTGACACAGGAGCATTTCTAAACCATCTATTATAGTGAAATTTGAAAAGCTCATACCCCTGAATTGGGGTCCAGATATCTCCCAGGCGTTTATGCTTATCTTCCAGTTTTTCTACTTCTGCTCTGAGTTGGGCAGACCTCCTGGCCTTGGGAGTTGACCCAGGCAATTGATCAATTAGGTCCTGATTTAATTTTCTATCTTTTACTTTCTCTTCAAGGGTTTGATTAGTTTTTTGTTTTTTAGGCTTACTGGTTTCCCCTTGTGACTTTCTTCCTTTTCCCTTTCTCGGAGTTTCCATTTTAAAACTTTGGCAGGAAATTCAAATACAGGCAATATAATGGTTTGTGTAGGTGTACCTGTTGTTCGGTGGCTGGAATTGGAAGCCTCTGCTTTTGCCCTAAGAATTCCTCTGTATTCTCCTCTCAGACGGTTTTTTGCAATTATAGTGATCGCATGAATTTTGTAGTCGTTTGCATTAATCACCTGATCAATTCAATGTTCATCGCTGTGAAGTGTCACATCACCATAACTCTGCTTATCGGCGTGATTTTTGAAATGTCTGGGTGACCACAACGTTTTTTATGGTGCGAACAGTCAATCGGCGTGACCCCTTGATTGTATTCCCGATGCTATGTAATGTCATGTTTTAAGTGGGCGTGGCCATCAGCATGACTTCTCTCATCGCCAAGTATCTTAGATCTCTCTGCGATATAGCAAGTCCCACCGATATGATTTGCTTATCGGGATGATTAATACTATCGGGGTAATAAAATTATGATCTCCCGATCTTTATTGTCTCGCCGATAGTCATTTTCATATATGGACTTTATCTTTATCGAAATGACATACACTATCGGGATAGCTAAATCAAGATATCCCGATCCAAATCATCTCCCCGATGGCCCTTTTCATATCCTTCATCGGACAGAGTATGTTGAAGTGTTACCGATGCCTTTTGATCGCCGTGACTTGTGAATTGGCGAGACCTAATTCCCTTATCCCGATATGCTGAGTTATCCCGATAGATGTGTATCGCTGTGAGTCTCGCCGAAAGCTTTCTTATTGCTAAGACTCTAATCATCGGAAGCTTAGCTGTTTGCTATCCCGATAGTTTATTTCTCGCCGATGACTATTTGCTTCGTTACCCCCACAGGATGTTCGGTGAGACTCCTGCCGAAATGCTTCATCGGTATGATATATACCGTCGGGGCAACTTTTAAAAAGTTATCCAATAGATATTTGTCATACCGATCGGCATGACCACTTGCCTTTCTTGCCGATGTAATGTCATCGGCATTACTCACTCCATCGGTGACTTCCATAATTATTCTTCTGATCTCTATTCTCACGCCGATGGTTGTTTTCAAACGATTCCTTATGTATCGGTGTAAGCAACACAACCTCTTGCCGATGGATTGATTTTGATGAAATTTGGCACTGCTCATCCATAGACACCTTGTGAGAAACAATTTTTTATTATGGTCTTTTTGGGATATTCTTCAGGATTTATTCAAATATGATGGGGAAAGGAGATAGTAAAAATTTCAAATTTTTACTGTGCTAACAGAACCAAGAACTGTATGGGTTCTTGCATTAGGGTATGAAGTTACAGAAGAAGTTTTGACTAAATTAGCTAATGTACTACTAAACAAACCAAAAGATCTCAAAGAAGACAGATTTGGGACATTCAAATAATTATCCTCCAAAATGTCTATGGAACATGAGCAATCAAAGAAAACATCAGATGAACAAATAAATGAGGCAAGAACCAAAGCAAAAGGATAAAAATCCACAAGCGCTCTAGTAGAATGGACATCAAATACTCCATAAAGGAAAGATGAGAGATCTGAAAAGGAAAAGCTTGTAGCTTGCCCTAGAGAAAGAACAAGAGCCTCATCCATTACAACAGTCACCACTAAAGTAAAGAAAGAAAAGCTAGTAGAAGAGAAGAAAAGAAAGAAAGTTATACTTAGTAAGGAAAAAGAAGTGTCTGAAGAAATGACAAGAGACACTGCTGCTGCCCCAAGTGATTCTGTCAGGAAATTTTTGGAGAGACAACCAGATTTGGATGAGTCTAAGCTCCAACAAGGACCAATCAATTTGGCCTCAATGTCTCCTTTGCAAAAAATCAAACTAGTGTCAATTGTTCAAGCAAAGGAACTGGAAGAGATGCTAAAGTCACACATGCAAGACAATGAGCTCATTTATGCAGCATCTGATGTGTTGGAGAAGTTGATGCCTACATACTAAAAAGATACATCATTATCATCAACTGATCAACTTAAAGGTATGAAAAAATTAATCAACACTCATTTTGAATCTTATGAAAAGTCTTCATAAACTAAAATTAGAAAAGAGTTTGATGAGATGAGATTAGTTGAGTTGAAGACCATGTTAGTGAATGATAAAGTTCTATTAGATAATGAAATAAAAGGAATATAGAGTTCCAATAAAGAAGTTAGAAGAAAAGATCAAGGATCTGAAATTGCATCTGACAAATATCTCTAAGTCATTTGACCTAGCAGTTGAGTCAGTAAGTAGCCAAGAGATACAAGTTATCAATATTCATAATGAATTAAGTAATATAATGAATAAGGGGGATCAAATGAAAGATAGAATGTGTCAGTTGAGAGGACTAATAAGTCCTAAACTAGACTCAATATCAAATCTTGTAGTAGAAGCATTGTAGGTAAGTGCACTAATTGACACACCGTCTGATATACAAAAGGTAGAAAAATTGGTCTTACTAATAAATGGCCATATTCAAATTTTAGAAAATGCAAAAAAAAGTTGGAATGGAGAACTGACTCAAATCAAGAACATCTTCAATGACATCCTACAACCCACATCAAATTAAGTTGAAGATTTTATTTGTACATATGTGGCAGAGTATGACAATTTTTGCAATTTTGTTGTCTTGACAAAATTTTAACTCTTGTACATACACCTTTGCCATTGATGTCAAAGGGGGAGAAGAGAACTAGTGAAAAATGGGCAAACATCTAAGAGGGAGAAGAAAAACAAAGTGTATATAGAAAGGGGGAGAAAATAATCATTTTTCACTAAGTGTTACCATCAATGCCAAAGGGGGAGATTGTTGGCAAGAGACACTGCTCTGATGAACGATTGAATATTGTCATTGATGGAAACAAGGCAAAGATTCCACTAACAAGGTAAATAGACTTTACTTTGTTAGATCAATTTGGTTTGACAACAAGGCATAAAAGGATTCTGGTTCGGAAGCCTAAAATGACCAAGTATGGGCAGTATATAGAGTAAGTGTCAGAGATTGGGTTAGTATGCCTCTGCAGTTGAAGATCATTACATGTAGTTCAGGTATGTTGTTCTTAGCTATTTGGTGATCACATGTTCTAGCGTTCAAGTTCTGACTTCCTCCATAAGTCATATGGTGAAATGTCTAAGTCTGGGTGAACAAAGTTAAGATAGGAACAGTGCACAATACCAAAGTAAAAGGGTTCGCATTCCTTCGCTGTTGAGTATTTTGTTCTGTAGTTCTAAAGGTATGACAAGAAATCTATAATGGATATTGGATATGATTTTTAGAGTCTCATATGGTCTCCATTGGAAGTTATGATGTGACAATTGAACTGGTCAAGTGTGTACTTAAGGGTTAATCTGACAAGCATGTTAGATCTATATGCGGTGAAGATATATTGTTTGAACAATCAATCTAAGTGGTTGAATGATTGGTCCTGACCTATATGAAGACTATTGTATGTTTGTTTGGGTCCGCATTGCTATTTGTGCACAAGATCAAACTGACAAGGTAGTATACACGTTTCATACTTGGCTTGCCGAATTGATTGTGAGATGAATCTTGTTGCGAATATATACACTCGATGGATTTTGATGTTGGAGGCATGAATAAGTTTGAAGAAAGTGTGAATAAAATGTGTGCGATCTAAGGTAGTTTTGTGATCAGAAAAGGATAGTAAAAGCAGAAAGGCAGAGCATATGTGAAGCAGAGCAGAAAAGCAAGGTAGACATTATGAAGACATTGGAGTCTGTATATTGATCTATTAATGGAATTGCATTTTAGCATTCTATAGATGCATTTGGAGCAGTCATCTCTTGGCAGTGAGCCAATCCTTCTTTTATCTTCTCTTCTATTTTCTTGGTAGTGAGCCTATTGCAATGAGCACTTCTTTGGACAGTGAGTCCTTGGGTAGTGAGCCTTCATGTAATTTGGTATTGTTATCATAATATATTGTGAGCTAACACTCACAGTGGTTTTTCCCTTTTTGGGCTTTCCACATAAAAATCTTGGTGTCCATGTGTTATGTCTTTCTAGTTGTTGTTCTTATGTTTGTTTTTATTTCAAGTTATTGAATGTGGTAAATGGATTAATAAATGTGTGAAAGAGAAGTTTTATAGAATACTGATTCACCCCTCCCCCTCTCAGTATTCTTTGTGATCAACACTCTACCTCCAACACAACAATTGAAGCAGCTAATGGAATCCTTAAAAGCACATTCCTCTTTCTTGGATAAGCAAGAAAAAAAGAAGCTAGTTAAACAAGAGTACAAAAAGAGGATGGGTGATGCTTTATGTAAATGTGCAAAGGCACATATCAAAGTTCAAGAAAATATAAAGAACTTTCAAAACTGCATTGAGGAAGCAAAAGTATTGTACCATTTTTGTCTACAATGGCATGTGACTACCAAAAGTTTAAAGGATCAAATGGATACAATTGAAGCTTAGATTACACAAGTGGCCAATACATATCACCTGGTACAAGATAATAATGGAGCCATAAGGGTGCAAACAAAGAAATTGCAATCTTAGCTACAATAGTTACAAGACCAAAGGGAACAAATCAAAGGCCAACTCAAACAGCTGCGAAAGGTGGTAAGTGTAAGGTTAGCCTCATTGACTAGGATTTTGATAAAGGAAAATAATGTAGCTTAGAAGACTCATGTACCATCTTCTTTAGAAGAGGTAGAAAAATCCTATGTACAACTGGAAAGCCAAATCCAAATTTTGACAACAACAAAGAAACAATGGGACACTTCTCTGGTCTAATTGAAGGCTATATATAAGAACATTCTTCCATCGAATTAAAAAAAACATGTCTTAAAGACAAGACAAAATTTTGAAGAGAAGCAGTAGATAAATACTATCTTAAGCCACCACAAGAAGTATACAAAGGATAGAACTAGGATAAGCATTGACATTTTGTGCAGATAGGTCACTTTACCAAGTTTTGTATGTATATAGCCTATATGTATTGCAAGAAAGATGGAGGATAGAACTATTTTTCTATGTATTCTAGATTGATAGTAGCTACCTCTCAGGGGGAGCAAGAAGAAAAATATATTGCAAAGGTATGTAAGGGCTAATACAAATAGGGGGAGCTTGTATGTTTTGTTAGTACCAAGGAAGATCAGTGGCCCTTTGCCCTTGATGTCAAAGGGGGAGAAAACATGCTTATCAAGATTAGTGTTGCCATCAATGACAAAGGGGAGATTGTTGCATATGTTTTCATTGATGTCAAAGGAGTATTTTTATCATGTGTACACAGTTATACCTTTTCTTCTGAAGTTCATGGACATGTGAAAGTTGTCAAAGTATTTTTATTAATGTCTTGCATTAATAATATGAAGTTGTGCTTGTTGAATTGTTACATATAGTGTTACTTGATGAAAAGCATTGCATGGGATATGAAGGAAATTGTCTAAGTCATCAAAAAGGTTAAAGGCATAGGGAACTGCACTGCAAAAGCACTAGAGATTTACTGCATTCTACTGTAGATGAAGATATGGCCTCACGGCATGGAGGATAGATAGAGACAACTATGAGGTATGTATGATCCAAGTTTCAAAGCATATGGACTACTGCAAGGACATCCAGAGTCAACAGATTAGAAATAGAGTTATCATAGTGTAAGGTGATTAGGTATGAAACTCTAAGCTGCTGCATTTCACTGCATACACATATATGACTTGGCAATTTGGAGAGTATGTAAAGAAAAGGTACAAGAATGCCATATTCATCTTTCAAAGGATATAAAATACTGCAAGTGCATTTTTCAATGTTCCAAGTCAAGGCAGTGTGACTAGACTATGTAAGGGATACAAACATCTAAGTTTGATTGCTTGTGCCAGCAAGTTGAAGCATGAAACAAAAAGAGGAGTGCATGAGAAGGTTTTGCAGGTCATATAACGTTTGTAGCATGAACTGCATGATGATATCTCTTCTCCGGTAACACAGAGTCTGGAGCCATTGTATGAAAGGATAATTATTTGTAGAGCTGAGATCATGTATTTGAGTGAGTGCTCCATGTGTTTGGAAGCATGTGCCAATAGAAAATCTTGGGAGAAAGTAAAACAGGTCCAGTAAATCACTTGGTATGAACTGCATAACGGGACTTCACTCCTACATTACTGTGGATGATTTGGGAGCTGACAAGTAAGGGCAGGTACAAAAAGTTGGGGGCCAAAAAGTGGCCAACTTTTTTTAAAAAAAGTTTTAGACATAACGTGAGCACGTTATAACATGTTCAGGTTATGGCTTAGTGTTGTCGAGCCCAACACCAAGCCTTAATGCGCTCATGTTATAACACACTCACGTTATAACGCGAGTGCGTTATATTCTGTTGTATTAAAAAAATAGCGTTTGATTTCATTATTTTACACAATTTGCCAAGAAAACCTGCAGCTTAGAGAGAAGATAAGCATGCTCGCATTATATAAAACCATTTCGTCAGCTGTTTCTCACCGATTCATCATCAAAATGCCGCCACGACGTCAGGGAAATCTAAGAAGTAAGTTCTATTTGCTTTCTTGTGTGAATTTTTTGCTAAATAGGTACGTTAAAATAGTTTTTGATGTAAATTTCTTTAATTTACAGGAGTTGATAATGCACCTCCTCCTCCTTCTGAAAATACACAAAATCCTCCATCACTTGAACAACAAATACCTATTGAAGAAGAACCCCAACCACAAACACCTCCATTTATTCCTCAATATGCCCTTGGAACACAAGAAAATATAATGGGGCAAATTGAAAACAATAAAAAATAAATTGAGGACATAATTGCAAGGTTGAAAGAACCTGCAACTTCAACCTTGCATAGATCCATGCTTGCTCAATCCCTTGAATCTATTATCAAATGTAGATTTAATTAGCAAGCAAAACACTAGTTGGATAGAAAAAGAGGAGAGAATTTAGAGAGTATTATGCAAACAAGTCATATGAACAAGTTAAAAATGAACAAATTACAAAAATAGACTTGTGTTCTATTTTCACAAACGCACGAACAAATCAACCTCTACCCCTTACATGCAAGAGGTTTCATATCCATTGGTGCAACAACCAAGTGATAAGAGACAATTTTGCGCAGAGGTGGTGGATGCTTTTTGACCATCCTCCATGCAACAATAATGAGGTCCCACAATATTTTTTGAGGAAACTCTACTGCGAGTTTGTCAAAAACAAAGTGCCAAATTATTTTGATATGTGGGAGTTATAGGGTAGAGGTGGGGGGTCAGCACAAGATAGACCAAGGGCACGTGTTGACCCACAACGGCCAAGGAGATGAGCACTTGCTAGACCAGCCCATGAGCATGTTTCTATCCCTTTTGTTGTGAACGAGAGTGTTGAGGTCAAGACATTTCAGTCCATTAGTGCCTTGACCCAGAGCATCATACAGCATGCTAGTCCTATAGCACAACGTGGACCGGGGGAGAGTTCGAGTGGGGTTCCACCCCATACTTGTCAGGCTTGCAGGTTAGCATGTGGTTATGACCCCATGGATAGTCAAGACATAGGTACACAGGCTACATCTACAACTAACTAGATGGGGATGACAGATGCCCTCCTGAGTGAGACTTTTGGGCTTGATACTCAGGTAAATCTTAGCAAGTTCATTGAATTTAATTTATTAAATTTTATTTTTAAAATGCAAGATTAACTAATTTAGTTTGATGATTTTAATTAAATTTTAGGGTCATAGCATTAATGCAGTTTTCAGTGGTTCTCCACCTTCATATTACACTACATCATCTACTATTGGGGTATGTAACTAGTAAACAATTATAAATATTACATGTGAATAGCATCGTTATATGAATGGTATTCTAATATCTGATTTTGATTGTTGAATAGATTAATATTGGAGATTTCACGGTAATGTCTACCAATGGTGGTGGAATTCAAAGCTTCACAGAGGTAATAAAATAAACAATTTAATGAATGAATTGTACTTACTAGATTTTTTTATTTTATATTCATATCATTGGTTACATTTCATTGCACATCTTTCAAACTCAAAGCATTACTATACATTTCATAAATAATAACTAGATGTTGATAGATGATAAAATTTCAATTACAATATAGTTATTTGAAAAAATGCCTCAAAGAAATGTGGTCTCATGGAATGTCATGACAAGCAAATGCATAGACAAGGACATCACCATGAGACCACATTTCTTTGAAGCATCTTTTCAAATAGCTCACTACCTTGTCTATGCTACCAATTCCCTCTTTCACCTTTACCTATCTTATGCCTCTAAATGCATTCTTGTCCCAACCCCACAGCCTCTTTCTATTACTTCACCTACTCCACTAGCTATGCCCCTATCTTCCCCACCATATATCCACCTATTACTACTTCACCTTCCTCATTGACTTCTATCTCCCCTCTTACACCCCTTGATGTAGAGCAGGGTATCAAAGATCAAACTCACTCAATCAATCCTTGGTTAAAGTCTTAACACCTCAGACAAAGTGATTTTCTTCACAATCTTCCCCTTATGCCTTGTAGGACAACAAAAGGGGTATTTTTGACATAATTTGAAGGAAACAACTCAAACCCATGAACTAAAAATTGTTTTGGATACCCAATATCCTCTTACAAAACATACTTCAAATGCAGATGGGGGTGTTTTGTAACACAAGGGTCAAAATAGGACTATTACGCTGCAATTTAGGCCTAATTACGCTAGTTCAGATGGGTCACCACATGGTTTTCTAATTGTAGACTTCAAATCTTCCCATTGACACCTCAGACATGTCAAAGATGGTATGTCCAAACAATTCCAACCATTATAAAAATTTTCTCAAGAGCTTTTCTACAAGCCCTAGCTCATTTGCACATTCTATACCCAAAAACATGAGATTTTCAGCCTAGGGCATCAACCAAACTTGCATCACTATTATAGTTTTCGTAATTGAATAATGTTTTTTTATTTTTAGATGATGTAGGTTGCGGAGACACCTCTTGATGTTCACAAGGCAATGGAGCATGGTGTGTCCTCTACGATTCATAGCTCCATGCCTTTGATGGGGGTATGAGGTAGATTAGTAAATTTCAAATTACATTCATTGTTATAGTTGTTTATTTTTAAAAAATCAAATGATTATTGATTTGAAGTTTAATTTCTATCTGGATAGTTTCTATAGGACATGACATCACCACAACCTAATCCTGGTATTGAGGCAAATGAGGAGACATTTTCGGATAGTAGTAAGTGGTTATTTTGTTAAATGTTTCATTTTTTATAATGTAATTTCTATATATTAATGTCTATACTTTTTATTGTAACAACTGTAGATCCATGAAGAACTAAATAGGAGGAGTAGCCCTCGAGTTTGTAGTAGACCATCCTCATACACGTCTCCATCACCTCAAAGATCAAAGGCTACCCGTGATCTATTCTCTTCATCAGACAGAGGGCAATGACTTTTTATTATGTTTCTTTGTTGTATGCCTATATGGCATTTGTGGACATATATTTTTTTATTGCATATAGTTGACATTGTATGCCTATATGGCATTCGTGTAATCCTATATGGCTATTTTGTATATATGTTATACTTATATTGACAAATATTGATGTATGCCTATATTGATATTTGGTTAATACAAATCATTTTTGTTGATCATTATGTAATATGGATAGGTGCAGTGTAGATCATTTTTGTATGCCTTTAGGTTTCAAAGTTTAATTGTCAAAGAATCCATCCCAATTGATGATAAGAGAATTTGAGTTTTGGGTTGAAATTTTTAGTCTCTCAAAACTAGACATGCTCGAGAAAATAGAGAAAGGAAGATTGGTCATGTGTGCTTGTTTTTTTAATGTTTGAATTGTATGTTGTTGTATGGTATTGCTTTTTTGTGTGTGTGTTCAAATGCATATTTGAATTGTTATTTTATGTATGTTTGGATACTTGTGTTGTACTAAGGTTAAGATTCCTGTAGTATGGGTTGCATATAGTTCTACCTTGGGCATGTGTTCTTAGTAAGACATATATCCTCGCCCGAAGAGAGCTTTCATAATATGGGATGTGATTAGAAATTCATGTGGATTTGGATATGATCTTGGATGTATAGTTCTAAGTCAAACTTGTAGGATTAAAATGACTTGTGGTTACTATCAATGGTCATATTTGTCTTGATCATGTACTTGTATTTATTTGTGTATTAAATGCTAGAAAGGATGTGTTGATGTTAGTTGAGAAATATATTTCCATGCATTTGAGATGTTTTGGATCCATGAATTTATGTGTATACTTATGTGTTAATAAGGAAATAAATTAAATAAGATAATCACCATTCTACCACACTTTTGAATTATGGATGGTGCTTGATCACCTTGATTTATGGATAGGAAGGGAAGGGAATTCCTTGCGATATCAGATTCAACCCCTTCCTCAATCAACACCAAGACCATAGGATCTTAGAGGATCCATTTGTAGAGTTGAGCTTGGAGTTATTCAAATATTGTTCATGATGTGGATAACTGAGAGGGGGGGGGTGAATCAGTTATCTTAATCATTTGACTTTCTTTTCTTCTTTAACAATTAGTGCAATATCAAATCATATAAGCATACATAACCATGGAAACAAAAATAAACTCAACACACATGACATAATATTTTTGACATGGAAAACCTTGTTAAGGGAAAAAACCATGGGGTGATTAACCCAAGATTGTATTCTTTGTTAAAAGAATAAGGTAGTACAAAATGGCACTTGCCACTTAGGGCTCACTGCCCGAGCACATTGCTCACAAGAGGCTCACCACCTACAATAGTTTATAGAAAGAAACCAGGTACTTGAACTGATAAGAAGCATCCACATATGCTTAGGTTTAGTTCCAGTTAAGCTCAATATACTGATCTACTGCACTTCATTCTTCCTCTACCTTAGTGTTGTTGTTCTGTCACATATCGGACCTCTATTTATATTTCCACACTATTCTCTACTTTTCTTCGCACTACACAACACACCACACACACCTTCTCATCAAAATCCATTTGGTATATATATCTACACTAAGGATTTCAACATCTTTCTAGTCAGCATCTAAAATACTCAATATTTTCCAAAACTCTGGTCTGTCGGCTGAATCCTTGATTACCAAGTGATGTGTATCAAAGAGATACTTATAGAAGTCATCAAACATGTCAGCCAATCATGAATGATCCCTTAAGAAGCTTGATCACCATCAATATCTCATCCGGATTAAGGTCTGATGCTCTGCCAGTCAGTTCTTCCTCAGTCTACTCTGCCAAATAGGAACCCAACACTTAGGTGTTCATATCTTTTCACTCTTTCATCACCGGAGGCTCAATCTCTGGAATGTATCAATCATGGTTCTCTTCTTGACTTCCCCAAGTCCACACTTTACTGAGATACTTCCTCTGAGAGATCTGGACCTGATTGTCAGACCTTGCTGCATGCTATTTTCTTGCTCACTGGACCAAAATACTCTTCAATCTGACTTCTGGTATAGACATACCATCTCCTGCGGATGTGTGGGATGGACTTTGTTGCCATCAATGACAACACTCATGAAGTCAGATAGTGTCTCTTGCCAACAATCTCCCCCTTTGGCATTGATGGCAACACTTAGTGAAAAATGACTACACTCCCCCTTAGCTGATGCTCTGTTCTAATGTACACTTTTTTGGAGCTCCCCCTTAGCTGGATTCCACATTTTTCACTACTCTTCACTCCCCCTTTGACATCAATGGCAAAGGGTAGAATCCGGACACCAAAATTTCCAAAAATCAGCCTATAAATATCTGCATAAGTATATATACAAGTTATACTTACATATACTTAAGTATATCTACAAAAGTATTTTTCAACTGTACAACTTATGTTGCCCAACTCTGCTTCATCCTATCCAAAATTGAGATGTGACTACTCAATAGGAATACAAAAGCTTCTGCCCTCTTTAGATCTGTTGGATCACTGGTCCAGGCTGTTGTCTGAGCACCAGTTAGGGCCTCATGCATGGCCTCTAACTTAGGGATAATTATTCCTCTAAGTTCACCCATCCTACTTATTATATTCTTCCTTTCCTTTTCAAGTTTCTTTCGTTCATTTAGAATGGCAATAGTCTGAAATTCTTGGTTTATTATGGATGTGGTGAGAGGATCAAAATTCTGAGATATACTTGAAAGTTTTCCCTCTTGTTCTTTCACTTTCTTCTCACTATCCATTGTCACTTTAGACTAGGATAAACAAAATTTATATATTTCTCTGCCATCTTTAAGAGCATTTTCTAAGCTCTTTATCCCAATATCCATATTTCTTCTATCATTTGTTATTAGCCCTTGTACTTCAGAGAATCTCTTTCCCAAAAACTCCTTCCGAACCTTTTCTTCTACTGACTTCTCTAAGGAATCAAAATGTGTGCTAACAGTATTAACAAGAGATTTGAGATTACTGGATGAAGAGGCTGAAAGAGCCTTTTGGAAGGATGGCATCATCTTCTCCAATACACCGGATGCAATCTCTATCAACTCACAGTCTTCCATGTGAGACTTCAAAAGTTTTTCTTTTGCCTTTGCTTGGACAAAGGATGCTATCTTCATTGTCTAAACCGGGGAGAGGGAATCAAAATTGAATGGTCCTTAAAGTAGTTTCGGTTCATCAATCTCCATCATTTCTTTGGTCAAGAAATCTTTAATAGTTTCTATAGTGTCTCTTGCCAGAGACAAAGTCTTCTTTCCTTCTGCAGTCTTAGAACCATCTCCTGGGGTCTTCTCTATTTGATCTTCTTCCCTTTACCTCTTCTTCTTGACTGATTTTCTCCTCTATTCTTTCTTCTCCTTTAGATCCGGAGTCTACTGGGGAATCTGGATGAGAGATATTTACTTCTTCATGGACTTCCTCTTCCGGAACAGAGGAATCTAGGTACTTGGTCTTCTCCTCACCTATCTCCTTTGATTCTTCTACAATTTTCTCGATAGGATCTTCCTTTGATATGCTTAGTCCTTCGACATCAGAAGGTTCATCACTTATGTCCTCTATAATAGGAATATTGAATCTTTTGTATGCATTCTGGAGGATGTCTTAAGTTTCTTTTTCCACCTGATCAGTCTCTCCGAGCATAAGCTTGTTCATTCTAGCTTTGCTTTGGAACTCATCCTTGCAATCCTTGAATACCATGTTCAATTGTTTAGGAGTGATGGAAGGATAGAGCTGAATGGTTATCTGTTCCCAAATTTCTAAGTCCTTTGCCTTAGCATTGTTCTTCCTTATTTCAAGTTCCTTCTCTAGGCTTTTGGAAATTTTAGATATAATCTCATGAGTGCTTTATTATAAATGTTAAGATACCTGACTGTGGCATCTTGCAAGATCTTCTGGTCAGCTTAATTATATTCATCATAAAATTTAGTCATTAGTTTTAGGTTCCCATCCACAATGACTAATTTGATGATATCATTAATGCAGAGAGTAGGCTTTTCAACAAATTCGTATACCTTTTCTTCCTTGCCTTGACCGGTAGAGGATTCACCAGATATTTTCTTCTTCTTCTTCATTTTCTTGACCTCCTCATCTAATTCTATCTCTTCATCATCCTTCTGACTGATATAAGACCTTGTGGCCTTTGTCTTAGCTCTCTTCTCTCCCTTTCCAGATGTCCTGACTTCCAGTTTTGAGGCTTTTTGACTCTTAGAGGTGGCTGGTATAGACCTTTTGGAGGATCTGGTCCAGGAGGGGGCTTGCACCGGAGCACTTTCTTTTTCTATTTCTTGTCCTTCTTTCTCTGTCCTTTCCAACTTCTCTTTGTTGGCATCAACTGCCTCCTTTGATATTCCATATCTCTTGGTGACTTCTTCTACTTCCCTTCTCACTTTCCTCTTGATCTCAGGTTGTCTAAGTTCAACATGAACTTTTACACTCAATGCTTGGAAGGTTCCAAACCTTTCTGCCTTAGGGTCTTTGGGCTGACTTAGTAGGTGTTGGACATGCAGTTCCAGAATTTTATCATCCACCTCATACCCCATTGGCATAATCCAGACTATCCTTGGCTCTACTGCTTCCATTAGACATTGATCAGTGTCTACCATAAAGCACACTGTATCCTTGTACTTCTCAACCAATGATTGGGGGATTCTTTCTCTGGCTTGCATCATACTTTGAAAGTTCTTGAAGTATCCCAAAGAGCTATATTTTTAGCCTTGGCATCACCAAGCCCATGCATGTAATCTCTGATTTGAATGGCAACATGTCTGTCATTTTGCCATATCCAACGACTGGATCTAGGTAGCTCATTCATAAAGTAAAAGAACAAACATAGTATTAGCCCACCATACTTGAATGAGTTCTTCTTAGCCTTCTTGATCTTTTGTAGGTTTTCCAACAGTTGGCTCAAAAGTTCACAAAGATCATAATCTGTATTCTCCCTTAACATCTGATAAGAAACATAGATTGCAGTTCCAGATATAGAATTCTCCCTACTGGAGTGATATATCTTATAGCCAATTATCATAGATACAAACTTGATATCCTGATCAGTGATATCTTCTATAGTCATTGCTCTCTTGTCAAATTTTGATCATGTAGCCTGACTTATAGTTTGATTTTTGACTAATTTGAGAGCAGGCAACCCACCGGATGAGTGCAATCCGGTTACTGCCCTAATAACATCCTTGGTTATCTTGAATAGCCTCATCAACCACATCAAGTTGTCATGCATTCTGCTTAGAACATACCGGACCCAATCATCTTCAACAAAATAGGGGAAATGAATGCAATGTCCAAAATGCTTATCCTGGATGGCCTTGTACTGAGGTTTGAGTTCAAATGATTTATCTATCAATTCCTTGTAGTAGATATCCATCAGCTTGGATTCCCCAAATTCTTCAATGTTTGTGTGTATGTAAACCCTAACATCTTCTACATGCAGAACTCCATGCAGAATGCTAGAAAACGTGCCTAGCGGATCAACTTCTAGGGATTTATAGGGATGTTTTTTGAATTTAGGGTGTGGCCTATCATTGATCTTCACAATATTCAGAGTAGCCATCTTTCAAAGATTTAGAGAGAGATATTCAAAATCAGAAAATACCTTTTACACTTCTAGGGTTCATGATATGAGCTGGATCGGATTGCTGGATGAATTGACTTCTGCGGTTGATCTTTGAGAGGTTTGAGACAATTTTGTTGCAGAGCTCCTTCTCTCTTCTTCTTGAATGTGAATGTGCAAATGTTCAATAAGAGAACCCTTCTATTTCTGTGCAAACCCTAATTCCACATTGCAATAAATGCGCAACTTAAGTCATTTTGGTTGCCTTGTTCTCCTTATTCTAAGAAAGATCTTTTATGGATCACTGAGATGCACTTAGAGTTATTCTTAGTGATTATTGACAATCTATCTTCCTTTCTCCAATCATTTCATCTATCCACAGATCAAGATTTCTCAATTTTGAATCATACTAGATCTAACTATGAAAATCCTGCTTCTTACTGGATGACTGTTAAACCCAATCAACCTTGGAAGATTAACCTCTTCTAAACTTCTTGCGGATCTTCCATATCTTTACCAAGGCTTATTTAGATGTTTCTCTGAGAACCCTTTAATCCACAACTTTCCATGTGTCAATTTCAGGCACCAATTAACTGGTTGGAGGAATTTTTTTTTCTTTTAGACTCCTCCTGAGCCAAAGCTCATCTTATTTAGTTTCTGGAAGGAATATCAGCACCAGATTCTAGTGCGGATCCATCCCCAACATTTTCTATACTTCTCTTTACCCAAATCTTGTTCATCTCCCTTTGAATTTCATCCGCATTCACTTTTCCTTTTCCTTTGTCTTGATTTTGATTATGATGCACCGGACCCCTTTTATCCTAATTCTTACTTCTACAGAATTTGGCAATATGACTGGATCTATTGCAATTGTAGCCAACAACATTTCTTTGCAGATTTGATTGATATCCTCTTGATTTGCATTGATTAGCCATATGTCCCATTCTATTGCATACAAAACATCTACCATTGAATGAATTGTTCATTTGCATATTTCTACATTCTTGAGATTTGTGACCATACCTTTTGCAGTTAAAACACTATCCGGAGAAGGATGAATTAGTCTGATTCATTCTTCTTCTACATTGATTTGCTTTATGACCAAAGTTATTGCAATTGTGGTAGTATCCATTGAAGGATGGATATCTTTGAGCATTTGGTTGCCTTACCAGAGGTCTTCTAGGCCTGTTCCTTGGATTTCCTGATCTAGAGTTCTTCTGATCGGATCCAGAGCTTTCCCCTTTCTCATACCCCAAGCCTTGCTTGTCATCTACCCTCTTTTGGCTTTCAAGAAGAACTTCAAGTTGAGCAGAGCTTATCTTGAATTTCTCTTTGTATTCATTTGTTGTTTGAAGATCCCTTTTAAGTGTGTCTATCTAATTCTCAAGTGTTTCTTCATTGTCTCTAGCTTCTTCAAGATCAGATTCTAGATGCCTGATTATTCTATCCATTTTGTGGCAGTCTTCTGACTTCTCCTTGAGGGATTGTTTTAGATTATCTTCACTTTTTCTTTTCTCTTCAATTTCTTGGGTGAATTTTATAACTCCTAATTCCATTTCATGTCTTACCATAATGACCTCTTTTGATAACTTCTCACATAACTTGGTTTTCTCATTCAGATCTTCATTAGTATCATTAGCTTCATTTTGGCTTGCTAATTGTTGAAGAAGTTCCTTTCTTTTCTTCATTGAGATACTTATTTTTTCTTTGAGTTCATTTATGAAATCATCAGCTTGTTTGAGTCTTTCCCTTAGGTCATTGACTTCAGAGTGAGATTGATCAAGATCATCTGGGGCAGACTAAAGTTGCTCCCTCATACCATACATATCCATTGAGATTCTCAGATCTTCCTCAAGCTATTAGGCTCTGTTAGAAGGAACTTAGCTCTAATACCAATTGTTGATAACTAAGAGGGGGGGTAAATCAGTTATCTTAATTATTTGACTTTCTTTTCTTCTTTAACAATTAGTGCAATATCAAATCATATAAGCATACATAACCATGGAAGCAAAAATAAACTCAACACACATGACACAATATTTTTGACATGGAAAACCCTATTAAGGGAAAAAACCACGGGGTGATTAACCCAAGATTATATTCTCTTTTAAAAGAATAAGGTAGTACAAAATGGCACTTGCCAATTAGGGTTCACTGCTCGAGCACACTGCTCACAAGAGGCTCACTACCTACAATAGTTTATAGAAGGAAACCAGGTATTTGAACTGATGAGAAGCATCGACATATGCTTAGGTTCAGTTCCAGTTAAGCTCAATATACTGTTCTACTACAGTTCATTCTTCCTCTACCTTAGTGCTACTGTTCTGTCACATACTGGACCTCTATTTCTATTTCCACACTGTTCTCTACTTTTCTTTGCACTACACAACACACCACACACACCTTCTCATCAAAATCCATCTGGTATATATATCCACACCAAGGATTTCAACATCTTTCTAGTTGGCATCTGGAATACTCAATATTTTCAAAACTCTGGTCTATCAGTTGAATCCTTGCTTACCAAGTGATGCGTATCAAAGAGATACTTATATAAGTCATCAAACATGTCAACCAATCATGAATGATCCCTTAAGAAGCTTGATCACCATCAATACCTCATCCAGATTAAGGTCTGATGCTCTGCCGGTTAGTTCTTCCTTAATCTACTCTGCCAAACAGGAACCCAACACTTAGGTGTTCATATCTTTTCACTCTTTCATCACCGGAGGCTCAATCTCTAGAATCTATCAGTCATGGTTCTCCTCTTGACTTCCCCAAGTCTGCACTTTACTGAGATACTTCCTTTGAGAGATCCAGACCTAATTGTCAGACCTTGCTGCATGCTTTGTTCTTACTCACCGGACCAAAATACTCTTCAATCTGACTTCTGGTATAGACATACCATGTCCTCCGGATGTGTGGGATGGACTTTGTTGCCATCAATGACAACACTCATGAAGTCACATAGTGTCTCTTGCCAACACATGATGTACATTGTAATATGGCCACTTGTATTTATGGTGGGTGGTTCATGGCTTATTGCATTCATTATCATTGATGATCTAGTTTTAGTATTTGACCCCTTATACATCTTGGCTATGTAATGATGTTATCTTCAAGCCTAATAACATAGTGACCTAAATGTGGAAGAAGATGAGAGTTGAACAACATGGATATGACAACATGAAGATGATATTAAGGTTTAAGAGAGTAGCCTAATAGAGGTCTATTTCAAGCCTAATAGGGGTCTAAGATTGCAGTGATGGAACAATGCATTGAAGGACTAAAACAAACCCTATAGAGATAGTACTAGAGAACAAAGTCAAGGTGAACTAAGATAAAAGAACAAGCACTTCATATATGACTGTGTTGACTGCTAGAACAAGTATGTTAACAACCATAAGATGCATGTTGACATGTGAAGACTATAACAGTTATAACAAAGGCAATGTGTGAGGATGTCACTAGTACAATGTAGATCGGACTGTTTCAGCATGTTTAGGTGTGAAACAAGACCATGCCTAGCCTAAACTTGCCCATCCAGATGCATTGGAATAGTTGGTTTGGTTGCATCAAGGGCAGGATGAAAGTTACACCCTTTGCAACTTTACACTACCTCCTTCTTACAATTTTTGAGGCAGAAGAAAACCTTTCACCATGGGCAAATACCTCAGAGATATAAAAAACCAAGAGAGGTTATTGTAGAGGGACCTACATGATCGTGTTGCCTCAAACAGAATGTTTCTAAGTGAAATAGTTTCTAAGTAACTACTTGTCAAATATTGCTACCTTTTTGCACTTTGGACTCTTCAAAGATATCACCGGTACAATGTAGCTCGGACTGTTTTGGCATGTTTGGGTGCGAAACAAGACCATGCCTAGCCTAAACATACCCATCTAGATCATTGGAACTGTCAGTTTGGCCGCATCAGGAGCAAGATGAAAGTTACACCCCTTTGCAACTTTACACTACCTCCTTCTGACAATTTTTGGGGCAGTAGAAAACCTTTTACCATTGGCAAACACCTCAGAGATATAAAAAACCAAGAGAGGTTATTGTAGAGGGACCCTACATGATTATATTTCCTCAGACAGAATGTCTCTAAGTGATATGGTTTCTGAGTAATAGCTCGTCAAAGATTGCTACCTTTTTGTACTTTAGACTCTTCAGGGATATCACCTGTACAATGTAGCTCAGAGTATCTCGGCATGTTTGGATATAAAATAGGACCATTCCTAGCCTAAACGTACCCATTTGGATGCATTAGAATAGTTAGTTTAGCCGCATCAGGAGTAAGACGAAAGCTACACCCCTTTGCAACTTTACACTACCTCTTGACAATTTTTGGGGCAGCAGAAAACCTTTCACCATTGGAAAACATCTAAGAGATATAAAAAACTGAGAGAGGTTATTGTAGAGGGACCCTACATGATCATGTTGCCTTAGACAGAATGTCTCTAAGTGATATGATTTATGAGTAACTGATCGTCAAAGATTGCTGCCTTTTTGCACTTTGGACTCTTCAGGGATATCACCGGTACAACGTAGCTTGGACTATTTTGGCATGTTTGGGTGCCAAATAGGACCATACCTAGCCTAAACATACCCATCTAGACACGTTGGAACTGTCGGTTTAGCTACATCAATAGCAGGACAAAAGTTACACCCCTTTGCAACTTTACACTACCTCCTTCTGATGATTTATGGGGCAGCAGAAAACATTTCGCCACGGGCAAACACCTCAGAGATATAAAAACTAAGAGGTTATTGTACAGGGACCCTACATGATTGCATTGCCTCAGACAGAATGTCTCTAAGTGACATAGTTTTTGAGTAACTACTCATCAAAGATTGCTACCTTTTTGCACTTTGGACTCTTCAGGGATATCATTGGTATAATGTAGCTTAGACTGTTTCAGCATATTTGGGTGTGAAAAAGGACCATGCCTAGCCTAAACATACCCATTTGGACATGTTGGAACTATCGGTTTGGCCACATCAGGAGTAGGACTCAAAGACTCAAACTGACCCCAAATGACTCAAACCGACTCAAAAACATATGAAATGGTCTTAGAAGACCTTATTACATACAATTGACTCAATTAAAACAAAATTTCACTTTTTGACCCCTCTTGGAGGCATGACAACTTGTGTGCCCCTGCACCATAAGGACACTGAAGTCAATAAAGTTTTTCTATTAAGAAAAAGAGTTTCCCTTATCTTCAAGAAATATAAATATTCTATACTAACAAGGCCAACCACGTGAAGGTGGAAGCTCATGTGGAAGTTCATGATGTTATGGGTTACACACAAACTAAGGAGTGTCTTCTAAGATGTGCACCATGGTTCATGGTGCTACATGCATGGTACATGATGCAAGGAGTTGCATATGTGATTGTACACTATGGAACAAATATCTAGTGGTATACACAATTGTACAATTATACATATATCATTCACCCCTTCTTGAAAGACAATCATCCTAATTGTGCTAAGGAAACTTTTACAATTTGATGCAAAGACTATGACACATTTTTGACTCATGGAATCACTTCAAGAATTTGATATCTCCTACAACTCACCAAAATGACTAATAGTTGGCATTGTTTGGCATAGTTGGCATTGTTCTTCATGCTACTACTAGATTTATGTTTGTCACACCATTTACCTATCGTGGATGAATTGTTCTTATCTAAGGAAGGCATTTTCATTGGCATGGGAGATTTGTCCCATTTTTCCTTTAGCATTGAATCCTCCTTAATGATAGTTGTGTAGTGATAGGCTTCTCCCATGATGTAAAAATGTGTATATGTGTAAAAATGCAGCAGCAAATAAAAAAGACAAACCTATGTAAACTTACAAATTAATGTGCATAATTACAAGTCAATGTAACATGACTTTACAAAATAAATGTGAATACTTACAAATTAATCCAATGAACCATCTGGGTTTGCTCTACTCTTTATTGTGTCAAGTATTGCCTCATGATCAGACTCACACACCTTCCACAAGGTCTTGTTCAAAGGTCTACCCTGATATTATATCAAATGAACATTGGATGCCACGATAAGTTTTGAGTAATGAAGAATCTTTCGATGCATGTCAAAGTCTTGAAACAACCAAACATTAACACTCTTATGTGGGTACCTTCTAAGCCATGTTCTAGTAACAATCACTGAGCCTGTAGGGTATTCGATGTTTTCTCCATCTGTAACTGGGGCCTCCAATTTCTTTTTGGCCTCAACAAAATGACACAAGTAATAATCTATTCCCTCTTCATTATCTTCATCTGCAATAACTATACATACATGCCCTACATTGATATGTGTAGCAAATTAGATGAAATTAGTCAACATTACAAAAACACTACAAAATAAGATAGCATTAGAAATTTCAAAAACTATGCAAATAGATATATTACCGAGTTGAACTAGATCTAATATGTGGTCAAAGTCAACTGATGATTCCATCTCTGTTAGTTCCAATGTCATTGGGGGTCGATACGTGTCAAGTGGGCTAAGATAACTTAACTACCATTCGTCAACCCACTCCTTTGACTCACACTCATCCCAGGCTTGAATTGTACATGAAGAACAAAAGCATGCCATCTTCCGCATATGGATACTCCATGAACCTGCAATTGAGCTTCTGAAAGAGTGCATCTCACTTGATCTTGTCAATGTACAATAGTCCTCATATGGTGCAATGATACTATCATCTATCAACCAAAAAAATCTATGAACTAAAGACTTACCTTCATTACTTGGACCCATGGAAGCATTACACCACTCAACGATTGATTTTACATCTGTCAACTTTGCATTGTCTTTATACTTTAACTCTTCTTGTGCTATGGCTCTTTTGATACATGCTCCTGCACCATCATGCTCCCCCTTTCCATGCCCAGCCTCACAAAAGTTCCACATATGCTGAACACCTATAAAATTATGCCTTTTGCTTAGCCAATAGAAATTCTATGAGTTCTTGAATTGTGATGCATAGTTATCTGACCATATGATATGCTAACTGGATGATATGCCCCTTCTAGCCAAATCATTGTAGAACACCTGAAAGTAACCTTGCACAAACTCCACAGAATGCATGTGATCATCACTAATATAGAAATGATAGTCCCTTATGATCTTTCTATCATCCTTTGTACTATCATTCGCATGCATGAATGCGATGTACATAAATATAGAAACCTGTGTCAAGTTGTAGTATTGTGATTGCACCTCACGCTATGGCTATAGACTATAGTTCTCTGCAAAGTTGACGACTGACATAATGCTACCAACTGGAAATGCATCCTTGCATAACTTGAATTGCAAGTCCAACCATCAAGCTCTATGGGCATGTCTTGCATACCCTAATCCCATAACCCTCAATCCTCAATCCTAATCCCTCATCCCTAAACCCTAAATGCTATCCCTATTCTTAAACCCTCAACCCTCAACACTATACCTTCAACCCTAATCTCTTATCCCTAAACCCTAAACCCTATCCCTCAACCCTTAACCCTTAAACCTTAAACCCTAAAAACCTATCCCTAAACCTTGACCCTCGACACTATATCTTAAACCCTAATCCCTTAACCCTCAGCCCTAAAGCCTCAACCCTCAATCCTTAAACCTTAACCCCTAAACCCTATCCCTAATCCATGTACTCTTGACACTCTACTTTAACCCTAATCCCTCAACCCTCAACCCTATCCCTAAACCCTCAACCCTCAACGTCAAACCCTAATCCATCAACCCTAAACCCTAATCCCTCAACCCTAAACCCTATCCCTAAACCCTAATCCCTCAACCCTCAACCCTAATCCCTCAACCCTCAACCCTAATCCCTCATCCCTAAACCCTAAATGCTATCCCTATTCCTAAACCCTCAACCCTCGACACTATACCTTAAACCCTAATCCCTTATCCCTTATCCCTAATCCCTATCCCTCAACCCTTAACCCTTAAAACTTAAACCCTAAAACCTATCCCTAAAACCTCGACCCTCAACACTATATCTTAAACCCTAATCCCTTAACCTTCAGCCCTAAAGCCTCAACCCTCAATCCTTAAACCTTCAACCCTAAAACCTATCCCTAATCCCTATACCCTCGACACTCTACTTTAACCCTAATCCCTCAACCCTCAACCCTATCCCTAAACCCTCAACCCTTAACCCTTAATGTTAAACCCTAATCCGTCAACCCTAAACCCTAATCCCTCAACTCTAAACCCTATCCCTAAACCCTCAACACTATACCTTAAACCCTAATCCCTCAACCCTAAACCCTAATCCCTCAACCCTCAACCCTCAACCCTAATCCATCAACCCTCAATCCTAATCCCTCATCCCTAAACCCTAAACTCTATCCCTATTCCTAAACCCTCAACCCTCGACACTATACCTTAAACCCTAATCCCTTATCCCTAAACCCTAAACCCTATCCCTCAACCCTTAACCCTTAAACCCTAAAACCTTGACCCTCGACACTATATCTTAAACACTAATCCCTTAACCCTTAGCCCTAAAGCCTCAACCCTCAATCCTTAAACCTTCAACCGTAAACCCTATCCCTAATCCATATACCCTCTAAACTATACTTTAACCCTAATCCCTCGACCTCAACCCTATCCCTAAACCCTCAACCCTCAATGTCCAACCCTAATCCGTCAACCCTAAACCCTAATCCCTCATACCTAAACCCTCAACACTATACCTTAAACCCTAATCCCTCAACCCTCAACCCTAAACCCTATCCCTAAACCCTAATCCCTCAATCCTCAACCCTCAACCCTTAACCCTAATCCCTCATCCCTAAACCCTAAATGCTATCCCTATTCCTAAACCCTAAACCCTCAACACTATACCTTAAACCCTAATCCATTATCCCTAAACTCTAAACCATATCCCTCAACCCTTAACCCTTAAACCTTAAACCCTAAAACCTATCCCTAAAACCTCGACCCTTGACACTATATCTTAAACCCTAATCCCTTAACCCTCAGCCCTAAAGCCTCAACCCTCAATCCCTAAACCTTCAACCCTAAACCCTATCCCTAATACCTATACCTTCAACATTCTACTTTAATCCTAATCCCTCGACCCTCAACCCTATCCCTAAACCCTCAACCCTCAACCCTCAATCCTCAACATCAAACCCTAATTTGTCAGCCCTAAACCCTAATCTCTCAACCCTAAACCCTATCCCTAAATTCTCAACACTATACCTTAAGCCCTAATCCCTCAACCCTAAACTCTAAACCCTATCCCTAAACCCTAATCCCTCAATCCTCAACCCTAATCCGTCAACCCTCAACCCTAATCCCTCATCCCTAAACCCTAAATGCTATCCCTATTCCTAAACCCTCAACCCTTTACACTATACCTTAAACCCTAATCCCTTATCCCTAAACCCTAATCCCTATCCCTCAACCCTTAACCCTTAAAACTTAAACCCTAAAACCTATCCCTACACCCTTAACACTTGACACTATATCTTAAACCCTAATCCCTTGACCCTCATCCCTAAAGTCTCATCCCTCAATCCTTAAACCTTAAACCTTAAACCCTATCCCTCATCCCTCTACCCTCGACACTCTACTTTAACCCTAATCCCTTGACCATTAACCCTATCCCTAAACCCTCAACCCTCAACTCTCAACATTAAACCCTAATCCGTCAACCCTAAACCCTAATCCCTCAACCCTAAATCCTTTCCATAAACCCTCGACCCTCAACACTATACCTTAAACCCTAATCCCTCAACCCTCAACCCTAATCCCTCAACCCTTAACCCTAAACCCTATCACTAAACCCTCAACCCTCGACACTATACCTTAAACCCTAATCCATCAACCCTCAATCCTCAACCCTAATCCTTCAATCCTCAACCCTAATCCCTCATCCCTAAACCCTAAAAACTATCGCTATTCCTAAACCCTCAATTCTCGACACTATACCTTAAATCGTTATCCCTTATCCCTAAACCCTAAACCCTAAACCCTAAACCCTATCTCTCAACCCTTAACCTTTAGAACTTACACCCTAAAATGTATCCCTAAACCCTCGACGCTCAACACTATATCTTAAACCCTAATCCCTTAACCCTCAGCCCTAAAGCCTCAACCCTCAATCCTTAAACCTTCAACCCTAAACCCTGTCCCTAATCCCTCTACCCTCGACACTCTACTTTTACCCTAATCCCTTGACCATCAACCCTATCCCTAAACCCTCAACCCTCAACCCTCAACTCTCAACATTAAACCCTAATCCGTCAACCCTAAACCCTAATCCCTCAACTCTAAACCCTAAACCCTCAACTCTCAACCCTCAACCCTAAAAACTATACATACATACATACATACATACATGCATACATACATACAAGCATGCATACATGTACATACATATATACAACCATACATACATACCTAAAAGAATACATATATACATATATACATCCATCAAACATACTTATGAAACTTGAACATAAATCATTCAAAGGAAGACATAATGCAAGTGCGTTATAACGCACTCACGTTATGTCACACTCACGTTATGTCGAACTGGGCAAACACTGGAAAACATGCAAAAAAAGGGAAAAAAGCACGTTATAATGCGAGCATGTTATAACACGAGCACATTATAATGCGAGCACATTATAACATGCTCACATTATGTTGTGCTTTGGGAATCCCAAGCCTTAGGCTTGGGATTTTCTTTAGATTTCTAACCCAAAGGCTTGGAGTGCCTTCCCAACATCCACAGATGTGTTTTTTGCAAATTCTACAAGATTTCACATAATTTTGTTCGTGCTAACCCTCAGATTTGCATGTGTTTCAAAGTCAAACAAATCAAACACCTGGGTAATGTTAGGCTTTCTCTTAGCTATTTAATGATGTAAGTTTTTTCACATTTTGACAATGTTAAGCCTTTCATCTTTAATTTCTTTTCTTTGTGTGTTCGTTTTTGGGCAAAAACCACTATTTAGTCTTTTTTTCATTATAAATTAACCGTTCATTGAAATTTTAAATAAATTACATTTTTATAAACTAGACTCCATTATACACATATTTAAAAAAAATAATTTCAATTAATTTTCAAAATTTATAGGGGTAGCATGACCAAAATTCTATTTTTTAGGATGTACCCACTTTGAAAATTAGTAAAAAATTAAATATTCATTAAAAAATTATCAGAAAAATTAGGCATAAACTACATGCTGTTAGCTAATTTCTCACCGAATCAATTTTGAAAATACCAAAAAAAATTTAACCTTTTGAGGGAGCCAAAAAACATGCTATGTTATGTTTTTTTTGACAGAAACAACACCAATTTCTGTGGCTCCCTATTTTGAACCCCTTAGTCTATACCATTTTCAAAAAAAATTGTAGTTCAAAAAGTAGAATTGGAGCACTATGATCATTGTTTTGCTTGCATCTTCAAATTTTGAGTGTAACTATGCTCAATTTCCCATACAAGGTCAGTATTTCTTGATTTCAGAAAAAAAAAGTGGCCACTTAAGACCCCTTTTTGGCCCCCCATCTTCTTGCACTTACCTGTAAGGCCGGTTACACATTTCATGATACACGTTACATTAAGGCCTACAAAGATGAAGGCTTGTGGAGGATATATATGAAGAATTGAATATTGTTACATGTGATTGTGAAGATGGATGGCTAGCGCAAGGAAAGAAAGATAATTTGGAAGACAAAAAAGTAACTCTGTTAGCTATGATGTATAACCTACAATAGAGTTAGATTTGGTGGAACTGTCTTGAGCCATTAGATTTAGTTGAAAGATCAAGATGATAATAGAGATGATAGTGCAGAGATGTTAAGCCATTAGAATATTTCAGGGATGTCAAAGTGTTAATAAAGTGATGTTGTAGAGGTGATTAATCTATCAAAATCAATTGAAAGTTATAGAGCAGAGGTTGGAGCCTCATCTTGTAAGTGTTGTAGCACTTTAGGGAGTTGTTGCTTTCTTTGGGTTAGAGCCCATAAAACTTTGTATCAGGGAGTTGAACCTTCCTTTGAGTTGGTGGTCATAAAATGGGGGATTGGTGTCTCTTTTAGGTTTGTGCCCATAAAACTCATTGTAAACTTTATTTTATTTGTGAGGTTGGATTTGGATAGTAGATCCAAGCAGCTGGCTCACCGTGGTTTTCCCATCTTGGGCTTCCACGTAAATTTGGTGTCATGTGTGTATGTGTTCTTTTTCTTTATGTGGTTTGAATGTTTACATTGGAATGATTACATTTAAATGGAAATAAATTGAGTATATACTAAGTCACCCCCTCTCAGTATATATGTGTGTTCAACAAAGTGTTGTCATCAACTAAAAGATGTTCTTGTAAAATAACCAAGTTATGGTCTATACTATGAGTTATCTAATTCTCTCCCATCTTAAGGGAAGCCTCATAATTGAATCCATCCTCCATACCATGAAAGGCATCATGTGGGGAGGAAGGTAACAGAGAAATATTTGTAGGAGGATGCTCATAGAGATAGGTAAAAAGGTTGAAGGTAGAAGTGGTAGCTATGGAAGAAGACATGTTGATAAAAAAAATTCTTCACATAGGTTGAGATGAAAAGAGAGACTAGGTGGTGAAACTAATAAAAAAGAAAAGAAGAGGGAGCTTCAACACACAAGATGAAAATAAAAATTGTAAAGAAAGAGATGAACATAGTGAATGGGTGCAATAGGTTCACCTAAATGTAGATAGAAAAGTTTTGTATTGGGTTTTTTGTGTTTGAAGTTTTAACTAATCTACTTACACAAGATAAGACTAAAGAAATGAAATGTTTTTATTTATTTTATGATAGAAACTAGTAATGAAACTAAGACTTATCTAAAATGTATTTTACCTAATTAAACTATGTCCACATAATCAAAACACTAATTTGGGAAAGGGAAAAATTAGAATAAAAGAAAATAGAAAGGGAAAATGGGAAAATAGATAACAAAATAGTAAAGCTAAAATCATACAAAAACTAGAGGATGAATTTAGAGGTAGTTTAGTATGCATAGGAGCATGTTCCATGCTATCATCTATGAGTTGCATTGTAGTCTATATTCTGCATTGTCGTCTTAGTATATCATAAAATTAAAGTTTTTGGATAGGACATATACTTTTTGTTGCATACTAGGAAATTAGAACACAACACAAAAAGCATTGGAAATAGGAAAAAAATGAACAAAATAATAAAAAATTGATCTAATTAGCCAAATTCAAATAAAATGGAAAATAACAAGGAGAAGGGATAGAGATACAAAAAACCTTCTTGTGATTGTGAAGCTATAAAAAACATGTTCTATTACTAAGAGAAGGTTCTGACTACTTGAGAGCTTTCCAAGAGTGGTCAAACCCCTAGTTTGGTCTTTCAATTTCTATGGGTCATCAATGGAATGAAGAAATGGATTTATGTGTGCTCTTAATCTTATGTGTGTCTAGAACTTAAAAAGGTAAAATAAATTGATCTACAAGTAGTATAACCCTAGGTCTACAAGGATTTAACACCCTAGTGAGTGAGTGTGTGTGTGTGGAAAGAGAATAGAAGTGTGAAAATCCCATGGTGCCAACAATGTGTAGGACAAAGAAACAAATCCAAGAGAGTTTAGTAATCTCATTAGAAAATGCAATCTATGAGAGTAACAACAATAGTATTGCAATATCGAAGTGCTTTATGAAACTATAACATGATAAAGGACTAGAAAACCCTGAGAAAATGAATGAACAATAATAATATCACCTAGATTAAGGAGGATAGATGTTACAATGGTTGTGAATGAAGTTATTTCAATGCATACACTCAAAATATGAACCAAGAAATAAATGTTCTCAAGAATACCAATATCTAGGCACGCCACCAAATATTGTTGCTCATGAACATTGGAAGGAGTGCCATAGAATGCTCAAAATTTTTGAATTACAAGCAAGAAATTGTAGATAAATTTGTAAGAGGGAGATTAAAAAGCATGCAAAGGGAGAATGTGACTATAGAGATTCATCCAATGGACCACATGATAGTTATAGAGAAAATCATGGAAGCTAGTGAATTGCTAATTTCATAGGAAATGGTCCTTGTGCTCATAGGGATAGAAGTATGCTTGCATAGATGTTTGCATACCTGCACTAGTATCCACATACAACAAGGCCAAAAACATTATTAAATGGAAACATGACATCAAAAGACCACATGAAACATTTAAAAACACATGGAAATTACTCAAACACATAAGAACATAAAACCAAGATAGCACCCTGGGATGGGGTAGAGGCCAAGGTTGGGATGCTAAAATGAGGTATAGTAGTACTATCAAAATTGTAGGGTATGTAATTCTTAACCTTACAAAAGGAAGTGAAGATTTTATATAGATCTTTTCCCATGGATGTATAGGTCGACGTAGTGAACTACAAAATATAGTTGTTAAATGGTTCTTGAACAAAGGTGATGCAGAAGCATCCGGGTCCACAATAAATTTTGCATCAACCAAAAAGATTTTAGGTTTCTGTATAGTTTTGTTGTGTTTTTGGTTTTTTGTTGTATTGGTTTGGGTTGTTTAGCTTCAGGAGGCTTTTCAGATGCTTTTTGATCAAATCAAGAACATTATTTTGTAGATCTTAATGAGTATCATTAGTTCAAGTTTGGTGCAATTTGGAAAAAATGGTGAAGTTAGAACATTTCAGTCAAATTTTAGGTTTGTTGATTAGTTAGTTCACCAAGTGGTCTAATGGGTCCAAGTGGTCCGATGGGTCTGAGTGGTCGAAGTGGTCCAATGGGTCTAAGTGGTTCAATGGGTCTGAGTGGTCTAATGGGTTCGAGTGGTTTGGGTGGTCCGATGGGTCCAAGTGGTTCGAGTGACCCAAGTGGTCTGATGGGTCTAAGTTGTTCAAGTGGTCTGAGTGGTCCAATGGGTCTGAGTTGTCTTATGGGTCCAATTGGTCAATTTGGTGATGGATTACAAATATGGATTTCCATTAAAAGTTATTATTGTGATTATCAAACAATATTCTCATTAACCCATTCTGGTAATTTGAAACATCAAGTGGTTGTTAAAACATCCAACCTTTTAGCTCTTTAATTGATGTTGGAGAAACTTTTTAACTTCCTTTTGGGAAGTGCAAAATGGGATGATTATTCTTGTTTTGGGGTGAAGCTGGAGAGAATTCTTATATTGAAGACTCTTGGTTTGAGGGTCTTGAGAGTTGTATTCTATTTGTAAAATTGTACTCCTAAAACACCGAATTGTTGCAAATAATAAAACATTGTTATTTTGTGAATTATTTTGTTGTGTATTTGGGTATTGACTACTCATCTTGATTGTCTAATAAGACACTTAGGATTTGATCTGCATCAAGTGGTATCAAAGCAAGGATTTCTTGCTGGGAAGTGATATGTTGCAGAGAACTTGAAGTGTTAAAATATTGTCTCAAAGGGCTCGAGAGGGTATTTGTAGGTGTGAAAAGGAGTCTTGCAATTACAAAGGGCTAAATGAGATGTTGGATTTGTGAGAAAAGAAAATTTGGTTTTCCATAGTGTGTGTGGATTGAAGAGTAGAGGTTAAATTTTAGGAAGATGCCTTGAGAAGAAGAGTTCCCACAATGGAGGAGATATTTGAATAGTTTCATGTTGAAATGAGGGATGAGTTGAGAAATTTAGTTGATGGATTAAGAAGAAACCCAGATTGTGTAGAAGATCATGCTGATGATGAGGATGAAATTGTAGACAATGAATGGGAAAGAGAAAACAAACAGCCAGTAGATGCTAGAGAAGAACGGTTCCTAAGAGCACTTGCCACAATTGGAGGAGGTAAAAAAATGGAAATTTCAACTTGTTTTGGAACATTGAATCCTGAAGAATTGATAGATTAGATAGGATAATTAGAAGAATATTTTGAATATGACAACATTCGTGACCCTTAGAGGGTGAGACTTGAACAAACAAAATTCAAAGGACATGCTGCCCTATGATGGAGGGAGTTGTAAAGAGAAAGAGTAGCTAATAGAGATATAAGAATAACCTGGTGGAATCAGATGGTTACCTAGTTGAAAGCCAAATTTATTCCTGGAGATTATGAGTTGGAGATGTTCAAAAAACTTCAAAATTTGAAGTAAAAAGATATGTGTGTAAAGGACTATACAGAAATTTTTTATAAAATGGTAATAGATCTGGGCATTGTAATGCCCCGTTATGCAACCCTAGAGAGTTAAATACAACTATACAATAAAAGGAGGATTTTTTTTTTTTTAAACATAAAAGAAAGAGAAAAAAAATATTTCCACCTTTTATTGTATCATTGTATTTAACTCTCTAAGGTTGCATAACGGGGCATTACCTTTGGTATCATAACCAAGTTTAAACACTGTGTACTTTGGTTATGATTGAGCCCATTATGTTGACCTAGTGCTTAAACTCTGTAGATTAAATTCTTTCCCTTTTTAAGTATTCCTTGTCTTATGTTTTGAAGTTGTCCTTTGGTGGTATGTGTGTGTAGGAAGATGCCTAGGGTTCGAGGTCGAGGTCAGGGTCGAGGTTGGGGTCGAGGTAGGGGATGCAGAAGAGGTGGTGGCAAAAGCCCTCCTCCTAGTTCCCCTCGTGAGATTGCTCAGGAAGGCGGGGGCAGAATGCAGAGAATCAGGGTCAACTTGAGGGAGCTCAGTTGCGTCAATTGCTTGAGGAGGTCCTTGCCCATCTAGGTCCTAGACAAGAGGTAGATTAGCTAGGAAGGAGACAGGAGGTAGAACATCTAGGAGGGGGACAAAAGGTAGATCAACCAAAGGTTAGGGAAAGAGAAAGGTCACCTCGAAGGAGAGAGATGACAGCAGAACAAGAGGCTACCTTAGCCAGTCACATGAGAGATCTTTTGAGGGGATGCCATCCCACTTTTGATGGATCTGGTAGTGGATTAGAGGAAGAGACCTGGTTGTTGGATTTGGGTAGGTGTTTTACCATGCATTCGTATGGTAGTAACACTAAGGTGAGATGTGCCATCCTGCACCTTCGAGGTTTACTTCTACTTAGTGGCGTCCAGGACAACCCATGTGGGAGTTTCTTAACTTAGTGATAACCTAATTAATGAATTAAGGGGTTAGGTAGTTAATCACACTAAACAAGTTAAGTGAATGCCTCACTCATGGTTCAAGTGCTCATTTAGGCTTGAGATGAGATGAGAAGGCCTGGAATGGCAAGATCAATGACCTTATCCTCATGAAAGGTATGTTGATTCTGCATGAGTTTGTATGGGGGCCGAGAGTCGGGAGAGGCCGCCAGGACAACCCAAGATGGGGGTTGGGGCCTAGGAAGGCTTACCAGGACAACCCATGACAAGCTATGTGATGACACTTCTTCCTACTACGGTCTAGCATTCCCTAGTTGTACTCTTCCCATTCATTATGTGGTTGCCTCTGGAAGTAATGTTTGAGTATTGCCCTGTGTTGTTGTAGTCATGTGTAGTCCTTGTTCTTCATAGTTATTGTCTACTTGACTGTTCATGTCGTGGGACCTTATTGTTATCTCCTAGCACAAGGGGTGGACCTCAGGATTCCACATGGTCAGGTGGTTGTGTTTTATCTCTGTTGGTCCCTTTGTTGTTGATTGTGTGCGAGGAGGATATATCATGTACAATATCACTAATCTTGTTTTCCATGCATTATTATATTGATGTATATCCTATGATGTAATCAGGAAGCGACTTTGTAAACATTATATTGATGTATTCTATTATAAGGAAATTCTAAATATATTTGAAATCATATATGCAAGATCCTGATGTTAACTTTTCTGATGTCATAAATGTATGTGTTGATTCATTTGATGTATTTGGATTTAGAATGTATCATGGTTGTTAGTTAGATCAAGTTAATATTTAGTAATGCAGCCATGTTATCCCTAGAGGTTAAAGCTTAGCTTAGTTGTTATAAATAATCATGATTTTCACTCGTTATTATTTTATTCTTTAGAAAACAAAAAAAAATTGCCCTTTTGTAATGCATAGTTGAGCTTATCTCTAGGGTTTCATGGCAGGGCATTATAGGCATCATCAAATGGAAAAAGAAAAAGTAGCCAGATATATCAATGGGTTGAGATTTAATATACAAGATGAGATGAGTATGCTGAAGATTTTGAAAGTAGAAGAGGCATATCAGTATGTTTTAAAAACAGAGGAAAAGATAGAAAGAAGACAGAAGTATAATGCAAGGGGAAGAGGAAAACTCCTTTTGGGAGAGGAAAAGGAAGCAGTGGCAAAGGTAAACTAGTTTAGAAAGAAGAAACAAATTCCAAATGGAATAAGGAGTCAAGTCAGGGAATGAGAGAAAGAGAATACTCTACAGGAGGACATGGTAGGAGTAGAAAAGGGTTCCTTGGGAAATAGTTTTAGTGTGGTGAGGCTGGACATAAAGCTTTTGAATGTCCATAATTACATTAGGAGAATAGAAAGATAAGTGTGGCCAGAAATCACATGGTACAAGAAGATGAAGAGAGTGTGGCATCACCGAAGGTGGAAGAGCCTGAAGAAGGAGAGTCTCTTATGTTCAAGAGGGTGTTGATGACACCAGAGGTGAAGAAGGATCGAGTATCTCAAAGGAGAAGTCTTTTCAGAATTGTATGCAAGTTTGGAGGTAAGCCTATTGCAAAGTAATTTTAGATAGTGGTAGTACTAATAATCTAGTCTCAAAGGAAATGGTAGAAAAGATAGGTTTGAAAAAGATGAAACATCCTAGACCTTATGAAGTTACTTGGTTGCAAAAGGAACATGAATTAGTGGTGAATAAGAAATGCATGGTTAGTTTTCAAATTGGGTCATATAAGGATAAAGTCTTGTGTGATGTTATGTCAATGAGTGCCTATCATGTGTTGTTGGGGAAGCCTTTACAGTTTGATAGGAAAGCTATCTATAATGGTAGAAATAATTTGTACACCATTATGAAAGGTGGGTAGAAGTATGTATTGAGTTCATTAAAAGAGAAGACATAGTAGGTGAAGGACAATAGTTTGGTAGCTTGTTGCAGTTCTAACAAATAGTTACTAAATGTGACAAGAGAGATTAAGCATAACTCAATGAAGGTTCCCATGAAGGGGAATGCAATTTAAAATAAAGGCAACAGTACTGGTTTTGTGCAACAATAGAAAAAAGTAATGGAAAATAGTGTGAAGAATGTGAATATTGATCAAGGAAGTGGAGGTTTGGAGAGGAAACAACATAAGTCACAATTTAGACACTTAAAATTTTCTCATGAAAAGTGTGGCCCAGGAAGTGTAAGTAGAGATGGAGAATTTCATCAAGTAATGAAGAGAAGAGGTCAAGTAGATAAAAAAGAGGTTTGGATAAAGAACAAACATGGGATCACCATCCCAAGCATTTTCAAATGTTCATGAGTTTCCCAATTCATGGAACATTTCACGTACCTGACATGTCTAATGCAGGAGCATCTAGGTCCACATGCAATCTTGCATCAACCAAAAAAATTTAGGTTTCTATTTAGTTTTGTTGTGTTGGTTTTGGGTTGTTTTGCTTTAGGAGGATTTTAAGATACTTTTTGAAAAAATCAAGAACATCATCCTGTAGAAGAGCTTAATGGGTATCACCAGTTCAAGTTTGGTGCAATTTGGATAAAATTGGTGAAGTTAGAACATTTCAACCAAAATTCAAGTTCACTGATTAGTCAGTTCACCTATTGGTTGGTTTGCTAATTAATTTGTTCACCAAGTGGTCTGAGTGGTCTGATGGGTCCAAGTGGTTTAGGTGGTCTGATGGATCCAAGTGGTTTGAGTGATCTGAGTGGTCTAATGGGTTCGAGTGGTTTGAGTGGTCCAATGGCTCCGATTGGTCATGTTGGAGCCTAGAAAAACTAGCTTCTAAAATGCTTCATTTTTCCCATTTTTGCCTTTGTAATTGAAATCCCCTATTTAAAAATGATCAAGGAGATCTTTTATAGGGATTTTTAGTTCAAAAATTGATTGAGTTTCCTTCCCCTATGTTTCCCCTTTTTTCCCTTAGAAAAATTTGTCATTTTTGCCTTCAGTCGGCAAATTTCTGAACTAGCAAACTAGTTTGGAAGTTCACATTTCAGCCAACTCACCGATAAGGTGGCATAAAGGCATCTGCAGCAATGAAGGAAGGAGTCACGCCAAAAGGGTGAAGAAAAATTCTAAGTAAGTAGCAAAGACTTACCGTTACCAATTTGACGGTTGAAAGGACGTATTCCACCATTTCGTGAAAGCAAATTATAAAGGGCAGAGCATTCCCACGGAACCACAAAATGACGCTGCGTGGATGGCCTTTGACCAACTATGGGGTTCGACCGATGATCATTTCACTGACAAAAGCAAAGGAAAGAAAAAGACAAAGAAAAGGTTTGGCTCACGACATTTTTTGTCGATAATGCAAAAGGATGAAGAAATGGCGATGAAGGGCTTGGTTAAAAAAAGAGAAGGTTTTCCAATAGAAGAAAAAATGACTAAGGCAAGGAGCTTTGTTGGGAAACTGGGGAAAACCCAAACTTGAGAAAAGTTTAGTTTTTTCTTAGTTTGCCAATAAGGCAAAATTGTCGATGGAAACCAAAAAGGAAAAGTCAAACAAGAGAAAGGTTCAACAAATTGGTTATTTATCGACTAAGGGCTAGGCTGACTAGTTTTGAAAAGTGTGAATTCACTGACAAATAGAAAAATGGAAAGAATGATCAAAGTTCAACAAATGGATAATTTGTCGATAAATGGCAAGGTTGGGAAAGTTTGTATTGTGCCGACTTTGTCGATAAAAGGGCCTAGTGTGTGGAAAAAGATAGTTTGGAAAATTTAATTTTTTTTGATAAGGCAAATAATATGCAAAAATGGCTAAGGTAAACAAAGAAAGGAGAAGAAAGTGTCTAGTTGGAAAATCAGCTAAAGGTTGAACTAGCGAAAAGTTTAAAAATTTGAAAGTTTGCTGACGAGGCAAATTGGCTGACTAGGTCAAAAGGAAAAGCAAGAAAGGTTCGACAAATTAAATATTTTATAATAGGGGGTGAAATGAAGATGGTCCATGATGAAGGACTTTTGCTAACAAAGAAGAAATGAGGTGGCAGAAGTAGGGTTTGAGAAAAGTTGAAATCGTCGATAAGGTGAAAATGGAGCCAAAGGCATAATGGTTCACAAAAATGATTTTTTGCTAACCAAAGGGGGATAGAAAGTAGTATTTAGGAAAACTAAAAGTTGCCGACTAAGGGAAATATGGAGGGTTTGATAAATCAAGGATTTACTAATTGAGGTACCAAGGGGTCCGCTAGGAGGCGAGTTCGCGCAGGGAGACTTTTGCTGATAAGGCAAAATTAGAATAAAAAATCAAATGTAAAGCATGAGTTGTAAAATGTAAAAGCTTTAAAATGTTTATGGTATTTTAAAGTGTTGTAAAAGATTTACACACTTTGGGCAGGTTCTTATGTTTGAAATGCCTTTTTGCTCCTTGGCCACCATGAGTGTAGAATTCCATATGTCAGGGTGGTAGCTAGAACAGTGTATGCTTTCAACGCATAGGCACACAATGAAGAAGATGAAGTATTTCAGTATCCATATTTTCTAAAGGTCCTCTCAAGGACATGAAATTAGTATGCAGGGTATGGGCGCCCAGAATTTCTATTGATTCTTCTGACTAGATCATGCGCCATATTCAATGTAGCGGTTGATTGTTGACTGTATTTTCCAGCATCTAGAAGCTACACAGTGAGCTTAATTGCTATATATGCATCACTTTGTGATGTTTTCAAGGTTGGTCGCTGAGCCAATTGTCTAGTCTACAATGCCTCAGGATAATTTTAGGGCTTCAAATCAAGTCAAACTGGACAATAAATGGAGGAATGTGTATTGGTGTGGTGTAGGAATGAATTGTAAAGCATATTTTATGCATTGGTATGTCTCCATGACCATTTGTAAAGACTTAGGGGAATGTATAATCGCAGTTGTATGTTTCCCTTCACCACATTCACTGGTGTGATTGTAATTGAGATTTGATAATGTGTGACAAGATTTAAGTCAATACATGCTATGTTTTGAATCATCTCTTTATTGCAAATGGGTCATTATAGTTTGGTTCTAGATAATTAAGTATGTCTAATGTATGCAATTAATATGAGAAATATATGTCAGTATATTTTAGTCTTCTATTGATACTGGTTCAATCCATTTCCTTCCTCTTTAGTGCTTTTGACACATTTGCCCAATGGAGTAGGCATTGGTCAATATTGGAGAGGGATCAAACATCTTTTAAAATAAAATAAATAATTCACCTATGGTTTAGGGGAGAAAACCATCTTTCTTATGCATGTACATTCGTACAGTCGAATTAACTATATAAGGGTTATGTGACAGCCAATCATTCTTGACTTAGTGATAGCTTTTAGAGTCGAGATGAGTTGGGTTTGGTCATCCAGTTATTTTTAGTTGTTCATCTAGTTTCAAGATATTAATACCTACTTAGGTATACCCCTTGGAATATCCCTCTAGAGTTTAAGCTAAGCTCAAAGTGTACAGAGGAGTCTACCCACTCCTGTTGGCCAAAATCGTCTAAACCTTGTTGATAAACCTTTTCCTATCATCCTAATAACAATCCCTAGCCTAGGTAATTTAGGAATGTTTTAGAGTTTTGTGTTGCCATTATTTTGGGTCCCAATAGAATGGCGCCATTATCGGGGATGAGTATGATGTTGTGTTATAAAAATTTGAAGACTCTGTTGGTGTGAGCTAAACCCATAATTAGTTTTTAGCCTTGAATATTGTCACACTTCAAGGATGATTTGTCATCTGAGTCTTCATATGTATCATACCCTAGAAATTACATTGGAGTGGATTCCCATGACCATTCTAGAAATGCATATTCCAGTCATGGCTCTATATGTTATACAAATCAAAACCTATATGCACCCATGCAAAGTCATAACGACTTAGCAGTTTAGTGGTATGAAATTGAAAAGACCAAATAGCCATTGGAGTCATTATTACAGCAAGAAGAAGAAACAACAAATCAGATTTGGCTGCTAGAATCTAGGCCGCAGTTTAGTCCCCCTCTTGTTGTTCCCATTTGCTCTCTTCCTTGGCCTCCTTCTATTGCAAATGAAAATACTTATAGACAGCTTGACCTCTCATGGGTCAATTATGAGCAGCAATCCTTGCCTAAAAAGATTTATTATCACATGCCTTTATTTGATGGGTGTGAGGTTTATAATGGGAAGGCACACATTGAGGCATATTTAGATTTCATGGACAAGTTCCAGTTTGAATATGAAGACATGTGGATGAGATTTTTTGTTAGATCTTTATGTGGAGTAGCACGGAAGTGGTTGGTTAGTTTCCTTGACTAGCATTTTGCTTCATGGGATTAGTTGGTGGTTGCATTCGAAGATTTTGCAAATAGTCTAGACCTTATGTTCCTTGTCCAAGAACTAGAAGATATTAGAAGGAAAGAAGGAGAGTCTAGCATGGAGCTCAGCCACAGATTTGTGATTGCCCTATCTCACATCCTAGATAATTTTAGACCTAGTCTTCCTATGTGTATTGACATGTATCTATGGGCTTATGATGCTACTTTAAGCCCAATTTATATATGGCAAGAGTTCAGTTTAGTGAGTATGCAAGATGCATACCTGTTCATTGATTATGTTGACAGCTTGTGAAGAGGGATATGATTGCAGAATCTTTATCCTCATATGCAATGATGGCTGATATTGAACAGGTTGTTGTAGACAACAGGGATGTGAATGCTTCATGTATCCAAACACAATATCAGATGATTATTTTGTAGTCAAAAGGGTAGAAGTGGAAGGTGGTGCACCATATGACAACAATGCAAATGATGAAAGCAATATTTGCACCTACCTTCGGTTGGATAGTTCATAAAGTGAAAATGAAAAATGATGAAAGAAGTGGTGAATTTCAGCTTAATGTTGAGGTATGCGGTGTAGTGAACAATGAGGGTGTTGTGTGCATAAGTGAGCAGCGAGTTGAATCAGCTTGTGAAGTTGATTAGGAAAACTATGTAGAAGTAAATGAAATCAACGGTGAGAAAGGAACTTGCTTCTTGTTTGATGTATTGCCCTCCTTTGTTCCTGTATGTGATGAGGCAGCTAGTGCTTATTGGCCTAAGGGAGATGTGGAGGTGGTTGCACATGTTGATAACCGATCATCAGAGACAGTTGTTGGTGCAGCCATGGAGTTTCGATGTGAAGATTTTTCCCTGGAATGTGAAGATGGTGATCATGTGGACACATATGAGAACCTATTTTTGTGGTGCAAGGTATGTTGTCCTCCTCATGTAGAGTGTGCTTTATCTCAGTCACAAGAAAATAAAGTAGGAATGTGTGTGGAAGAATATATGTGTCATCAATCTATTTGTAGCAGTGAATATGACACAGTAGATTGCCCAAGTGAAAGTGAAACAAAGAGACAATTGGAAGAACATGGTTCTTCATTTGAGGTGTCTCATGATATTGATTTATGTGCTGACATTTTGAATTGTAGCTTGAGATATGCTTATGTCTCAAAAATTAAAATTTGTTGTAGCACATATGAAAGCTTTGTTCAAGAGCTTGATGAAGTTATAGATGAATATGAATGTTTCCACTTTGATGTGGAACATTTGTTAGCTCTTGAATATGTTGGTGCCACATTAGAGGTTGAGTCCTTTGAATGGGACATTGTTATGAATGAGCAGCGAGGCATGTGTATGCCTAACTTTCAACATGTTGCATCCCAACTTGAGGATATGATTGAGCTGGAGTCTTTCTAGTTTGCTCGACAAGATGAAGTGCCTTCTCTTGTGGATCAACAATGCATTCAGGCATAGTTTGTTTTTCCATGTGAATTAGAGGTATTTTATTTTTCCCTCAATTTGCATGAAAAGGTTAGCAAGTATGATAGCTTGGCATATGATAATGGAGGTTTGCCTTCATTTGTTCATTTTGTTGTTGACCTAACTTGTAGTTTTGCACCCTTTACTGCTAGGAACAAGCATGATATGGATTGGAATTGGTCAAGTCCTATCTTCTATGGTTTCTATGTGGTAATAATTTCATTAATAAAGCTGACCTTGGTTCCACAAGCATATGTTGTAGATTAGTACATGTTGAGGATAGTTTTCAGTTGTTGCAACTGGGTGAGATATCCAAATTTGGTTTGAGGGAGATTAACTCCTTCATTCAACTTGTCATTTATAGAGGCAAGTGGTTGCATCAGTTTTCTATAGGGTTAGCCTACAACATCCCAAAATTTTGCTCACAGTCAACTTTCCTTTGGGCGTTCATGTTCATGACTGTGGTTTTCATATATATATATATATATATATATATATATATATATATGCTTTGTAAATATGTTTATGTTGTTTCCCCTATTCATTTTTTATTTTGGTCTACCCAGAGATATCTTGGTCCTCACTGTGACACTACTTGTCACATGTCCCCAACCAGAGCCACTATTGGAGCTCAAAAAAACCAACTTCCAAAATGCTTCATTTTTCCCATTTTTTCCTTTGCAATTGAAATCCCTTGTTTAAAACCGATCAGAGAGATCTTTTATAGAGATTTTTAGTTGAAAAATTGACTGAGTTTCATTCTCCTATGTTTCCCCTTTTTTCCCTTAGAAAAATTTGTCATTTTTTGCCTTTAGTCGACAAATTTCTGAACTAGCAAACTAGTTCAGAAGTTCACCTTTTAGCCAAATCGTCGATAAGGCAGCATGAAGACAGCTGCAATAGTGAAGGAAGGAGTCACGACAAAGGGGTGAAGAAAATTCTAAGTAAGCGGAAAAGACTTATCGTTACCAATTTGATGATCGAATGGATGTATTCTACCATTCCACGGAAGCAAATTATAAAGGGCAGAGCATTCCTGCGGAACCATGGAATGATGCCACATAGACAGCCTTTGACCAACTATGAGGTTTGGCCAATGACCATTTCACCAACAAAAGCAAAGGAAAGAAAAGAAAGAAAAGGTTTGGCTCATGACATTTTTTCTCGATAATGCAAAAGGATGAAGAAATGGCGATGAAGGGCTTGGTTTGAAAAAGAGCAAGTTTGTTGATAGAAGGAAAAATGACTAAGGCAAGGAGCTTTGTCAGGAAACTAGGAAATTTGAGAAAAGTTTAGTTTTTTCTTAGTTTGCCGATAGGGCAAAATTGTCAATGGCAAAAAAAGGGAAAGTCAAACAAGAGAAAGGTTCGACAAATTGGTTATTTGCCGACTAAGGCCTAGACTGGATGGTTCTGAAATGTGTGAATTCACCAACAAATGGAAAGATGGCAAAAATGATCAAAGTTTGGCAAATGGATAATTAGCCAATAAATGGCAAGGTTGGGAAAGTTTGGATTTTGTTGACTTTGTCGATAAAGGGGTCTAGTGTGCAAAAAAGGATAGTTTGGAAAATTCATGTTTTGGCAATAAGGCAAACAAAATGCAAAAATGGCTAAGGTAAACAAAGAAAGGAGAGGAAAGTGTCCGGTCAGCAAATCAACTAAAGGTCAAACTAGTGAAAAGTTCAGAAATTTGAAAGCTTGTCAATGAGGCAAATTGGCCAACTAGGTCAAAAGGAAAAGAAGGTTCAGCAAATTAATGATTTGCCAATAGGGGCAAAATGAAGATGGTCCATGATGAAGGAATTTTTCTAACAAAGAAGAAATGAGGTGGCAGAAGTAGGGTTCAAGAAAAGTTGAAATTGCCGATAAAGAGAAAATGGAGCCAAAGGCATAATGATTCATGAAAAATATTTTTCGTCGACCAAAGGGGGATAGAAAGTAGTATTTAAGAGAACAAAAAGTTGCCAACTAAGGGAAATATGGAGGGTTTGGTAAATCAAGGATTTGCCAACTGAGGTGCCAAGGGGCCCACCAAGAGGCGAGTTCACGCTCAGAGACTTTTGCCAATAAGGCAAAATTAGAATAAAAACCAAATGTAAAGCATGAATTGTAAAATGTAAAATCTTTAAAATATTTATGGTATTTTAAAGTGTTGTAAAATCTTTACATACACTTTGGGTGGGTTCTTATGTTTGAAATGTCTTTCTGCTCCTTGGCCTCCATGAATACAGAATTGCATATGTCAGGGTGGTAGCTGAAACAATGTATGATTTTAATGCACAGGTACATAATAGAGAAGATGAAGTGTTTAAATATCCATATTTTCTACAGGTCCTTTCATGGACACAAAATCAATATGCAAGGTATGGGTACCCAGAATTTTTGCTGATTACTTTGAATGGGCCATGTGCCACATAATGTAGTGGTTGATTGCTGAGCCAATTATCTGGTCTGTAGTGCCTCAAGATAATTTCAGGGCTTCAAATCAAGCCAGTCTAGGCAGTAAATGGAAGAATGTGTATTGGTGTAGTGTAGGAGTAATTGTAAAGCATATTTTATGTAGTGGTATGTCTCCATGATCATTTGTAAAGATTCAAGGGAATGTATAATCGTAGTTGTATGTTTCCCTTCATGACATTCACTGGTGTGATTGTAAATGAGATTTGATAATGTGTGACAACATTTAAGTCAATACATGTTATGTTTTGAGTCATCTCTTTATTGCAAATGGGTCATTATAGTTTGGTTATGGATAATTCAGTATGTCCAATGTATACAATGTAATCTGATAAATATATGTCAGTATATTTTAGTCTTCTATTGTTATTGGTTCAATCCATTTCTTTTCTCTTTAGTACTTTTGACTCAGTTGCCCAATGGAGTAGGCATCGGTCCATATTAGAGAGGGATCAAACATCTTATAAAATCAAACAAATCATTCACCTATGGTTTAGGGGAAAAAACCATATTTCCTGTGCATGTACATTCACATAGTTGAATCAGCTATATAGGGGTTATGTGACAGCAAGCCATTCTTGACTTAGTGATATCTTTTGGAGTCAAGATGTTGATTTGGGTTTGGTCGTCCAGTTATTTTTAGTTGTTCATTTGGTTTTGATATTAATACCTACTTAGGTACACCCCTTGGAATATCCCTCTAGAGTTTAAGCTGAGTTTGAAGTGTAGAGGAGTCTACCCACTCCTGTTAGTTGGCCAAAATTGCCCAAAACTTGTTGATAAACCTATTCCTATCATCCTGATGACAATCCTTGGCCTAGGTGATTTAGGAATGTTTTAGAACTTTATTTGTGTTGTCATTATTTTGGGTCCCAACAGGTCAGTTTAGTGATGGATTATAGATATAGATTTCCATTAAAAGTGATTATTATGATTATCAAATGGTATTCTCATTAATCTATTCTGGAAATTCAAAACATCAAGTGATTGTTAAAACATCTAACCTTTTAGTTCTGTAACTAACATTGGAGCAACTATTTAAATTCCTTTTGGGAAGTATAAAATGGGATGATTATTCTTGTTTTGGGGGGGATTTACAGAGAATTCTTATATTGAAGACTCCTGTTTGGAGGGTCTTGAGAGTTGTATTATGTTTGTAAAATTGTACTCCTAAAGCACTAAATTGCTGCAAATAATAAGACATTGTTATTTTGTGAATTATTTTGATGTATGTTCAGGTATTGACTACTCATTCTAATTGTCTGATAAAACACTTGGGATTTGATCTACATCAAAAAGTATCTATCACATGCATCCACACAGTATCCAATTGTTGTAGATGTGTGAGATTATCTATTTTCCACTCAACTACTATTTGGTACCCAGTCTTGCACATCCTGATCTAAATTGAAATCCAATCAACCAAGTGTTCTAGTAGCTCCTTAAAGAATGCTTTGTATAGTGAATCAAACAATATAGTATCATGCTAACACCAAAGTAATATACTAGTAGGGACCTCCTTATGTGCAAACTATTCAATGTTCCTATCAAACCACTAATTGATTTATGCATATGTAACCTACCAATACATACCTAACACACAACACGTAAATCATGAGAGGGCCCAAGCAATTGAGCCAAAATATTATCCATGCAATTGACCTAATGGCTAGAACTTAAAAACCTTGTCCACTAATATATCATCCTATACGACCACTCACTTGAGGCACGGTAGAGCATAATCCCTTGAACTAACCCGTGCATTGTATGATACGCACTAGCAAAAAAAGATCATAAACACAACAAAGACTTGCAAACTCATACCATAAATTAGATAGAGCTTCATTATAAATTAATTTTCCAATCAAAAGATTAATAAAAATTGTTCACAATGGAGTTTATAGAATTTCTCCCTAGCACCATCCCAACCATAATTAGACTACTTTAAATCTAATCTAACTTTCTTTTATTTTAATTTTCATGCAAAAGGCTTGCACACCTAGAATTATATTGCTTCTCCTAAAAGTCTCTAGAAATCTTATCCTATGTAATCCATATTTACATATTAACCAAAATATTAGTTTCCTAAAATCCTATCCATATGTGGCTATAATCTTTTTTTAGTGTATCTAATTATAGAAACAATAAATATTAACATTGATTACAAATTCATACAAAATTAAGGCCAAAGATTTCCAATCCTTAACAATTGTTAAGTTAGTAAAACATAACCTATCTAAAAATATATATTTAAAAATAATTTTTACCAACAACAATGATGATTATATTGTTTTATTATTATTTATATATTAAAAAATAGTTTTGATCATATCACATTTCACCGATCTTATAAAATTTGGATGAAACTGATATTAAATAATTTGTATTTTCCTTTTTAAATTTCTCATATAATTTTGTCTTTAATTACTATATTCATATCCCATTTTCCATGAAAGGTGATTTTTTAAGTATAATCTGTATCATCACTTTCAATTGAAGAGGTTGATTACGCCAGAGGCGTTCTACACTCAAGCAAGGGCTGAAAGATTCAGATTCTCGTAAACAATTAAGATTCAGATTCCCATGTAAACAAAATTTATAAAATGTGTAAATAAATAAATTTGTGGAAGCCAAATGGATAGAAAAATAGAAAAACTTGGGCAGTTATGGAATGAAATCTTTATCACATTAAACAAAAAAAAAAATTGTGGAAGCCAAATGGATAGAAAAATAGAAAAACTTCCGTAGTTATGAAGTGAAATCTTTATTATATTTGAAGAATATGAAAAGTCTCGCAACATAGTCTCTTTAAATTAACTCATGTGAGTATATCAAATATTTTAATTGCAAGTAATTTCTAAATGCCAACAAATTGGAAGACATCTCTCGACATACTGTAGATATATTTTTTAAATATAAGTATACTAGTTTATACCCAATTTAAATGTCATGTACACTGACAGGTCAAAAGTTTGTTGTTTGCAAATCAATTTAAAACGAAAACATATTACATTATATGTTATTGTTTATAATCCATATAACTTATGCTTCTCACAACTTCTTTTAAAGTTGTACAGATTTATATTAAATAAGTAAAACACAATAAGTGGTGACCATTTAGCTCCAAAGTGGTATAAGCCTAACCAAATCAAAATGAGACAGGAAGCTATCACTCAAATCAAACGATCCAATGATCCATCATCAAATTTCAACCACCAGCATTATTCATTATTGACTTTAGATTTAGAAAAGTTATTGGAAGAAAACACGAGGAACTCTAGTTCATAATTGGAGGCAGATTTTGCAGCTTGGAATAATAGAAAAGTGTCGCCTTCCCACTAGATGAGAGTGTATATGACAGAAGACTGAGCTGTAAAGATCCTCAGACATACAATATGATGGGACTCCACATTACTAGCACTACCATGTTCTCTTCCATTGGGATTTCTCTTTTTCAATCTGAATATCTGTCCTCACTCCTTTTAGAGAAAATGCACGCTGGTCTCTCCACCTTACTCTCTTCTACCCACTGTATTGCATACCTAACATACATGTGCTACATACTGCTTGTGGGATCTACCAATGAGATATGAAATGAATACAACATACCCAGATTTTGCTCGTACATACAATTTGAATTGTTGAAGGGTAAGTAAATTGAAGTCTAAATTTATCAATAAACGTAAATTATATACATTTTCTCACAAAATCCACATGATTTCACTCCCTCAATTGCTGGGTCCGTTTCAATGTTATAGTTTTGTACAATCCGCCATTAACACTGAATGGAATGATCTAAACTGAAGAAATTGGCTCTCAGCAATCTCTGAGATATTACACTAGTATATTTATATTTAAAAAATATATCTACAGTACACCAAAAGATATCCAATTTTTTTTTGTTTTTTGGTTTTTGATTTTGATTTTTTAATTTTTAATAAATTATGGGCAGCTAGAATGGAAGCGTTTCATTTCCCATTTAAATATATTTCTTATTTTTAGCATTTATAAATTACTTACAATATTTGCATTTTGGTTTAAAATAGAAAAAGTATCTTTGAGAGTGGTGGCACATTTAGTGGTGTATTTATTGTGGAGTTTCATTATAATCATCTATCTTAATAATCTAATGCATTTAAATTTTTTTTTTTATTTTTATTTTTTAGACTGGAATCTTATAAAATTATACAGAATCTTGGAATCTTTCAGCTCTTCAACTCCACCCCTACTGTAACAAAAGTAATAATTTAGCAACAAATTGGAGTGCCACTTAAATGTTTAGCTAATCAAGATTTGACAAATCTGATTTTGAGTAGTCCGAGTACACTCTACTTAAATATCATCTACTTCAATGGTCAAACAGTCAATAGCACTTTACACCTCATTCACAGTAAAAAGTGGTAAATATTTATCCTACATTTATTGACCAAAATTAACCTTCGACTGTTAAAGTGGATGTGAATGATATTATAAATGTAGCCTGGTAAAAAGCTTTTCATTCTGCTATTATTGTTATTTTTGTTTGTTTAAGGGTAAGGCAGGTTCATTCAGTTATCAGTACTTTTTATCTGGCTGACAGTGATTAATTTGATGGGTCATTTGTCCCAACAAACAATTATTTGGAGGTGCTCTCTAGTATTGGGTAATATTCGCATCTTGTCTGAGCAGAAGTTAACTATTGCCCTTCTTAAATTCACATCTCTCTGCATGAGATCAATATGCAAATGTTTCTTTCCATTCTGTTGGCAAATGTTTTTTAAAACATTGGTGTTCATGTGTGATGTTGCATGTAAGTCTCCAGCATTTTGTGCAGCCAAGGATGACTTGCCGACATCTTGTGATACAATGCATAAATGGAGTTGGCAGGTTGTCTTTGGCTACAGTTTTTGCTAGAACTCTCATGTGACATCTAACATGATTTTCTGCAAAACCCTTGTTCGAGAAAGATCATTAGAATTTTAAAAGTTGAGTGGTAAAGATCTGGTCTATTTATTCAACTATGTCTGAAAGTGATAAAAATAAGAAAAAATATTTTTAACTGTTAAACTGTTTTGAATTTGATATTTAATCATCTACTTAAAAATCAGTGATATTCATATCCATAGCTTTATGTTCATTGTTTTTTCAGTCAGTGAAAGCGCTTAGTAGGTAACTCACTCAAAATCATCTCCCAATCGTGGATTGATCAGAACTTTATATTTTCTGGGTTTAAATTTGTTATCTAGCTGACTTTGTAACTGAATGAGAGAGATTTTTGTTAGTTATAAGAGATGTAGCTATATATGTTGTATAGGCTTATAAGAAGCCTTTTTTATTTTACTTTTTTCCTTTTTTAAGGTTTGGGATGGGTATGACAGAACCAGTACTCACCTGCCCATTGTTTTTCTGAATTTTTAGAATTCTAAATATTTCGATTTCCTTTTCTGACTGGTTCAATCCACTGTCCTCCATGTTCTTGACAGGAGAAGTCTGTAGGATTTTGACTGAAAATTGATCAGTCTGTAAGTTTCGACAAAATTTCTACACCAGTATTTTGACAATGCACTGGCTGTTTAAGCTCTTCCACCAGTAGGAGTATTAGATGGTGCATACTGGGCTCTCATTGTTCAATGCTTTTGACATTTTGTAAAAGTAGCAGAGAATGAGGTCCCACAATAAGAAAGCGATGTGGATGGCACAGAAAAAGAAAAAGAAAAAGACAGAGAGAAGTATGACAGTCTGCAACCCGTTATGCAGGTATGTGAGAACATCAAATCTTTTTGAAAACCTTTTTTCTGTTCTCATCGTATCCGCTAAAATCATATATTAGTAGTGTGTTTGTTTTTTTCTCTCAATACTCTAAGTATATTTTGTAGACTGCTAAGCTCGATCGTAACATCATAATACAAACAATCAATATAAATCAGCGTGAGAATCTCAATGTTTCAAACAGAAACAGGAACAGGGGCTGCTCGCTGCTCCGAATATTTAAGCACACACAAGATTTTCATTATCGGAATATATGGCTATGGAAAAGTGAAGCGACGGTTGTAGAAATGATTTCTTGGGCAATTTACCACTATACCAAATGTCTAATATATAAGATTAGATAGATATAATTGTGCATTGTTAATTACAATTTATAAGCAGTGTAGATTTTTACAAGACAATGTATTTTTTCACAATTCAAATGTAAAGAAATGAACAACCTTTATTTAATGGTTCTTAAATTGTAAGTGTAGTCTTTTTTTGGACTCTTTCTTTTTAATTGATTAACTTTTTAAGAAACTTTTAAAAAATATTAAAAAATTTCTAAATAATATTAGTCTAGAATTTATATATATAATGTTTATGAAATATTAAATTTTTTTAAATTGAAAATAAAATATGACATTTTTTTGGGTTAGAAAAAGTGATGTGGCCACTTCTCTATGACATTCTATTTAAACTTAGAACCCACAAATAGAACCCCTCACAATCAACTTGAGGGATGTTGTATTGCTTAAAGCAAATGTAATCTTTTGAACAATTGAACCTTACATGTTATGGGTAGTCCTACACCTGCTCAAGTCAGCTTCTACAACCCATACCCAACACAATAATTATTGTAGGTGACTTCACTCATGATGCATGAGCATACATGAAGACCAATGAATAGTACATTATCTAATATGCCATCATTTTAAATTAAACTATTATCACCAGTTTTGGGAGGCCATTTAATTGACCTACAATCACATTAATGCACAACCAAGCAAAGTATGAAGGCTAGGTGGTTTTGAATCCACCCCAAGCCGCTCCCATCATTTAATATGCCAATTTTGGCACTCAAAAAAGGATTTAGATGGGATTTTGGTACTCATATACCAATGGAAAGATTCAAAACATTGGATTGGTGGGATTTATTCTTGACAAGTTTAGGACAGCAAGGAGTAAGGGGGTTGCATGAAAAAGAAGAGTTAGTGGAAAGAGGTAGAAGGAAGAAATAAGGAGTGTAAGGTAGAGAACAAGCCACCAATCTTTTTGAGGGCTCCATTATGTTTGTATGATGTAGATGAATGGCAAGGGAGACACGTAAGAAAGAGAATTGGTAGAGGGTCATCCCACAATAATGGATTACACTTTTTGGCCAAACTTGAGATTGAAATCAACATTTTGAACTAAATCTTCACTTTCTGACACCTATAGCTACTAAACCGTTAGGAATTTGAAGATGATGTGAGCTAGTGATTTGTGAGATTTTATTTGTAGATTCTAAATATATTTTCTTAAAAAAATTTGGAGTTAAATTGTAATTTTTTTTGCATCTCCTTTGATAACTAGTTTTTAATAGTAAACAACATTTTTTTAAAGTTATGTGTATTCCGTAGCACATAACTTTTTTTCTACAAAGGATAAAAATCTGATTCTTTTGAATTTAGATTGGAAACACCAATATATAGGGCATGCATTTGGTTTCATAATGTTTTGTTAAATATATATTTTTTAATTAAGTTTTGAAGTCAAACCAATTATAATTTAGACATAGGTGTATTCCGTAAAACATAACTTTTTCTATATGTATCAAAATTTAATTTTTCTTTTTTTGTTGAAACAAGGACATCAATACCTAGGGCATAGATATTTTTCAAAAAACAAATTCACTAATTTACTAATTTTTAATGTGTGTAGAACAGATAACTTGATGTTTGGTGAAAAACCTACATTCACAAGAAATAAAAAATAAATATAATAATCAAATTAAATATATTTAAAATTATACTTTTGGGGAAGCTTATAATAAGGACTACATACTTACAAAACATAAATTTTAAATGAATTCATTTGATCCCCCAAAAGGTAAATCAAAAGTGGTTTTTTATCAGCATTTTGATAGGTGTAGAGGAGACTCCATTATAGGTATGGTTTAAAACTAGCGGGGTTCTATCCAAGGGGATTTGAATCTAAGGGGGTTTGATCAAACCCTCTTCAATTAAAATCCTTTAAATGGACCCTTTCAAGGCTTAAATTATTATATTTTCTAAAAATATGTAATTTCAGTAAAATTCAAGATGTCCCAGAAAGTGTAACCCATTATTATGGCAACACCCTAGAAGTAGATTGTGTAGAGGGGAAGAAGATAAAAACTACTCCTAAAGGTGAAAGCTACCAGAGTTGTCAAGGGAATTAGAGATGACATGGGAGAAAAGTAGAGTATTGTGTGTGAAGAGGAAAAAAAGAAGATAAAAGAGAAGTAAGGTTCCATAGCAGCATAGGGGAAGATAGAGAAGGATGACAAAGAAGCTTGGTAGAGTCAAGTAAAATAGGGCCTGTATACACCTAAAATTGACTCCACCTTCACCATCACTTTTGACATCATCCTAACACTATCCTAAGATCACTTTCATCCTAACATGTCCCCTTTACCATGTCCCCTTCTGAATTAATTAAAAAAGTATATTTATTTAATTAATTATTCTTTTTTCTCCATCACCTAGATTAATTAAATATATTTTATATAATTAATTAAATCCTTGTATCCTAATTCCCAAATTAATTAAATAAATTATATTTATTTAAATCCATTATTCCCCATAGCCATGATTAATTAAATAATTTATTTATTTATTTAATTTTATGCTGACATATCCTCCCTCTCTAATAATTGACTAAATAATTCTATTTAATTAATTATATCCAAATTTCTCATCCTCATCCATTTACCATAAATAAATAAATTTAAAAACAAATCCAACTCATCACATGTGACTAACTAGAAACTTCCATCTTTATTCTATCTTTATCTCATAAAAATCCATTTATCTTTTATCTTATCCTTTTTTCTTTTTAGAAAGCCCTAGAAGCTTCCATCCTTATCCTTATCCTTACCACGAGTCTTCCATCCTTATCCTTATCAAGAATCTATAAATCTAGCGTCAACCAAGCCATTATGATCACACAAGAAAGTAGTGTTATGATGTAGATTTCTAGAGCAATCAACATATCTCTATCTATCAAAATCATTGAGCATAGCCATTGAGCTAGTGGGTGCAACTTCAATCCACTCTATTAGAGGAGAAAGGAAAGTCTAAGGTGAAAGTATTGCATGTTTATTGTTTATATTCTTGTTATTTACCTTTCATTTTTCTTGTCTTCATTTTGGCACATCCAGTAGGACCCCCGCCCCTTGATCTATCTTACTTTTTGTAGGCTTTGTTAGTTTTTTGTTGCAGGTTTATGCTCTTTTTGGAGAAAATTTTAGGGTACACTTTGACAAAGAGCTTTGCAGCACAAAACAGACCTCACGATTACGTCCAAAAGGGCCAAGAGGTGAAGAAAAATATATAATTTCACCCTTTTTGGTGTAGGTGAAATTTAAACAAATGTTTGTAGGGCAATGAACAATGTTTCTGATGGTGAACAATGTTTCTGGTAGTGAACAGTGCTTCCCAACAGTGAACAGTGCTTCCGGCAGTGAACGGTGCTTCTGATAGTGAATAGTGTTTCTGGCGGTGAATGATGTTTCTAGAAGTGAACATTGCTTCCGGTGATGCACAGTGTTTCCGATGGTGAACAGGGTTGCCAGTAGTGAATAGTGTTCTCCGGTAGTGAACAATGTTTTCAGGTTGTGAATAGTGTTTTTAAGGCTTAAAATTGTTTTATTTTTAAAAACGCTATAACTTTTGCATATTATGTTAGATTTTTAATTTTTTATAGGCGTCAGAAAGATAATTCACCCAACTTCATAAAAATATAGGCCTCATCAATATATTTAGTACACAATATCAAGTAGAATCAGTCAAAGTCAATCTTTCTTTGCAAACCTCTTTTGTTCATAACTTTTGCAAAATTTAACAAAATTTCATGAAATCTTTTCTAAAAGTGCATAGAATCTTATGTAGAATCTACTCATCTATTCTATTCTATTGTATCAATCCATCATTTTCTAATTTTTCCAAAATTTCATAATTTTGGTCTAACTCTTGTCTTGTAGCTTTTTCGCTTGTCCAAGATCAAATCATTGAAACTACTAGCAAGTTGCTGTAGATTTGCATGTCCAAGACATATTTTTATGAATAATCTAGGAACTTAGTATAATCAAAGGGGATAGTAATTGAAAATTGTTTGCTTTGTCTTTAGATTTTGAAAAGGATGTATACTCTCTCCTCGCATCTTTTGGGTGATTTTGGAGATCAAAAACCCCTTCATTATCCCTGTGTTTATTTGTTCAATCCTAGGAACATTATTACACATATGCTCTCCCCTTGCGCTTCATGCAATCTTGGGGATTAAAAGTGAATAGTGTTCCTTCCCTTTAGGAGGCCTGCTAGGGGATTTCATCACCCCTAGGGAGGACCTCAACCACACGTTCTGGTGGGGTATATCAAAGGGGGGAGAGCAAAAGTTATACCTCAATCTAGTCACATAGTTATTGGCACATCCTTGGGGCCTCGGGCGATTCTACACACAAGGTGAAGTGACATTCACTTAATCGCTTATGTTGCATGCCTTCAACGGACTAGTGTTCAAAGAATTATTCCCCCATACCTTGCGTATATTGGGGACTCCCTAAGCAAACTTGTACATCCTAGCTTAAGACCTTTTGACCATCTGCTAGTGTGGTGCAGGGTTCAGCCGCTCAAGCTTGAAGTTACTCACCATGTTCCTCATAAAGGAGATGTAGAATTCTTCCTTGGGTAAGGTGTCAAAACCTCAAAGGAAAAAGGAGACTTGGTGCAATGCCTTTATGCCTAGCTACTCCCACTAAAAGGTATTCCTAGCTAGGTCAGAATATTGAGAGGAATTGAGTGTGGGCCTACACCACGAAGACAATCCCATTTGAATAATCTAGGGTGTTGTGTATTATGTGTGTGATCATTTCATAATCCCAATCCTAAATTCATATCTTTTTCAAACCTATGCATATGTGTGTGAACCTTACTATTTACAAATTTTCCTAAGTCAAGCTTTAAACCATTCCCAATCACCTTCTTTTTCATCCTTCTAATCCAATTGAGAGGAACTTTCTGCAACAATATAATGAAAAATACATGAAATAACATAAATAGAAGAAACACAGAAGGAATTTATTGATCGCAAGCCACTTCGAGGGGGCAACCTCCTTTGAGCAAGCTCAATACAATAAATTTGTGGATGCCTTCATTGGCCTCAACATGTACTTATATACTAAGTCTAATCTAAACAACTATTACTTCCCATGAATGTGGGATAATACAATATACTCATGGGATGACTTACAAAGCATATGTGTCCAAAAGTAATATACTAAAAAAGTAAAGAGAAGGGTTAAACATGGGTTCCTAACATCCCCTCCCTCTTAGAAATGATTTGTCCTTAAAGCTTAGGATGTGGAAATTGTTACTAAATTTGAAGGAGTGGTTCCCATGTAGCATCCTCTGGTTGCATTCTGTGCCACTAAATTAATACCTCTGTGATGGATCGAGAGTGAAGCTAACGAGTGCACCTGTCGTGGATTACCTCCGACTCCAAAATGATGGATCCTTCATTATCCAGTTCTGGTAAAATAGTTTGTGCTCTAATGTTGGTGCCAAGAACTTTCTCTAAACAAGAGACATGAAATACTGGATGAACGCAGGAAGAAGGAGGAAGCTCCAATTTATAAGCAACTGACCCAATCTTCTAAAGAACCTTATATGGCCCATAGAACTTTGGAGCTAGCTTATGACGCCCTTTGAGTTTTAGGGATGATTGCTTGTATGGATGTAGATGAAGAAAAACCATATCACCTACTTGAAAAGTGTGCTCAGAATGGTGCTAATCAGCTTGTTGTTTCATTTGATTTCTTGTCATGTGAAGATTGTCCTGTAAGATGCAAAGAATATAATCCCAGGTTTGGAGAACCGTGTCAATTGCCTGAATTGGTGAACTACTAGGGGTGTATGGAAGGAGCACTAGCAGTGCCTGACCATAGACTATTTCATATGGGGTCATTTTAGTGCAGTGTGGTAGGAGGTATTGTACCACCATTCAACGAGAGGGAGCCACTTTGCCGACTGATGTTGTTGTTCTGAGGTGAAGCAACAAAGATAAGTTTCTAAACATTTGTTGATAATTTCAGTCTGACCATCAGTTTGTGGGTGATACCCTGAACTCATCTTTAGTTTGGTGCCAATGTGTCGAAATAGTTCTGTCCAAAAATGACTGGTGAAAGTTGCATCACGATCTGAGACAATGGAAGAAGGGATGCCATGAAGATGGAAGATCTGGTCCATGAAAATTTGTGCGACTGAGGAGGTAGTATAGGGATGGGTGAGGGCACAAAAATGACTATATTTGTAGAGGCATTCAACCACAACCAAGATCATTGTCTTCCCTCCAGATTTAGGGAGCCCCTCCATGAAATCCATAGAAATATCTGTCCAAATCTGCGTAGGGATGGGCAAGGGTTTGAGCAATTCAAGAAGGAGTGTCGTTTCACCCTTGTTGTGTTGGCAGGTATCACATTCAGCCACCATCTATTGAATTGTCCTTTTCATTCCCTGCCAAAAGAAGTTACGCCATGCCCGTTCATAAGTTTTGAGGAACCCAGAGTGTCCTACCAATGGAGAAGCATGATTTGAGATAATGAAGAGTCATTGACATAGCCCTTCTTGTAAGTGATCTCATCGTCATAACCCATGAGTTTGCTAACCCATTTCTGTTGTGCTGGGGAGGAGATCCATTGTTCCAAGAAGTATTTTAGACTCTAGTGATCAGTCTTGATGCAGAAATGATTCCCTACTAGGTATGGCTGCCACTTCTATACTGCAAGCAAAATAGTCATCATTTCCTTCTCATATGTAGAGAGTACTAGATTCTTACCAGAAAGGGCTTTGCTAGTGAATGCAATGGGATGTTCATCTTGAAGGAGAATAGCACCAAGTCCATTGCCGCAAGCATCACTCTCAATAGTGAAGGTCTTGGAAAAATTTGGCATAGCTAGAACAGGTGTAGTACACATAGCTTGTTTCAATTTTTCAAATGCACACTCAGCAGCATGTGTCGATGTAAAAGCATCCTTTTTCAACATGGTTGTTAATGGAGATACAATCTTCCCGTAATCCTTGACAAACTTGCGATAGTAGCCAGTCAATCCCAAAAAACCACAAAGCCTCTTGAGTGTCTGAGGATGTGGCCAATTTTTCATGGCATCTATTTTTGCAGGATCCACTCGAACCCCTTGGGCTGAAATAATATGCCCGAGATACTCCACTTCTTCCTGGCCAAAAACACATTTAGACTATTTTGCACAAAGATGATGATTAGAGAGAAGTTGCTGTACAAGATCCAGATGTTGGAGATGCTCAGCCCATGTTTTACTATAGATGAGGATATCATCAAAGAAGACCAGAATGAATTTCCGCAGGTAGGGTCGAAATATTTTATTCATCAATGCCTGGAATGTTGAAGGAGCATTAGTGAGGCCAAAGGGCATGACCAAAAACTCATAGTGGCCATCATGCATGCGGAAAGTCGTTTTAGGGATATCATCCTCATGAACCCAAATTTGGTGATACCCAGAATGAAGATCCAACTTGGAGAAAAAATGAGCACCATGAAGCTCATCAAGAAGCTCATCAACAACAAGAATCAGAAATTTATCCTTGATTGTAATGTGATTAAGTGCTCAGAAGTCAATGCAGAGACGCCATGACCCATCTTTTTTTTAGACAAGAAGAACTAGTGAAGAAAAGGAACTGGTACTAGGGTGAATAATACTTTGCTTTAGTAAGTCTCGAACGAGCATCTCAATCTCTATCTTTTGGTGAAATGGGTAGCGGTAGGGCCTGATGTTGGGAGGAACGCTTCTAAGAAGGAGCTAAATACGGTGGTCCTCTGGTCGTGAAGGTGGCAATCTCACTGGTTCAGCAAAGACACATGCATAGCTATCCAAAATTCATTGTAGATCCAGAGTACTGGAGACCGCTATTGGTTGCATCTGAATGGAATGGAGCTAAGAAATGACACCATGTGAATTCTTCTTAAGAAGCTTTTCCATGCGATGTGAACTTATGATGCTGAGAGACCCTGGTTGTAAGCCCTTCAATGTGTGTTTTTGCCCATTGTCTGAAAACTGAATCCAAAGTTTAGCAAAATCCCATAAGATGGGTCCAAGTGTGCATAACCATTGGGCACCCAAAACCATATCACATTCGCCTAAGGGAAAGGAAAACATGTCAGAGCGCAGGTTATAATCTCCAATAGAGATACGTACATTGTGACACTTCCCTTTGCAAGGTAATGTGCCCCCATTGGCAGCCATGACTTTAAAGCTGGAGCAAGGATGGATAAAACAATCAACCTGTTTGGCGATCTGAGGGTCAATGAAGTTATGAGTGCTACTAGAATCAATGAGTATTGTAAGAGGGAGATTCTTGAAGTAACCCTTGACACACATGGTTTGTGGGGTGGTGACTCTTGTTAAAGCATGGAGAGAGATCTTTGGGTGGTCTTCCTGAGAAGTAGGGTCAACAGGCTGCTGCTGAGTTTCGACCTGATCATCTACTGTATCCTGGGCATCTTCATAAACTTTAGTTACAGGGGGAGAATCCACATCCAAGAGACAAAGCTTTTGCTCAACACATCTATGTCCCTGAGTGAATTTCTCATCACAATTATAACAAAACCCTTTTTCTCTAGGTGCCCGCATCTCTGCTTCAGTCAAATGCTTGATAGGAGTTGTTCTAGGAGCTGGCGTGATTGGAGGTCTTTGGGAAACCATATTTCTGAATGGAACAAAATGGGATTTGGATCGTTGTTGAGCTGTGATCTTGTCCTTCGCCAACTTAGCCAACCCTAGGGCTTCCATCATTGTGCTGGGATGGAACATTTTAACCTCAGATCGAATTGCATCCTTCAGACCACTAACAAAACATGTCCTAAAAATTCATCAGACAATCCCTCTGTGTGATTGGCCAATTTTTCAAATTTTGTCTAATATTCTCTCATAGTGCCTATTTGGTGAAGTTTAGTGAGTGCTCCTGTGAAGTCATCAAAAGCACTAGGGCCAAATCATTGCAAAATGAGTTTGCAAAAATCTATCCATTTTGGCTCTTCATGAGCCTTGATGTACCAACAGAACCATTGAAGGGCTTCATTTTCCAAATGAAAGGATGCAAGTGGGACTTTGTTGACATTAAAAGTATTATGCAGACTAAAATATTGTTCTGCCTGGTATATCCATCTAGTAGGATCATCATCATTGAAGCGAGTAAAATCAAGCTTCGGCTCACGAAAATTGCTAGAAGAAGAGAACCCAGTGTCTACGGAAGACTCTAGCTACCGTCTATTGTTCATGGCTGAATGTTGCAGATTGAGGCCAAGAATTTTTTCATCCAGATCTTGGAGTTTGGTCTTGAGGGATGCAAGTTCATCCTCCATGTTTTTTGCTCCTGTACGGGTGATAACCATAATCAGGAGTTTTTTTTTTTGGGAATGGGTAGGAAAACAAAAACAAAAACTTTTTTAGTAAAGGAAAATTTGGATTTGGGAAAAGCTCTGATGGGTAATTGGGGTTTGACTAGGGTTTGGACACTTTTTGAGGGAAAGGGAAGTAGAAAATGGGGATTTCAGAAGCAGGGTGAAAGAATGGGAAAATTTGTCCAAGAGGGACAAAGGAGTAGAAATATGAAATGAACACTATGGTAAAAATTTGAAGGCTATTGGGTGAGAATCGAAGAAGTTATGGCAAACCCTAAAAATAGACAAATGTGGGATTTCTAGATTCGATAAGTGGAATTTGGGATAGGGTCCTCAAGGAAGGAAATATGCAGAGTGAAATTTCAGGGGTTCTAGTGAATTGTGAGAGGAAACAGAGCTAAAGCAAAGAAGATATGGTGAAAAAATGGATTTTCTTTTTTTGCAAATGATCTGCCAACTGCTCTGGACAGATTCAATTTGTGATTTGCCAGCTGTCAATAGATTTGGGCCCCAAGTATGTCTGGCTTCCTAAAGGTTCAGGGGAGTCACTCGGACACCTAAGTTGTCTAACGACTTGTGTATTGGGGCAGTACCCCTCACTCCACGGCTCAGGTAAAACTGATAACCGCTTTGTCACAAATGATAGCTCTTGGTTTACCTCACGGATGGGAACTAGTCAGTCAGGTAGGGGCCATTGCCTTTTTCGCTAGCAGGTCCTCTCAATGGGCTAGCTACTTTGAGGTTCCTGTGGTACTCCTCACAATGAGTTTTAGGGCTATGCCAAGGCACTTCCCACAGTTAAGCAGATAGGGATATTCCCTGATCCAAACCTGCAATTGAAATGAACAATACAGATGCGAAAAAGAAATAACTACTACAATAATCACAGCACCTGGAGGCCACTGTGGAAAAAAAATTTGGTAGAAATTCCACCCAGCGAGCCCAAGAAAATGCTCTGATACCAGATGAGAGGAACCTCCTACAACAATATAATGAAAAATGCATGAAATAATAGAAATAGAAAAAACACAGAAGGAATTTATTAATCATAGGCCACTTCGAGGGGGCAACCTCCTTTGAGCAAGCTCAATACAATAAATTCATGGATGCCTTCATTGGCCTCAACACGTACTTATATACTAAGTCTAATCTAAACAACTATTACTTCCCATGAATGTGGGATAATACAATATACTCATGGGATGACTTACAAAGCATATGTGTCCAAAAGTATCATACTAACAAAGTAAAGAGAAGGGTTAAACACAGGTTCCTAACACCAATCCAATCCACTTCATCCCTATCATCCTAATCATCCTAATCATCTTATCACCTTATCCCAATCACCCTCCTTGTCCTATCCACATCATCCCAACCTATCCCTAATCCATCATCTAGGACCCTAATCCTAATCAAGTTATCCATATCTATCCAAGGTCCTAATCCTAATCCATTCTATCCACCAAATCCTATTCCAATAAAATCCTAACCTAACTCACTTGATCCCTTATCCCAAGCCAATCATCCATTATCCATTTTTTTATCAAGTATCCAATCCTTAATCAAAATCAATCCTTTGAAAATCAAATTTTGGTTAAAGACTTAGCCTCCTCCAAACCCATCCACTATCATCCAAATCCTAATCACAATCCATCCAAATCCTTCATCTAAAGGATCCTAGCCCTAATCCATAATCATCCATTTGAAAAATTCACATCCAATCCAAGACATCACCTAGTCCTAATCCAACATCTACAAACATCATGAGTTAGTTTGACAAAATGGTAATGGAAGTTAAAACATCTATATCAAACCCCATTCCTCAAACACATGATCTCACCCATCTTGATGTAGAAATACAAGAACTTAAACATAAGTATGGATCTCAAACCATGTCACCAAACCAACCAACATCACTATCATATCAACCTTCATCCTCCCATTTCACCATTCCATCATACCAATCCAATTTATCCACACCTCAAATTTATCCAACCTTCACCTATCCATATATCTCACCCCAACCCACTTACCAAGTCAATCCCATAACCTCATACCCATCTACCATACCTTTATGCATGTTAGCTCAACAAACTATATCCAATCCAAACCCATCAATCTCTTCAATCTTTCCATCACAATATCCCTTCAATCTTCCTAATCCTAATCCATTAGCCCACATACCTCCTAACTCATCAACCCCTTCAATCCCTTTGTCACCACATTCCTCCAATCCTCCATCAAAGGAGCCCATTGAGGTAGCCTTAAAAAAATTGGTCCAAGTAAACTTCATTGAGCTACCAATGACAATGCCATATGACAAAAACCAAGTGAAGTCCTTCTACCTTAAGGATCATGAATATTGTCAATACCATAGAGAAAAAGGCCATAAAACATCCAAATGTGTGAGACTTAAGAATTTGATCTAAGAGCTCATCAACTGTGGTAAGATTGTGATTGATAATCCACCCACTAACTTATCCTTTTTGGATGTTATCCAAGGAATATTAGCATGGAATATAGAATCATATTGTAATCCAACACCTATCCTTGAGCCTATCAAAGAGCCTCCTAGTCCTATGCAAACACCACAATCCAATCCTATGCCTATCCATCCCATTGAAGAGTCCCTTACCATAAGTCCAAGCCAAGATCCATCATGCATGCATGTTGTCGACCATCTAGAGCCTATCAAACCTATCCACAAAGCTTCCACTCCTATCCACACCCAAGAGCTATATCAAGAGTCAAATCCAAAGTATGATCAACCTCACTCCTCACCAAGTCAAGATAAAACTATGCAAACTCTTCAAGGTCCAACTATCCAAGTTCCTCAAGATCAAATTACCCAAGCTACCCAAGATCCAACTACTAAAGCACCACCATCCATGATCAAGAGCTTCAAACTCCTCCTATCCATCATCTCACTAGTCCTATTCATTATCCATCAGTATCCCATGATGAGACACTTTGTCCCCAAGAAAATATGGATAATCAAACAAATAACTTGGATCCTATTACACTCCATCTTAATGAGCACAATATCAAGAGCAAGATCCAAGCATTCCAACTCATCCATTTTTTGATCTCACACCATCATTGCCTATTGATTCCCTATTATCCCCCATTGATCCTTTGCCATCTCCTATCAACCCTATCCAAAATCCATCATCCTATCCCCTTGGACCCAACACCTTCATCCATGGTGGTTCTCTCATAGGAGAGGAACAACTTCTATCCACCACCCATTCTCCCCCATCTAATAATGGAATCGTGTCTTGTTTCTGAAATAATAAACATCCTATCGCACATCGCATGCTCCAAAACATGAACTATCAAGGAAAGGTTTAGGCCTTCTTGAACAAGGTATCTTGGAGCCCATCCATGTCCAAATCCATCCATGATCGCATGGCCTTGGCTATATATCCCAAGGACAACAATCCAAAAATGTTGGTACCACCCACACACCTCACATGGCATCTTCTTCCAATTCCAAACCTAGTGCACCTCATCGCACCTCCAAATCATATTTTTCTATCCCTCCTTCATCGTCATACCATTCTAAAAAGCATGTGACCATACATCTCCCTCCATCCACTTTACCTCCCAACTCCTAATATCCCCATTCTGAAATCCCCTAATCCATCCATCCACATATCTTGCTTCCCTAAATCTGCTAAAATTCCTAATCAAGATCAATGAATACACACATCACCCAACATGAAGCTACCACCAACCTGAAGGGATTCAAAAATACAAATTTGGATGCCTCCTTACATAAAGCAAAGAATCCACAAAAGCCTCAAGAATATCATGTCAAAGGGCATCGATACACAAAATATAAGCACAATCAAGAATCCAAAAGGCTACAAACTCCCACAACCCTAAAATAAATAAAAAATAGTGTGGGTCCCCAAGAACAAAGAAATCAATCCAAATGAAGCATACAAATCACACTATATTCCTAAATCCCACAAATCCCACTCCCCATCTAAAAATTCTATAAATCCTAAGTCCATTTGGGTCCCTAAGTCCCTAAATTAGAAAAATAAAAATTCCCCATTACTCCCCACACCCCCTCCACATCAAAGCTTCAAAATCCATTATGGTGTGTGCAACCATTGGTCTTAGTTCCCATCCACCCCATGACATTTCCACATAACTCTATCCCTCCATCTTATCTCCCATGTCCCACATATCTCCCCCATCACATCCCTATGGTCCATGCTTTCACATAATCCTTTCATCCATCATCCATTTATCCATCCATCTCCACCCATAATCCACATCATAATCCACTATCCTCCATCCATCAATAATACACATCATAATCCACTATTGTCTATCCATCCATAATCCACTCTATTTCCATCCCATCCAATCACCTACGAACATCCATGCACATAATGACACTCGACATGGTCCATATGCGACATACATCCAAAAATGGGACATTTTCACCTCCTCTTGGAAACAGACACTTGAGTCCTCATCCTCCATCCAAATCTCTCTTTCCCCCCATCCACCCATCTCATCCAAATAGAAAAATAATAAAAAATATATCCAAAAAAAATAAAATAAAGAGAAATCCTTCATCCAATGGTAAAACCACCTTGATGGTGCCTTGGATAAGTACCATGATGAAAACCTGGCAAACATGCATCATGTATAGAATGATTATCTATGTACCTCACACTTGGGGGCAAGTTGTCTCATCTAACCCATCCTATTAGTTGCATCCTATTCTACCAACCCTATCCATCATAAGTAACACCTATCTAGAGTGGGGGCATGTTATTCCTATGTGATGTAGTCCTTAGAAATCCATCCTAAACCCCTCCATCCATCCACCATGTATCTTCCATCCATTTTTTCCATTATCACCAATCCTTTTATCCATCCATCCATCTATCCTTTCATTCTTTCCCTTCAATGAACTAGTTTTCCTTTGTCATTTGTATCTAGCAAAAAGGTCATCCAAACTACAATCCAATGTCATCCTATAAATCCAAAAATCCAAAAAAATCATAAAAAAAATCCAAGCAATAAATCCAAGTGCAATCCATCCTTAATCCATGCCAATCTAGCCAAGAAATCTCCCCAATCATCCAAAAGCATCCAAAGGTTTTGTTCCCAACCTTGCTGTAAACCTGATCATCATCATCATTAATCCAATCCAATCAACTTGTGCTTAAGGACTATCTAACTTAAGTATAGAGATCCATCCTTATGAATCAATCTTGGTGTTGAATCATATGGCCAACAACACTAGTCAATCCAATCAATCCATCAATCATCACTTTTCAACTTGATTGGGGCAACAACCTTGTTTATCTTTTTGTATCTTTTGTGCATGATTGCTTGCTGGCTTGTGTGTGTCAACATTTTTATCTTGCATTTGTATCAGTCCTGGTAGCATATTGTTGTCATGACATCATGATCTTCCATATCATGGTGCCCAATGGCATATGTTTTCTTGTGACCTTTTATCTTTTATGCACAAGACACATTGTCACCCTAGTCTTTATACCTTGGTGCATAATGTCTAGTGCTATATCAAACTATATGATTGCTCACCCAATGCAACATAACATATCATTCATCAATTTCATCCATCCCTTATCTTTCCTCCATCTCCTTAACCAATCCATTCATCCATTTCGAGAGCATACACTTGTTCTTCTAACCTACCTATCCTCTTGAGGGGGCATACCATCCCTACATCATCCTTCCTTTTCACTCTAGCTTTGAGTAGTTAGGACATCATCATCCCTAATTCTACCATAATCTTCTCTCCAACCAAGCACTATATTTTATCTTTCTTTGAAATGATGTGGCTTTGCAACACCATCTCAAAGAGGGGAAAAGTGTAGACACCTAAAATTGACTCCACCTTCACCATCACTTTCGACATCGTCCTAACACTATCCTAACATCACTTTTATCCTAACATGTCCCCTTTACCATGTCCCCTTCTGAATTAATTAAATAAGTTATATTTATTTAATTAATTATCCCTTTTTGGGGTGGGGACCCTAGCTCGATTGGATAAAAATTCCTGATGCGGTAAAGAAGGTCATGAGGTCCAGTCTCCCCCCTGTCCCCATGGTACCAAAGGGCGTGTCATACCAGCGTCACCGATCACATGAAAAAAGTTTACTAGGCACACTACAGTTTATAGGGGGGGCTACCCAATTCTTGTAGTCTAAAAATGAAAAATAAAAATTAATTATGCCTTTCTTTCCATCACCTAGATTAATTGAATAATTTATTTATTTAAATAATTTTATCCTCACATATCCTTCCTCTCCAATAATTAATTAAATAATTCTATTTAATTAATTATTTCCACATTTCTCATCCTCATCCATTTACCATAAATAAATAAATTTGAAAACAAATCCAACTCATCACATGACTAACTAGAAACTTCCATCTTTATTCTATCTTTATCTCATAAAAATACATTTATCTTTTATCTTATCATTTTTTCTTTTTAGAAAGCCCTAGAAGCTTCCATTTTTATCCTTATCCTTATCCTTATCATGAGTCTTCCATCCTTCCTTATCCATATCAAGAATCTATAAATCTAGCCTCAACCAAGCCATTATGATCACACAAGAAGGTAGTGTTATGTTGCAGGTTTCTAGAGCAATCAACATATCTCTATCTATCAAAATCATTGAGCATAGCCATTGAGGTAGTGGGTGCAACTTCAATTTGCTCTATCGAAGGAGAAAGGAGAGTCTAAGGTGAGGGTATTGCATGTTTATTGTTTATCTTCTTGTTATTTACCTTTCATTTTTCTTGTCTTCAGGACCAACATAGTTTTCAAACAAGGAGGTTGTAAGACCATGTCTGTGTATGTATGCTAGCTTTAAATGAATGTAAAAGTATTTATTTTCTATTTAATGAAGAAGAGATATTTATGCTATGGTTGTCTAATTTATGTGTGTGGTATCTCTCCATGTGCATGTGTGTTTTAAGCTCATCACCCTAGTTAAATCCTTGTTTACTTGTTTATGTTGATAGGTGATTCATTATGTGTGCATGCTAGGTGAAATGTGTATATGTGTGCAAATATGTGTGTGTGTCTTGTTTATGTTGCTCACATGAATAGGGTTAACTGTGTAATCCTAATTGAGAGATGTTTGTAGTAATTATTATGTTGGTGGACCATAGAAGCTATATTGAGCAACTACAAGACTACCTACAACATGTGATGTTTTATTGTTTAGAAGGTTGTATGCATTTATTTTAGTAGTACATCCTCCCTCAAGCTGATTGCAATGGGTTTATCTCATGAGTTAGAGTTCAAATAAGGCGTCAAAGGGGTGTGGCACCATCAACATGGTATCAAAGTGGGCTACAACTCTAGGAAAAGGTGTATTGTGAGATTTCAAGTTGGTTAGAGTTCATCAAAGGTAGTGGTTTGTGTGGAGAACCAAGCATCTATGTCCCTATAATAGAGAGTGAGTTGCAAAAGGATAAGAGTAAGGACAAAAAATACCACCAAGAAGGAGAAGAGTGATAGAGATTGCTACAATAACAAGAGATATAGATAGGATTTATAAAGTGATGAAAGGTATAAGGGGAATACAAAAGAGGATGGATGTCTTCAAAAGAGGCAAGAGAGGAGGTAATGCTCATGAAAGGACAAATAGTAACAATGATGATGAAGGAAGAGTTGGAGTAGCAACTAGCATAAAGGAGAAGTTTGAGGATATGATGAAGGCTTTGAGGGAGACCAAGAGAAGGTTAGAATCCTTGGAAAGTGAAGAGAGAAGAAGTTATGGACATGCACTAGTTGTCTCAACCAAGGGGAGAAAGAGGAGAACTAAAATATTATAGAAGAAAGTGGAGAATGTTGCCTTGAGAGGTAATGACCATGTAGATGTTTTATGTGAGAAGATTGTAGATGAAGAGATGGGTCATGAGCTCATGGATGGAAAGGTAGAGGAAAAGAGAATCCTTGAATATGAGGAGAAGAGAATGCAACCTACATGCTAGAAGGAGCTAGTGCAACTACTATGATTAAAAATGAGAAGGAAACCCATGAGTTGCAAGTGCCTAGGAGGATAGCCATGGTGAATATAAGTAAAGAAGGAAAAAATGAGCCCTATGTTTTTACTAGAAAATTTGTGTTTGTAGGTCTTGAGGATAGTAACAAAGAAGAAGAAGAAATGCTCATGATAGAGAAAGAGGCTACAAGAGAGGCATAATGAGAGGAGGAATGCATGGATGTGCTAGAGTGTACACTGACATAAGAGAGATGCTTGGAGAAGAAGAGTGGAATGACATGTCCATGGAAGACTAGGGAGAAGAGGTAGTAGGCAATGAGATGCCACAAGTTAGCAATCTCAAACCAAGGATATTGCCACTCAAGAAGAAAGCTAGTTGAGGATGTTGTGATGAAGGCATAAAGAAGAGATGCAATCAAGAGGCTACATGTGGGGATGAAAGGGTTCTTAATGTGTTGTAAGTGTAGTGAAGGAGCAGTTTGTGTATGAGTCTACAAGGGTGATAGAGGAGGTTTCCAAGGAGTTGCAAGTAGGCACAACTTAGGTGTTGCAAGTAAGAGAAACAAAAGAAGACTATGAGGAGAATTCTACATAGGAGTTGTTGCAAGTTAGTGTTGTCAAAGAGTGTAGGGTAGATGTTGCATAGAAGATGTGCTAGAAGTAGGTACAATCGAGCAAAGATGCAGACATGAAGCTACAAGTGGATTTGATGTAGCTCTAATGATGTAGCAATTTATAGTAGTAGAGAATAATAGAAAGATGCTGACAATGAGAATAGAGGAGGATGGAAAAGAGATGGTGATAATAGATGCAATGAAAGAGCATGAAATAGGAGTTGTGTTGGAGATTCTATAAGTACAAGAAATAAGGGAAGCTGACTATGTAGATGCACATGCTAAAAATAGAACCTCTATGGTGTTGCAAGTTAGAGCAGTGAGTGATAGAGAAATAATTCTATCAGAGGATAGAACTAAGAAGAATTCACTAGGTGCTACTAGAGAGATGTTGTAAGTAATGACAACAAGCAATGAATAGCCTTTAGAAACAAAAACAAAATGAGAGAATGCATGGAATTATGTACAAAGTGTTGTAAATAGTAGCAACATGTGATGATAGTAGAGAAGTGTTGCAAGTGTAGGAAGAGTCTGGTAGATGTAATGATGGCATGTCTTGTCGATCACTTCACAAATCTACTAACAGGAATCGACCCCAATGAATAATACAAGACAGTGATAGGAAACAAAATAGAAGCGACAGGAAATAATGTAAAAGATATTTTCTTTATTAATTAATATTGTTGTGCATTACAAAATCATGTACTGGCCATATGGTCAGCCTCTCCTATGCAGTAAATCAAAACAAAACAAAATACCAAAATGATGCAGAGCACGTAACAAAGCGGTGAAAACAGATCAAAAATACTAAACTATTACTGTGGTTGAACCTTTGAACCACTTGAACTAACTGAACCACTAAACCTACGGTCACTGAACCATTGAGCCTCATGAACCATTGAACCTTCAACTATTGGTTCAACATACTTCCATCACCCAAACTTAATGTTGTTGGCAACTATCGGTTGAACCATTTAAACCTCTTGAACCCATTTACACCTTGTTGAACTGGTGAATCAAATGAACCTTTGTATCTCGATGAACCCGCTGAACTCGTTGAACCGTTTAATCGGTTCAACCGTCAGTTCAACTATCGGTAACACTTACTACTGTCGGCCAACCCAGAATTCCTTTGGCCGATGCACACCTTACTCTGATGAACCAATTGAACCTGTTGACCCTTTCAATCAGTTCAACCACCAGTAAACATATACTATCGGCAACACTTTACACTATCGGCACCCTTGATATACTTCACCCCGACGCTTAAAGTCACTCTGAAGATCAATGAGAGTCTTGTTCAGTGAGACTCATTCAATGGTTACACCAATACCGAACATCCAAACTCCTTCTATCGGCCAAACGATGCTCGTCAGCTTGATTGTTCTTTGCTTCTCTGCTAATAGAAATCTCACTCATGGACTCCTCTGCAATCAACCTCGCAGTCTCTGTTCCGTTGAATCCTAGCACATAGAGATGCTAGACTCCCTACTGTGATAGCTCTTCCATAGGTTGGATCCTCAGTTCTATTCTGCCATGACCACGAACAAAAAGAAAACAAAACAAAGAACTATATACAGAGTCCATTCCACTGATTTCAAAGAAATTTACTAGTGGAATGGTCTTAGTCTTGCATCTCGAGAACAGAAAACTATATTATGTATAGAACAATTTGATACAGAGAATATACACAGAACAATTCGATACACAGAGAATTTTACACAGAACCCAGAATTTGTAAACACAAGCTGATAGAATTTCTATTTCTTTAATCAAAACTTCGTCTCTCATCTCCTCTTCCAGAAATGTGTTTATATTCTCTTCACATCCAGTTCCAACCGGAATACCAAAGGTTGGAGTCATTACAACTTCCATATTCCAAGACACATGTTTAGCACAAGACAAAACAAAACGCCTAACAACACCACACACTTGATTTGATCATCCACATACCCCAATTGTCCAATATGTCCAAATTGGCTTATCATGATGCCAAATTTGTGACACTAGTTCACGTGATGGGGTATTTATTACAAACATGAAATGACAACATGAACAAACATATAAATGCATAAAACATAACAACATATTAAAACCTTAGTCTTCTCCCTCAGATGTATATTTGGCTTGTTGAAGGGGTGCTCCTGCACCATACTCCCCGGGAGAAGAGATCTCAAGCCCACATGAGATCAGAGTTTGAAGGTCTGCACCATGGTTTGTGATCTGATCTTCAGTCATCCAAACTACCTCTGAATCAATTTTCCCATGCCAAGCCACCAAGTACTCCATGTACTCTTTGTTCCTTGTCTTCTTTGCCACTCTTGAGTCTAAAATCTTCTTCAATTTTGGTGGATCATGCTTAGGAATATCATCATCTGATGTATCCTGCAATGGTTCTTGTTCTACATCTGTGTTATGCTTGTATGGAGTTAAATCACATACATTGAATATGGGTGACAATCCAAGATTAGGAGGAAGTTGGATCTCATAAGCATTCTGCCCACACTTCTTCAAAATTTGACATGGTCCAATCTTCCTCTGCATTAGCTTGGTATGTTTACCTTTTGGGAGCCTCTCCTTCTTTAGATGAACCCACACCAAATCTCCAACATCAAATTGTACATCCCTCTTTTTCTCGTCAGCATATGCTTTGTACTTCAATGTAGTCTGTTGGAGTTGTGTCTTGACTTGATCATGCACCTCCTTGATGGCTGATGCAAAGGCTTCTCCATCTGCACTAATAGACTCTCCTATAGGTAGATCTCTCAGCTCCAAAATACCCCTTGGATGAATACCATATACCACTTAAAAAGGTGACTTCCCTATACTCCTATTAATGGTGTCATTATAGGAAAATTCTACTTGTGGTAGGATATTATCCCACTTCTCTCCATGATGCCTTGTCAAACACCTTAGTAGATTTCCCAATGAACGGTTAACCACTTCAGTTTGCCCATTTGTTTGAGGATGGTAGACTGATGAGAAGGACAAGTTGGTGCCAAGCTTCTTCCAAAGAGTCCTCCAAAAGTGGCCAATAAATTTCACATCTCTAGCTGACACTATGCTCAATGGAAAACCATGTATCCTCACTATCTCTTTGAAAATAGATCTGCAACATATGAAGCATCACAAGTGGTTTTGCATGGCAAGAAGTGTGCCATTTTACTAAATCTGTCTACTACAACAAAAACACTATCATATCCCTTCCTTGTCCTAGGCAAACCCAATACAAAGTCCATGCTTATGCTCTCCCATGGCCTAGAAGGAATGGGTAGTGGCTGATACAAACCTACATTAGTGGATCTCCCTTTTTCTTTTTGACATATCACACATGCCTTCACAAAATTCCTCACATTTGAGTGCAACTTGGGCCAATAGTAATGCCTCTTCACAAGATCAAGAGTCTTATCTAGACCAAAATGTCCTGCCATGGCCCCACAATGTTTCTCCCTAATGATATTCAGTCTCATAGAACACCTTGGAATACACAACTGTCCACCCTTGAAAAGTAATCCATCTTGGATTAGAAATTTAGAGAACTCAACATGATATTTGTCACCAAAGGAAACACATACCCTATAGATTTCTCCAAAGTCTTCATCAGCATCATACATGACCTTCAAAGAGTCAATGCCAACACTCTCCAGTTGGATCTGATTTATGGTTAGAACCCTCCTGCTCAAAGCATCTGCCACCTTGTTCTTGACCCCTTTCTTGTGCTTGAGTGTGAAGGTGAAAGATTGTAAATTCTCCACCCACCTCATGTGCCTATGTTTCAGCTTCTCTTGATTGTTTATGAAACTAAGGGCCTGATTATCTGTGAACACTATGAATTATTTTGGCATCAAGTAATGCCTCCACTTTTTGAGTGATTGTACTAGAGCATACATCTCCAAATCATATGATGAGTATCTCTTCTTTGCATCATTTAGTTTCTCATTGAAAAATGCAATAGGCCTACCTTCTTGACTGAGTACTGCTCCAATTGCCATGTGGCTCGCATCACATTCTACTTGGAAAATCTTGTTGAAATCAGGAAGTGCAAGGACTGGCTGCTCTGCTACCTTCTTCTTCAATGTTTCAAATGAATCATCTGCCTCCTTTGTCCAAGTGAATCTACACTTCTGTCCTCCTTTTATGGTGTCAAGCATGGGTGCACAGACATGACTAAACCCCTTTATAAACTTCCTATAGAAATTTTCTAACCCATGGAAACTTCTAACATCATTCAAGGTTTTAGGAGTTGGCCAAGACAATATGACACTTACCTTCTCTTGATCCATTTTCAGTTTTCCCTATGAAATGACAAAACCCAAATTGATGATCTCCTCATGCATGAACAAACAATTCTCCAAGTTGATCATTAGCTTCTCTTCATGTAACCTTTTGAGGACCAAGTCTATATGTTTGAGGTGCTCTTCCCTTGTATTACTGAAAATCAGGATGTCATTTAGATATACTATAACAAATTTGCCTATGAATTCCCTCAAGACCTCATTCATCAACCTCATAAAGGTACTAGGGGCGTTGGAAAAACCAAAAGGCATGACCTTCCACTCATACAACCCCTCATTGGTCTTAAATGCAGTTTTCCATTCATCTCCTGGCCTAATCCTAATCTGATGATAGCCACTCTTTAGATCTATTTTTGTGAAATATTTAGCACCCCCCAAGCAATCAAGCAAATCTTCTATCTTAGGGATTGGGAACCTATACCTGATTGTTATCTTTTTGATAGCCCTTGAATCAGTACAAAGTCTCCAAGTGCTTTCCTTCTTTGGTGCTAGTACAGCCAGTACTACACATGGGCTTAAACTTTTGCCAATTAGGCCTATCTCCAACAACTCCTCAATCTGCCTTTCTACCTCTACATTTTGTTCTGGGGTAAGCTTGTATGTTGCCTTGTTTGGAAGTGTAGATCCTGGGATCAGATCTATGCAATGGCCGATGTCCCTTATAGGTGGTAGGGACCTTGGCATTCCATCAGAGATGATGCCTTTGTACTTGTCCAATAGCTCTTGGACAACCGGATCTATGAACCTTTGCCTCTTCTCTCCCTTGACTTCCTGCTGCTACTCCTTGTTCACCTTTAGGCATGGAATTAGAGCATATGCAACTGTTCCTTCTTCTACTATCTCTTTCATGAATTGTTTGCCTTCTACCATCATCACCTTGACTTCTTTCCCCTTTGATTCCACCTCATTCTCCATCAATGGTAGCAACTCTATCACCTTACCATCCTTGGTGATTGAATATGAGTTTCTAACTCCATCATGGTGTGCTTTCAAGTCATACTACCATGGTCTTCCAAATAGGAGATGGCAAGCATCCATCTTGGCAATGTCAAATAGCAATCTGTCCTTGTATGATCCAATTTGAAACTCCACCCAAGCCTATTCTTCCACAACTGTTTGCTGACCTTGGGTGAGCCATGAGACCTTGTATGGGCAAGGATGTGGCAGTCTTCTAAGCTTAAGCTTTTCTACCATTTCAAATGACACAAAATTTTTAGTGGATCCGGAGTTAATCAGAACTTTACATACCTTTCCTCCTGCCTTGCAAATAGTTCTAAAGAGAAACTTCCTTTGTGGGGGTTCTTTGTTAGGTACCTTCATGGTGGTCATTGCTCTCCTAATCATCAAAGCTTCTCCACTCTCAGGATATCCATAACTGTCAGGAGCATTCACACTTTGATAAGTGCTTGAGCTTGTCACACTTTGACAATCAGATTCTTGGATCAGATTTATCCTCCTTTCTCCCATTGAAATTGTTGCCTTTTCTGAACATCTGCTGGCTATGTGGCCTTCTTGATTGTAATTGTAACATCTGAGAGGTCCTCTGCCCTAAGATCTCCCACTAAATGGTGGTCTTCTGCCCCTAAAGTTTCCTCTTTGATTGTAACTTCCCCCTTGATTTTGACTGTTGTCTCCTTTGCTGTTCTCTTGATTTGATTCACCTTGGTGTCCAAATCCATTTCCTCTACCTCTGAAAGGACTTCTTCCCCCTCTTTGCTATCTCCCTCTTCCTCTACTGTTCTACTCTTGTGTTCTTTAATTTCTCTTCCACTTTGAGTGCCAATTGGTAGCACTTTTGCACTGTCTCTGGGTTATGCAGATTTATGTCTTCTTGGATGGCAAACCTCAATCCATTGAGCTACCTTGCCACCTTCTTTTCCTCACCCTCCTTTACCTTTGTCTTGACACATAGTTTCATGAACTCTTCTATGTATGAACTGACATCTAACTCCTTCTGCTTAAAGTTTTGTTTCCTCTTATGTAATTAGATGTTGTAATCCAATGGAACATAGGCCTCCTTCACTAAAGCCATCATCTTCTTCCAAGTAGCAACTCTGTTCTTTCCTTCCTTCACCTTGTCATCTTGGATGAACTTCCACCAATTTAGTGCAGCCCCTTTCATTTTGGATTGGGCCATTCTCACCCTTTGGTGGTCTGGTATTTCCTTAGTCTCAAAGAAGTTATTCAAGGAGTCTATCCACTCCATCACTAAATCAGGTTCCATTTTGCCTGCAAACACTGGTAGGTCCATTTTCATATCCATGGTCCTTCTCTCCATGGATTTGATGACATTGAGTAAGGGTCTCTGGTCTGCAGGAACCTCTATCTCTTCCTGCCTAGGGATCTCCTCTTCATCCCTATCTTCTCGCTCACCAGAATCTTCATCTCCCTTCTCTACTTTGTCCTTCAACTTATCTAACTCATCTCTCAAGGCCTAATTCTGATCTCTAACTACTTTGCTCTCTGCCATTTGCTTCTTCACTAGGACTGCCAACTCAGCGTTGGTCATCTTTGCTAGGTACTATTGTGACCCTTCTCCATCTGACATCTTGTCTTTTTCTTCTACCCAAAGGATACTCCTTCGCTCTGATACCACTTGATGCAGAGCATGCAATGAAGTGGTGAAAAAAGATCAAAAATACTGAACTATTACTGTGGTTGAACCTTTGAACCACTTGAACTAACTAAACCACTGAACCTACGGTCACTGAACCATTGAACATCATGAACCATTGAACCTTCAACTATCAGTTCAACATACTTCCATTGCCTAGACTTAATGCTATCAACAACTATTGGTTGAACCATTTGAACCTCTTGAGCCCATTTACACCTTGTTGAACTGGCGAATCAAATGAACCTTTGTATCTCGATGAACCCGCTGAACCCGTTGAACCGTTGAACCGGTTCAACCATCGGTTCAACTATCGGCAACACTTACTATTGTCGGCCAACCCAAAATTCCTTCAGCCAATGCACCACTTACTTTGATGAACCAATTGAACCTATTGAACCTTTCAATCAGTTCAACCATCGATAAACATATACTGTCGGCAACACTTTACACTATCAGCTCCCCCGATATACTTCACCCCGATGCTTAAAGTCACTCTGAAGATCAATGAGAGTCTTGTTCGGTGAGACTCATTCAATGGTTACACCGATACCGAACATCCAAACTCCTTCTATTGGCTAAATGATGCTCGTCAGCCTAATTGTTCTTTGCTTCTCCACTAATAGAAATCTCACCGATGGACTCCTCTGCAATCAACCTCACAGTCTCTATTCCATTGAATCCTAGCACATAGAGATGCTAGACTCCCTACTACGACAGCTCTTGCATAGGTCAGATCCTCAGTTCTATTCTGCCATGACCACGAACAAAAAAAATAAAAAAAAGAACTATATACAGAGTCCATTCCACTAATTTCAAAGAAATCCACCAGTGGAATGGTCTTTGTCTTGCATCTCGACAATAGAAAACTAGATTATGTACAGAACAATTCGATACAGAGAATATACACAGAACAATTTGATACATAGAGAATTTTACATAGAACCCAGAATTTGTAAACACAAGCTGACATAATTTCTATTTCTTTAATCAAAACTTCATCTCTCGTCTCCTCTTCCAGAAATGTGTTTATATTCTCTTCACATCCAGTTCCAACTGGAATACCAAAGGTTGGAGTTGTTACAACTTCCATATTCCAAGACACATGTTTAGCACAAGACAAAACAAAATGCCTAACAACACCACACACTTGATTTGATCGTCCACATACCCCAATTGTCCAATATGTCCAAATTGGCTTATCATGATACCAAATTTGTGACACTGGTTCACATGATGAGGTCTTTATTACAAACATGAAATGACAACATGAACAAACATATAAATGCATAAAACATAACAACATATTAAAACCTTAGTCTTCTCCCTCGGATGTATATTTAGCTTGTTGAAGGGGTGCTTCTGCACCACAAAATCTAATCTGCATTTTCCTGTAGTCGGCCCTCTCACAATATCAATCTCACTTCCTTCGAATCAACCTTCACCTTTATCTATCCATGATTAGACTATCTCAGACCGCCTATCATCTCTTAGCTCGTGAAGTCTCTTCTTCTATCTATCCCAACTGTTCTCCTCTAAGAAAATGTCATTTATGTGTTATAAGGCTCTGTAGAGAAACTTCCAAACAATGCAGCTGCCAGTAGGGATATCCATGATGCTCCATGATCTTCATTTATTACGGACTACAGTAAATAAAAGCATAATTATCGCTACAAGTAAGAAATGAACCACGATGTCCATGATATGAAGAGAATAAAGAATCAACCATATGATGCAATTTGCAAACCTGTTTATTTCCAGACTACCCACGATCAACAGAAAGAGTTAAAATAATTTCAACAGCCACAGCCAAAATGAAACAGTCACTACTATAAGGAAAATGGAGTCGCTAGAGGAAAATAGATCACCATGAATACAACACAACTACCATCAGTTACAAAGATTTTAAAAGAAGATTTAATGTTGTTTCTAAATTGGCCGATCCCAATAAGGAAATAAAATCAAATCTGCCAGTTGGGTCCATCCATGGTTTGAGGCTTTATCCATTTAAAAATGGATATAACTGCTAGCCACGACCTCTCCATAAAAGGCAGAAATTTAAATGCTAAGAAATGGTTGATAGAAATAATAAGGCTAGCAAGTTTGGTCATATGGCAACAGGAGGAGCACGAACACCCGAACAAAGCAAAAGCTAACAAAAAACTGTAGAAACTAAAAAATGCAAACCAAAATTTGAGGGAGAGCGATGCCACTACATCAGACTCCCTAGGTAGAAAAATTCATGAGCTCCTACTCATGAGGTCCATGATTCCACTTTGTTTTTCCTTACCTTCCAGTTTCTTGATTCTGAACTTCCATACTTGCATTGTTGGCTTCGAAGTTTTGCTGTCTGCATTTGTCAGCTTCTTTCTCTTTGTGCATACTTCCTCCACTGATTCTCTGTATCAACTTCAAATCTCCACCATTCTGATTCATCATCACGGTCTTCCACTGGTATCATCTCAAACAAAACTTCATCTTTGCTAGGTGTAAAAGAAATTACCTCCAGAATCTTTATGACTATAATGCTATCTGGTAACAGTAAGTCTTCTGCCTCTTCTACATCCTTTGGTTCTTTCATTGTAATCTCAATTGAACCTTCTACACTTTCTTTCCCTTTTGCAACCTCCTTCACTAGGTCTATATTCTCTCCTTCAAAATACTCTTTCAAACAAGACATTTCCTCTACTCCCAAATTCTCCTTTGTAACCACAGATTTCTACTCATCCTTACTATAGTTGTCATTGTTAGAAATGAAAACAAGAACAAAATCATTTCCATCATCAGACTCAAAATTATTTCAAGCATCATCTTTCCTCAAATTATCAAAACAACCAAAATGTGAACTTGCTAAATTATGAGAATTAATATTTCCACTAGTTTATGTCACTTGATAATCTTCTTCCTTACTAATGTGTTCGCAGTCTTCATCAGCATCCTCTGCAGTCTTGCTGTTAATGTCTTCTATGTCTTTTGATGGCTTGCTATCTTCCGCTTTCTCATTTACTACAATCATAATAGCATTAGGAAAATAGTACTTTTCTAATACAACCATTCAACTTGAGATCTTTTGCAATTCCTCATGTAGCTTCCTCTTCTCAACACCATCCCAATATCTATCCCATGATGGTATAACAATGGGTCTTCTAATTGCAATCTTCATCTCCTTCACTACTGCAATAATTTTCCAACTGGCACTCTGTAATCAATCTTTTGTGCCTCCTTCTGTACCCTATACAACAAATTTCCTAGGGTTTACTTGAGACACAACAACTTGACTCTTTTCCCACACCCACCAGTCCTGGCACATGTTGCCTCACTGTTAGCATTCTACCCATGCACATAGAACCTTCTGTGCTATGATACCACTTGATGGCACGTCTTGTCAATCACTTCACAAATCTACTAATAGGAATCAACCCCAATGAATAATACAAGACAATGACAGGAAACAAAATAGAAGCGACAAGAAATAATGTAAAAGAGATTTTCTTTATTAATTAATATTGTTGTGCATTACAAAATCATGTACTAGCCATATGGTCAGCCTCTCCTATACAGTAAATCAAAACAAAACAAAATGCCAAAATCCAATCTGAATTCTTTTGTAGTCGGCCCTCTCATAATATCAATCTCACTTCCTTCGAATCAACCTGCACCTTTATCTATCCATGATCGACCTGTCTCAGACCATCGATCCTCTCTCAGCTTGTGCAATTTCTTCTTCTATCTATCCCAACTGTTCTCCTCTAAGAAAATGTTGTTTATGTGTTATAAGACTTTGTAAATAAACTTCCAAACAATGCAGCCACCAGCAGAGATATCCATGATGCCCCATGATCTTCATTTATTGCAGACTATAGCAAATAAAAGCATAACTGTCGTTGTAAGTAAGAAATGACCCGTGATGTCCATGATATGCAGAGAATAAAGAATCGACCATATGATGCAATCTACAAACCTCTTTATTGCCAGACTACACATGATCAGCAGAGAGAGTAAAAACAATTTCAACAGTCACAACCAAAACGAAACAGTCACTGCCATAAGGAAAATGGAGTCGCCAGAGGAAAATAGATCACCACGAATACAACACAACTACCATCAGTTATGAAGATTTTAAAAGAAGATTTAATGCTATTTCTAAATCAACCAATCCTAATAAGGAAATAAAATCAAATATGCCAGTTGTGTCCATACACGATTTGAGGCTTTATCCATTTAAAACTAGAGATAAATGATAGTCACGAGCTCCCCATAAAAGGTAGAAATTTAAATGCTAAGAAATGGTTGACAGAAATAATAAGGCCAGCAAGTTTTGTCATATGGCGAGTGGAGGAGCACGAACACCCAAACAAAGTAAAAGATAACAAAAAACTACAGAAACTAAAAAATGCAAACCAAAATTCAAGGGCGAGCGATGCCACTGCATCATGCAAGGAACCTCCAAGCATGGAAGAAGAGGTAAAATAACTTTTAATTATTGCAAGTATGAAGAGTGGAGTTACAACATTTTTTTTCCTTCTAAGGGAAAGGAATTTTTTATGGATGTGGTACAGTTGAGTGTGAAAAAAAGAGAGAAGGTAATAGCTGCAAGAGAAGTGGAAAATGAGTGATGGATGTTCAATTTGGTCTAAAGGGATACAAGTGATTGCAATGATGCAATGGAAAATAGTGATAGGATGGATAATGCATGGTGGAAAGAGATGCCTATGGCAATTGAACATCACCCTAACAATACTTTTATTAATTTTTATGTATAAAATACATTGTTATGTCCAATGGTGGACAAGGAGGTGATAAAGGAGAAGATACAAGTTATAGGACAAGAAGATGATGAAGAAGAAAGGATGGTGAATGAATGGTTTGAATCCATCATGCAAGAGGAGGTGAACCTAGAAGAAGAGTTTATATCAGAGGAGGAAGAGTTACTCAATCAAATATTAGGCAATGATGTACAAGAAGAGGAGGATGCAAATGAAGGAAGAATGGATGAAGAAGAAAAGAAGTTAAATTTTTGGTTAAATGTAGAACCATTCTAGCTGATTTAATTATTTCATATATACCACCAAGGAGAGTTGATTTTACAAGAAGAAATAAAATATTCATGCGAATGGAGGATAATAGGTATGCTAGATATATGAAGGAGATTTGAGTACATATAAGGCATGATGATGAAGTAGAGACATGACTTATAATGAAGGCACAAAAGTGGAAGAAAAAATGTAGGAGTTTAGCTACAAGTTTACTTGCAACAATATAGTCTATGATGTAGTCATACAATTTTGATAGTGAGTAGGGGCTTGCGTTTTTGGAATCCTAGGAGTTTCATGTAGGAACATCATGCCAAGACCAATCAATAGTCTATCATTTGATTTGCCATGGTTTAAAATTAAATTGTTGCCACTAGTTTTGGGAGGCCATTTAATTGATTTGTAGCTACATTAATGCACAACTAGGAAAAGTTCTAAGGTTAGGTGGTTTTGAATCTACCCCAAGCTGCTCTTGTCATTTAATATGCTAATTTTGGTGCTCAGAAAAGGATTTAGATGGGATTTTGGAACTTATCTACACATGGAAATATTCAAAACATTAGATTAGTGGGAGGTTGAGCCCACAATAGTGTGTCCACCTATGGGACATCCTGATCTTTACTTGAAATCACATATTTTTTTACATTAATAATTTAATCCTAGAGGTGTTCCATCCAGAGGGTTTGATTGAAGGGAGTTAGATCAAACCAACTTCTATCAAACCCCTTTAGATAGAACCCCCTAAGGCTTAAATCAAACTGTTGACATAGTCTTCTCTACACATATCAAAGTATTGACAAAAAGAATTTTTTTTCTTCACCTTTTTGGAGGATCAAATGAAGTCATTTGGAAATACAATTTTGTAGGTATGTATCCCTTAGTATTAGCTTTACAAAAATTATAATATGTATTATGTTTTTCTAATATTATATTTTAAAACTTTTTTATAATGAATGTAGGTCCATTATGAGAAAACAATGACCTCTATTCAAGATACTAGGAAAAATAAAAATATTGTTAGAAAAATCTCAAAAAATATTTTGCACTCCAATTAAATGTTCTTGTTTAAATGAAATAAGAAAAATATAATTTTGATATATATTCTAAGAAAAATGTGTGATAGAATAATATAGGTTTGAAATTTTTGTTAGTACTAATTTAAAAATTAATAATAGATAAAATATCTAATAAAAAATTACCAAAAAATATCCATGCACTAGACATTGGAGTCAATGATCTAATTCCATTAAATCATAGAAACTTTTTATTTGTAGTGAAAGTCATGCGTGGCAGAATAATATCACTAATTAAAAAAAATTGATTAAAGATTTTTTTTTTAAAATGATGGAGTAATTATTTAAAATAAAAACAAAAAAATATATAGCTTGAATCTACATAAAAAATTCCACAACTCAGTAGTTTAAATCATCTTAAATTCTTGACCATTTGTTCCCTATAATTGACACAAATTGGAAAATGCTACAAAATGTTGATTTTGAGCATCCCACTTAGGCCAAAAATTGGGACACACTATTGTGGGATCACCTAGGATTTATTCTTGATAGGTTTAGGATAGAAACAAAGGGGACTACATGAAAAATAAGAGTCAACAGTGAGAGGTAGAAGAAAGGAATAAGGAGTGTAGGGTAGAGAGCAAGCCATTAGTGTAAATATATTAGAGTTTAGTCCCTAAGATGTAGCGAGAGTGAGAAGGATGTGGAGAATATGGGTCATATTTTTGAGGACTCCATTATATTTATATATTGTTGGTGAACCACAAGGGAGGAGCATAAGAAAGAGAATCAATAGAAGAAAATTGTAGAGGGGAAGAAGATAGAGTTTGCTTGTATAGATGAAAGCTACCAAAGATGCCAAGGGAATTAAAGATGAGATGGGATAAAATTAGAACAGTGTGTATGAAGAGGAAAAAAGAGAGAAGATAGAAGAGAAGTAAGGTTGTGTAGCAACATTGGGGAAGATATAGAAGGATGACAAAGAAGGTCCATAGAGTAAAGTAAAATATAGAAAAAATAGTTTTTGAATAGTAAGGTCGCAAGACCATGTTTGTGTATGTATGCTTGCTATAAATGAATGTAAAGGTATTTATTTTCTATTTAATGAATAAGAGATATTTATGCTATTGATATCTGATTTGTATGTGTTGTGTTGGGCTCTATGTGAGTGTGTGTTTTGGGCTCATCACCCAAATAAATCCTTGTTTACATTAATGGATATTTCCTTGTGTGTAGATGCTAAGTGAAATGTGTATATGTGTACATGCATGCATGTGTTTATGTTGTTGTTAGGAACAAGGATGAGTGTACAATCCTAATCGAGAGACATCTGTAGTGATTATTATGTTGGTGGATCATTGGAGATAGCTTGAGCAGTTGTAGGAATACTTGCAACAAGTGATATTTGATTGTTTGGAAGGCTTTGTGCATTTATTTCAACAATGTAGCCTCCCTAAAGATAATTGTGAGGGGTTCCACTCATGAGTTAGTGTTCAATAGGGTGCCATAAGGGTGTGGTACCATCAACTTATCCTATACAGTCTACCCTATTTCTATAGACACCATAATAACATGCATATATGTACACATATTATTTCCAAAACATGGAAGAGGGAAGCACCCATCAACATCAACAAACAAATTTAGGGATTGGCAATGGAAGGTGAAAGGAAGCTAGGTGTGCGGAAATCGCTTCCTACACTAATCTAATGAGGAGAGATGAGTGCAAATTCATTTTAATATTTACAATTTTAGTGTTAATAACTCACTAACAGAGATATTGCAGCAAACACATACACAAGAATGTAAGATTGAAGAAGAGAGAGACAAGATATACATGGGGAAAACCCTTACGGGTGAAAAATCCCACACTCCGAAACATAGCTCAAATGTATTCCGTAAATAATGAAGGTTACAATATAGTCATAGAGACAATGCTCTTGTAGGAGTCTTTGACACTCATATCTGGAGACAATCTGGCAGCATAACAGTACCTGTCAATCACATAATACATCTCCTCTACAAAGTACCTATTTATATAGAAAATACAAGGCAAAAATGAGTCCAACTTGAGATGGGTGTCCAACATGGCCTCATGGCCCAAAACCCACGCCTATGGACACTTGTCCAACACTGTAGGATGTTCCTAACACTTGTCAAGTCACCCCATCCCAAAGAGATCACCTATTCCCAATTTGGGTAATGGCAGATGCTCTTACGAGTCTTACAACCATCATAGAATCCGTCATACTGACATATCTTACAGTTGTAAGAGAATCTATCATAAACAGGATATAAATAGTATATTCTCTTTCAACATGTCTTAACCCTCCTTGGGGTGCCCAAAGATGCCTTTTTCAAAGATGCTTCTTGACACATGTCTTCATTTGTCATAGAATCTTCCATTTCTAAATCTTACATGTCATAGATTTGTCATAGGAATATGTCATAACCATTTCGGTCAATATTCCCTTACACAACACCCAAGATGCTGACACATGATAAAATATTTCTACCACTAAGTGGGATGCCTATCTCCTCATGTGAGGACAAAATTACATGTACTCATCTTCCATGTAGGATGACACATCACCGTGCCAAGTCCACAAGATGACAACATAGGATTTGCATCCTAATTACACAATAGGCAATAAATAAATAAATACAATGAAATAATACAAGGAATTTACCAAGTTTGAGACATCTTAATTCCCAACATTCTCCCACTTGTTGAACATCTTGTAAGAGCCAATGAAATTAACAGGATTTAGCTGCTATAGGCCGAGAGGCCCATAGACTCCGAACACCATCTGAACTTCTCTATGCCCACTAGTTTCATCAATGCATATGCAACATTCTTCGAAGTATCTACCTTCTCCAAACTCACCTTCCCATCGTCTACCATGTCTCACATGAAGTGAAACTATACATCAATATGCTTTGTTCTAGCATGGAAAGTTGGATTCTTTGCTAGGCAAATCGCACTCTGACTGTCACAACAAATCGTAATCTATCCTGCATCAACACCAATATCGGAACACAATCTCTTAAGCCAAATGGCTTCCTTACAAGCATGAGTTGCTGCCATATACTCAGCTTCTATCATAGACAAAGCAACCACAGGTTGTCTCCTACTCATTCAACAATTGCACCACCAAACATTGTGAACACATATGCACTGGTGGATCTTCTGCTATCAATGTCACCCACCCAATCAGAATCCACGAATACAAATAGAATGTGGAGGTCCTGTAAAATTTCCATGATAGTATATGGAATACTCAGAAGTACCCCTCAAATATCTAAACACTCACTTAACTACATCCTAATGTACCCATCCAGGATTAGCCATAAATCAACTAAGGACTCCCACTGCTTGGGCAATGTTTGGTCTTGTATAGACCATAGCATACATCAAAATACCAACAACACTAGCATAAGGTACTCTGCTAATGTCCTCCACCTCACTAGGAGATTTTGGACAATCATTAACAGACAACATTGTCCCCAATGAAATAGGAACACACAATGATCTACAATCTGCCATGCTAAACCTATCCAACACGGTCTTCACATACTTACTCTGGCTTAACCAAAGTTTTTTGTTAGCTCTATCTCTTCTGATTTCCATTCCCTGGATGTACCTAACTACCCCTAGATTTTTCATCTCAAACTATGCTGATAACTGAGACTTCAAATCAGAAATCATATTCTTACCATTCCCAATTAATAGCATATCATCAACATATAATGCAATAATGAGAATGTGATCATTATCAAACTTGTAATACACACAACGATTAGATGTCAATCTCATATATCCAATTGACAACACAAAGGCATCAACCTTCAAGTACCACATCCTAGGAGACTACTTCAAACCATACAAAGACTTTTTCAACTTGCAAACCAAATTTTCTTTACCTTTCTCTATGTAATGCTCTAGTTGTGACATGTAGATTTCTTCCTCCAAATCACCATGAAGGAAAGTTGTTTTCACATCCATCTGCTCCACCTCTAGTCATAAGCTACTACAAGAGATAACATGAATCGAATAGATGTTAGTTTTGCAATGGGAGAGAAAATTTCACCATAATCAATTCCCTCCATTTGTGAATACCCCTTCGCAACCAGTCTGGCCTTGTACTTTTCAACACTGAATTTCTTCTTGAACACCCATTTGCATCCAATAGGTTTCTGTCCTTCAGGCAAAGGCACCAAGTCCCATGTTTTATTCTTTTCCAAAGAAGCCATCTCATCTTCCATGGCCTCCTTCAAGGAACCTATATCTTTCATGCCCATAGCCTCTTTCACAGTTCTAGGCTCATCAGTGTTAGTAAGCAAGGCAAAATCACAACTAGAATCAAGTAATGAATAACCAAACCTATCAGGTTGCTTTCTTGTTCGTGTAGACCTCCTCAAAGGCTAAGGTTGAGGTTCTGCTTCTTCTAAGCTTTTAGAGCTTCTAGAGCTCTCCTCATCATCAGGTCTCACAGGGTCTGTCGATTTAGTCTTCTCAGGGGTAGAAGGAAACTAAACCACATCTTCTTTCTTTTCTGTCTATTCTGGCTATAAAACAACGAAAGAAGCTGTTAGCTCTCTAAAGATAACACTTCTACTATACAACACTTTTTCAGCCACAGGATCCCAAAGCTTGTATCCTTTCACACCAACACCATAACCAATGAAGATACACTTAATAGCCTTGTTCTCCAATTTAGACCGTTTCTCCCTAGGCACATGTGCATATGCCTCATAACCAAAAAAATGAAGATGTCTAACTGAAGGCTTCTTACTAGACCACTCCTCCATAGGTGTCTTTCCAACAAGAGCTGATGTAGGAGATCTGTTTACTAGATAGCAAGCAGTGGCTACAACTTCAGCCCAAAACTTTTGTTCAAGGCTTGCTCCACTAAGCATACTCCTAGCCTTCTCCATCAATGTCATGTTCATCCTCTATACAACTCCATTTTGCTATGGGGTGTATGGAGTTGTCTTATGTATTTCAATCCCTTTCTCTTTATAGAACTTATCAAACTCTGTCAAACAAAACTCACCACCGTTATCAGTTCTCAAACACTTAATCTTTTTACTAGTCTAATTTTCAACAAAAGCTTTAAACTCTTTAAACCAACTAAAGACTTCAGTCTTGCTTCTGATAAAATAAACCCATGTCCTTCTACTATAATCATCTATGAAAGATACAAAATATATAGATTTGGAGATCAAAGGAACATTAACAGGACTAAACACATCAAAATGAATAAGATCCAATACACCATAAGACTTGTGAGAACTAGAGTAAAACTGAACATAGTTTTTCTTTCCATATACACAATGTTCACAAAAGTCAAACTTGGGATTACAATCATTTAACTCCTCAACGAGGTTTTTATTTTTCAAGGTTCTAAGACCCTTCTCACCAATGTCGCCATATCTCAAATGCCATAACATAGTCTTTTCAGCAGGAAGTTTAACTTCCAAAGCATGTGCACTACCATTAGAAAGTGTTACAATAGATTTCTTCACTGCTTGTTCAGATGGTGGGGATGAAGTGACTGCAGCTCTTTTCTTCAAGTTAGAAGAACTATTGCACTGTGAAGTGCATACCTCTATCTAAAATAGAGTACCTCTCTGAGTACCCTTCGCAAGCACCATAGATCCTCTAGTCATCTTGCATCCATCCTTCGAAAAGATAACCTGTACACCTGCATCATTCAACATACTTACAGAAAGCAGGCTCCGTGCTAGGCCTGGGATGTGCATAACCCCAGTGATCCCCTTCACTCATCCATCAAGGAATCAGATTAAGACTCTTCCATGACCAGCAATCTTTAGATGAGAATTATCACCCAGGTACACTCTTCCACCATCGAACTCTTCATATTTCATGAACCAGTTTCAATGCGAGGTCATGTGGAATGATGCACCAGAATCTATCAACCACACATCATTAGATGCATGGGTGGCCAGGGCTATGATGAAGGCATCACCATCATCTTGAGACTTGTCAGAATCTGAATCTAGGCCATTCTTCTTCTTCTTTTTCTTTTCTTCCTTGCACTCCTTTCAAAAATGCCTAGTTTTTCCATAGTTCCAACAAAGAGCCTTGGACTTTCCAAGAGACTTGGATCGCCCATGGGATTTGGATCTACCCTTCTCAGCTTTCTTGTCCTTCTTTTTCCCTTTCTCCTTGGGTCTTCCACGAACCGTAAGAGCCTCTTTGGCTGCCTCAAAAGACTTTCTCCGCATCTCTTCAGATAATAGCAAAGATACCACTTCATCCATTTTGAATGTGGATGTGGTGCTCCCAATATCCATCACAAGATGATCCCACGAGTTTGGCAAAGAACAAAGCAAGGTCATACAACAATCCTCCTCCTCCATCTTCACACCAACGGATGTCAATTAAACAACTAATATGTTGAAAGCATTCAGGTGATCAACAACCGATCCTCCATCCTCCATCCTCAGAGAATACAACTTCTTTCTTAGAAAAAGTTTGTTCACCAAGGATTTGGCCTGATAAACATCTCCCAACTTCTTCCAAAGATCTTTTGTGCTCTTCTCCTCATGGACATTTAACAGGACAGAATTAGCTAGACTAAGTCTTATGAGACCCTTAGCCTTCCGATCTTTGAGATCCCAATCTGCTTGTGACATTGCGATTAGTTTTACATCGGATACGGTTTCCCATAGGTCATGATCAACAAGCATGTCTTACATCTTAAGTTTCCATAACTCAAAATTAGTGCCATTGAATTTTGCCACCTCTAATCTTTCGGATGTGCCTACCATCTCTTTCCTGCAACAAGATTAGAGAATGCTCTGCACAAAGCTCCCACCCAACCTAGGATTAGCTCAAAAAACCCCTACCCAACAACTAGGACCAAAGGTGATCAAGCTTTGATACCAATTGAAAGGAAGCTAGGTGTGTGGAAATTGCTTCCTACACTAATCTAATGAAGAGAGATGAGTGCAAATTTATTTTAATCTTTACAATTTCACTGTTAATAACTCACTAACAGAGATATTGCAGCAAAAACATACACAAGAATGTAAGACAGAAGAAGAGAGAGACAAGATATACGTGGGGAAAACCCTTACGGGTGAAAAACCCCACACTCCAAAACACAGCTCAAATTTATTCCGTAAACAATGAAGGTTACAATACAGTCACAAAGCCAATGCTCTTGCAAGAGTCTTCGACACTCGTATCTAGAGACAATCCGGCAACATAACAGTACCTATCAATCACATAATACATCTCCTCTACAAAGCACCTATTTATATAGAAAATACAAGGCAAAAATGAGTCCAATTTGAGATGGGCATCCAACATGGCCTCATGGCCCAAAATCCATGCCTATGGACACTTGTCCAACACTATAGGATGTTCCTGACACTTGTCAAGTCACCCCATCTCAAAGAGGTCGCCTATTCCTAATTTGGGTAATGATAGATGCTCTTATGACTCTTACAACCATCATAGAATCCATCATACTGAGATATCTTACAGTTGTAAGAGAATCTGTCATAAATAGGCTATAAATAGCATATTCTCTTACATGTCATAACCCTCCTTGGGGCACCCAAAGATGCTATTTTCAAAGATGCTTCTTGACACATGTCTTCACCTGTCATAGAATCTTCCATTTTTGACTCTTACATGTCATAGATTTGTCATAGGAATATGTCATAACCGTTTTGGTCAATATTCCCTTACACAACACCCAAGATGCCGACACATGACAAAATATTCCTACCACGAAGTGGGACGCCTATCTCCTCATGTGAGGATAAAATTACATGTACTCATCTTCCATGTAGGATGACACATCACCGTGCCAAGGCCTACAAGATGACAACATAGGATTTGCATCCTAATTACACAATAGGCAATAAATAAATAAATACAATTAAACAATGCAAGGAATTTACCAAGGTTGAGACACCTTAATTCCCAGCAAAAGGAACCCTAATTCACACACAAATAGAGAGTCACCATAGTCACACAACATCAAACAACATTAAATAAATATTACTTCATTCATTAAACTAAAAATAAAAAATTTACAATCATTTTTCTACTATTATGTAAACTTAAGTGTTGATTCATAACCACCCCTTACATGTTAAATCACTTCTAAGTAGCATCATAATTCCCACTCAACTTACCATTCCATCTTAACTACCTCCAAAAATGGTCCTCGCCTATTCATTCACCTTTCATTTGTTCACATGGGCACCCTTAGGTGATTCTAATAAGTGCATACTTTACTATTCACACCTTTTCCTTCTCTCCAATGTTGATTTCCTTTTCTTTATACATGTGGGTTTCTCCCATATTTGTGGCAACCTCTTAAGAAATCACACACGCATATATATTTATAAAAGTGGTCTTCTCATCTTACTAAAATTACTCCTTCATTTGACCTTATGGCACATATGATCCAATAGGACCTCTTTCCAGTCTCTCAACAAGACATCTACCCTAACTAGTTTGGACTTCAAGATAAATAGCTACTTATGCAAGAAATTTATGATATGTTCTAATCCCCTCTCCTTATTCCTTTTATGCTAATCCTTCCTTTTTGGGGGCTTTTCTACTTCTCTACACAACCTCTGCTATTCTATCTTAAGATACAAACTGACTCCCCCTCTCCTTCCACATATGGCTCCTCTATTCACATGCCATTAACAAAACCCCCTTAAACCTATTTACCAGTAGTAAAAATGGGGTTTTCACTATTGCATCCATCACAGGGAAATTAAAATCATACTCTCACCATACATACTCCCACTCCACTCCACACTCTATAAAATCTCCTCTTTTGAATCCTCTAGAGCTTCCACTCCAACTCTTTAGAATCTTACCCAAAAATATTGTTTGAGCACCAAAATTCTAGCATTTATTCATGGGAGTGGCTTGGGTGAATTCAAACTTACCTAACTCATGTAATCTCTCCTAGTTAGTTGCTAAAATCGCTATAGGCTAGATAGAATCTCCTTCAATGATTAACAAAGGTTTCAAAATTTTAATAGATCTAGTAGAGTTTTAAACTTGGAAATCATGGCAAAAATAGGTCATTTTCTAGCCTTGATGTGATTCTCTTGCATCAAACTCCTGAGGTTACAAAATTGTGAGCCCTTGCTCAAATTTAAAAATTACCATTACTCTGCTCATGGACTATGTTGTTGTAAGTAAACTTGTAGTTGAATAACTAGTATCTTCTTCCTTTTTTGTGCCTTCAATACAAGACACTTTTTTCTTTTTATTAGTTCACCTAATACATAGATAAATATCCTTCATATACCTAGCATACTTATTATCCTCCATGATCGAGAATCACTTTGTTCACTTTTGTGGTATGTATAGGATAAACAACTCATTGCAAATGGCTCTACTTTTAGCTAAAAGATTTAACTCCTTTCCTACACCTCCATGTACAACACACTTTTGTCCTGATATATAACTATCTTGTGACTACCAAACAAGTTCTCCACTCATAAATTCTTCCTCCTTTTGTTTTAGCCCTATAAACATCTCCATATCTTGTAAATCTACATTAGTCCTTTCCTTAACAAGACCCAACAACTCACCTATTATTGTTGTAATGGAATTCTCAATGGTGGCACCCTCAAACTTTTCAAATTTGATGTGCCAATATTCTTTCGAGGTGTCGACGAAGGCTTGGGTGACAGGATGCACGATCTACCCCGGAGGCCAACTTTGGTGATTAAAATTTTTCAACTCGGGGATTAAAATCCGGTTGGTGGAAAGTTTCTTGGCATATTTGAGAACATGTCTACTCAGTTTCATGTTCCTGGGACAAGTTTTGATGGGCCTTTTAATTGTTTCCTGACTGCAATCGGGCCAATTTTGGCATTCTGAAAAGTTTCAAATCTTGCAAATCTGAGGGTGACCTATTTCTCGCTTTGGCCTCAAACGTCTCTGATTTCAATTTCATCAAAGTCTGAGAGCATTTGATTCATTATTTTAATGCATTCTTGTTGCGGCAAACTCATCCAATGGGCAAGTTTACAAAGCAAGTGTCAAAATTTGGTTGGTGAAGCAAATTCTGAGCAAATTAGTTTTTTTGAAACAATTGATTAGGCCCTTGTGCAAATTTTCATGATCGTCGGACGCCTGATTTACCCTCGATGAAAAGGCGCCAGTTGCTCGGAGGTGGAAATTAAAAAATGCATAAGTTTTAATATTTTAAAATGCAAATATTTTAAAAAAATCAAATATTAATAAGGTTGCATTTTAAAAGGTGGTTGAACGTGACTTTTAAAAAAGTCAAATGCCATATAAGAAAGTTTATAAAGTTTATAAACTTTATAGAAAGCTTTCAAAGTGAAGGAAAAGCACGGGTGTACAGATCGCGCACCCGTACATGACGTCTCCCTACCTCCTCTCAATCCCATGTGGGACTACACTATAGTCATTTTTTATCAACTCTCACCTTCCTCTCTCTGCTGCAGGTAATAACGAAGCCTCTCCTTCGATTTTTTGGTGATTTTGGCCGATTTTCTTCAGCTGCAGATGGATGTTGGTGCTGAATCACGTTTTTTTGTCATGAGGCTGATTTTTGGAGGTAGATTTTGGTTCAACTATGCAATTTTATGCTTAGAAATCTTCCTCAGTCCATTCCTCATCCATTGGCGGGAGTTTTTTAACTATTTGCAACGAATTTTGAGTGCCGAAATGAGTGGATTTTGCCTCTATTTCACCAAAAACGACCCAGTTCTATTTGTTTTGGGCAAAATCAGAATTGGGTGTTCCTGTGATGGTCTTTCTGTGGCAGAGTGTGATGAAAGAGATGAGGATGAGATCTCAGAGGTCTCATATGAAGAGGATTAAGTCTCTAGCTGCTATCGTTCAAGCCTGGGAATGAGTAAAGAACTGTAACTTTTTTAAAAAAGAGGAAATTAGCACATATTTTATTATTTAATCTCCTCCTCTTTTAATAGATTGTAATATTTTATTCCCAAATGCACTTTGGAGGGAAATTGTAATGTTAAAAAATGCCTCACCTACCTCTAGAAATGCAGTTAATTTCTAGGGCAACACACTTTGAGCTTAAAAAGAACAACTTTGCTCTCATTTTATGGTTGTTGAAGATTTTGGCATTTTGGAGAAGTAATAAAATATAGTTTAGTTGGGTTGTTCCATCTCTTTGCTATGAGTTTATGAGTTGTATGATGAGTATTTTATGCATAAAATTTATCAGTTTCATGTTGATTTAGATGAGTAATGCTTTATGCATGTGTTCAGTTATTTGTCTCCAAGTTGTGTATGTTTTTTCTTCTGAATCTGAATAGCTAAGGGTTATTTGAGGTTTTGGAACATGGGTTTTTCTGTGTTGAATGCTTAATCTTTTACTTCTGTTCATGGATCAGATTAAATGTTTTAGGCTAAGTGTTGGGAAGGATATATTGCAACAAGGATATCTATAAGTATGGATAACTGAATACTCAAACTTGGGTAGTATTTGTAAGGTAAATACTAATAGAAACCCCTTGAAACTTGATCATTGTTGTAGGTTTATGATAAATATTCACATATATACATCTATTTGACTCCATGCCCTGAGATAGACACTAGTCTGATTTTGTGTTGAGGTTATGATCCAAAGCCCTAAATCTTGCATCCAAACATAAAATAAAATCATTTTTAAATATCAATCTTTTAGGTTTTAGGAGTAGGTTGTAGTTGCATGCTCTCATCCTCAACCAGTGATAGTCTAAGAACAATGCCAATCTAGGATTTATCCAACAAATCTTGGCCCATATGTGAGAGCATTCTGCCTAATGCTGAAAAGCTAAATCTTTTTGTTCTGAGAGAGTCAAAGTTAAATCTTATGTTGTAGGGATGCCCCCTAGGTGTGGCAGAACCTGAAGTAAAGGGGAGGCACATGCAAACAACCTCCCGTCTTTGTTGGCCAAATCTGTCATTGAACTTGAGCATAGGAAGTGGCAAACCCTTAGAGTTTGATGACTGTTGATTTGGGAACCAACACTCAACATGAATCTTTACCTCATGGTGGATTTCTAAGGACATATTTTTCTTTTCCTCAACTCCATCTACTATTTCCTTGTTCATACTCTATTCCTTCACATCTCCATTTAGTATTCTAAACTAAAACTCTTGATCCTTGGGTCTAGACTCAATTATATATTCATTATGAACTCAAATTACCTATCCATTATCTGTTCATTTTTACCACCAATCTCTACTAAAATATTGGTGGTAAAGAATAGGGCACCAAGTAGAACCTACTGCAGGTTACTGTAAAGGGCATGCGGAGGGTATAGCTGACTCATAAAGAGGTGTCACTTCTCAAACTATTATGCTTTCTAAACTTAACTATAGTTAGAAATGTTAAATGTTTATTTATGATCATGTTATGGATGTATGGATAAAAGTGGATTATTATTGATTCTTTTTCAAATATACAATTAGAAAATAATGAAAATGTACAATACTTCAGCTATGAATTTGGTCACTAACCTATTAATGGGAAAATTGAATTCAATGTTGGCAGTTGTGTCGAAGACAAGAGCATGGTTAAGGTAGAGGTAATTAGCCAACTGACAGGGATGAGATGGAGAGACTTGATGCCACACACAAGCACTTAGCTCATTTTTGCATTGCATTTTGTTTGGGAATGATTTTTGTGTTTGATGGGTTAAGATTGCACTCATAGGAAAGTCTCCCTTATGCTTTATTAGATACATAGTCAATCATTGGTTCATTAAATTAAATTGTTCTTTGATTAAAATAATATAAATTTAGAAGTTATATATTCTTTTATTCAATTATATGTGAAAGAAAATCATTTTTCCTTTTAAATAAATTACTTATTTATTTTCTTGTGGTAAATTAGAAATAATAAAATAAATATATTTTTTATTTGTGGTAATATTTATCCATTTGCCGATGATGGCATGGTTCGGTGGTTAAGTCGCTCAGGATGTAGTGGCGGCTACCAGAGTTCAAACCCCCACTGGGCCAACGAGCTCGCAAGGCTTTACGCCTTCGCTGGGCCAATGAGCTCGCGGGTTTGAAGTGTTCTTCCTAGGGGATGAGGTCCCCCAGTTGTGGCCTCACCGGTTCATTGCTCCGGGCAAAAGCATTCGCGTGGAGCCGAAGGGCGTGTCGCACCAGCGTCGTCGGTCACGTTAAAAAGTTTACCAGGCGCATTTAAAAAAAAAAAAAAAAATTTATCCATTTCAAAAAAAAATCTTTTACCTTATGAATTGCTTGCGATAAGTCTATCACATGATAATAATATGAAGGGCAATTACTATATTTTCTGGCATGCAAGTAAATAAAAAAGGAAACATTTAGATTTGTGAATGATTGGCGACGTAGATTTTGGTCAGCACCTTGGATAAGAATTTTATCCCACTCCTTACCACAGAAATGGTCTTCAATAACCATTTTTTTTCGAACACCTTTGTGCCATTTTGAAATCGGCCTGAGCCATGCATCCAGTCAGCCATATTATTATTATTATTATTTTGTACTATGTTGAATCACCCTAACTTTTGAGGTATCAGCCTTGTATCGTTGAATCCACCTTCCTCATATTGTTTTGCTTCCCGTATTCATTATGATCTTGGTTGATAATTACTAAATAAATTGATTAAATCATCTAAAAACTATTGATAAATTCAGCCAAGTATTAATAACATCTGTTTTACTATTAATTTGAACATCTAGTTCTATGGATAATTTAATATATATGTGTATACTTCATTTATTCTATAGAAAGAGCTTTTAAGAAATTGATGTAAGTGTAACCACCGACTAATGCAATAGGGTTTAGCATCATAATTACTTTTGTATAAATGTTAAAATATGGAATTATAGCATGCACAAGATTATATATATGGTAACAACTTTAGAGTATATTGGGTTGTATCCAGATTAGACTTATTAAACAAAATCATTAAAACAAATCCATATTTTTATTCATAATCTCTTATCTAGTTAATCCGATAACTTGAAAGAATCAGTAGAAATCATGAATTCGGCAAAATCTTGGAAGCTCATAGTAAAACAAATTTCTATGTAGAAGGCTATGAATCACTTTTATGTTCAATTCATTTTAGAAATAAAGAATAGTTAAGTTTACAGTTGAAAGCATGTGGTCTGTCACAACCCCTATTCTCAATAATTAATTCTCAATTTAAATATTACTATTTCAATGATCGTTGACTAATTTTGACTCATGTGTGTGATAGGAATACACTCTCGATGGAGAGAGAGTATCATCGAGGAGGGGGTGTCCAACCAATTGATGGTGACTTGTGGTGAAGAGAATTTGCACACACCACATAGTGTCATGTAGTTTAAATTACGCAAATATATATGTGTGTGTGAAAAATAATTCATAATTATTATGACCAGACTGAAATATTTAGTCGCATTAATATTTGCATCGCATTAGGATAATCATTTGACTGATTGATAATAGTCGATATAGATTAATGGTAATATTTTGGGAATAATTATTTAGATAATTTGATATGTTTAGAATAGATAATAATGCATCATCATTTATGCTTTTCTATTTTATAAGTCAATTAGAAATAACAATTATATTTATATGATAGTTAAAATATTAATTCTTTCGAAATTTAATTTCTTTTATCTTTAATGGATAATGCCAAATTGGAAAGAATAGAAAAAAAGGAACCAAGAGAAGAAAAGAAAGAATAAAGCAAGAAAATTAGAATAAAAGCAAAAATAAGAAAAAGAAAACAAAAATCAATAAAAGAAATATAAAGAAGTTTGTAAAACTAATTTCCTTATAAGCTTCCATTTTAGATAAGGATAAGTTAAGAGGTGAAATTAGAAGTTATATTTTTCTTTTATCAAATTAGATGAGAAAGAAAGTAATATTCTTCTTATTTAAAATAAATCACATATTTATTTTTGTTGTGATTAATTATCAATGAGAGAGATAAGTTTGAATTTGGCTATATATATATATATATATATATATATTAGTCATAATATTTATGCAATTATAAAAAAAATAAATTCATGTATTGTAATTAGATGATGACTATATTTTAGAAACAAGAAAAACTAAAACTAGTATATTTATATTTAAAAAAATATATCTACAGTACGCCGAGAGATATCTTCCAATTTGTTGGCATTTATAAATTACTTGGAATTAGAATATTTGATATGAGTTAATTTAAAGAGACTATGCTACAGTCTAGGAGACTTTTCATATTCTTCAAATGTAATAAAGATTTCACTCCATAACTGCCAAAGTTTTTCTAATTTTTCCATTTGACTTCCACAAATTTATTTATTTTTTGTCAAATTTATTTATTTTTTGTTTAACATGATATAGATTTCACTCCATAACTCCCCATGTTTTTCTATTTTTCTATCTATTTAGCTTCCACAAATTTATTTATTTACACATTTTATGAATTTTGTTTACATGAGAATCTGAATCTTAATTGTTTATGAGAATTTGAATCTTTCAGCCCTTGCTGTGAGTGTAGAATGCCTCTTGGCGTAAAGAAAGCAAATGGATAAAAAAGAAAACGATAATAAAAAATTAAAAGCTAAAATCAAGGGAAAAAACCATGTTAAGAGAAAATGAAAATAGAATAATGCAAAGACAAAGTAGATAAGTGAATTAGAAAGAATTAAATAATTAAATATTAGGAGTAATATTTATCTAATATATTATTTTAATAGCAAGTTTTCATGAGATAAAAGCAACAAAATAAAAAGATGACTATTTATATTAGAAAATTAGAAAAGCTAATTCTTCATTAGATATTTCTAAATTGTGTGCATGAAACTCACAATTATTAGTAAGTTATAATTAGTTCTTGCTATGAAAACTTGACTTTAATTATTATTATTATTTTTAAATTGTATTTTAGTTATTAAATCTTATCCAATTTAAATTAAATTTAGTTTTAGTGAATTTATGTGGTGATTAAGGAACTTGCTTTTTTTGTGTGAGTGAAAAATATTTATATTTATTTTATTTAAAATAGAATATTATTTAGAAAGATAAACTAATTAGATATTTAGCAATAAATAAATTTAATAAGTGCTAATTAAAATTAGTAATAAATATAGTTCAATTTTTAGAATTTAAGAATATCATTTTAGGAGTGGGTGGATGGGCGGGCATCCTATCCACACAATTGTTGTGGAAGGGCTGATTCTTTCAGAGTGGCATGAAGAACAATGAAGATGTGGCAATCATACTAAGTAGGGAGAGGAAAGAACAACCAGTTATCGCCACCATTCGACATGAAAGAAGGAAGGATTGAAGCATATAGAGGAATAAATACATATGGAAAGAATGTCAGAGGCAGTTAATCAAACATCATCACACGAACATAGCCCAAATCTACAAAGGGGAATGTAATCATGTTTCATTGTTTCTCGGAAGGAAAGATCACAATGTCTTCATTCACCATCCTGGTATATGATGGGACACGAGCGGCAGAGGGAGAGGTGATGCGAACACCATTACTCACATACCATTTATTAGCCTGCAAACCCTCATTTGCTTTCATTCCCATTTCAAAGAAGTCTGCAAGTGTCAACTCCCAAGCTCTCATGGCAGGTGGATCAAGATTCGTGCCACGCATTGCATGATTTAGTTTTAGTGAATTTATGTGGTGATTAAGGAACTTGCTTTTTTTGTGAGTGAAAAATATTTATATTTATTTTATTTAAAATAGAATATTATTTAGAAAGATAAACTAACTAGGTATTTGGCAATAAATAAACTTAATAAGTGCCAATTAAAATTAGTAATAAATATAGTTCAATTTTTAGAATTTAAGAATATCATTTTAGGAAATATCTTTTATGAATTGTCATTAATTGAATTTACTATTAGTTTCTAAATTTCCTTTGAGTGTATTTTTACTTTTTAGGAACAATAGTGAATTTAGAAGGAACATTAGATATAAATAAATAGAGGAGAACAAGAAGGGATTTTGGAGGGGAAAAGGGAGGTAAGTTTACATTTTGGTGAGACTTTTCCTTGTAGGATCAAAAAAATAAATAAATTACATTAGGCATTTGAAAATTTAAGGGGGGAGATTTTTTTGGAACATCACATTTTTTTCCCTATTGTCTTTGAATCATTTGTGCATTATTTGTTTAATTATATTGATTGCATTCCAGGAGAGGATTTTGGATGAGCAATTGTGATAATTTTTGGGCAATGTTCATTTCAAAGGATTGAAATTTTGAGATCTTCATCAAAGAAAGAAAATTATGCAAGATTTTAGGATATTGTGAAGGCATGCTTTTAGGAGCCAAAAATGGAGTGCCATATTTGGAGAGTCAGTTATGATTTGAGTAACTTTCTATATTACAGTGGATTTAATTCTCCATGACTAGGCATTGTAACTCATGGTTTTGAGTTTTCTTTTTGGTGGATTCTTGTATTGGAACTCTTATAAATTGAAGGCTTGAAGAGTTATTTAGAAGTGGAGTTTTATGCAGGGTTATACTATGAGTTTTTCCTGCAGAGGAGCAAGATGTAAATCTCCATGTTAAGGGTTTGAGCCTGCAAGTGTATTGTAACATGTTTGTGGTTGTAGATTAATACATTGGTTCGATGCTTTGGAGGGTGGGGTTTTTTTACCTAAAAGGGTTTTCCCCACGTATATTGGTGTTTCTTCTCTTCTGTCTATTTTATTCTTCTTTCATGTTCTTAAAGTGTTAATTTACATGTTGTTATGCTGCTGAAATTTTCTTCGATCTGTAAGCTTAATTATCTTTCCTCTAAGGGTTAATGAGATGGGAAATCAACTATGTCTATTTCCACTTTAAGGACATAGTAGTATGTGCTTGCATCAAGTTATTGATTATCTATTTAAGTAAAAGATAGGATCTTGTAAGGTTTACATGTTAAAACTTAACCTATGATTGATGTGATATTCTTATATGAGCCTACATGGCTAAATATTGTAAGTCTTAGTCCTCTTATTTAAGTTATTTTGTTAATAGATGTATTGAATCATTTGGATGATTGTATAAAGGTATTATTCGCAAGTTGTGATATTTGTGAGAACAGGGTTAATTATTTTCATTTTTTGTACTATTTTATAAGAATATAATTCTAGTTAATTATTTATGGATTGGATAAATATTGATGGCATTCGCGTGCTCTGCAAGCTGAGCTAGGGCGACCGTGCCCTAGCTCGTTCTCTGTGTGTTGCTCGCTTCTGCGTTGTGGGGGGGGTTTTTTTAAGCTTTCAGGGTGGTGGTGGTGGTTTTTTTCTTTTCTGGAGGCCTTCTTGCTGCCGTTTGGGTGGCTTGTGGGTGGAAGGGTTTTGATCCTTCCCTTGGGGTTTTGTCTTTTTCCATTTCTTGCAAACGTGTCCTGGGGGTTTGCATGCCTGCTGGGGTTCTTGTTTTTTGCTATGCAGGGTGGGGAAACATCTGGGGCTAGCCCCAAATTAGATTTCCGATCAGCAATTGGTTCGAAGCCTCCAGCGCATGGAGTGAATGTTTTTGATAATACGCTATTTTCTTCAGAAATGGAGATGAATGATCTAGGATCGGTTAGTGGATCCTGAATAACAAAGATTAATGGGTGTTTGGAAAGATGCAAAGAGAGACCGAAGTTGATTATCCCGATGGAAATGCTTGCAGATGATATTGAATACTATTCAAGGCACTCTTTTTATTGCAAGTTCATGGGTTTGAGAGTCTCGCTGCAATTTTTGGAATCTTGGGCTCAGTGGACTTGGATGCCAAAGGGGGAGATGGAGATTAGGCTCCTTGCGAACAACTTTTTTATGGTCTCTTTTGATTGCATGGCAGATCGGAATAAAGTCTTCGAGGGCGGCCCCTATTTTTATAACCAGGTGGGTTTGTTTATCAAGCCATGGCATGCTGGCTTCAACCCGACTGAGGCACTACCAAGTCAGATCCCAGTTTGGGTTCGGTTGCCGTGGTTTCCAGTGGAGTGTTGGCAGGATGACGTGTTGCATTTGGTGGCTTCAATGCTCGGTAAACCTGTTGGGTCTTCACAACAGACGCAGTATAAAAAGGTAATGACTTTTGCTCGTATCTGTGTAGAAATTGATTTAAGCAAGCCACTACCAGATTCTATTGAAGTGAGTGCTGGATCATATACTTGGGTGCAACAACTAGATTACGAAACCCTACCTTTTCGGTGTCGTCTTTGTCATGAATATGGTCACTTACAGCGTAGGTGCCCTAGGGCTAAGCCTGTGGTGCCCCAACCTTCTCAGCCTTCTCGTAATCCACCTAGGGCTGATATTGGTAAGGAGCCTATTCCGGGTGATGGTAATGGAGATGATGGCTATGTCCCTGTCAAGGCTCGCAATAGGAATCGGGGCCAGAAGCGGACCTTGAGGGAGAGGCAGGTTGATGAGACTTTTAATAGGTTTGAGGTGTTGGATGATCTCAGCCAGGGGGAAGTGAATCCGGGGTTGCTGAACTTGGATCAGGGAACTTTGGGTACAGGACAGGATGGACCACCATTGGAGGCCATGCAGGTTGTGCAAGAGATTGGGGTTGGGGAGATGGATACGGATCAACAATTGATTGTCCAGACTGAACAAGAATCTTCTATTGGAGCTTCGAAGAGTGGTGGAGGTGGTTCCCCATTGCCCCTGAAAGGAGGCAAGAATGTGGGGAAGAGCTCTTTGGCCTCCCCTCTTTTGGGTATTCAGCAAATTGAACTGAAGAAAGGGATTAGTGACAGGACTTCCAAGTTGGGAAGGAAGAAGGATATGGAGAAGATTAAATTAACTGGGGAAACTTTGGTGGAGTCAGGGTCAGTCAAGACTCTAGATTCTCATTTTTCATGCCCCCAGAAATGATTGTTCTCTCATGGAATGTAAGGGGCTTGAACAGTGGCCCTCGATAAAAAGCTGTTCGTGATTTGGTTCAGAATCATTCTCCGGATGTTCTTTTTCTTCAGGAGACTAAATTATCTGTAGATAATATGTTGGCCATGGCTCCTAAGTTGTGAAAATATGGTGAATGCCAGTGTATGGGGGCTCTTGGTGCTTCTGGAGGGGTGGCTTGTTTTTGGAACGCTCAGAAGATTTTCCCTCTCTGGTGGATGTCCTCTAGATCCTCTATATCCCTAGTCGCCTCTTGGTATGAGACTGGTGAGTGTATTCTCCTCTCTAATGTGTATGCTCCTGTTGAGTTTTCGGGTAAACAACTTCTTTGGTCCCATCTTCGTTTTGTTCGTAGCTTAGCTCCTTACCATCCGTGGGTTGTGGCTGGCGATTTTAATGCTATTGTGGAGTTGTCTGAGAAAAGAGGTGGTATTCCTAGGTTGGAGCCTTCTGCTCTGTTATTCAGAGATAGCATTTCTGAATTAAATCTTATTGATGTTCTGCCAAGTAATGGTTGCTTCACTTGGAATAATAGGCGAATTGGTGAGAGTTGTGTTGCTGAGAGGCTTGATCAATTCTTGGTTTCCTGTTATTGGGTTGGAGACTTATGGTCCACTCGATCTGAAATTCTTGATTGGAGAGGCTCTGATCATTGGCCTATTAAGCTTAGCATTATCTCTGCTCAGAGGCCTCATTCTCCCTCATTCAAGTTCCAGATTATGTGGTTACGAGATCCTACTCTTCATGAACTTGTGGCTGAGTGGTGGCGGATTGGTAGACCACCTTTTGGTACAGCAATGTACACATTCTCCAAGCTTCTTCAGTTTGTCAAATATCAGCTTAGAAGGTGGAATCAGTGATGTTTTGGTAATATCTTTCATGCTAAGGTTGCTGCCCAGGAGGAGTTGAATAATATTACGCAGTTGATTCGTGAGAATGGGGCCTCTGAGGATCTTCTAAGGGAGGAGGCTAAGACTTTGAAAGTGGTTGAGGAATTTGAATTGCGGGAAGAAATCTATTGGAAGCAAAAGGCCAGGGTTGAATGGTTACAGGAAGGTGATAAAAACATCGCCTTCTTCTTCAATTCTGTGAAGGACAGGAGGTATGGTAATTCCATTCCTTTTTTGGTGAATGATAGGGGTGAACGTCTTGCCTCGTTTCAGGAAATCTCTGCTGAGGCATCTCAGTATTTTGCTACTTTATTTAGGGAGGATTCTCGAGGGGGCTCTGTTGAGGAAGCACAGGTTCTTTCTTGTATTCCTCAGTTGGTCTCCAGGGAGGCGAATGAGTATCTGATGAAAGATATCTCTCTTGATGAGCTGGAGGGGATTGTGTTTCAGATGAAGAAGGGTAAAGCTCCTGGTCCCGATGGTTTCCCAATTGAATTTTTTTAGGAATTCTGGGATATCATAAAGTTGGATCTTCTGGTGGTTGTCCTTGAGTCCCAGAGGAATAAGCAGATGCTTCGTGCTCTAAATTCCACCTTCCTTGCTCTCATACCCAAGTGTGAAGGGGCTGATAGGTTATCTCAGTTCTGGCCTATCTCTCTTTGCAATGTGGCTTACAAAATCATTTCTAAGTTATTGGCTGAGAGATTGAAGAAGTGGCTTAAAGTGCTGATTTCAGAGGAACAGAGTGGATTTGTGGCGGGTCGATAGATTCTTGACGGGGTTGTCATTGCTACGGAGACCATCCACTCCATGGACAACTCCCATGAGAAGGCTATGTTCATTAAGCTAGATATGGCTAAGGCTTATGACAGGGTTAGATGGTCTTTTTTGCAGAAGATCCTTGTTTCTTTTGGCTTTGGTGAGGAGTGGATCCAATGGGTCATGAGCTGTGTCACATCTGTTTCCTTCTCAGTTTTGATAAATGGAGATCATTCTGAACTTTTTTGTGCCTCAAGGGGCTTGCTCCAAGGGGATCCTCTTTCTCCGTATCTTTTTCTGCTTCTTGTGGAAGGCCTTGGACATTTGTTGAAAAGAAGGGTGGAGCTTGGCACCATTCAGGGTTGGCGATGGGGTGGAGACTTGCCTCCGCAATCTCATTTACAGTTTGTTGATGATACTGCCTTGATGGGGATGGCTACTGTTAGGGAAGCTACTAACTTGAGGCAGGTGTTGGACATATATCTTGTTGCTTCAGGACAATTGATTAATGAGGAGAAGTCATCCATATTCTTCTTCAATACGCCCACCCCCATTCAGAGAAGAATTGCTAATATCTTGAGGTTTCAGATAGGGGTTCTCCCTTTGACGTATCTGGGTTTCCCAATTTCTGTTCGCCCTCTTCCCAAGGGTTCTTGGCAGAATATTATTGATAAGCTCCCTGCAAAAGTTAATCATTGGACCCACAGATGGTTGTCTTTTGCAGGGCGGGTTCAGCTTCTCAAGTTGGTGGTGCAGGCTCTCCCTACCTACCGATGTATGCTTCAGGTGGCTCCAATGGGTTTTCTGAGGGAGTTGGATTCTCTTGCGAGGCAGTTCTTATGGGCGGGAAGTTTGTCATCCTCCAAGTGGAGCCTGGTCAGGTGGGATGTTGTGTGTAGCCCAAAGCAATTTGGTGGTCTTGGTCTTCGACAGTCTACGTTATCTGGAGTGGCTGTGGCTGCTAAGCTATTTTGGAGATGGTGTGTGGAATTGGATCAGCCATGGGCCAGGATATTATCTCATAAGTATTTCCCGGGGATTCCACGACAGGATCTCCCTCGTTACCCTCTTGAGGGGAAAGGTTCAGTGATTTGGAATACTCTTCAAAAGGGTACTAAGCTTATCAAGGAAGGTTTATTTTGGATTTGTAGACGGGGAATTGAAGCTCTCTTCTGGTCAGATTCTTGGGATGGATTCCCTCCACTTACTTCTCAGTTCCCCAACCTTCTTCCTTTGTGCCAAAGATTTCTCGAGGCTGGCTGGGCTAGGGTGAGTGACTTCAAGTCTGTTGCTTCTTTTGGTCAGTTGGAGGTAGCTCATTGGAAGGATCCCGCAGTGTGGCTAGATTTGGGACTTGTGGAAGATAGTGCTAAGCTTCACAAGATTCTTCATAGTAGGAGTTGTAGTTCTCTTCTGGAAGAGGATATTCTTGCTTGGACCCATAATCCTAAGGGGGTTTACTCTGTTGCTTCTGGTTATCAGTTGTTATTGGCTCAGAAGCTAATTGGGGTAGAGGTTCACTGGTGGAAAAGGGTGTGGAATAAACTCTCGTGGCCTAAATGCAATTGCTTTGTTTGGACTTTGGCTTGGAATAGGTGTTTGACTTGGGATAACATTCGTAAACGGGGATTTCAAGGACCTTCAATTTGTGTTTTGTGTGGGGGAGCAGAAGAGGATTCTTCGCATTTGTTCTTCCAGTGCCCCTTTGTTGTGCAACTTTGGCATTGGTGGTGGGAGGTATGGAAGCTTCCTTGTATTCATGCGTGCTCTTTGGTTGAATTCTGGGATAGTATGGGAAGACCTCCTTCTATGGCTTCCTTTTTGCAGGAAGTTTGGTTCGTGGGTCCTACCTTTCTGCTTTGGCAGATTTGGCTAGAGCGGAACCGCCGAATTTTTCGTGATCAGAAGTTGGTGGGTCGGCAAGTTTGGCTGCATATGCTAGGAATGGTGCAGGAGTCAGTTTCAGCTAAATGTGATTTGGTTTTCCCCTTGGAGAGAGGTGATGATGAGTTGGTGGCCAGACTGGGTCTTCAAGAAATTCATTCTTCTTTTGTCAGTTCCAGGAACTGTAGGCATGGAAAAAAGAGGGTTCAATGGGTTGGAAGGTGGTTACTTCCTCCCAATAGTTTTTTAAAGATCAATACCGACGGTTCTTCTAGGGGCAATCCTGGGCCGGCTGGAATTGGTGGAGTTGGTAGGGACTCAGCTGGGTCGGTGATTTTTCTGTTCTCTATACATGAGCGGGTGAAGACTGTTAACTTCATGGAGGGTCTAGCAATTCTGCATGCTATTGAGAGGGCCCTTGCTTTGGGCTGGAGAAAAGTTATATGTGAAGCTGATTCACAGATTTTGATTAATCTCTTGAATGAGCGAAAGATATCTGATATTAATTGGCAGTTGGCTTCAGTGGTTCAGCGGATTCTTCAGGTTAGTTCTTGGTTGGAGGAGGCATCCTTTGTTCACATCCCAAGGGAGTGGAATCGATTTGCTGACTGCTTGGCCAAATGGGCCTCTGAGCATGATAGTGGTTGGAAAGTTGAGGATTGGGATCAGGTTAACCCTGAGCTGCATCTGGATTTAGACCGGTTCTTGGAGGAGGATAGGAGGATACATGAGGATAGTTGATGTTGTTTATACTGTGGGGTTTTCGCCTTGTTTTCTGGGGCTGGGTCCCTTAGTTATTATTGTAATGCTCTTTTCTGATTTCTAATAAAGTTTTTACCCCTTTGTTTTTAAAAAAAAAAATTATTTATGGATTGAAATTGCTTTTTTTCGTTGGTTACTTTTAGTGAGTGGTATTTTATAGACTTTACATTTGGTATCAGAGCGTTCCGGGTTCAACACTCAGTCCTCGAATTTTCTATGCTTAGGTTGCATTGTAGTAAAAGCCTTATGTGTATTGAATAGAGAACCTAATTATGGGTCAAGATTCTTTTTGATGAGTTGGTGATTCTTACATGGTTCAGTTGAAACCGAGTAGAAGTTGAGACATAGTTCTATCATTCTAGAGGTGTGAGACCTCTTCGCCTTAGTCACGTTTTCATAAGATTTTCTAGTAAGAGTGATGGTGACTATATCAAATAAGCCATGATGGATAATATATAGTGTTATTTGAAGTGAGTCAAGATGGATAAAATATGGTGACAACCCATGAATGATGATGTGGCAATAAAAGTGAATTAATAAGAGAAATATATTGAAAAGAGAGATATGTCTGATGACGTAAAGGATGAATGAGTTGATAAGATACAAGGGAAGAAGAAAAGATGAAATTTTTAATAAGAAGAAGGAAAATCACCTGTGAAGTAAATAAAGTCAATAATAATGGATAAATATTGGTTGAGCCTTCTCAAAGGTAGGAAACCTAAGATGGATGTTTTAAAGGCAAGAATGTTTGTAACAGTCATAGGCTTTAGGCAAGTTAATTGTTGAGCAACATCTTATTCTTTCAGCATATGGATCTAGTAGAATCCATGAGATCTTTGAAGAATGCAAAGTTGAGATTCCTTAAGGGCCTTCATTAATAAGGGTGATATGTAGTGCCCCTCATCTCGTCGTCCATCAGATTGATGTTTGCTTAGACTTTATGATAGTGTCTTAGACCATAGATGATGGATCTCTTGTTATCTTGTTACTTTATTATGGACCTAATTGTGATGATAACAGATATTGATGTTGGAATAGGTTATTTTATGCTTTAGAATTTGATAAATAAACTAGATGTTACAAATGTTTTGATGTCAATTGCGATATTGGATTGTAAGAGGATTAAATGTTTTATGTTGTTGACTAGTAATCAAAAATCTTGCTCAATTTAGTTACATGTTTATACATAAACGTGAATGGAACAGTGTTGTATTACTCGCTCTCGAGTACCCTACACCATTGCGATTTCCATTCACTATAGGACTATATGTTGATATATATCTTGAATGTTTAACCGTGCGTTGTTGCAGGAATGCAGGTACTAGGCACTGACTCCACCTGATGTACTAGGTCTGAGCGTGCCTTCGCTAATGGATTAGTTGTTTGGAGTTAACGTGAGGTCCCATGTCAGTGTTGTCTGGTTGTCAGTTTATCCTTTTGGTCGTTGTCTGTCATTTGATCATGACTTGCAGACAGGTAATATTGTACCTTGGAGTTTAACTAGGTTAGAAAGTGTCTAAGTATGTAAGGTGTCGTTGTGCTTTAATTAGAATCATTATACGGAAATTATAATGTTGATAATTAAATGTATTTATAAAAGATAATATTGAGTATTAGGTCGATAGTTGTTAATTATTGTTGCAAATAAATTATTATTTTATTAGAAGTATAGTTGTTAAATAAAGATTGTAATAAATTTTGTATTATTTAATATAATATTATTTACAATAAATATATAAATAAATAAAATAGTTGTAAGTTATGTCGTAACTTGTGATTTACAACTTAATTAATAAAATAAATTAATATATATTTGTACTACTATAGATTGCTGTAATGTTATAACTTTATTAATTACAATATGGTTGGTCGGCTATAAAGTAATTAAATGTTGTCGAAATTGTGTGTTAATATTTAAAAAAGTAACCTTTTTGGGATCATTAAATTAAATAAAAGTATATCTTGAGAAGGGAGATGCATGGGATCGTGTGCCGAGTTCCTTGGATGATGGAAGGGACTGTTCTATAAAAGAGAAGCTTGTAGAGGGAAAGAGGGGGGAATTGCAGGTAGAAGAGCAGGAAAGAAGACAAGGAAAAGCTTGGATTGCAGTAGTTGGAACGGTATTGTTGAATCGACATCGCAGCCAGGTTCCACTGAATGCCTAATCTCTGAATCTTATTCTGAATCTGCAAATATTGTTGTTGGTTGTTTATTTTATTCCGAATGGATAGTTCGGATTGAATCTCTACTTTACGATATACTCTAATCTGCAATTAATTTGTATTCTGAGTTTTTGCCACTGAATCTTTAACCGGGTGCTCATTTATGTAGACTATTTTCTCTACATTTAGATAGTGCAACTCTTAGGGTTTTAAATCATTTTCTACTTAAGGAATTTGTTGTTCAATTGTCTCCCTTCCACTTCATTTGCTGAATCATTCTATCACTATTGCAATCGTTTAGTTTTAATGGACTTCTTCATTTCATTGAGGGTGTATGCTACAAATTTTCTTATCCTCTTAGCTATTGAACTATTCTATCAAACAACATTACAGACTACAACCGTATATAGTCTTTGTGCTAGCGTCTTGGTAGGTTATGACAACTCCATATTCTGTGGAATGCCCCTGGGGTGTCACAAACCATGCATCTGGATAAGAAACATAAATAAATTGTAAATGGCATCTCCTATCGAATTAGTTTTCCAATCATATATATATTTTCAACCGTAAACTAAAAGACTTTATTAGCTGATAGGCTTATCACGAGGGCATTCATGCCTGGAATTAAGTAGTTTTCACAACTATTTGCTTTTGCAGTTAGCGGTTTTATTTGCATCCAAATAGGTAGTTAGAATCAAATTTAGAAGACAGGTTTTTTTTTACTGTACCTCGTAACAGATTGTTTTGGGGATTTCATGGAACACACCCATTGTTTCATCAGTAAATAAAGTATTAAAAAAATAATAATAATAATAATAATTTGACTAAGCCAAGAATAGTAAAACCTGGGTAGAGCGGAAAAGAGAGGATTTGCCTAAAACCTTTCACAAAAAAACCTGGAGAGCTCCTCAACAATTTGTAATTACAATGTCTCTCCAATGCTCTCCTCCGGAGTCTCAATTACTCCCGTCTACCTGCAGTTTGTCATATATACCGTCCCTAAGCTCAAAGAAGAAGTCTTGCTCCATATCTTACAATGTATCGAGAAGTCTAAGGTTCGAGTCTCTGAGATGTCAATCTATGGCTATTTCAGGGGATGTTTCGATTCAGACAGAAAATGGATTCGTGGACTGGAACCCGGTACAACACAGTGTAGTTCGCCTCAGTTTGCCAAGCAAGGGTCGCATGGCCACCGATACCCTTGATTTGCTTAGGGATTGTCAACTGGCAGTGCGGCAGGTTAATCCTTGACAATATGTAGCAGATATTCCAGGAGTGAGTATTTAGCTTTTAATTGAGTTCCTCTCTTGGATGTTTTTGACAAGTTCTTTGTGTTATTTTTTTAGAAGATCTCATCTTTTGAAATACTCATGTGGAAGTTACCAATGCACCTGCAAACTTCTTAGAAAGAACTGGGTAAAGCTCCCTTGCCTTAGCTGGATGACATGGCTTGAAGCTTTGAGCAGTTGAACCTCACCAACCTGCCACATCTGCATAGGCGTTTGAGGAAAGTGGTTGTTATAGTTGATCGAAACATAAAAACATACGGATCATCTTTACCGTTCTTTCACTTCACCCAAAATCATTGTTTCAAATAACTTTCTGAGTTTACCTCTGTGGGAACACTAAATTAGCTTAATGTGTTTAAGAAATTTCAGTTGCCCAAATCTAAGACATCCGCCATGGTTTGTAAATTGTTCAGCTCTTAGGACAAACAAATTAAATTGAATTATTTGCAGCTTCTTTCTGATCGGGAAAAAAGAAACTCCACAATCTTTTGCTGCAAAATCAAAACCCATCACTGCAAATTATTTCTTTCTCTTCAGATCTACCAAAATTGCTACTTTTGCTAGGTCTGATTTTTAGAATGTTTTTCTGTACCTTCCATCTCCACCTGATGCATAAATGGTTCCACCAATATCCAAATAAGTTTCCTATCTACTTCAAATTGTATCACTTCTTTGTTGAAGAAATAGTAGAGCTGCGAAAGAAAACTCAAATCAAATAAAAACAAACCAAATTGAATTGCTGAGCAAAGTTTAATCGATAAGGAGCAAAAAATTTATCGGTTGAGCAATTGAAAGCAGCCAAAGGGATGCCATGGATTCAGCCAACACCACCACCAACAACAGCAACTGTAGCAATTGGAGGAATGAGTTGTCGCAGGACTCCAGACAGAAGGCCGTCAATAAGATACTTCTTCGCTGCTTGCAGGATCAAGATTATGCTTGGCAGCCCTATCAAAATTTAGTTGCATTCTTCCTCTGCTAAGGATGGCTTCATTTCTCATTAAGTTATTTTTCCTTCCCTGTTCTAACATCTTTTGCAGGAGTGAATAATGCTTTATGAGATAAGTACTTTGTGGGCGAACTGATTAGCTATCTATTTTAATTCTCAGCCTTGTATTTTCTTCACATAAGGAGCCTGCCCGTTCATGGTAGCTTTTAGGCTTTTAACCTATCAAAATTATGTGACCTTAAGCAAACATCTTAGGCAAGTTTATCCAATCGCAGATCTTGTAGTGAGTTATAGAGTGCGCAGAGATGTCTTTCAATGGGGCGATCCACCCTGTCAATCGCACCAGTGTTTAAGTTTCAAGCTTTTAGAATAAAGGCAACTCCATCAGCACAGACTCAACAGGTACTTCAATGATAAAGTTAATGTTTTCTCTAAAGGCCAACGTAGCAAGGAGGCCTACTATGCTCACCAACAAATAGCTATTTTGTATTCTGCTATATGGATTACAAAGGAGAATTAAATGGTGTCAACTTCAGTCAGACAATAAAATCAGAGATGGAGGCACCTCCTATTGTATTTTAATTTGTATCCATGCCTTTCATATATGGAAATCTGCACAACCGTGAGGAGTATCAGGTGGACGTTGGGCAACAATAATACCATTTATTAAAATTGCTTAGAGTCAATCCAACAAATCCAGTTACTGTCATCATAGCTTTCCGTTAGATAAATCTCTGGAGAGAGATTAAGCTATCTAAGTTGTGCTGTCAATACAATCAATTCGCAGTCCAAGGGAGCTGGATGGACGCTGCCAGAAGTTTTTAGACTAAACTAATATTGTCCATTTCAATGGTAAAACAGTCAATAACAATTTTACACCTCCTCTGCGACATATGATTGCTGCTCAGTAGATAACAATAGCCAAAATGATTGTAGTAGAAGCATCTGCATAGGAATCGGAACACCACAGGAACAAAAAGTAATAAGTACAACGATCAAGTGATGATCGCTTGTGAAATGTCCATTCTGATCCTTTTGGCAGAATTAATTACTCTTAGTAAAATCTTTCCAAGACTTTGTTACGATGAAGACGTGCAAGCATCTTATCTGGTTGAGGTTGACCGAATATCTGGAATGACCATATGAAGGCAGAGCCTTGAGGAAAATAAAACAAAAATGTTCATTGTTGATGATTTTTCCTCGTTGTAATTGTCGTTTAGTTGTACTTGACTTAGCATTCTTATTCATTTTATTACTTGAAAGAGTTAAGTTAATTGGGCAAGTTTGAAAGATAAATGATAAAGATCATATGGATAATGAGAGTGTGTAATGATTAAATAGTATAAGGGTACTAAGTGATTCTTTTACAAATGAAATGTTGTAAACTATTTAGTAATTTATCTTTTGAAACAAAATGTAGTATATTTGGATAAATTAGTTGTAATGTATTAATATGTTTGTTGCAATTAATTTAAATCAATCAGTTTGATTAAAGAGATGATGAAATCTAATGTTGAATTTACAAGTCGTTCACATTGTACTAAGAAGGAGTTTTAGTGATTTAACTCTAGAAATTAAATTTAAACTGTATGAAATTAAGAATTCTTGTTGTCGTAATATGATAAATTGCTAGTGGTCAAAATTCCAGAGGCATAGTATGTCATGTCTGAGTACAACCAACATGTGGATAGGTGTTCTAGTGTTGTGTTGAACATGTGATTCTAAATGAGTATGAAGTACAATCTATCACGAATGAAGAATTGTTGAAAGTTGATAATGTATTTTGTGGATATAATATTCTCTGGATGAGATATTTAACCATTTGTGACTATCTTGTATCCGTTTTGTCGTAATTGTTGTTTGGAGAGACCTGGTATCTGTAAAAGTGTAATGCTATAGGCGATGGATAACAATTGGTGTTATGATTTTGTTTGTAATGCAAAAGGGTTTATGCCTTGCAATGAACATGTATGTGTATTGCTATAATGCCTTGTATGGTGGTTAGGGTTTACTAGGTGTTAGGAAGGAGAGTGGCTTTCAACGTGGGGCCGGCGCCCAAAGTGGTAGTCAGGATAACCCGTTGAAAGTAGATTAATCAAGTGATAACCTAAAATGAACTAGGGGGTTAAGGGTAGTTTTCACATTAAACAAGATTAATGGATTCCTCTCCCATGGCCTGTAATGCTTGTATAGACTAAGGATGGGTAGAGAAGGCCTGGTTGGCATGATTGACTTCCTTGTCCTCACGAAAGGAAGGTCGATTCCGCATGTGTCACCCTATGGGGCCAGCGCCTAGTGAGAGGTTGTCAGGATAACCCATGCTAGGACCGTGCGATGACACTCTCCCTACTACAACCTAGCATTCCTTGTTTGGTCTCTCCACTTACGTTATGTTTCGCCTCTGGAAGTTAAGTTGTGTTGTGTTGTTTATGTTATTGCCATGTGTTGTATTGGTGTTTGGTCGTCCTTTGTTCATGTTAGTCTTGGTCAACCTGACTGTCATTGTTTGGGACCTCATGTTAACTCCTAGCTCAGGGGGTGGACCTTAGGGTTCCACATGGTCAGGTGGAAGAGCTTTATTATCCATTGGTTATTCCTTGTCAAGTTCATATGCAGAAAAGATTTATTCCAGTTTTCAGATAATTGTACTTGTCCCAGTTGATGAAGATGTAGGTGTACAATCTTGTACCAGATTTGTGCAACAGAACATTCATTGTGTATGTAATTCTGATGTAGTCTAAAAATGGCAATGTAATGATGTCATGATGTACTTATGTGTAATAAAAGCATTTCAGTTATGTTTTTGATCATGTAGATTGTATTATTTGACGATATGTAATGAATATGAATAAGTTATTTAATTGTGCTTTGGATTTAGCTTAGTTACTGATGTATGTCAAATTATGTTAGTTGGTTTGTAAAGTAATGCAGCCTTGAATCCTTAGAGAATATGTCGTAACTAGTTGTGTTAACATTACTTGTTATCTTAAACACTTTTTAAAAAAAAATTTGTTCCTGTTTCATGTAGCATAATGTGTATTTCTCTAAGATGTTCAAGGCGGGGCGTTACATGATAGATAAGTTTTCTTGATTTGTCTTATAGAAAAGGTAGTAATGACTGATATTGTGTTGAAAAAGGATCTTAAGAATCCTATATGCCTGATTTCTATTAGTGAAAGTACTTATATAAATATGTACTATAAGAGAATGATACATCTTCTGGTGCAAGTAATGCATATATGCACTAATGCACTTCTCATGCTTTGTGCAAATGATGCATCTGTATGAGTGATTGTATTCATATTATAGAATTGTTGCCTTAAATTTGCACTTTTCATAATTATTATATTTAAAATTGAACAAGAAATGTTCACTATATTTATACTAACGTGCATGATGTTAGGGATAGGGCAGATCAAAGCAATAAACACTAAAAATTATATGCAGATTAAATAACCCAAATATAACAATGAGGAATAACACAAAAGAGATCAACACAGAAATTTAACGTGGTTCACCCAATATGGGCTACATCCACATAAACTCAGCCATCCAATGATTTTATTATCTAGTGCAAAATAGATTACAATCTCTTGAATACATTGTTGTACCATACATCCCAGCCGCTTATAACAAGCTTTTCAGAAGCTTCTAGAATTAGGGTTTTGCAATGTCATTTTTCTTTTGTTGGTTAAGAAAAAAATTACAAATGACTCCGATCGTGCAAAAAAAAGGGAAAAAAAATTCTTAAGGGCTGTGCCCATGAACCTCGACGAGGATACATAACTTGTGTACAGTACTTGCATGATCAGTCACCACATACCAACAATCTCCCACTTGGAGACTGATCCTGGATGACACCACTGCACTTGCAGCTTCCACTAGATTACAGCCCTGGCTAGTTTCTTAAGTCCACCATTATTAGTCATGAAGGCCAACAAAAACTGATGAGGAAATCAGTTTCTCGCATGTAACTGCCTTTGTGAACATATCTGCAGGATTTTCACTTGTGTGAATTTTCTCTAGCTTCAACTGCCATCCTCCAAAACTGACTGGATGAAGTGGTATCTAAGTTGTATATGATTAGTTTTTAAATGTAGAGCTGAGTTCTTAGCAAGATGAATGGCATTCTGGCTATCAGTGTACAAAGGGCTATCTTCTTGGTGTTGCCCCAATTCCTCTAGAAAATGTTGTAACCAAATTATCTCCTTGCTAGCTTCTGTAGCAGCAACTTACTCAGCTTCAGTGGTTGAAAGTGCAACAACCTTTTGCAGCCTTGAAATCCAACTAACTGCAGTACCTCCTATAGTAAAAGCATACCCTGTAGTACTCCTCCTACTATCAATATCACCAACTAGATCAGAGTCAACATATCCTTTTAGAGTAGAATTTGTTCCTCCAAAACATAGTTTCTTTGAAGTAGTACCTCTCAAATATTAGAGAACCCATTTTACAACATTCCAATGTTCCATTCCCAAATTGCTCATATACTTGCTCACAACTCCCACTACATGTGCAATATCTGGCCTTGTGCATACCATTGCATACATCAAGCTGCCAACTGCTGATGCATATGGTATCTTAGACATTTTGTCTTCCTTCTCTTGTGTCTTTGGACACATCTCCTTAGTCAACTTAAAATGACTAGACAAAGGTGTACTAACTACTTTTGCATTCTGCATGTTAAACCTTTTCAACACCTTCTCTACATACTCACTTTGGGACAAAAATAATTTTCTATTTGTCCTATCCTGTGTGATCCTCATACCAAGGATTTGTTTTTCTGCACCCAAATCCTTCATAGCAAATGAATTTGCTAATTTCTGCTTAAGTTCATTAATATGCTACATGTTAGACCTGGAAACAAGCATGTCATCAACATAAAGCAACAAGATAATATAGCTGCCATTACCCAATTACTTGAAATAAACACAATAATCAGAATGACATCTTTTGTAACCTTGTTCAACCATAAAACTATCAAATTTCAAATACCATTGCCAAGGTGCTTGCTTCAGGCCATACAAACTCTTCTTTAACCTGCACACAAAATCCTCCTTACCCTTGACCTCATATCCTTGTGGTTGCTGCATGTATATTTCCTCTTCCAGATCCCCATGTAGAAAAGTTGTTTTCACATCTAGCTGTTCAAGATGCAAGTCTTCTGCAGCCACAAGACTTAGAATTGTTCTAATAGAAGTCATCTTTACAACCGGAGAAAATATTTCATCAAAATCTATACCTTTTTTCTGTGCAAAACCTTTTACCACAAGTCTGGCCTTATATCTTTTCTTGCCTCCATCTTCTTCTTTCAACCTGTAAACCCATTTATTTAGAAATGCTCTTTTACCTGTAGGCAATTGAACTAAGTCCCAAGTCTGATTCTGTAGCAAGGAATCCATTTCCTCTTTCATGCCTAGCTCCCACTACTTTTTGGTATCTACCTGCATTGCTTCTTCATAACCTTCAGGTTCACCAGAATCAGTTGATAATATGGAATATAATGATGGAGAAAATCTTTCAGGAGGTCTAGTTATCCTTGTAGAATGTCTAACAATGGCAGGAGTTTGTGGGATAACTTGTTCTTGCTGAGCATCAGGTACCATTGGCATTTTATTTTTTGGAATCTCATCCAGCACCACATATTCTTTTTTGGCCTGTTCATGCTTCTTTTCCTACAAATGATCCTTATACATGACCTTCTCATTGAATATAACATCTCTGCTCCTAATGATTTTATGATTTTCATAATCCCATAACCGATAACCAAATTCATTTACTCCATATCCAATGAAGGTACATTTTTTAGACTTAGCCTCAAGCTTGGTTCTATTTTCAATATCAACATGGACAAAAGCTTCACAACCAAAGGTTTTCAGAAATGAATAGTTTACCTTTTTGCCCATCCATGCCTCCTCTGGAATGCCACCATCCAAAGGATTTGAAGGTCCCCTATTTATTAAATAAACAACAGTATGTACAACATCTGCCCAAAAGTGTAAGGGTAGTCCAACATGCAATCTCATGCTCCTTGCATGCTCCATAATGGTCCTATTCATCCTCTCAGACACACCATTTTCTTGTGGGGTTCTAGGAATTATTTTTTGCCTACGAATTCCATTATATGAATAGTAATTCTCAAATTCTCTGCTGTAATACTCACCTCCATTATCAGATCTGAGACACTTCAACTTTTTTCCTGTCTCATTCTCAACCAAAGCTTTCCACTTTTTAAAAGTTTCAAATACTTTTGATTTTTGTTTTAGGAAATACATCCATGTTTTCCTAGTTGCATCATCAATAAAAGTAACATAATAGCAAGAGACACCAAGAGAAGATACCTGAGCTGGTCCCCATACATCAGAATGCATAAGCTCTAATTTCTCACTCTTCTCCTCTTTCCCAACTTTGAGAAATCGGACTCTTTTCTATTTTCCATAAACACAATTTTCACAGAACTCCAAGTCAATCTTCTTCAGACCTGGTAGCAACTTTTTGGAGTGAAGAATCTTCATCCCTTTCTCACTCATGTGCCCAAGTCTATGGTGCCACAATTCTGTTTCTATCCCTGCAGCAATTCTTATAACTGTCTCAGTAGCAACTATTTCTGTAGCAACTAAGGTAGAAAAAGTATTACCAGTACACAAATACAATGTGCCTACCTTTTCACCTTTAGCTACTACTAATGCACCTTTAGTGACCTAGAGTTTGTCTAAAAAGGTAACTATACAGCCTTCACTACCCAGTTGTCCTGCAGAGATTAAATTCCTTCTTAAATTTGGAACATGTCTTACCTCCTGTAGCAACCATTCATTTCCATTCTGTAACTTGATTTTTATCTTTCCTTTTCCAACAATCTGACAGGGTTCATCATCACCTAGATATACATGTCCAAAATCACCTTGAACATAATCTACAAAATATTTCCTATGGGGTGTGGCATGAAATGAAGCCCCTGAATCTATTACCCAGGAATCATTGGCATTATCTGAAAATAGAATTAAAGCATCTTGTAATTTATTACTTGCAACATTAGCTTCCTTACTATCATCATGTTGTCCGTCTCCTTGTTTGCCCTTTCGAGACCAGCAATCCTTCTTCAAGTGTCCTGGCTTTGCACAATGCCAGCAATCCATTCTTCCTCTGGATTTAGATATGCCTTTCCTTGACTTTCCTTGTGACTTCCCACGATTTGTAGGGCTTTTTCCTCTTTCCTTTGTTCTTCCCCTATTCTCTACAGTCAAAGCATTCGCAGATGTTGAAGTCTCACCTGTGCTTTTCTGTCACATTTTCTCTCTAAGGATAACACCAACAACATCATCAAATTTCAAAGTATTTGAACCAAAGACAGAGTTACTTACAGCCATTACCAAGCTATTCCAGCTTTCTAGCAAAGAACATAAAACCAAGAGAGCCCTTACCTCTTCATCAAATTTCACTTTTATAGAAGTTAATTGATTGGTAATCATATTAAACTCATTTAAATGATTTGACACATATCCACCATCAATCATTTTCAGATTAAACAAATGCTTCATAAGAAATACCTTATTAGAGGCTGAGGGTTTTCATATAATTTGGCCAAGCTTTCATCAGTTCACTTGTTGTCTTCACTTTTGTTATATTGAATGCCACAAATGGTGCCAGGCACAGCCAAATGGTTCCCAATGCCTTTCTATCTAGAAGTTCCCAATCCTCATCAGTCATTGCTGCTAGTTTCTTAGCTACTCCTTCCAACGGCCTCCATAAATCCTTCTGATAGAGATAATCCTCCATCTGCATCTTCCATAATTGATAGTTCTACCCATTGAATTTATCTACCTTCAATTTAACCTCGTCCACCATTGCTCCCACTTAACCATGAGACTCCCACTCAACCGTGAGACCTTCCTATAGATGATAATCAAACACAACCCACTTTGATACTAGTTGTTAGGGTTAGGGAAGATCAAAGCAATAAACACTAACAATTATATGCAGATTAAATAACCCAAATATAACAATGAGGAATAACACAAAAGAGATCAACATAGAAATTTAACGTGGTTCACCCAATATGGGCTACATCCACAAAAACTCAGCCATCCAATGATTTTATTATCCAGTGCAAAACAGATTACAATCTCACGAATACATTACTATACCATGCATCCCAGCCGCTTATAACAAGCTTTTCGGAAGCTTCTAGAATTAGGGTTTTGCAATGTCATTTTTCTTTTGTCAGTTAACAAAAAAATTAACAACTGACTCCAATCGTGCAAAAAAGAGGGAAAAAAAATTTCTCAGGGGCTGCACCCTTGAACCTCTACAAGGATACATAACTTGTGTACAGTACTTGCATGATCAATTGCCACATACCAACACGTGATGCATATTTCATATCATTGTTGTCCTTGTGCGAGTGATGCACTAAGATTCCTTTGTGTGAGTAAAGCTTCAAGTAATGATTACATTCCTAATTTGTGTGTGAGATACACTTTTTATATTCATTGTGATTGTTGGATCGAGTAATGATTACTATAGTTGTACTAATGCAATTTATGCATATTTTATTTTTGGTGTGAGCGATGCACTTGTGCGAGAGATGCACTTACCATAATTATTGTACGTAAACTTGAACAAGTAATACTTTTTGTATGAAATATTTTGTGTGAGAAAGGTACTACAAGTATTTTATGTATTCGTAACCTGTGTGAGTTATGCACCAAGGATTCATGCATTCTTATTTGTTAATTAATCATTCTATGGGCACTTGAGCGTGTTATGCACTATCATATTTATCTAGTCTGTATTTTATGCACTTTGAAATAGATTGTTCTTGTTGAATGTGCTCTGTGTGATAAGCTTTAAGCTTACCTTCTGGGATAGGATGCTGAATGTGGGCTAACAGAGAAGGTGATCTTCTTTTTCAAGATCAACCCATTTTGTATTTATGCTTTAGCCAAAGCTATATTGTACCATTGAAATAGATGAATAATGAATGCCTAGTTTCTATATTATATGTTTCTCTGCCACATCCTATATGCAAGAAATATGTTCATTCTAGTATAGAATGCATATAAGGCATCAGACATGCATCGAGAGTTTCCCTCTTGCCTTTTTGTTATAGGTTTCTAGGTGCCTCATGCAGACCAGGTATTCTTCAAGTTAGGAAGAATCTCATGAAAGTGATGTGTTCATGGTTGGGTGGAAAAAACACCTTAACCACATGCTCTTGATTTTTCCAGCTGAAAATGGATTTTACATTTGAATCTCTTTATGTAATTCAAAAATGGATATATCATATATGACAAGGTATGTAATTGAACTTCTCTCTCTATGAGCTAAGGTTGCACTTGAGAAATTGTAAAAGATTATGCATTCTGGATATCTTGTTGATAGAAAGTTTCTCATAGATTGATATATATTTCTCATTGTTAAATTTAGTAAATAATTTGGCCGATAGGCCATTCTATATGTGCACACATCTTGTAATTGCTAAAAAAATTTGGTAGTCCCACATCTTTTTGGTCGTCCAATTGCTAAAAATAAATTTGGTAGTCCACAATTTTTTGGTCATCTAACAAAAACTATGGAACCAAAAAAGAAATTGGAAAAAATAAAAAATAATAACCAAAAAAGAAATTGAAAAAAATAAAAAAAAAAAACTAAAAAAGAAATTCGAAAAAAAAAAATTAAAAAAGAAATTGAAAATAAGAAAATCACAAAAACTATGGAACCAAAAAAGAAATTGGACAAAATAAATAAAAAGTAAAAACCAAAAAAGAAATTGGAAAAAATAAAAAATAAAAACTAAAAAAGAAATTGGAAAAAATAAAAAATAAAAACCAAAAAAGAAATTAAAAATAAGAAAGTCACAAAAACTATGGAAGAAAAAAGAAATTGGACAAAATAAAAAATAAAAACTAAAAAAAATTGAAAGGAAAAAAATGGAAAAATCACAAAATCCTTTAAAAGTTGCATTTTCTTTTAAAGTTGCATGAGTGTGTTGGATAATAATGCCTTTATCCTATTATTCTATGTGTACACCATTTTGTAAGTGCCAAAAATTTGGTAGTCCAAAAAAATTATTATTTCAAAAAAAAATTAATTAACAAAAATTATGGAACCAAAAAAGAAATTGGAAAAAATAAAAATAAAAACCAAAAAAGAAATTAGAAAAAATAAAAAATAAAAACTAAAAAAAATTGGAAAAAATAAAAAGAAAAAAGAAAAAAGAAATTGAAAATAAGAAAATCACACAAACTATGGAACCAAAAAAGAAATTGGAAAAAATAAAAAATAAAAACCAAAAAAGAAATTGAAAATAAGAAAATCACAAAAACTATGAAATGAAAAAAGAAATTGGAGAAAATAAAAAATAAAAACTAAAAAAATTGAAGGAAAAAAAATGGAAAAAATCACAAATTCTTTTGAAAGTTTCATTTTCTTTTAAATTTGCATGAGTATGTTGGATAGTAATGCATTTATCCTGCTATTATATATCGAACAACAAATTTCTATGGGTTAGCATGTGTTTGATAATTTTTTGTTTTCTTTAATCCATCAGTTCCAATTAAAGAGGTATTTCTCTTAAGTATTGTCATCAGGCTGGGTCTGTAAATGTTTGCATGAATTAGTCAGATTTGAAATACTTAATACTTTTAAATTATGAATATGCATGGTCTGTAAATGGGTCTGTAAATGTTTACATGAGTAAGTGGGGGTTTAAAAAACTGAATACTTGTAAATTATGAATGTGCATGTCACTGATATTTAAGAAAATTCTTGTGGGTTTGCAAAAACCATATATTCACGAGATTTAACCAAGGTATTATGGGATATTCTCCACCCCACCTTCAATGAATTGGTGATTTAGGTAAAAATAACAGTAATATTTAAGTAGACTTAATAGGTAGCAATAAATATTCTTTTCATTGCCTGAAATTTATTTTAAATTTAAAATACCATGTAGTATATTCAATTATTTTAGTTTTTTGAATGGTTAATTCTCTATTATTTATTTTGATGATAAACTCTTATTTTTTAAATTTTTTTATGAATAAGGTTTTTATTATTTTATATGATCAACTATGTCTAGAAAATAATTTTTTATTTGACCTAGGATATGGAAAGGTTAATGTTAGAATTAATTAAATAAAGAGACTTTATTTGATTAATTAGGGGTGATGAATTAATTAAATGAAAATAAATTTTATTTAATTAATTAGGGCTAAGGGGGAATGAAACACAATTAATTAAATAAAACAAAGTTTATTTGGTCGATAGGCCATTCTATATGTGCACACATCTTGTAATTGCTAAATTTTTTTTGGTAGTCCCACATTTTTTTGGTCGTCCAATTATTAAAAATAAATTTGGTAGTCCACAATTTTTTGGTCATCCAAAAAAAAATATGGAACCAAAAAAGAAATTGGAAAAAATAAAAAATAATAACCAAAAAAGAAATTGGAAAAAATAAAAAAATAAAAACTAAAATAGAAATTGGAAAAAATAAATAAATAAATAAATAAGAAATTGAAAATAAGAAAATCACAAAAACTATGGAACCAAAAAAGAAATTAGACAAAATAAATAAAAAGTAAAAACCAAAAAAGAAATTGGAAAAAATAAAAAATAAAAAAATAAAAACCAAAAAAATTTGAAAGGAAAAAAATAGAAAAATCACAAAATCTTTTAAAAGTTGCATTTTCTTTTAAAGTTGCATGAGTGTGTTGGATAGTAATGCCTTTATCCTATTATTCTATATGTGTACACCATTTTGAAAGTGCCAAAAATTTGGTAGTCCAAAAAAAATTGTTATTTCCAAATAAAAAATAATTAACAAAAACTATGGAAGCAAAAAAGAAATTAGAAAAAAATAAAAATAAAAACTTAAAAAAATTGGAAAAAAATAAAAAATAAAAAACAAAAAAGAAATTGCAAATAAGAAAATCACAAAAACTATGGAACCAAAAAAGAAATTGGAAAAAATAAAAAATAATAACTAAAAAGAAATTGGAAAAAATAAAAAATAAAAACCAAAAAAGAAATTGAAAATAAGTAAATCACAAAAACTATGGAATGAAAAAAGAAATTGAACAAAATAAAAAATAAAAACTAAAAAATTGAAGGAAAAAAATGGAAAAAATCACAAAATCCTTTGAAAGTTTCATTTTCTTTTAAAGTTGCATGAGTATGTTGGATAGTACTGCATTTATCCTGCTATTATATATCAAACAACAATTGTCATCAAGCTGGGTCTGTAAATGTTTGCATGAATTAGTTGGATTTGAAATACTTAATACTTTTAAATTATGAATATGCATGGTCTGTAAATGGTTCTGTAAATGTTTACATGAGTAAGTGGGGGTTTAAAATACTGAATACTTGTAAATTATGAATCTGCATGTCACTGATGTTTAAAAAAATTCTTGTGGGTTTGCAAAAACCATATATTCACTAGATTTAACCAAGGTTCAGTCGCTGCCTTATGGGATATTCTCCACCATGCCTTCAATGAATTAGTGATTCAGTTAACAATAACAGTAATATTTAAGTAGACTAAATAGGTAGCAATAAATATTCTTTTCATTGCCTGAAATTTATTTTAAATTTAAAATACCATGTAGTATATTCAATTATTTTAGTTTTTTGAATGGTTAATTCTCTATTATTTATTTTGATGATAAACTCTGATTTTTGAATCTTTTTTATGAATAAGGTTTTTATTATTTTATATGATCCACTATGTCTAGAAAACAATTTCAATTTCAATTTACAAGTTATTTGTTATTTTTAAATCTTTCAAATTATTTAATCTTAATTTTGGTTTGAAAATTTTTAAGATTCTTTTGAAATTGAGGAAGAAATAAAAGGTAAATGTTTCTAATCTACAATTTACTTATTGATTTTAATTGTAAATTTATTTATATTAATTTTTTTATAAACTAATATCTTTATATTTAAAAAAATATATCTAAAATATGCCGAGGTATATCTTTTTTCCATAATTTCTTTGATTTTCTCTTGCATTTTTTTTTGGTTTTAATTTTTTAATTTTTCCAATTTCTTTTTTGGTTCCATAGTTTTTGTGATTTTCTTCAGCTTTTTCTCCTTAAAATTAATATAAGAATTTTAGTTATATATATATATATATATATATATATATATATATATATATATATGTATATATTAGTCAATTTTTTTTGGTTTTGTTATCATTTTATTTATTTATAAAAAATTTAGTTTAGTTAAGATTTAAATAATTTTAAATATAAGCTTTGATTTAGTTTGAAATTTGTTTTTATTTAAAAAATAATTTTAATTTAAAGTAAGTTTAGTTCAAATTTAAATTTAGTTTGAACTTAGTGGTACCGAAGGGTGTGTCGTGCCAGCGTCACCGGTCATGTGAAAAAAATTTATCAGGCGCACTGCAATTTATAGGGGGGCTACCCGATTCCTGCAGTCTAAAAAAAATTAAATTAAATTTTATTTAATTTTAAATATAAAATAAATTTTATTATAATTTAGTGAATTGTTATTTTAATTTTACTTTAGTATTACTAAAAGTACTTTTTAAAAATATATCTTTTATACACTCAAGTTACTTTTTTAAATTACAAAACTATGTTAGGTTGATTTATTGAATATATATCTTTTGTCCACTAAAGTTACTTTTTTAAATTGAAAATTAATGCATCTATGTTTTTATCATTATTTTTATTTTAAAAAAAAATAATTTTCTTATAGTATTTATAGCCTTGTCTAGTTACATTTAATGATTTTCTAGAAAAAATATAAATATATACTATTTAACAATAGGCCTATAAATATTTGTGCCTATCGGCCATTTGATAGCACCTTTGGTGCTTTTACTAGTTGTATCAGTATTGAGATCATGATGATATTCTTACCTCTGATCTTTCTAATCATATTAATGATCTTTAGTATGTTGAAAAATTTGTTGATCTTCTTATTGATCAAGTTGAAGACCTTGTTGTAATTTGTTGATATTTTCTATTGTTGAGACTTTTTCTTTTGTTAGTGTTTGATTTGCTAATGATGATAACAAGTAGTATGGGATGCTTGTTTTTCATCATAAAGACAATTATTCTGATGTCTCATGTGAGTAAGCATGTTGAGAAAATGAACATAACTATTTTCTTTCTATATGTAAATATCTTGCAATATGAAAAAGATTTGATTAAGCTATAGAAGATTGTATGAAATAAATGAATTAGCTTGCATGTTTTTACTAGTCGAGGTAGATTATGACATGTAGGTCTTGTCTGAAAGTATAGCAATAAAGTTAATTTGATGAAGCAGTGACATGCTAACGATGTGTGCAAGTGAATGAATGTTAGACAGAGAAATTTTTGTTGTTATGAATGAACAGGTGCTTGGAGCAACGATACATTTGTCAAGTGGGTCAATTTTGACATTGAGGTAAAACAAAATTAAAGAGGTATGAAACCTTATCATAAGTTAAGTTGATTTGATCATCGAGATGATGATTCTTTTAAGGGGGGAAGGATGTCACAACCCCTATTCTCAATTTAAATATTACTATTTTAATGATCATTGACTAATTTTAACTCATGTGTGTGACAAGAATCCACTCTCGATGGAGAGAGAGTATCATCGAGGAGGGGGTGTTAGCCAATTGATGGTGACTTGTGGTGAAGAGAATCTGCACACACCACATAGTGTCATGTAGTTTAAATTGCACAAATATATATGTGTGTGTGAAAAATAATTCATAATTAAATTATGACTAGACTAAAATATTTAGTCGCATTAATATTTGCATCGCATTAGGATAATCATTCGACTGATTGATAATAGTTGATATAGATTAATGGTAATATTTTGGGAATAATTATTTAGATAATTTGATATGTTTAGAATAGATAATAATGCATCATCATTTATGTTTTTCTATTTTATAAGTCAATTAGAAATAACAATTATATATATATGATAGTTAAAATATTAATTCTTTCAAAATTTAATTTCTTTTATCCTTAATGGATAATGCCAAATTGGAAAGAATAGAAAAAAGGAAACAAGAGAAGAAAAGAAAGAATAAAGCAAGAAAATTAGAATAAAAGAAAAAATAAGAAAAAGAAAACAAAAATCAATAAAAGAAATATAAAGAAGTATTTAAAACAAAAAGCATTAATAGGTAAGATCTGGAATCTTATACCTGAAATGAATGTTCTAGATCAGTGGATTAAGAAAAACTGGGAGGGTTGTGAAAATCTATTTATGTTAGATAAGGGTTCTAGTTTCTTTGTTGTTATTTTTTCATCTAAGGAAGCGAGAGACATTATCTTGAAAACTAAATCATGGTTTTTTAATGGGAGAGGAATCTTCATTCAAGAATGGGTGCCTAACTTTGAATCTTTAGTGAATAAAGGGAATTTTTATTCATTCTGAGTTAGGCTTCATAATCTTCCTCTAGAGTAGAGGGATCTACGTATTGTTAGATTAGTGGCAGAGAAAATAGGGGTTTTTGTGAATCATGATCTGTTGGTTTTTGAGAACCCTTGTTTACCTGCCCGTATGTGTGTGGTAATGAATACTTCCTTTCCTCTACCAAATAAAGTGGTACTAAAAACATCTAAGAGCTCCTGGAGTCAGAGTTTGATCTTTGAAGATCTACAAACCATTCATGATTTTGATAATTTGGGGGATTCTTTGGCATGTGAGGTGCTGGAAAATATAGCCATGAATTTAAATGTCTTTCTGGATGGGAATTGTGAAGAGAATTTGGATAATGGTGAATTGGTAAAAACTTCTGAGAAGACAGACTTTGTAATGGAAGATTGTGTAGAGGGTTTAGACGTATCAAAAATTAATGATTCTTAGAATACTATTATCTCACAAAAAGAAATGACGAAATGGAAGGTGATTTTTCAAATAAAAGGGAGTTGTCTTTGGATGTATTGGTAAATAAGGATTCAAGTTATAGTGCTAGTTCAGACTCTTCCCAGATTAATAAGGAGAATGTAGATTTGGACAATGGAGACTTTGAATTTTCCACCCCAGTTGTTTCCGATCAAGAAGAACCTCTAGAATCACCCATATTAAATCTGGTTAAGAGCTTAAATGTAGGTGATGTGAATAGGGAGGATTCAGATTTCGTAACTGAAGTATATGATCTTCATGATAGATCTGATGGTAGGAACTTGTTGAAGGAGGAAGTGTTAAGAGACATGATAGATCATGTTGAAACTTCAGAGCAGTTTCCTTTAGTGGAGGCTAAAAAAATGATCACAGAGGCTATTCTAAAAGAGGGATCAGATATTATAGAACAAATTGCATATGAAGTTATTGCTGAAGATTCATCTCTTGTTGAAAATAATGTGGATATATAGGGGAGGGCTAATGATATGAAACAAATCATGATGGAATCAATAGTGAAGGATACTAGTGATAATGAGTTTGAATATGGGGTTTTTGACTATTCCAAAACCTTCTCTATTTTGTAAACACCCCATCAAGAGAGAAAACCATTCCCTTTATCTCCTTCGAAGAGGGGTAGACCTCCTAAATCTGCAAAGACTCCACCCTTCCATTTAAGATTGGGGAGATTGCATAGCTCTCCTCAAGGACAATGAAGATCCTCTCATTGAATGTTAGGGGCATTAATGCCACTAACAAAAGATGCTTAATCAAGCTCCAAATTGATGCTTCCCAAATGGATTTGATTATTCAGCAAGAAATGAAATTATCATCTGATCAAGCTAACAGCATTTTATCTAAGTGGAAGAAGTGGCAATATTTTTCATTCATTTGCAATGGGGGCTTCAGGGGGTTTAGTAGTTTTATGGGACAGTAATGTGTGTAATGCAGAGTTCATTTGTTCCACTCATAATCTCATATTAGTTAAAATCTCTTCCAATAATCAAAATTTTTGGATGTTTAATATTTATGGTCCTAATTCTACAAGTGATAAGAAGTCTCTGTGGGATCTTATATCTACTTTAATGCATAATATAAAGGAGTAAAAAATTCTATTAGGAGGGGACTTTAATGCTATTTCTTACCTCAGCAAAAAATGGGTGGTGTCATTCCTCCTTAGAAAGTTATGGAGGATTTTAATGATTTTATTTTAGATAATTCTTTGCTTGATAGCCCCACTATAAATGGAAGATTTACTTTGACTAATAGGAGAAAGGATTTTTTGATGATTGTTGAATGGTTAGACAGGTTTCTTTTTTCTCCTGAGTTGTGTCTTGATAGTGACGTGTCTCTCATGAAAATTCTTCCTTATACAGGTTCAGACCACTATCCTATCAGCTTGGATTTCAGCAGTTTTAGGGGCTAGAGGAAGAGGAGATCTTTTAAATTTGAATCTATGTGGTTTAGGGATAACATTTTTTTAGTAAACTTAGAATGTTGGTGGAAGAATGCTCCTTTTGTGGTTGGCTCAAGACATTTTCAATTGAATGAGAAACTTAAATTTGTTAGAAGAAAGATTCAAGTATGGAATAAGGAAGTGTTCGAGAACATTTTTTATCAGAAAGCAGTGATTTAGGATCAATTGGTTCAAATTAATGACTATATTATCAAATATGGTATGAATCAGAATTCTTTTCAAACTGTTAAATCCCTTCAGGCTAACCTTGAGGAGATATTAGCAAGGGAAGAAATCTACTGGAGGTAGAAATCTAGGGAGACCTGGCTAAGGGAAGGGGATAGGAATACCAATTTTTTTCACTCTTTAGCCATGGTAAAAAGACATAAAAATTTGATCAGCTCTATTAAGGACTCATCCAGGCAGATATTGGAAGATGCTTCAATGATACCGAAAGAGGGCACAATCTTTTTTAGAAATCTTCTTTCTAGGGATGTATCTTCAAACTTAACTTCTAATATTGTAGATGTGATACATCATATTCCTAATTTGATTAGTTCATAAGAGAACAAAGATTTAATGAAATAATTTACTATTGAGGAAATCAAGGCAATTTTTTTCTCTTTTGACCCTGATAAGGCTCCAGGACCTTACGGCTTCACTCCATTGTTCTGATGAAGGGGGTAAATCATAAAACACACAATAACAGAAATTGCACACAGAAAATAGAATGATATTTTATTAATATGGGCAAAACATTACATTACAGAAGCTTAATACAATCAGAGGATGAATCCCCTACAGGCTGTAACACATTACAGCTCCCTCTCTCAAGACTCTAGAATCTTCAGTCTTCTGTAACCCCAAATCAACTAGGGTTTCTATTTTTTTTACCTTTTCTTGACTCTACACCTTCCCCCTTAACTCTACTACCCCAAGGGTTCCAAAAACTGGTCATATATAGCCCTTTTTTGTGGCCACCAGCTTAAGTTCAAAATTTACATCTCCCCCAACAATAGGTCAACTTCGTGGGGCCATAACTTTCGATCCAACCGTTGGATTTTTAATTATAATACCTTTTTAGAAAGCTATTGAAAAGATGGTTGTGTACAAGTAGTACCTAAAGGTAGATTGCTTGGGTTTCCCACCAAATTTAGGGTCCATCTAGAGCCTCTAAGTGCCTCAAATTTGACTTTGAATATTTCAATAGAATTTTTGGAATTTGAAATTTTAATATCTCACAAATGACAAATGATATTGAATTGATTTCTTCACCATTAGCTTCAATTCACCATTCTGGAGGTCCGTGTAAGATTTTGTATCCAACCGTACATGAATGCAAACTTACTAAAAATAGTAACCCTGCCAAATTTAGCCCTTATTGAAAAGAAACAACATTTTTTTTGGTTGATGCAAGATTGCTCTTACACCTTGGATGCTCCTACATCAGACACCCGGGGTAATTTGAAAAGTGACCCTGTCACTTCTCATGAGTTAGAGGAAAACCAAAATGGTTAACCTCATTCTCAGATAACCATGATGAATCTTCAATGGGCCTTCCTTTCCATTTCACCAAGTATTCTGTATACTACCCGTTTCTTGTACTCTTACCCACACAGCTATCCAGAATGTCCTTTATCTCCTCCTTCTCTGAAGTAGGTGCTGGAATGTCCCACTGTGTTCCTTTATCAAGTCCATCATTATGATACTCTGTCAAATCTAAAATCTTGAACACTGGTGAAATATTGATGTCATTAGGCAACTCTACCTCAAATGCATTTCCTGAATCATGCTTCTTCAGGATTCTACATGGTCCAAATTTCCTCATCTTCATCTTTTTATATGTACCAACTGGAAATCTTCTCTTCTCAAGTGAACCATGACTTCATCACCCTCCTGAAACTCCTTATGTCTCTTCTTCTGATCTACTTTAGCCTTATACTAGGAATTCATCTTATGGATATGCTTTCTTACCTCTTCGTGCAAATTCTTCATGTGCTTAGCAAAATTTTCATCTTTAGCACTACTCTTCTCCCCCTTATCCATCCTCCTCAATTCAGAAGCAGTTCTTGGGCTACTCCCATACACAACCCGAAATAGAGATTTACTTGTGCTCCTATTGATAGAATTGTTCTAAGCAAATTATGCCTATGGTAAAATCAAATCCCATCCCTTGGGCTTATCTCCTACTAAGCATCGTAGCAGGTTACCCAAACTCCTATTCACCACTTCTGTCTGTCCATCAATCTATGGATGGTGTGCAGAACTGAACATCAAATCTGTCTTCAACTTCTTCCATAATGTCCTTCAGAAATAACCAACAAACTTGGTATCTCGATCTGAAACTATACTCTTTGGTAGACCATGTAATCTCACCACCTCTCTGAAAAATAATTCAGCAATATGAACATCATCATTAGTCTTCTTTAAAGGAATGAAATGTGCCATCTTCAAGAATCTATCCACCACCACAAAAATGGGACCATGTCCTCTCTGTGTCCTTGGTAAACCAAGAACAAAATCCATACTGATATCATCACATGGCTTCTCTGGTACAGGTAATGGCTAATATAGCCCTACATTCTGACTTGTTCATTTTTCCATCTGACACACTCTACAACTCTGCACAAATTTCCTCACATCCTGTTGCAACTATGGCCAATAATAATTTTCACCAACAATAGCAATGGTTTTATCTCGACCAAAGTGTCCAACTAATCCTCCACTATGCTTCTCTTTAATCAAGTTCTCTCTCATGGAACTCCTTGGAATGCACAACTGGCTTCCTCTAAACAACATGCCATCTTGGATTATGAAATCCAACCATTTTGTCATGTCCAAAGTAACAGGTTCTATACAAGATTTCTAGGCCTCTACAAAATATGGATCTTTAGGATACAAACTTTTGAGCTCATCGAACCCAACAACCTCTATCTTCATTTCTATCAACAAATTTTGCCTTCTACTCAAGGCATCTGCAACTCTGTTGGACTTCCCACTCCTGTGCTTCAAAACAAAAGTATAGCTTTGCAAAAACTCAACCCATTTTAAGTGCCTCTAGTTCAACTTTCCTTGACTATTAAGATACTGGAAAGCATGATGATCAGTATATAAAACAAACTCCTTTGGCAACAAATAATGTCTCCATTTCTTCAAAGCCTGAACTATTGCATAAAACTCCTGATCATAAACATAATACTTTGTCTTGGCATCATTAAGCTTCTCACTAAAATAGGCAATGGGCTTACCTTCTTGACTAAAAACAACTCCTATAGCACTACCATTAGCATCACAATCTACCTAAAATACCTTATTGAAATCTGGAAGTGCCAAAACAGGTTGCTCTGTGACTTTCTGCTTCAATGTATCAAAGCTTTTATCTGCTCCTTTAGTCCATCTAAAATCTTTTCTATCCCCTCTCATTGTCTCAGTTAGGGGTGCACAAATGCTACTAAAATTCCTAATAAACTTTTTGTAAAAACTTTCCAAACCATGAAAAGATCATACCTCGGTTGCACTCCTTGGCGTAGGCCATTCAATGATAGCCCTTACTTTTTCTAGGTCCATCTTAAGACCTTCCTCTGAGACAACAAATCCTAGGTATACCAACTCTTTCTTTGCAAAACTACATTTCTTCAGATTGATCAACAACTTCTCCTCCCTCAACTTCTCCAAAACTCTTTTGATATTCATTATATGCTCATCCCAAGTCTTACTGAAAATCAAAATATCATCTAAATAAACAATAACAAAACTTCCCAAAAATTCTTTCAAAACCTCGTTCATGAGCAGCATGAATGTGCTCGGTGCATTGGTTAGCCCAAAGGGCATGACTAACCACTCATACAAACCTTCCTTTGTCTTGAAGCCTGTCTTCCATTTGTCTCCTTCCTTGATACGGATCTAGTGATACCCACTCTTTAGGTCAATTTTCATGAAGTACTTGGCTCCACTCAAACAGTCCATTATGTCATCCATTCTTGGCAATGGAAACATGTACTTGATCATGATCTTATTTATGGCTTGAGAATTTGTACACATTCTCCACTCTCCATCTTTCTTTGGTGCTAGTACTATAGGTACCGCACATGGACTCAGGCTCTCCCTTATCAGTCTCTTCCTTAACAACTCATGGACCTATCTGTTCAACTCTTCATTCTCTGCTGGAGTCATTCTGTGGGCTGCCTTATTTGGCAAACTAGCTCCTGGTATCAAATCCATTTGATGACTTATCTTCCTCACTAGCGGTAAACCTTTTGGTACATTATCAGAGACAATATCTTGAAATTCTTCCAACATTTCTGAGGCTTCTGCTGGTACATCTTCACATTTATTTTGACTAATCTTAGGAATCAATGCAAAGCAATGACGCTCATGCTTCATACCCTCCAAAAATTTTCTACCATCTACCAAGCAAATTCTAGCAGTACTACATACCTTTTCTTCCACTTCCTTCAAGGGCTTCAATTTATGATGAACTCCATCCTTTGTTAGGGAATATGTGTTTGCATGGCCATCATGGATAGCGCTCCTATCATATTGCCACGAGCTCCCCAATAGCATATAATGACATGCATCCATTGGTATGATGTCACATAGCACCTCATCATGGTAGTCTCCAATCTTGAACTTCACTAAACACTGCTCATTGACCAAAGCTCTGTGGTCCTTCTGCAACCATGCAATCCGATATGGATGTGGATGCTTTCTTCTTGTCAACTTCAACTTGTCAACCATCTCCTCTAAAACAAGATTGGCAGTGCTTCCACTGTCAATAATAATATCACAACACTTACCTTCACATTTACACCTTGTGCAGAATAAACTCTTCCTCTGATTGGGTTATTTCTCTTCATTCAACAAAGTTCTTCTGACAACTAGGATTTCTCCCCTTTCAGCATCTTCGAAATGCTCAGACTGTGCATCTTCATCTACATGTGCAACTCGTGCATTACCTTTAGGTCTTCTATTTGTCCTTCCTTGATGTTGCAGACACTCGTATGCTCAATGCCCTTCTTCTCCACATTGGAAATAGGTTCCTTTAAAACCTCCTCTTCCAGATCCTTGCCCAGGTCTACCTCTTCCTCTTTGCTTACCATTGTTCTGGTCACGAGGGCGGTAGGTATTATCTCCTCTCTAATTTCGACTGGTTCTAGCTTCTTCACTTTTCTTTGGATCTTCATTTCAGCCTCCATAGGGTCTTCCACCAGTCCTTCCGCCTTGACCTCTTCCCCTTTTCTTTCTTTCAAATCTCTTATTTAGCTTCTCTTCCACCTTCAGGGAAAACTGGTACGCATCTTCTATGGTGGTCGTTCTGACTAGGCTCAACTCTTCTTGATTACTTGGCCTCAACCCATTAATGTAATGGGCTACCTTCTCCTTGTTGGCCTCTCCATGGCCTGTCCTGATAGTGATCTTATAAAAATCTTTTGTATCTCCTTAACAGACTTGTTACCTTGCTTCAATCCTTGCAACTTCTTCAGCAACTCCATCTCATAGTCCACAGGAATGAACTGCTTCTTCAATTTCTCCACCATCCGATCCCATCTGGTAATCTTTGCTTTTCCTCTTCTATTTCTCTTTAACTAGACCTCCTTCCACCAAAAACTGGCATGGCCCTTCAACTTTGTCTTTGCAAAGTTGACCCATTCTGGGTCTTCCACATCTTCATACTCAAAATATTCCTCCATATCATTAATCCAATCAATAAGTTGTCCCAGATTCAAATCTCCAGAATAGGTAGAAACTTTGATCCTGGGCCTCTTTCTAATCTTTGAAATGTCCCTTAACAACCTAACTTCTACAGGATCTCCTGCAGCTTCTTGTTCTTCCTCAGATAGCTCTTCTTCAGCTTCATCTTTGCTTTCCTCTCTCCTTCTCGGCTCGAACCCTCTTCGTAGCTCCTCTTGCAATGCATCAATTTGTTTTTGCAAGGCTCTAAAACTCTCTTCCATCAAAGCATTCCTCCCACCATGATTTTTTTGTGGAGGCATCTTGATCTCTGGAGGAAACCCACAACCTCAGGTCTTGGTGCAAACTGCCTCATAGTCGGTGATCTGTCTACACACTCAGGAACCCTTGCTCTGATACCACTTGATGAAGGGGGTAAATCATAAAACACACAATAACAGAAATTACACATAGAAAATAGAATGATATTTTATTAATATGGGCAAAACATTACATTATAGAAGCTCAAATACAATCAGAGGATGAATCCCCTACAGGCTGCAACACATTACAGTTCCCTCTCTCAAGACTCTGGAATCTTCAACCTTCCGTAACCCCAAATCAACTAGGGTTTCTATTTTTCCATCTTTTCTTGACTCTACACCTTCCCCCTTAACTCTACTACCCCAAGGGTTCCCAAAAATGGTCATATATAGCCCTTTTTGGTGGCCACCAGCTTAATTTCAAAAATTGCATCTCCCCCCAAAAATAGGTCAATTTCGCAGGGCTATAACTTTCGATCCGACCGTTGGATTTTCAATTATAATACCTTTTTGGAAAGCTCTCGAAAAAAATGGTTGTACATAAGTACTACCTAAAGGTAGACTGCTTGGATTTCCCACCAAATTTTGGGCCCATTCGGAGCCTCTAAGTGCCTCAAATTTGACTTTGAATATTTCAATAGGATTTTTGGAATTTGAAATTTTAATATCTCACAAATGACAAATGATATTGAAGTGATTTCTTCACCATTAGCTTCAATTCACCATTGTGGAGGTCTGTGTAAGATTTTGTATCCAACCGTGCACGAATTCAAACTTACTAAAAATAGTAACCCTGCCAAATTTAGCCCTTATTGAAAAGAAACAACATTTTTTTTGGTTGATGCAAGATTCCTCTTACACCCTGGATGCTTCTGCATCATGTTCTTTCAAAAATGTTGGGATTTTGTGGGTAGGGAAGTCTAGTTAACAGTAGAAGAGGCCAGGAGAAATAGTACAGTGTTAAAGGAGATCAATTCTACTTTTATTGCATTAATTCCTAAGGTAGCTGCTCCAATTTCATTTGCTGATTTTAGACCAATTTCCCTCTGCAATACATTATATAAGATTATAACTAAAGCTATCTCTATGAGGTTAGCAGTTTTAATTCCAAAGATTATCTCTGAAGAGCAGGGGGTTTTGTGCTGGGTAAGGAGACAGCTGAAGGGGCTTTGGTAGCTCATGAAGTGTTGCATTCCATTCAAACCCATAAATTATCAGCAATGTTGGTAAAATAGGACATGTTAAAGGCTTATGATAGGGTGTCTTGGGATTTTTTGTTAAAAGTCTTGTATAAGTTTGGCTTTTCGCATAAATGGTGTAAATGGATCATCTCATGTATCTCAGGTGCAAGCTTTTCAGTTTTGATTAATGGTTCTCCTTCAGATTTTTTCAAATCTTCTCAAGGGATTAGGCAGGGTGATCCCTTATCCCCTTTTTTGTTTATCATTGTAGCAGAGGGTTTAAGTAGATTGATTTAGTATCAAAACATATTGGGGTCTTGGAAAGGAATTTCAATTTTGAGAGTACCATTCTCTATCACCCATGCCTTATTTGCTGATGATACTTTGTTATTTGGGCAACCCTCATTGTTAGAAGCTAAGTCTATAAAAAAGGTAATTGATCTTTATTGCTTGGTTTCAGGTCAAAAGGTGAATCAAGATAAATCTAAGATTTTTTCTTCAATACCAGTCCTTTGGTTCAAGGTAGAATCTCAAATTTTATGGGTTTTAAGATGGATGTCCTTCCTTCTAATTATTTAGGCATTCCTCTTTTTTCTGGGAATATTAAAAGTTGCTTTTGGAAGAAACTTATTTTGAATGTAAAAGGGAAAATTGCTTCTTGGAAGGGAAAATGGTTGACTCTAGCAGGCAAAATCATGATGATTAAATCAATTCTATGTGCTATCCCAATCTACATGTTTTTAGTTCTCAAGGTACCAAAAGGCATTCTATTTGAACTTTGCAATATCTTTAGGAAGTTTTTGTGGACTGGGCCCAAGAAGGAAGGCAGAAAGATTCCTTTGATTTCTTGAGATAAGATATGCACCCCTAAACATCATGGTGGGACTGGTATTCACAGCATTGAGGATCAGAACCATGCATTAGGGGCAAAGTTGGTATGGCAGATGTATGATAAGCCTAATTCCAAATGGTGTAAAATCATGTAGGCAAAGTATTTAGACTCTGCTGATCCAAAAAGGATATTTACAATTTAAAATCCAAAATTAGGTTCTAAAATCTGGGATTTTATGTTTGAATGTAGAGAGATAATTTCTCCTTTCCTCTCATGGATAATTCATGATGGTTGCTCAGCTCTGTTTTGGGATGATTCATGGAATAGTTATCCCCCTCTTTCACAAATGGAGGGGCTGCAAGAGGCTAGAGAAGTTCTAAGTCAGCTATGAGGTGTCAAAGTTAAAGATTATCTGGATGGTGATTCAAATTCTAATTCCTTTGGTGTCAAATGGAAAAACCTCTCCAATGTCCCCATTCCACCTTCTCAAAAGAATTTGTTAAGAAAAGTGCTAAAAAAAGAAGGGTCTTTATCTTAGGGGCTCATGATGAGCTTATTTGGATTCCCTCTAAATTTGGAAAGTACATAGTAAAACAAGGTTATCAAAGTATCATTGGGAGAAATATTGAAGGTTCTTCAAATTGGCCTTCTAAGCTGTGTTGGAGTAGTCCCTATCTTCCGAAGGCAGGAGCTTTTTCTTGGTTGGCCTTGAAGCGTAGGATTCTCACAAGTGATAGACTTGTCAAACTTGGAGTCTCTCAACCTTTTTTGCGTCCTCTAAAAAGAAGAAGAGGGAAATCATCTTTTGCTTAACTGCTCTTTCTCTTCTCAAGTCTGGTATTGGTTATGCTCCAAGTTGGGTTGGTTTGGACCTCTCCCAAATATAGTATTGCAAGTTTTTCAAGGTTGGCCAACTTTATGCAAGAATTTAACTTTTTCTGCTATTTGGATTGTTTCTCCTAGTTTAGTGATATGGAATCTATGGCTAGAAAGGAACAATAGAATTTTTAGGAAAGTAGAGTGCTCTCTTGACCAAGTCATCCTTAAAATTGAAAAGTCAGTGGCAGAGGTTGTATATTCTCACTTACTATTGAAGGATTCTGGCTCTTTAGCTTTTTCCTCTTGGGATGCACTCATTCTTAAATCTTGGAAGTTTTTGAAACTTCCCAATTCAAATTGCTTTGTGGGAAATAAGAAAGTGGATAGGAGTACCATATATTGGAAACCTCCTCTTGAGGATTTCATTAAATTAAACTTTGATGGCACATGCAGAGGGAACTCGGGGTTGTTTGGAGCTAGTTGTGTCCTTAGAGATTGTAAAGGTTTTATAATTAAGGCTTTGTCTCTTAGACTTGGATACTATTCTAATAATGAGGCCAAAGCTTTGGCCCTTGTTGCAGGTTTGAAACTTTCTTTAAATTATGGGGTTAAGAATATTATAATTGAAGGTGATTCTCTGAATATAGTGAATGCCATTAAAAAGAGGTCTTTCCCACGCTGGAAGATATGGTATATCCTTCAAGGAGCTACAACTATTATGGAGTCCTTTGAAACTTTTTAAATTCTACATACTTATAGGGAAGGAAATAAATTAGTAGATTTGTTAGCCAATTGTGCTTGTGATTAGGAGAGGGAGTCAATTGAATGGGATGCAATCGCCTTGAGGAAGTTGGATAGCTTTGATAGAATTTTGGCAGAGGATCGAAAGAACATTGAATAAGAAGTGTTTGGGGTCATGGAGACAGTTCTTGTCTTTCTGCAATTCTGTTTGGTTCAAAATTGATTAAGTGTGAGATTTGAATTGGAGAGGGAATCTTATCGATCAATTGTATTCGAAGAAAAGGGTTGCAAGGTCTCTATTTTTAGAGACATAGTTTTTGAAGCTAACCTTTGTTTTTTTGGCAAGTGCTAACTTTGGAGTAATCCTTGTGTTTATCCTTGCATTATTTCTCTATGGTCCGGGCGCTGGCAAATTTGTGTGTATGGAGATCATATTGTACCATGGGCTTTCATTCATTTAATAGGGGATGAGGTGGCCTGAGGTGTTTTCAATCTCCAATGTATGTAATGATTATGATGCATGTTACAAGTATGTACCTAATCGGTGTTGTCATTGATGTCAACATATCCTTGTCATTAGTGTCAACTATATCGTATTCTATTACTTGTTTAGAAGACTTGTATGTTGAGGATATTGAGAAAACTAGCCTCTTTGGAAGAAACAAGTGAGTTACAGAGAAGTGCAGTATAGATAGTAAGTTGTATGCTGAAGAATAGTCTGGTAAACTGCTCTACATTCTTTCCTACTTGAAGATCATGGTCTGCGGATTGGAAGTAAGTTAGAGGTATGTTTGAGGATACTACGGTTTGGATATGAGTCATACACATGAAGATCTGAGTGAGTTGTGTTCACCAGAGTGAAGCCTATTTTTTCTGTGAGTTTAGTTGAGACAGGAAGACAGTGTTTGGCTCCACATTCCTCCGTAAGAAAGTATTTTGTTCTAGAGTTCTAGAGGGAAGTCTGGGATGATGATAAGTGCCTATAGTTGCAATGGTTCGTGGTTTGGTGGTCTGCAAGCTATCTTTCTTTTATGACAGTCGAAGATAGTAAATGTCGTGTGTTCTAGTGAGAAGATTCCTATGGATAAAGTGGTTAAGGTTCGTGCAGTTGCTCCTGATGATTATAGCATGCTTGTGCATGTATCCTAATCATGTTCCTATCTGGGCTTTGGTCCATGTTAAGAAATTGAGATGGTGTGTGAAGATTGTTCCCAGTTAATGTAACGTGTAACCAGTCTTGGCCAACCTGGTTGATCCTAGTGATTGTAGAGATCTCTGGAAGATTGTGGAAGCATGTTGTGGTGTAGAAGATTGTGTTTGAGTCCTAGCTAACGCATGGCGTGATCTACATTTCATTCCCTTTACATGATGTTGCAATCAATCAGGACCTATTTTCTAAATGTTTGTAATACCAACTTTGTAGATTATTCCAATGGTTGATGCCGACCTTGATGATCATTCCAAGGTTGATGTAGTGTATAAATACTTGTAGCTAAGTCATGGAAAAGGTGTCCTTGAGTGAGAATAAGAATATATTAAGAAAGGTCCAAAGGCAGAGCAGAGGAGGGGTAGAGGAAGGAAGAGGGAGAGAAGAAAAGAGGAAGAGCAGAGCAGAGGAAAGGCAGAGTAGGGAAGTTCTTATACTTTAGTTACAAATAAAGAAAGATGTTGATCGTGGCAGTGAGTCTAGCAGTAAGCCACCAGTAGGGTTTAATATCCCTCAGGGTTTAACAACCCTCATTGTAATCTTGCTAGGTTTAGGGTTGAGGTAGTTAGTCTACTAGACCTAGTTGTTCTTCATGGCAGTAAGCCAGTATGTTTAGGCCCATGGAGTGACCAAGCCTGAACATCACTATTTCAAGATTGTAATATATATTGAGAATTAATCCTCTCTGTGGTTTTTCCCCACCTTGGGGTTTTCCACATAAATTTGGTGTCTCTTATGTTTGATGTTGTATCTGTGGTTAATTTTCTGATTTCATGCACTCATGGTTAAATCATAATAATTGTGGATAAGTGTTGAATGCTTAAATTGCAGAAAGTGTTTAAGTTTTTGTGAGAACTAATTTACCCCCCCTCTCAGTTGTCCAGCACATATCAACAATTGGTATGAGAGCCATGTTCCTCTGAAATTTTAACATCTTGGGGAAGATCCAAAATGTCTTACAAGAAGGAAGCGCTGCATTTTGATGGAACTAATTATGTTCTTTGGAAGGCTCGGATGAAAAGCCATCTTCTTTCTCTTGGTGTCAAAGTTTGGAAAGCTACAGAAATAGAATACACCATACCTCAAAATGGTCTGACGACTAAAGATGAAATCAAAGAATATGAGATAGCTATCAAGGCAAGGTATTCTCTGCTAAGCTCATTAACTGACTCAATATTGACGAAAGTGGTGGATCTCGAAACTGCGAATAAGGTATGAAAAAAGTTGAAAATTCTGTATGAAAGAGATGATTCTGTGAAGGAAGCCAAGTTACAAAGTCTGAAAGTGAAATATGAAAGCTTGAAGATGAACAATGATGAAAACATATCAGCTTTTATGGAAAGAGTTGATGAACTTGTTACAAGGATAAAAGCCATAGGCAGAACTCTCAAACAAAAGGAAATTGTTATGAAAATAATCAGATCTTTGCCCAAGTCCTACTATCACAAGGTGGCCACGATTGAAGAATTCATGCAAGTAAAAATATTTAACAAGGATTAGTTGCTTGGCAAGCTTATTGCTTTTGAAATGAGAGAGTTAGATGATGCTTTGCCAAAAGCTAAGACTACCTTCAAAGCCAGTACTCCTGAAAGTACTACCAGATCAGAAAAGTTTAAGGTAGAATCCGATGATGAGATAGATGAAGTTGAAGCCAACTTTGTGGATAGGCTACAAAGAGGATCTGGTAAGTATAAAGGCAAATTGCCTTTCAAATGTTTTGCCTATGGTAAAATAGGTCATTTTGCTTCGAGATGCCCTGAAAGAATTGAAAGAAATAGAAGATATGAGAACAGACCTAGGACCCAAAAGAAGTGTTATTATGTTGAAGATTTTGATGATGATGAAGGAATATCAGATAATGGTGAACCAGATAATGCTAATCCCTCTATAAATGAACGCTTGTTCATTGCTATTAAGGAAGATCTTGTGTCTACTAATTCTTCTACCTATATGAAGGAAGAAAAACTAGTGGAAAGTGCTTTGGTTGCTTAGGTCATTAAGGATAAAGATGAATGGGTTATTGATAGTGGTTTCTCTCACCACATGACTGGTGACAAAAGTAAGTTTGTAAGTTTGGAAAGATATGATGGTGGACTAGTTAGGTTTGGAGATGATACAACTGGTAGGATTTGTGGGAAGGGATCTATTTCTTTTGATGGCAAGCATAATACTGAAGATGTCTTATATGTGAAAGGATTAAAGCATAATCTTCTGAGTCTGGGTCAGATGTGTGAAAATGGCCATGACTTAAGCTTCAAGGACAATGGACGCAAGATGACGGAAAGATCTAAAACAGTCATTGCAATTGATAAGAAGACCAAAGGTAATATCTATCGCTTGAAAGGAATCGATAACTATTGCTTGTTGACTCAGATTGATAAGAGTTGGTTATGGCATAGAAGATTGTGTCACATAAATTTTTATAATATTATGAAGATAAGTACTGCACAAATTGTTAAAGATTTGCCTAAGCTTGTGAAGCCTGCTAATTTGGTTTACAAGGAGTTTTAATTTGGGAAACAGACAAGGACAAGTTTCAAAAGCAAGGATCAATCAGTTGAAGGACTACTTGAGCTAGTGCATATGGATTTGTGTGGATCTACCAAAGTAAGAAGTTTGCAAGGAGATAGGCATTTTATGCTGCTCATTGATGATTATTCTAGAATGACTTGGGTCACCTTTTTGAAAGAGAAAGCTGAAGCTCTAGATAAATTCAAGGCATTTAAAGCAATGGTTGAAAATGAGATGGATTTGAAAATCAAATGTTTGAGGTCTGATAGAGGAGAAGAGTTCACATCAAATGAATTCAATTTATTTTGTGAAGAGCATGGAATCAAGAGACAACTATCTGCACCTAGAACTCCACAACAAAATGGAGTTGTTGAAAGGAAAAACAAAACAGTTCAAGAAGCTGCTAGAACCATGATGAAGGAAGCTCATCTTTCGAAAGCATATTGGAGAGAAGCAATTCACACTGTAGTATATATCCTAAACAAAGTTCAAGTAAAAGGTAACAGTTCAAAACCTCCCTATGAATTGTGGCATGGTAGAGTTCCTAATGTGAAATATTTCAAAGTTTTTGGTAGCAGATGTTATATCAAAAGAGAAGAAGATTTAGGCAAGTTTGATGGTAGATGTGATGAAGGAATCTTTCTTGGTTACTCCACCAAGAGAAAGGCCTACCAGTGCTACAATAAGAGGCTAACTAAAATCATTGAAACTGCAAATGTTAAAGTTGATAAATGTAAGGAAAGGTCTTCAGAATCAAGTGGATATGAGTCAAATGATCCAGATGTTTCAGAAGTGGTGTAGCATGAAGACAGCTCAGATGAAGAAGAACAAGCTCCAGTAAGTTCTACCAAAACTCCAAGATTTGTAAGAATTAGTCATTTTGAAAATCGAATCATAGGAGATAAGAGCAAAACCAGAAGAAAAGCTGCAAAAGAACAAGTAAATTTCTGTCTAATCTCTAAGATTGAACCCAAAACTGTGGATGAGGCTTGCAAAGATGAGAATTGGATAAAGGCCATGGAAGAAGAATTGATGCAGAGAGAGAAGAATTAGACTTAGGATCTTGTTCCTAGACCGGCAAACAAGAATGTAATTGGTACAAAGTGGGTCTTCAGAAATAAAATGAATGAGAATGGTGAAGTGGTAAGAAACAAAGAAAGATTGGTATACAAAGGATACGCTCAGGTTGAAGGAATAGACTTTAAAGAAACTTTTGCTCTAGTAGAAAGGATTGAAGCAATAAGGATGTTTATGGCTTTTGCAGCATACAAAGATTTCAAGGTTTATCAAATGGATGTGAAGTCTACCTTCTTAAATGGAGAGTTGGAAGAGGAAGTCTCTATTGAACAGCTGGAAGGATTTTAGTCATCAGAGCAAGGGGACATGGTATTTAGATTGAAGAAAGCATTGTATGGATTAAAACAAGCTCCCAGGGCATGGTATGCATGGTTGGACAGGTACCTGATACAGATAGGGTTTAGTAAAGGTATGACAGATAGTAATCTCTACTTCAAGATCAATGATGAACAAACCTTGATTGTTGTCATTTTTGTTGATGACATTATTTTTAGAGGCAATGAAGGTATGTGCTCAATTTTTGCTGGAGAAATGCAAAGTGAATTTGAAATGTCCATGTTTGGGGAGATGAACTTCTTTTTAGGTCTGCAAATAAGTCAATCAGATAAGGGTATTTGTATTTCTCAGTCTAAGTGTTTGAAAGAGTTGTTAAAGAAATTTGGGATGGAAGACTCTAAACCAGTATGCACACCTATGATAATTGGTTGTAAGTTGAGAAAAGATGATAACTCACCCTTGGCAGACCAGAAAAAAGTATAGATCTATGATTGGAGGATTACTTTATCTGACTCAAACCAGACCTAACATAATGCATGCAATGTGTCTTGTGGCAAGATTTCAGGCAGAACCCAAGGAATCGCATGTGATGGCAGTCAAGAGAATTCTAAGATATTTAAAAGGTACAATAGATTATGGTTTGTGGTACCCTAGAGATAGTGGCTTTGTCATCAGTGCATATACTGATGTAGATTGGGCCAGAGATGTGGATGACAGAAAAAGGACAAGTGGAGGTGCATTCTTCTTGGGAAAAATATTAGTATCTTGGTTGAGCAAGAAACAAGATTCAATATCCCTGTCTACTGCAAAAGCAGAATACATTGCAGCAGCATGTAATTGCACTCAAGTGTTATGGATGAAGCAGACGTTGAAGGACATTAGAGTTGTGTATGAAGATCCAATTACAATCTTTTGTGAAAATATAGGCACCATCAACATATCAAAGAATCCAATGATGCATTCAAGAATAGAGCACATATCCATTAGGTATCATTTTTTTAGAGAAAAGGTGACAGAGAATGAAGTGAAGTTGGAGTATGTTTCTACCAAGGATCATATTAGAGACATTTTTACCAAGCCTCTGCCTAAGGATACTTTTGAGTATCTTAGAGAAAAGTTAGGGGTTATCACCTCACCTCCTCTAAACTAAGATGAACAATAGTGCATCAGTCTGGAGGTGTTCAGAGGTTTGGATTGACAGTTTTTAGGGCTACTTCTAAGGGGGAGTAGTCAGAAAGTTTAGAAGAGAGATTTGATCAGAGCAGAAGAGTGCAAGTATGTGCCCTTTGCCATTGATGTCAAAGGGGGAGAGAAGTCATGTGAAAAAATTAGAGTGCAGATGTGTAAAAGAAAGGGGGAGAATTTTGGAGAAAGAAAGAAGTGCAGGTGTGTAAAGAGAAAGGGGAAGAATCTTGTCTTGATGGCTATTGTAGTTCTTCACATCATATGTTGCAATCAATGACAAAGGGGGAAATTGTTGCAAGTATGTGCCTAATCGGTGTTGTCATTGATGTCAACATATCCTTGTTGCCATTAGTGTCAACTGTACCTTATTCTATTACTTATTTAGAAGACTTGTATATTGAGGATATTGAGAAAATTAGCCTCTCCAGAAGAAATAAGTGAGTTACAAAGAAGTGTAGTACAGACAGTAAGTTGTATGCTGAAGAACAATCTAGTAAACTGCTCCACATTCTTTCCTTCTTGCAGATTGTTGTCTGCGCATTGGAAGTAAGTTAGAGGTATGTCTGAGGATGCTACAATTCAGGTATGAGTCATCCGCATGAAGATCTGAGTGAGTTGTGTTCACCAGAGTGAAGCCTATTTTTTTCTATGAGTTCAGTTGAGACAGGAAGACAGTATTTGGCTCCGCATTCCTCCGCAATAAAGTATTTTGTTCTGCAGTTCTAGAGGGAAGTCTGGGATGATGATAAGTGCCTATAGTTGCAATGGTTCATGGTTTGGTGGTCTACAAGCTATCTTTCTTTTATGACAGTCGAAGACAGTAAAGGTCATGTGTTCCGGTGAGAAGATTCCTATGGATAAAGTGGTTAAGGTTCATGTGGTTGTTCTTGATGATTATAGAATACTTGTTGATGTCTCCTAATCATGTTCCTATCTAGACTTTGGTCCATGTTAAGAAATTGAGATGATGTGTGAAGATTGTTCCCATTTAATGTAACGTGTAACCATTCTTGGCCGACCTGGTTGATCCTAGTGATTGCAGAGATCTCTGGAAGATTGTGGAAGTGTGTTGTGGCATGGAAGATCAGCTAAGGCATGGCATGATCTACATTTCATTCCCTTTGCATGATGTTGCAATAGGTCAGGACCTATTTTGTAAATGTTTTTAATACCAACTTTGGAGATTGTTCCAATGGTTGATGTCAACCTTGATGATCATTCCAAGGTTGATGTAGTGTATAAATACTTGTAGCTGAGTCATGGAAAAGGTATCCTTGAGCGAGAATGAGAATATATTAAGAAAGGTCCAAAGGTAGAGCAAAGGAGGGCCAGAGAAAGGAAGAGGAAGAGAAGAAAAGAGGAAGAGTAGAGCAGAGGAAAGCCAGAGCAAGGAAGTTCTTATACTGTAGTTGCAAATAAAGAAAGATGTTGATCGTGGAAATAAGCCACCAATAGGGTTTAACAGCCCTCATTGTAATATTTCTAGGTTTAGGGTTGAGGCAGTGAGTCTGCTAGACCTAGTTGTTCTTCATGGTAGTAAGCCAGTATGTTTAGACTCATGGAGTGACCAAGCCTGAACATCACTATTTCAAGATTGCAATATATATTGAGAGTTAATCCTCTCTATGGTTTTTCCCCACCTTGGGGTTTTCCATGTAAATCTGGTGTCTCTTGTTTTTGATGTTGTATCTATGGTTAAGTTTCTGATTTCATGCACTCATGGTTAAATCATAATAATTGTGGATAGGTGTTGAATGTTTAAATTACATAAAGTGTTTAAGTTTTTGTGACAACTAATTCACCCCCCCCCCTCTCAGTTGTCTGGCACATATCAACAATGCATTCATCTCTCCCGTGGTAACATTCATTATATTCTCTCTTCTTGGTTGCAAACATCACTTGCTTGCATTCAGTTTGTGTTTCATTATTATCTGGCAATCACCTTTTATCTGCTACTCTTCATCATTGTCAAGAGGCTTTTGAGCTCTATGGGTTCCATTCACAATAATAATTGTATTCATCTCACAATTCAGAAATGGGAAAAGCCTATTCAAGGGCTTCTAAGGGTGGATTCACTGGGTGAGATTTTCAAACCGTATGATGAAGAGGTGGAAAAATTAATTACTACTATCTGCAACCGAGGGATGTTTCACTTTCTAATGAATATTTACCCTTCTCAAGTGGTTTCACATTTTCTTTCGAATGCGATGGATCTTATTCAAAATGGGGACATGGTTAGAAGCTTGGGCCACATGTTTATCCAGGATTTCCTATTTTCAGCTGATCAATTCAACGAGGCAATGCAAAATTACGATCTCCATTTGGGTGTTGCACCTGTGTGGGGGCTTTTCTTATTGAAGGACATTGTCCGCCATTCAGCTGTGCACTACATTTACACTTCATTCCTACATGGCCTGCAGAACAATTGTATGATGTCTATCCACAATGGACCTCATTGTCATGCTCGAGAATTAGGGGATGAATTAGAAGATTCAGCAAGGGAAGTCTTTCAGGCCCTGCATCATCTGCTTCACTTCCAGCTGCCTCCACTGTCCCCTGCTGTTGATGTTGATGCTCTGAGTGAGACTACTCAGCAAGGTTTCATATTTGAAGACTTGAATATGGAATCTTAATATGATTTGTTAGGGGGTTCTATTATGTAATTATTAGTTTTACAATCAATGTATCTACTTATCTAGTTGGTTTTGGAGAGGGAGTATGCCTCTTTTGTTTTCTAAAGTCCCCTTCTCTGCTCATTGTAAAAGATCTATTTATGTGTTGTAAGGGGGTGCTATGATATAATCTCTTAGTTGGGTTGTTTCTCCATGCTTACTCTGCCTAGTTCAAACTACTATAAAGGTATTTTGTATCTAAGCTCTGTATCTTTTCCTTATTTCAATATAATACAGTTCAGGTGCTCTGCACCTTTTTCCTTAAAAAAAAAACTAATTTCCTTATAAGCTTCCCTTTTAGATAAGGATAAGTTAAGAGGTGAAATTAGAAGTTATATTTTTCTTTTATCAAATTAGATGAGAAAGAAAGTAATATTCTTCTTATTTAATATAAATCACGTATTTATTTTTGTTGTGAATAATTATCAATGAGAGAGATAAGTTTGAATTTGGCTATATATATATATATATATATATATATATATATATATATATATATAATATTTATGCAATTATAAAAAAAAATTCTTGTATTATAATTAGATGATGACTATGTTTCAGAAACAAGAAAAACTAAAAAGAAAGCAAATTGATAAAAAAGAAAACGATAATAGAAAATCAGAAGCTAAAATCAAGGGAAAAAGCCATGTTAAGAGAAAATGAAAATAGAATAATGCAAAAACAAAGTAGATAATTGAATTAGAAAGAATTAAATATTAGAAGTAATATTTATCTAATATATTATTTTAATAGCAAGTTTTCATGAGATAAAAGCAACAAAATAAAAAGATGACTATTTATATTAGAAAATTAGAAAAGCTAATTCTTCATTATTAGATATTTATAAATTGTGTGCATGAAACTCACAATTATTAGTAAGTTATAATTAGTTCTTGCTATGAAAACTTGACTTTAATTATTATTATTATTTTAAAATTGTTTTTTTTTAATCGATCAGGTTGCAAAAACAGTAAAAGGTTGTGATTAAGGAACTTGCTTTTTTTTATGAGTGAAAAATATTTATATTTATTTTATTTAAAATAGACTATTATTTAGAAAGATAAACTAATTAGGTATTTAGCAATAAATAAATTTAATAAGTGCCAATTAAAATTAGTAATAAATATAGTTCAATTTTTAGAATTTAAGAATATCATTTTAGGAGTGGGTGGATGGGCGGGTACCCTATCCACACAAGTGTTGTGGAAGGGCTGATTCTTTCAGAGTGGCATGAAGAACAATGAAGATGTTGCAATCATACTAAGTAGGGAGAGGAAAGAGCAGCTAGTTATCGCCACCATTCGACATGAAAGAAAGAAGGATTGCAGCATACGGAGGAATAAATACATATGGAAAGAATGTCAAAGGTAGTTAATCAAACATCATCACACAAACACAGCCCAAATCTACAAAGGGGAATGTAATCATGTTTCATTATTTCTTAGAAGGAAATATCACAATGTCTTCATTCGCCATCCTAGTATATGATGGGACACAAGCATTAGAGGGAGAGGTGTTGTGAACACCATTACTCACATACCATTTATTAGCCTACAAACCCTCATTTTCTTTCATTCCCATTTCAAAGAAGTCTACAAGTGTTAGCTCCCAAGCTCTCATGGTAGGTGGATCAAGATTCGTGGCACACATTTCTCTAGAGGGACTCATAAATCTGGGAGTAGACACTCTAATCCAGCTAGAGAGCACAGTGAGGTGGATGGCCTTTAAAGGGATGGTCACTAACCAAAGGCTGAAACGAGTCTTGCACCTGAATGACTGGCTAACAATAGCAGTGGTCAAGGTCATTTTGGGAAGAGGTTTTCTAGAAGGAGGTGAATTCTATAGAGTGGATACCAGCATAGCCTCATGATTTCTAGCATCAGTGCTTGACACACGAACCCCCAAGGAGGTCACAAAATTGTTGGTCACCAAACTCTTCAAGGTAGAGCTTCTGATCAGTCTCAAAGAAATAATCAATGCAGTCTTCTCTAGTGTAGGAGTGCCCCAGCCAAGAGACATCCCCTTGGTGCAAGACCCCAATGAAGTTGTGAAACTATACCCCTTTCTTCTCAACCTCAAGGGACTGGCCCTGTTGGAGCATAGAGAATAAGCTGAGAAGGAGGTATCCTTCTTCAAGAAGCTGGTGCAGGTGGAAGCGATAGAAGGTCAGTTTGAATGGGTTCAATATTTTCAAGTCTTTGTCCATGGTTTAGATTTAATTTGAGGGTCTATTCTATCCACCGTCATGCCCTATGTTTCCAGTCCAAGGTTTAAAGGTTTTTTGCTCATGGCTAGATGCCATTATAATATCAATAGAATCTTCTCCCTCTCGGTCTGGTCGAGATTAAAGCCTATGGCTTTAAGGTGTAATATGTAAAGAAAGGTTTATAGGCCCTGTGAGGCCTTTTCCTATCAGCATAGGACCCTGCATGGTCAATTTTGGGGGGAATTCAAAAAGAAAAATCTAGCAGTTTGGCTATGGCAGCCTCTCTTAATGTAATTTTCTGAATCTTAATATATATATAAATCAATTTTACAGATAAAAAAAAAGAATATTATTTTATGAAATATCTTTTATGAATTGTCATTAATTGAATTTACTATTAGTTTCTAAATTTCCTTTGAGTGCATTTTTACTTTTTAGGAACAATAGTGAATTTAGAAGGAACATTAGATATAAATAAATAGAGGAGAAAAAGAAGGGATTTTGGAGCAGAAAAGGGAGGTAAGTTTACATTTTGCTAAGATTTTTCCTTGTAGGACCAAAAAAAAATTACATTAGGCATTTGAAAATTTGAGGGGGAGATTTTTTTGGAACATTGCATTTTTTTTCTCTATTGTCTTTGAATCATTTGTGCATTATTTGTTTAATTATATTGATTGCATTCTAGGAGAGGATTTTGGATGAGTAATTGTGATAATTTTTGGGCAATGTTTGTTTCAAAGGATTGAAAGTTTGAGATCTTCATCAAAGAAAGAAAATTATGCAAGATTTTAGGAGATTGCAAAAGCATGATTTTAGGAGCCAAAAATGGAGTGCCATATTTGGAGAGTTAGTTATGATTTGGGTAACTTTCTATATTACAGTGGATTTGATTCTCCATGACTAGGCATTGTAACTCATGGTTTTGAGTTTCCTTTTTGGTGGATTCTTGTATTGGAACTCCTATAAATTGAAGGCTTGAGGAGTTATTTAGAAGGGGAGTTTTATGTAGGGTTATGCTGTGAGTTTTTCCTGCAGAGGAGAAAGATGTAAGTCTCCATGTTAAGGCTTTGAGATTGCAAGTGTATTGTAACATGTTTATGGTTGCAGATTAATACATTTGTTCGATGCTTTGGAGGGTGGGGTTTTTTACCCGAAAGGGTTTTCCCCATGTATATTGGTGTTTCTTCTCTTCTGTCTATTTTTCTTCTTCTTTCATATTCTTAAAGTGTTAATTTACATGTTGTTATGCTGCTGAAATTTTCTTAGATCTATAAGCTTCATTATCTTTCCTCTAAGGGTTAATGAGATGGGAAATCAACTATGTTTGTTTCCTCTTTAAGGGCATAGTAGTATGTGCTTGCATCAAGTTATTGAATATTTGTTTAAGTAAAATATAGGATGTTGTAAGGTTTACATGTTAAAAGTTAACCTATGATTGATGTGATATTCTTATATGAGCCTACATGGCTAAATATTGTAAGGCTTAGTCCTCTTTTTTAAGCTATTCTATTAATAGATGTATTGAATCACTTGGATGATTGTATAAAGGTATTATTCACAAGTTGTGATATTTGTGAGAAGAAGGTTAATTTTTTTTTTCACACTATTTTATAAGAATATAATTCTAGTTAATTATTTATGGATTGAAATTAATTTTTTTCGTTGGTTACTTTTAGTGAGTGATATTTTACAGACTTTGCATGCTCTTGGAAATATTCTTATTGTATCTATCCTAGTAGTTAGTCATTTGCTTGTAAGTAGTTGAACCTACCTTCTAGGATAGGATGCCAAATGTGGGCAACAGAGAAGGTAATTTTCTTTTTCTAAATTACCATTTTATTTATGCTTTGGCCAAAGTTGTTTGTACCATTCAAATAGATGAATGTTAAATACCTAGTTCTTATTATTACTGTTCTCTACCACATCCTGCATGTAAGAAATATATTCATTCTAGTTTAGATTGCATATAGGCATCAAACTTGCATCAAGAGTTTCCCTCTTGCCCATCTGTTCCAGGTTGCTAGGTGCCTCGTGTAGGGTCAGGGATTCTTCGAGTTAAGAAGAAACTTGGGGAAGTGTAATGCTTCATGATTGGGTGGAAAAATCACCTTAACCATGCTCTTGACCTTCAGCTTGCGGAAGACTAGTGAGTCAAGGTCGCTAAAGATGGATTCTTATGTAATTCAAAAATGGATATATCTTTGTATTGATCATTTGTATGGATGTGTAGCGAATGTATGCAATTGTACTTCTCATTGATGGATTATTGATGTACTTGGAATACTGTAAAAGATGTAATATTACTTTCCTAATTGTGCTTGAGGATTCACCTTTCTGCTTATGGAAACTTGCAAGATAATGTACATTTATGGATACCTTGTTAATAGAAAGATTATTTTGCTATTTATGGATTGAGTTGCTTTTCATTGATAATTTTAGTAAGTGGTAATTTCAGACTTTACAAGAGGTATTTTGGGAAAGGACACACCTTAATGTAGATATATAGGTGTTACATGTAAGCAATGTAAAGGGAGAGAGTAAGAGTGTATGAGAGAGAGAGAGTAGTATGTATAAGGTAGAGACTCATACCTGTCGACTTGGATATGTATATACCTGTTAATGAGAAATGAATATAAATGATATATAAGGATTATGATATCATTGTATGTGTGTTATGATGCTTTTCTTTACTTAGATTGTACCACATAATAGATTTACTTAATGTTTATTCATGTTTCTCTCATTGTCTGATTGGGGCATAAACTAGACTTAAAGACTTGACTAAGGACCAGATCTCTAGACTGGTTTCCCTCCCATTTCTTGCCAACATTTGGTTTCATTGTTGGGACCCTATAAAAGGACAGTGAAGAAAAGAGAGAATAAATAGAGAAAGGAGAAGTGCAGAGTAGCGCAAGTAAGGAAACTACAGTGACAAGAAAAAAAAATTATGATCTGTGGAACATATTGAATTTTCATAGGTTCCTACCCTTGTGATATGGGGGCATGCACTTAAGGGGGTGGAAAATTGAATAAGGGGAGGATCTAGAAAGATCCTTGAAAAGATGTAACTCTTCAAGATAAGCCAAAAAATGGGATACATAAGGACTAATAGGATTCCAAATCAACAACACCCATGGCAAAAGGGGATAACAAAACATTAAGGGAAATCAGTGAAAATATACTAACTGAGATGGAGATAAGTAAAGAGGAGAGACAAAAACAAACCCAGGAATGTCAGGAAAGGTACCCCAAAAGAATGGAGAAAGAAAGAGAAACAAGCAGAAATCAGGAAAGAAAAATTGTGGAAGAAAACAAGTTGGATGAGTGCGCCAATGAGGGTGTTGCTAAGCGCACCATGATGGGTGCTGCTGGAGAGGAAAACATAAAGAAAAGAAAGGATGGATGAAACGGCCATAGAGGCTACCGCAAAGTTAATACAAAGAGATATAGAAAATCCTGAGCCTATTACAATACATATTGACAAGGCAACATAAATTTTAAAGAGTATAGGAGGAAGAATTGATGCATATGAGTAGTTGAGAAGTGCATGGAGGGAATAACATAACCAAACCCTAGCCCTATCGCATTTATACAAAACTCCAAAATATCAACCTAATTTTGCTAACATTCAAATTAGAGTTGACAAACAATGGGAAGAATTACTAAATCCTATACAAACCTTCGGCCCTTAAATTTGGATGCGGATTACCTAGACTACCAGGTTAATTAGAGTATAATGAAGATTAGAGAAGATGTAGTATATAAAGAGATTAGTTTTGGAAATATAAGACAAAATAGTGAAAAGTCATCTACTGAAAAGATAATGTTGTTTACAAATGAAAGAATATCACCAAGAATGAAAAGGTAATTTGAAGAGACACACCCCTTCAACCAGGAGTCACCCTAGGTGCCTTATAAAGCAAGAAGAATTTAAAGAAAAGATCAAGTTGAAAGTGAAAGAGAAAGAGAAGAGATTAAGAAAGACTTTGAGGAATTTTTGGGAAAAGAATATTTTGACATCTAATTGTGGAGAGATAAAGGAAGAGAACATAAAACCCTAACACAAAGGCTAGAGCCTAAGGAGAAGAAAAACCAGAAAGAAAACCACCGCAAAACACCAGAGGGTCCGCAAAAATAAAAGAAAGGAAAGATGGATGCTATAATCAAATTACCAGTATTTGAAAAGGACAAAGTTGAAGCCACAGAGCACATTTTTGTACTAGAATCAATTTAGAACCGGAATGAGATAACCAAAGATGACACTAAATTCTTTAACTTTATTGGGACATTGCAGATTGATGCATTAAAATAGTATAGAAAGGCTTGTCCTAGACATAAAAAACATGGGAGGAAGTGAAGAAGGAATTTTTGGAGAACTTTAAAACTCTAGAAATACCTACTAAAGGGGTGAGTAAAATGAGAGAATTAATACAAAGGGATGGAGAAACCATTAATGAATTTAACAAAAGGTTTAAGGAAATAGTCCGTAAACTAGAAGAACCAATGACTGAGAAGTAGAAGATTGAGTGGTTTACATCTGGAATAAGCTCAGATGTGAGAGCATCTCTGGATGGGCGCATATATGAAGCATATGCAGAAGTAGTCACATTAGCATGCCAGATTGAGGCACAAACATGGTGCAAACAAGAAAAAAATAGGAAAATAAGGAATTAGAAAGACTGAGATTAGAATTAGAGCAGTTGAAACTTAAACAGGAGATTTTGGAAAAACAGGAAGATAAAAGGCCGAATATATGGTATTCCTACTACACAAAGGAAGGACACATCAGGAATGAATGTCCAAAACTAAAAGGAGAAAGATAGGCCACCACAATGAAGGTGGATATAAAGGCACTCCCTACAAAGAATAACATAGTCTATTGTGGATTATGTGGAGAATGGGATGATCATGAAACACTGGATTGTCCACAAATGTTTAGGGTAAGAGAAGATGAGGATGAAAGTGATTCATGGTACAATGTAAATCAAAAAAATAAAGCACAAAATAATACCATGGAATATGTAAAAGGCCTAGCAGAAAGACCACTATATCTTCAGGACCAAGGCTATAAGCAACCTTCATGGAAAAATCAAAGAAACATGAACGCTATCTAGAATACAAACCAAAATACACCATATGAAAATAACTGTAGTAATGAGGATAGAGGACAATTTGGAGGTTATAGAGGTGGCAGAGGCTGAGGTAGAGAAATAAGAAGAAGAAGAAGAAGAAGAGATGAAATAACTTTTTATAAATGTGGTAAACCAGGGCACTTTGCTAATGAGTGTTGGGGAGAAAGAAGAAGACAATGCTCATTCTGCAACAATATAGAACATGACCTTTTCACATGTGATAAGGCACAACATTACTTTTAGAATGCACTACAACAAGGAAAAGGAGATGACTTGGATTAAAAAAAGGGGCTAGAGTAATCAGAAGAGTCCCTAAGGAAGAAGCTCAAGTCCTAAGGACCTCTTAGAGAGATAAGGTTGACAATACAAACCAATCTTCATCAGAAGAAGAGAGCCAAAATAGAAGAATAAAGGAGGAAAAACTAAAATGGATAAAGGAAAAGAAAAAGCAGCAGTAGTCACAAGACAGGGCACAAACACCAGAGGAAAAAGAAATGACACTATTGAATCAGAAAGTGAAGAAAGTGAGGAGGAAGATATATTCTTCCTAGATAAAAAGCAACACGATGATGTAGTACAAAAGACTAAACAGATAATAACACAAGAACAAAGAGAAGCAAAAACAAGTCAATCAATTATTCACAGAAGAAGAAGTTGTGGTGCTCAAATAGTTTACATCACTAATGCAACAACATAATCTAATGGAGAATTTTAAATAATTTGCTAAATATTGGAATAAGGAGAAGATACCACAAAACCAAGTGAGGAAAATGGAATAAATGAAAGAGATTGGAAAACAAAACCACTACTAGTGGATGCTCATATTAATCATAAAAAGGTCAAAAATGTAATGATAGACTTGGGTGTAGACATAAACATGATCACTAAGAAGATTTGGGAACAACTAGGGAGACCTAGATTGTCTCAAACACCTTATAATATTACTTTGGGAGATGGTCTATCATGTCAACCATTGGAACATAGAAACAAGTAGAGGTAAACCTGTTGGGTATCAAACAAGTAGTAGACTTTGTTGTTGTTGCTATGAAAAAACAAGGGGATTCCTCTAATGCACTACTTGGACTAAGATGGTTTGTAGATGCCAATGGCATAGTGGACTCCCCCAAAGAAGAACTATCTTTTATAGTTAGTAATAAAAGTATATTCATACCATTAGTACTACCAATGGATGAGGCCTATATCGAAGAATCCACCCATCCAGAATAAAATGATGACTATCCTAAGAACATTTACACAATATCAAGATTGGAAACAAATGAAACAGAGGGAGAACCAAATTCAGCGGGAGAAATGGAGGTGGAGAATGAGAATGACAACAATGATAGTGAAGAAGTCCTAGAAGCATGGATAAAAAATGAACCAGAACTCAAAACCTAACGAATTACAGGGATTAGGAGGATATGCATGGTTCAAACCAAAAAGAAAACATACCGCAATCCTCTACATCAGATGAAAATCCACCGCAAATAGTATGTGCCATCAACAAAGACCAAAATGAAGAGGCATGTAGAAGATCTCATCATATAAATCATATTATGAGAGGAATCTCCCATATTAAACTACCAAAGTTCTCAGAGGTCAAAGACCTACAACAATACTTGAATGAGATGGAGACAATCTTTTCAGAAGAACAAAGTAGAATACAAGCAATACAACATACACTAGTATGTAATGCAACAAATTAATGGTCAACACATAGAGATTCAGTTCAAGATTGATATACATTTAAACTTCTTATCAATGTGAGATACTTATCATAACATGGAGAATACAAAGAAATATCCAAGTATGAAGGCTAAAATCTACCACAAGAACACTTAACCACTTGCATAGTAGCATGGGAAAATAGAAAAGTACATAGCAGGGCTATATACACCCACCTATTCTACTGGACGTTAACACCAATAGCCCAAACTTGGTATATCAACCAAGAGAGAAGAAAGGAAACAAGGGATTGGGAGGAAATAAAAGCTAACGTTATACATAGATTTTCTTTCTATAGTCTAGAAAAATCTATACATGTTGCACTTGTGAAAATAAAACAAATGATTTTTCAACAAGAAATAGAGGAAAAGAAAAATGAACCGAAGCACAGTACACCACCACCAAGATCTAAAGGGATATGGAAACTGGTGGAATGGATAGACCAACAGTCAAGGAACATGGTTCAAAAATGCTATAAAACCACAAAGATAGATGATGAGGATAATGAGGATATAAATATTGAGGTTCAAGAGGGAGAAAGAGAGCTAGAAATATTGACTAAACAAAAGGACCAATATTACAATGAACCACTGAAAATTAGAGAAGAAAATATTGCAAAGGAAGGTGATCATAAACTAGCAAAGATTGGGTACTACTAGGATGAAAAAGTAGTAGTGCATGTGATTTTAATTCTATCTGAGTTTGAAGATCTATTCCCAAGGACCTTTACTAAAATGAAAGGCATTAAAGAAGAAGCAAGGATAATGAAGATACAACTGAAAGAAGGAGTGAAACCAATCAAGAAAAGGCCATATAGACTCAATCCTAACATGAAGAAAAGAGTCAAGATAGAAATTGACAAAATGTTAGCAATAAGAATCATAAAACCTATTGAGGAAGCTAACTATATCAGCCCAATGGTGGTACAAAATAAGAAATTAGGAGAAATAAGAATATACGAAGACTACACAGAGTTAAATAAAGCTTGCATCCATGATCCATTCCCAACACCCTTCATAAAAGAGATATTGGAATCAATTGCCAGAAGGGAAATATATTCATTCACTGATGGATTTTATGGCTACCACCAAGTAAAGATAAGAGAAGAGGTTCAACCTAAGACAACATTTGCATTTGAATTGGGATCCTACATGTACACAATGATGCCTTTTGGACTAAAGAATACACCAGTAGACTTTAGTAGAATAATCGTAAATGCATTTAAAGCATTCATTCATGATTTCTTAGAGGTTTATTTGGATGATTGGATTGTTTATGGCTTAGTGAAAGACCACACACAGGCCTTGAGAATGATGTTCAAAAAATTTAGAAGTTTACAAATATCATTGAATCTTAAAAAATGCATATTTGTGGTACCTTTTGGAACTCTCCTAGGTCACATCATTTGCAAGGAAGGGTTGATGGTAGATCCCTTGAAAGTAACTTTAATCCTCACACTACCACCACCTAAAACAACAATAGAAGTAAAAAACATTCTTAGGCTACATTGATTATCACCGAAAGTTTATAAAGGGTCATGCACCAATTGCAACACCTTTGGAGGAATTGCTCAAAAATAAAGGTGGAAGAAACATTGAATGGAATGAGCATTGTCAATCTTCTTTTGACATACTGAAATAGAAATTTGTTGAAGCCCCTATCTTGATATTCCCATATTGGAACATTCCTTTCCATGTTCATGTAGATGCCTCAGGCATAGTAGTAGGTGTAGCATTAGCTCAACCTAAAGGGACTAAAGACCACCCTATACCATTTTCCAGTAGGAAATTATCAAAAGCTAAGAAAATTACACTACAACAAAAAGGGAAGCACTAGCAATGGTCTATGCACTGCAAAAATTTAGACACTACCTACTATCCACACCCTTCACCTTCTTTACTAACCATGAACCATTAAAGTACCTATTAAACAAAATTGTCATACAAGGAATAATATGTAGATGGTTGCTACTATGCCAAGAATTTGAGTTCACCATCAAAGTGAAATTGGGGAAACAAAACCAAGGTCCTGACTATCTATCAAGAATTAAAATAGGGGAGGAGCCAGATAACCATTAAGAAGAACTCCTTGGTACAAACCTATTTAGGGTCAATGTGGTACCAGAAGAACTGAAAGATATTGCATATCTCCTGGCCATAGGAGAATGTTCAGCTGAGAGATCTCTGCAAGACAAACAAGTTCTTATGCGGAAGGATTTTCCCTATACACTTATCAAAGGAGAACTACATATAAGAGGGAAAGATGATATAATAAGGAGGGTGGTGTGTGGACATGAAAGGGAGGATATTATAAAGGAAGCACATGAAGGTATAGTAGGAGGACATAACTCTGGAGACTTAACAACAAGAAAGATCAAACTAGCAGGCTTGTGGTGGCTTACCCTATTCCAAGATACTAAAATATATGTAAAGTATTGTGAAATTTGTCAGATAATGGGTAAACCTACCGCTAGAGATGACATGCCATTAAGATTGGTATCAGCACAAATTCCCTTTGAGAAATGGGCAATTGACTTTATTGGACCCATAGATGCTCCGGTCAAACAATCAAAATCAAGATACATCATCACTAGAGTAGAATACCTTACAAAATGGGAATAAGCTATACCTACAAAAGACTATACCAAAAAAACTCCTGCAAAGTTCCTCTATGAGAATATAATCACTAGATTTGGATGTCCCCTCAGTATCACAAGTGACCAAGGAAAACATTTTGTAAATAACATGATTGCAGAGTTATTACAATCTTTCATGATAGTGCACAATAAAAGCACACCATATCATCCTCTAACTGGAGGATTTACTAAGGAAAATAAGATCACATAGAAGGTAAAGGTCCCTGCTACCTTAGGAGAAGTAGAGGATACATATATCTAGCTTGAAAGCCAAATACAAATTTTGGCATCTGCAAAGAAACAATGGGACACTGCTCTAGCTCAACTTAGAGTAATCTACAAAAACATCCTACCTACAAACTGAAGAACATGTCTTGGGGACAAGACATACTTTTAAAATGGAGAGTGATGTTGGCAAAGAACATGGCACCAAGCAAAACCTACCACAGGTTACTGCAAAGGTCATGCGGAGGGTATAGCCGACTCATAAAGAGGTATTTTGAGAAAGGACACACCTCTATGTAGATATATAGTTGATACATGTAAGCAATGTAAAGGAAGAGACTAAGAGTGTATGAGACAGTGAGTAGTATATATAAGGTAGAGACTCGGACCTGCCGGCTTGGATATGTATATACCCGTTAATGAGAAATGAATATAAAGGAGATATAAGGATTAAGATATCATTGTATGTGTGTTATGATGCTTTTCTTTACTTAGATTGTACTATTACCTAAATTTCACTACTAGCTCAATCAGGTTACATTATGAGTGGAGGGAAATGTGGCTCCCACAAGGGTTGAGCCCAGCTCATAGACCTTATAGAACATTTCAGACCATAACTGTCTAGAGCAATAACAGTCAGTAAGAAGGCAACCACAGAGACCTTGCACAATGAAGACAACAGGACAGCATTCACGTGTTTTCACTATATCTGGAAAAGTACGATATGGGTTCTTGAGATGTTTGGATATAAATCAGGAAACAAGAAGAAGAAAAAACCCAATAAATTTCTCACGAACCCAGTTTATAGATTTCAAGAACTTTTCACCAGTCCTAAGGCAATATTTTCATTTTTACATTGAAATCTCTATTAAGAGAAGGGACAACCAACAAAGCTAGAGGTGGCAGTGATACATAGTAAGGATAAATTCTACATAGTAGAGAGTAGTTAACAGTCCTTGAATACCTAAAAATAGTCATATTATCACTGTCTAAATCAGTCCCAAAAAATCAGTCATAAGAGTGACTGTTCCCAGCATCAAAACCAGTCAAAAATGCGACCATGGTGGCCCAGAATTGTTTTCAAAGAGTTAAAAGGTTCAAAGAGTTCAAAGGACCAAAAAATCTACCAAGTTTGAATAGAAAAAGGTTCAAAGGTTCAAAGAGTTCAAAGGACCAAAAAATCTGCCAATTTCGAATAGCAAAAGGTTCAAAGGTTCAAAGGTTCAAAGAGTTCAAAGGACCAAAAAATCTGCCAAGTTCAAACAGCAAAAGGTTCAAAGGTTCAAAAAGTTCAAAGGACCAAAAAATCTGCCAAGTTCGAACAACAAAAGGTTTAAAGGTTCAAGGGTTCAAAAGTTCATTTTTGATCTATTGTCCATTTTCGCTGTGTGCTCCTCATCAGATTAAATGTTATGTCATAAATGTCATTATTTTTTGCATGAGTTTGTATAAATTTTGAATTGTAAAACATTAACTAAGGTGATGTAATTATAAATCACTTAGTCAATGATAAATAAATGCAGAAATTGTGTATTTATGTCATTTATTGTGAAAATATCAGACATTTACGATGTTGCAAGGTGGAGTTGACAAACAAGGGTAGGAGTTATTGCATAAATTTGACTTATTTTCATGGCCTTAAAGATCATTTAAAGGCATTCAAAGACATTTCAGATGCCTTTATGATAGTTGATGGCATGCCTTGACTTTTTCTACATTGTGAGCACACTTTGGAGGACTTTGGGCAGATATTTTTGGGGATATTTATGACATCCACGAAAATGGAGGTGGCTCATGTTTATCTTGTGGCAGCTATTTGAGAAGTATATAGTCTTCTTCCTTGTTCATTATTCACCATTTCTTGCTATTCACTACTTTGTATATTGTAATTTTCTGAGTTCTTTTGCAGAAGTGAATAGTCTTGTAACCCATTTTTAGAGATATATAGCATTGTAACACCTTTTTAGCAGTAATAAGTAGTTCATACCTTCCCATTTCTTCTGATATTGTGTATCTTTAGTGTTAGTGCAGATTTTTGTGATGTTCTTTGTCCTTGGAGCTATATTTCATGTTGGTGCCTTTATGCAGGGATACATATTTTTGCAGGTTGTGAGATGTGCAAGGAATAACAATCAGTTTTGAGTAGTGAGAAAGCCTCTTTCTCCTTTGTAGAACTGTTGTTATTTGTCCTCCTTACAAAGTAATGATGCAAGGATTATGATTTGTTAGGTTGTGTAGGAGAGCCTTATTATTACTGGTTCTGTAGTGTGTCAGTTCTGTGTAGTCTCTAATGATCTTTTGGTGCATCACCTTAGACAGTAGGTTTCATTTCCATGCAATCCTTCTTACCTTTTTCTCTGCAAAGACTTTAGTATAAGTAGTATAGGTGGAGTACCAATAGGAAGCCGGCCCTCTCCAGAGGTTCTTTCCAACACAGGTGACCCATAGACCTAGAAAGATCCCATGTTTCTCTAGATTGCCAAGTTTCACAACTCAGCAAGGGTGCAAATCTAAGAGACAACATGTACAACATAATATATTTCCTTAATGTTTATTCATGTTTCTCTCATTGTCTGACTAGGGTATAAACTAGACTTAGAGACTTGACTGAGGACCAGATCTCTGGACTGGTTTCCCTCCCTTTTCTTGCCAACAAATATTACACCCATTGGTGTCTTCTAGGTTAAGCACCTATTTTTCAATTTATGATTCTTCATTTTTTCCATTCCATAGTATTCCTCATCATCTCCTTCTTTTATTAAATTATCCACATCAGAAGGACATGGATTCCCTCCTCCATTCTATCTACTTGTAGCATTAGTTCACCATCACTCTCTCCTTCAACTTGTAGCACCATAGGGATTCCACTACCAGTGCATACCTTCCTACACTCAATCATTGTCATTATTGAGGTCTTACAAACTTTAAACCACAATAAATTTACTTCCTCTTAGAGTTGTAGCCTACTTTGATGCCATGTTTATGGTGCCACACCCCTATGATTTCTTGTTTGAACTCAAAAACCATGAATAGAACCCCTCACAAACAACTAGAGGGACATTATATTACTAAAATCAATTCATGAAACCTTCCAAATAATTGAACCTTACTTGTTGTAGGTAGTTATGTAGCTACTCAAGCCAAGCTTATATGGCCCATACCCAACCCAACCATTATTGTGGGTGACTTCACTCAACCTACACACTCTACCCTATTTCTAAAGACAATATAATAACACACATATATTTACACATATATACACATTCCAACACATGGAATAGGGGAGCACTCATTAGCATCAACAAAAAATTAGGGATTAGAAGTGGATGGAACCCTAATTTACATAAACAGAGAGTTTCCATAGTCATATAACATCAAACATTATTAAATAAAATATTACTTCGTTCATTGAACTAAAAATAAGAACTTTATAGTCATTCTACTACTAATATGCAAAGTTAGGTATTGATTTATAACCTCTTGCTGGTTAAATCACCTCTAGGAAACATCATAATACTCACTTAGCTTATCATGCCATCTTCACTACCTCTTAAAATGGTCCTTACCTGGCCATTCTCCTATCATATGTTCACATAGGCATCCTCAAGTCATTATAATTAGTGCATACCTTTTTGTTTGCACCTTTTCATTCTCTCCAATGTCAATTTCCTTTGCTTGCTTCATGTATGGGCATCTCCCAAGTTTGTGGAAGCCTCTTAAGAATACACACATAGATCTTTATAAAAGTGGTCCTCTTACCTTATTAGAAGTGCTCCTTTATTTGACCTTGTGGCATGTATGATCCAACGAGATCTCTCTAGTCACCCTCCAAGATTCTCACTTAACTAGTTTGGACTTTGAGACAAATAGCCACTTATCCAAGGGGTGCTACCACAATAGTGTGTCCCACTTATGGGGCATCCTGATTTTTGTGTAAACTCTCATATTTTTTAGAAAAATTAATGATTTAAGCCTTGAGGGGTTCCATCTAAAGGGGTTTAATTGAATGGGTTTAGATAAAACCCCCTTAGATCAAACCCCCTTGGAAATAACCCCACTAGTCTTAAATCAAACCTTCGATGGAGTCTCCTTTGCACCTATCAAAATGATGACAAAAAACTAATTTTACTTCACCTTTTGGGGGATCAAATGAAGTCATTTATAAATTGTATTTTGTAAGTATGTAGCCCTTAGTATAAGCTTTCCAAAAAGTATGATATTGAATATATTCATTTGATTATTATATTTATTTTCTATTTTCTAGTGAACATAGTTTTCCACCAAACATCAAGGTATCTATTCCACACATGCAGAAAAATAAAAAAGTAGAGAAAAAAATTCTAAAAAATATCTACACACTAGGTATTGATTTCCTTCTTTAAAAAAAAAAAGAAGTTAATCTGGATACATACAAAAAGAGTTATGTTTTATGGTATAAACCTATGTCTAAATTATAATTAATCTCACTCCAAAAATTAATTTTAAAAAAATGCAACAAAAAATATGAAAAAATATATGGGCACTATATTAGTGTTACAAATATATGTTTAAAAATTTAATTTTGTCCTTTCTATAAAAAAAGTTATGTTGTATGGTATAAATGTCACATTTTAAAAATACTATTAACTATAAAAAAAATAAGTTATTAAAAGTTACGTAAAAAAATTCACAAATTATTTCTTAAATTTTTTTTAAAAATACATTTAGAATCTACACACAAAATTTTAAAAGTCACTAGTTCACATCATATTCAAATTCTTAATTGATTAGTTGCTATAGGTTTCAGAAAGTGAAAATTTGGTTTAAAATGTTGATTTCAATGTCCCACTTTGGCCAAAAAGTGGGACATAGTATTATGGGTTGACCCCAAGAAATTTATGGTTTGTATTAAGCCCCTCTCCTTGTTGATTTTTGGATCTTGCTTTTTGGCTAATCGTTCCTTTTTTTTCTATTCTCCTTCTCCACATAGCCTTTGTTATTTTATCTAAACATACAAACTAACTCCCACTCTTCTTCCACATGTAGCTCCTATATTCACATGCCATTACCAAAATCCCCTCAAACCTATTTACTACCACCTAAAATGGGGCTTCTACTATTGCATCCATCACAAGGAGATTAAACTCCTACTCTTTTCATGCATACTTCCACTCCATGCCACACTCTACCAAGCCTTATCTTTTGAATCTTCTAGATCTTCCTACTTAAACTCTTCAAAATCTCACCCAAAAATCTATAAGAGTTGGCTATAAAGGTAGCCACCCAAGATCTAGGAGATTTGATGAAAGCACAAGAGAGATCCAAAATAAAAGAATGATTCTATTCTATCAAAGAATACAAATCATCGTAGATGTTGAAAAGTTGAGTATGCTCAAGTCTCTTGCATCATATGATGACCTATAGAATTATAAAAACTTGAAAGAAATACTAGACCTGGGAGGGTTTCCTTTTTGTGGCCTTGTATTGTAGGTTCATTTTGGAGCATTTTGGTGTAAATCTGAGCTCCCCATTGAGTTTAAGGTGTCCAAGAAAGTCGTTTTAACCATTTGATTTGTTCAAATTAGACATTGGAGGCCAAATCCATAAGGGTTTGAAGTGAGAGGTGGTTACTAGATCTACGAGGTAGCTATAATTTTGAAGCATTTGGGTCAAATCTGACCCAACCATCATGTCCAGAAGGCCCAAAAACCTAAGGATCAACTGTCAGTTAATCAAAACTAGACACTTTTGCCCTAGGCCATTAGGAAAAAAATTTCCCTCCTTGATCGTACGGATCAGAATATTCTTTGTACCTATGGAATCAATGCTTGCATCAACATATTCATCAACCACTTTTATCCATCAAGTAAAAAAATTATATTTTATTTTTTAAAATTTTCATAATTAAAATAAAAAATCTCTACAAACTTTGTATAAAGTTTTTTTTTTTTTTAAAAAAAATTGTGGTACTAAGGGTACCAATGGGCCTTATGGCCCTGTCAACCCTGTACTAGGCCATAGGCCTTGGAGGAGCCCATAGGGCTTGGGCCTCATGCCTAATCAAGTCACTAGGGTTGTGGACCCTTTTCCTTGGGCTGTAGACCCATTTACATTGGGTCTGGGCATGGCTTTGGCCCCTGACCCTTGTTCTTAGGCATTTATGCATATCTCAATGAAGTTTGGTGATATTTTTTATTCCTCCAAATTTGGAGATTCTATTACATTTAGTGGCTTTTTTTGCCTTTTCTCCAAATCTGGTAGTTGCTCTTAATTTGGTGAAGGTCTACTTCTATCTGTAGGATCTCCATTTTTGGCAACAATTCTAAAGTTATCTAGTGATCATCTATATTTAGCAGCATTGCTAAAGTTGGTAATAGTTTCACTAAATTTGGCGGCAGGTGGATTTTCAAACTCAAGCCCCTTAGTTCATTGACAATTTTGATTTTGCACTTAGACTTTGCAGGCCATTTTCTTAGTCATATGGGCTCCTTTTTTGGAGCAATTTTTTTATTTAGGGAAGAATTTTGTAGAGTTCATAGTGATGTAATCAATTTTTTATTTTAGTGCTCAATTTTTCTAAAAATTGTGGATTTTCACACGTGTTGCTAAGTAATTTTCATTTTGGGAACTTCTGGGGCTCCATTTGGGCTCAAATGGTAACATTTTTGGGTGAAATTTTTTAAAAGTGTATAATTTTTATGTACTTCTTAGATTTGTAATCATATTGATCTCATTTTTCATCAAAAATATACTTTCAATTTGATCCTAATTTGGTATTTGTAATGTACTAAGATCAAAGACCACTTTGTTGTTTTGGTTGGTGGCAATTATAACTGCACTAAGTATAAAGTGCCAAAATCATATTTTACTGGGGGATCTCATTAATTAAGTAAAGGGGGGTTGTACTTGTGTTGTTTCTTATTTGTATTCTTGTATCTCCATCATGGATCCACATCACATTGCTCCACTGACTCCATACAATTATCATGAGTGGAAGAAACAACTGGAGATTCATTTAAGAAGCTTGGGTTTATATAGGATTATGTAATGGGTACAAAAATTAAACCAATAGCTACTACAAAAAGAAAAAGTGGTATAATAGATTTGATGAAGCATATGGAACATTATGCATGTCTATTTATCCTTATCTCTTTTTTCATATTAAATCTTGTACTACACCAAATCAAATTTAGACTACATTAGAAAGTCTATTTGGAAAGCAAGATACTATGAGAGGTTTTAAATTGGAGAATGAATTAATTGGTTTGAATCCTACAAATTTTGACAGCATCCAAGACTTCTTCACAAAACTAAAATTACTTAGATTGTAGCTAAAATAATGTGGTATTGAGAAAGAGGACACTCAATTGATTCTTTCTATCGTTGGCAAACTTGGTCCTGATTATTCATTTTTGGTTTCTATATTTTATGCTACTATGGATGCTCTTGGTACTAAATTAAAATGCCTTCACTTGATGATTTATCTACATCACTCACCTAGGAGAAAGCAAAGTTATTACACATGGGTACATTAAAGTCTCCAAAACCATAGGCTCTTATTGCTAATCAAAGCACAAATAGAAAGGCTTCAAATAGTAAAGGCAAGAAACAAAAAAATAAGGATTTCAAGAATAATGAGCAAGCCAAAGAATCACAATCAAATTTAAATCCTTCTCCTCTTCCAAAGAGGATACGTCTAAAAAGGAGGAAAAAAATGTGCATATTACAAGAAACTAGGACATGGTGAGCATAAGTGTTGTGAAAAAAGGATTGATGAGTTGACACACCTTCTTCAAAACCACATATCCAATTGTCTTCATCCATGTCATCTAGTTCATCCTCTTCTTTGAAACCATCATCATGTACATAGTTAGGGACAACATGGGATAGATAGGCTAAAAGGAAAAGAACTCTTTGCATCTACAAGTCTTGAGTTAGAGAGATGGCTTCTTGATTCTGGAGCCTCCCATCATATGGATTCATCACAAGGTATGTTCTCTTCATTTGAGTTTTGTACTTTACCACACATCTTGATGGGGAACAACACATATATGCATGTTTGTGGGACAGGAACTATTGACATGGGAGAAGGAAATTTTCATGATGTACTATGTGTTCAATCCTTGTCAACCAATCTCCTTTCCATCTATCATATTGCACATAGTGGCACAGGGAATACTACTAAGTTCACACCTAATTTAGTGATCACTAGGGATTTGAAGAGTAGAGAGATCATTGCTATGGGATGATTGATCATGCATCTCACTTGTACACCTTTTCTCATATTCCCTTGATGATGTTGTAGTTCCTTTGACTAATATTCACACTCATACATCAAGTGTGAATCATATTTCTGAGGAGAAGTTTGGTCACTTGAACCTTGGCGTTCTTGAGCCTTGTGCTGAGCATCCATCTCCCCCACCTCTTGCTTCTTTACAGATTAGTATTTCCATGGCTTCTTCTACTTTAGTTGAGTAGGATCATTCTATTCTTTTAAATTTATCTTTGTGGGATGATTTCTTGAAGGGTATTTGTAGACACCTAAAAATGTCTCGACCCCGCAAGCCATTTTCCCGCATCAATTACACTATTAACTACCTCTTTCACCAATTAATTAAATAAAATAAAAATTATTTAATTAATTAATCCTAAGCCATCCCTAACCAATCATCCTTAACCATTCATCACTAATTCATCCCTAGTAATGAATTAATTCAATTAATTTATTACTAAATTAAATAAAAACATGCTTATTTAATTAATCTCCCCTAGCCTACAACCTAAACCTAGCCTAATTAAATAAATACCAATTATTTAATTAGCTACTCTAACCTACCTAGCCCCTAGACCCAAATTAATTAAATAAATCCTTATTTAATTAATTTTTAATCACTAATTAACCCCCTCACTAATTTTCTAGAGCCATATTAATTAAGTTAAACACTTAATTAAGTGGGTCAAACCTCGCTTAACACCTATCCCCACACCCTTTGAATAAAAAATTAATTTTTATTCAAAGGAGTCACATGACCCTTCCACCTCACCTTTCCTCTTTCATTTTAGAGCTCTTTTTAATGCAAAGAGATCACACATGTGTTTTACAAATGAACACGTGTCACATGTCAACCCATTCACCAATAAAATCAAATTTTTAATTCCACTTTCTCCCAAGGAAATTATTTTTTTATTTCCTCACAAGTCTTAATCCTTATTAATGCAAAGCCTTCCCAAGGTGAATTTAAAATTACAAAATAATCACAACCCTTCATTTTTGTTGATGAAGATCTAGCCCTCCATCTCATCTCTTCATCTCCACCATTGGATCCCAACTTTCAATCTCAACCATCGATCTCAAATCCCCTCAAAAATGACTATAAATACAAGTTTACCCCAAGCCATTATCATCTCAAGTTTTATGCAACATCATTATGAAAAAATCTCTCCCAAATCCTTGGCCAAATCCTCCATTTGAGGTCATATTTGTGTTGAATTTAGTGAGCAATCCACGTATTCTCTACTTGGGTAAAGCTAGGAGAGGCTTGGGTGCATCTCTCCTCCACCTTATCAAGGAGTGAAGGAGATTGGAGACTTTGGAAGGTATAAATCTCTTTATTTTGAGTTCTTTTCATGTATTTGGGTGTTTCTAATCTTTTTCATCTTCATTTGGCATGCCCGGTGGGACTCATGTCCCTATACTAATCTTTTTGTGTGATTTTTTTGGAATATTCTATCGTGTAGGTCACTCTAGCGCATTTGATCTTTGTCGTCATGCATTCAAGACTTTTGTAAGTGCCATTGGCTAAACTCTATCAGTGCATAAGATCTTTGGTTCAGCACCAAAGGTCTCTGTTTCAACGCAGTTCAGCCCCATTTCAGTGCCTTCTATCTCTGGTTTAGCACCTCTACTCACGGTAGCAGAATTTTTTTTTGTCTTAAAATCATTTCTAACATCTAATTTTTCACTGTTTGGTGCCTACAGGGTTCTGGTTTTCTGAGTTTACATAGTTATAGGCCTTAAGTTTTTAAGATAACACTTAATATAATACGTTTTGGGGGAAAATACTTAGGCCTAGCTTTTTCTTTGCACATCTTAAACCATTAACTTTGTTTTTTCTTACAAACTATTGTCTCATCTTGTGAAACTAACCTTGCATGTCTTTTGGCACTTTGTTTGACCATTGGGTGGAGGAACAACTTTGCTTTATGAATATTTATCTCTTTTCTATTGGTTCAACACCTTTGGCACCTAGGACAACACTGTCAACCTCTGTGATAGATAACTTACAGGTATAACTATGTCTTTGATCATTGTTTTAGTGTAGTTATCTTTTGTTTTAGTGCATTTAGTATCTAGTTTAGCACATTTATCCTTTGTTTTAGCGCATTCAACTTCTGTTTCAGTGTAATAGGGTTCTGTGTTAGCGCATTGATTCTCTTTTTTAACACCTTAAGTTACTGTTTCAGCGCATTTAGTCTATCTTTTAGTGCATTTATTCTCTATTTCAGTGCTTTCTATCTGATAGAATTTGTAGGGTTTTGCAGGGGTCTAACATATTTTTACAAGTACCAAAAACATTTGTCCAAGTATCATTTTCAAAACTACTAACATCCTTTATGTAAATTCGCTATCAAAGTTTCATTTTTATCACTAGCTTTTAGTTGCACTAAGGTTAAAGTAGGGGTTAATTAATCTTTTTTGGCATGCTTGTGTTTTCTTGTAGACGTATGCTCTCCCCTCATACCTTAGGATGATCTTGGCAATCAAAAGCCTACTTGCAAACTTACTTTGTTTAGTGTATCCTGAAGGGGTCACTCTTTTTGCATATACTCTCCCCTTACGCTTCATGTGATCTTGGGTGATCAAAAGAAGGAGTGGTTTCTTCTTAGGAGGCTTGCTTGGGGATTTCATCACCCCAAAGGATGACCTCAACCACATGTACCAGTGGGGTATATCAAAGGGGGGAGAAGGAAACTTGTACACCAATCTAGTCATGTTGTCACTTAGGACATCCTTGGGGCCCCGGGTGATTTCAGACACAAGGTGAAGTGGTGATTGCTTAATCGCTTGTGCCATGTATCCCTTGAATGGGGCTAGTGTGTATAGTTTGTACCTCACATACCTTGTTTATATCAAGGACTCCCTAGAAGCTTGTTCAATCCTAGCATAAGACCTTCGGTTGTCATATCCACGGTGCATTGTTGTCGTAGGAGGAGAACCCATGATATTACCTCCATTGTCTTGAGTTAGGATAAACTTTGGGCAAGACATATTGTCTCCAAGGTAAGGGGTGTAAGGTGGTCCATGACCTTGTATTCCTTATCCAACCAAGCAATGGTAGATGGTATCAAGGGGGTGGAAATCACCATTTTCTAAAAGTAGAGATTGAAGTCACACCTAAGTGGGTCCATTGGATATGACACTCCTACTTAAATAATTTCTAGGACATTCATGTGAATGGTGTGTCTTCTTTGTCAAAACTTGTAAAAGCCAAGAGCCAAAATTCCAATTCCATACCTTGAAGTCAAGCCTTTGTGTCTTCTTGCTTGTTTAATTTCTTGCCAAGAACCTTTGAATCCAAAAGATCAAAAATTTTCCACAAAATCAATCAATTCTAACCTTAGGTTCTCTGTTTGATGCCATTGGGTTTTTTGTTGGTGCCATTGGATTATCTAATAGCACCAATATATCTTCTGTCAGTTCCTTTATCTTATCCTTCAGAGCATGCATTTCCTCTGTTAGCACCTTAGGTTTGCCTTTTAGCACCTTTGGTTCTCGTGCTCAACAATCATCAACTGAACTATAGTTGATCTTTCAAGCATAATTTGACTACCCTTGTGATGTGGCAACATTTCAAAATCATCTCAAAATCATCTGTCATCCATTTGAACCCATCCTTCTATCAAAATTCATCACCCCACATCTTACCATTTGACCTTAGGACAAATCTTGATTTTCATTTTGGACCTTTATCCCATTCCATCCATTCCAATCCAAATCAACATAATTATCCAAACCTTTCATCATAATTCCATTCAAATCAAAAATCCAAATCACCCCAACCTTAAATCCAGTTATCCAAAACAAATCAAATCATCATTCAAACATCAATCAACATTATCCAAATCTTAAATCCAATCAAAAGCTCATCAAATCAACATCCCAATTATCCTTTAAATCAAATTGGTACAAACTTAAATCTAGATCTCATCCCCCATCCTATAATTTATAAAAAGCATAAGCATTTGTCTACCTTAAGTTCTTTTATAAATTAACCTTATCAACCTTAGAGTGAATTGGCTTAGAAGCCTAGACTACTCCTAAGTTAGTGAATCTTTTGCTTGGAGGTATTGTCTACCCCAAGTAAAATAATCACCATTCTATTTTTGCTTAAGTGTCTTAGTCTACTTTACTAAGGAGAGAAAAATCCCTTTTGAAATCCATAAGATCTAGATTTATTTGAGCCCTCTTTTGATTTAATCACCCTTTATCAAAACCATCCAAAGTATCCCTTGATCATTCATTCATCCAAAATCATCATCCAAAGTATCCAAAGCATCCCTTAATCATTCATCCAAAATCATCATCCAAATTATCCAAAATATCCTTTAATCATCCATCTAAAATTATCATCCAAAGCATCCCTTAACCATCCATCCAAAAATCATTCATCCAAAATCATCTACATATCCTATCAAAAATTCACCTATATATCCATCCTTCTTTGGTCCAAACCTTTTGAAAATCAATTTCTAAGGTTATAACCTTCACTCACCTATCACCCCAAAACCAATCCACACTCCTTCATTGCATGCCACAAACAAGGTCTCAAGCTAGGAAGAACAAATAAATTGAGTCACAAAGCACATTTGGAATGCCAAACACCGACCAAAACAATGTCCCAATAATCCAACAACAAACATCCTATGATAACAATGCTATGTTAAACCCTTGGGGAAACATATCACAACCATCTAATAGCAACAACACCGATCAAGATGTTATAGAATTTATGCAAGATGCCAACTCCATGGATTTATTAGACTAAATCCTAAAGTCAGATCCTAATAAATATCTAGAGTTCTTGATCCAAAATGGTGCTAAGGTACCAAACCCACCTTCCACATCCCAACCATCTTCATCAAATAATGTCCCTAATACTTCACAACCTTCATCATCTAACACCACCACATCAACATCAATTCTCACTTCTATATCAACATCAACTATATCCACATCCACTCGACAAATTACCCTCAACATACCCAACAATACAACTTACACCAACGCTTCCACAAGTGTCTCCCAATTTGATGCAAACACTATTGCCTTCATGACGTAACTCTTCTCACAACCACCATATAATACATCCAACATCCCTAACAACAACCCTTGTAACAATCCACAAACATCTACTTTCACATACACACAGCATCCTATTTCACAACCCCCTGCATCATCTTCTACACCAAATACCACCCAAACATTCCAACAAAATAAAAAACCCCAACAGCAAAAACAAATTCTGCAAAACATCCTACAAAAACTCAGCCTACCAACAACAACAACAACAAAATCAAACCCCACCCCAACAACAAATCCCCAACTTTCTCCAACAATTGATCCAACAACAATAACAAAACCTACCAACACCAGCCACCCAGGACTTATCAAGCATTGTTTAAACTTTGATCCAAAAATTTGATGACATGCAACATGGGCATAAAAGAAAACAATGCTCATTTGAAGATATTTGCCCATATCCTTTTGATCGCACCATCCCCATGCCTCCCTTCCCTAAAAATTTTGAAATGCCCAATTTTGACAAATACAAAGGGCAAGGGGACCCTAGGGAACACCTTAGGAAATTTTATATCACTTGCTTAGAAGTCACCTATGATGACACATATCTTATGAGACTTTTCCCTTGAAGCTTAGGAGGACAAGCCACCGAATGGTTTGCCCATCTTCCCCCCAGTATCAAAACATTTCACAAACTTGCAGAGAAATTTGTCAATCACTTTTCATACAACTTTGAACATGAAGTGTCCATGACAGACCTTTGCAACACTAAATAATTAAATGGGGAATCTTTTACCACCTTCTTGCACCAATGGAGAATCCTAGCAAGCAAGCTCCCATGGCCCATCCTCGAAAAACAATTGGTCACTATGTTTGTGACCAACCTTAACCAAGAGATGGAATTCCACCTTCAAATCGAATGTGCCTCTACCTTCCAAGAGGTTATCAACAATGGAACCACAATTGAGAGAGCTCTAATAGATAAGGGAGCTATCAAAATCTATCAAGAAAATAATGAAAATAAAAACAACAAAAAGGTTAACAATAGAAACAACAACAACAACAACACAAACAACAACCAATCATATGAGAAACCCTATTTTTGGGGTAAGAACAAAAACACCCTTAACAATGGTTTCATCGATGTTAAGAATGTCCAAAATGTACAAAATCCTGCACCATCAAATCCATCCACAAGCAATAATGTTAGCATTCCTAAAGGTCCACCAAGACAAACCAACACACCCAAAAGAAGATTCACACCTTTAGGTGAACCAATTGAGAATGTCTTGAGAAACCTTTTAAAGGCTAACTTAATCCAATTACCCACCATCCGACCATATGATGACAATCAATTTAAACCTTCTTGGTTTAATGAAAATGCCTATTGTGAATACCATAGGGTGAAAGGACATAAAACATCTAATTGCACGAGGTTGAAGAATTGCGTCCAAAACCTTGTGAATCATGGCGATATTACCATTGATGAACCTCCTAAAAGATTGTCCAATGAAAACTTAGGGGCTTATAAGGATGTACTTCCTTATCACAACAAAGGTAAATCCTCAAGCTCCAATCAAACCTATAACATCGTCCCTCCTTCCTCTTCTTTCAATTCCATTGCGGGTCGCATAGAAGAATGTTATAACCAAGTAGCTACCATTACCATTCAAGCTAAAAAAGCTAATTGTGCCTTCACTACTCATCACAGCCACATATCTATTCAAGGAGCCCCCGCTGACACCAAGCTACCACATCTGTACCCACAAGCCACCCACCCACAAACAAATACAACCTTCTCGAACACCTTGGAAAAAACCCAGCTCAAATCTATATCTTTGTATAGCTCCAAACATCACCTTTCCACCAAGAAGTCCTTAAAAAAGTTTTGATGGAGACACATGTTCCCAATGACTTGAATGTCAACCAATTCCAAGCCATGGTGGGACACCTATCATTGTCTCATCATCTCACATTCTTTAAACAAGATCTTCTTGCCACTAGCACATCTCACAATGAAGCCCTCCACATCAAAGTTTGCATCCACAAACATACCATTAAAAGAGTCTTAATAGATGGTGGCTCTGGCCTCAATCTTTGCACTCTCAAACTAATAAAACAATTGGGATATTTTGATGTGGTCGTAGACTCGAGTGAAATCATAACCATCAAAGGATATGATGACACCGAACAACTATCCAAAGGCACTATCAAGCTTCCAATTCAGGTTGGACAGAAGATTTTGGAGACCAAATGCCAAGTGCTTGATCTTGATCTCCCTTACAACATCCTACTCTGTCACCCATGGATCAATGCCATGCAGGCCATTCCATCCACCTTTCATCAATACATTAAATTCATGTACAATGGCACTAAGGTTACCATTTATGTTGATCCCTGTCCTTTCCAATATTACAGTTTCTTGGAAGGACATGACAAAACCTTTTTCCCATACAATAACACCATCAAACCATCCACCTCCATCAAGAATCCAAAACCATCCACCTCATACATCGACCCATCCAATATTGCATCCACCTCCTCACCATCACCTATCCTAAAAATCAAGATCAAAGCTAGTGACATAGGGTGTGGAGAGTACAAATTACACGACAAATTTTATGTAGGGCAACTTCCACCATCCCCCAAAGCATTTGGTGCACCTAAGACAAAAGAAATCTCTACAGTCATCATCAAATACAAATCATCTCCAATCTTCAAGTGAAGACACCTCATGGAACAAGATATCCTCAAAGACGTGTCAACATGGTTATATCGAGATGAAGATGAAGAACAACAAGCTCCTGTCCTACCTACTAAAAAGTATGGCAAGGGTCTTGACATCATGAAGAACATGGGTTATAAAGGACAAGGTGGTATGGGCCTTCACAAAAAAGGTATTCTTGAGCCGATTTTAGGTACAAAGAACCCCTACCATCAAGGATTAGGGTATGGAAAACAAGAGTCTAACCCCACGAAACTCAAATATATGGGTGCTGCCACAATAATGGGTTACATTTTCTGGGACATCCTAATTTTTGCTGAAATCACATATTTTTAGAAAATATAATGATTTAAGCCTTGAAAGGTTCCATTTAAAGGATTTTAATTGAATACAAGAGATGAACACTTACAAGTGCTAGCTAAAATCTTTGATCGACTAGAAGCATACAAAGTGCGTCTCAATCCAAAGAAACGTGTCTTCAGAGTCACCTCGGGAAAGCTCCTGGGCTACATTGTGTCATGACAAGGCATCAAAGTAGATCCAACAAAGGTAAAAACAATAGTCAAAATTCCTCCACCAAAGAACCTGAAATAGCTATGTAGCCTTCAAGGGAAAATCCAATCAATAAGACACTTTATAGCCCAACTAGCCGATAAGTGCCACCCATTTCAACATCTCCTCTGCAAAGATGTGGCATTTATATGGGATGAAAATTGTCAAAAGGCCTTTGACCAATTGAAGGAGTATCTCGCTACACCTCCAGTTTTCATACCATAAAAGCAAGGACAACCCCTGTTACTCTACATTTCCACAATAGAGACAACAATAGGGGCATTGTTAGCATAGCATGATGACCAAGGAAAGGAAAGAGCTATCTACTATATCAGTCGTACCTTAGTGGCATATGAGCTCAATTACACACCTATTGAAAGGGTATGCCTTGCAGTCGTCTTCAGATCTCAAAAATTAAGACACTACATGCTCAACCATTAGACAAAGCTCATAGCAAAAATCAGCCCACTAAAGTGCTTATTGTCCCAAGCAGCTCTTACAGGATGCATGGCTAAGTGGGTGATGATCCTAAGCGAGTTTGATATTGAGTACATAGAACAAAAGGCCATCAAGGGACAAGTAATAGTCGATCAACTAGCAGATGCACCAATCCCAACAAAGCATCCACTTCTCTCTAAATTTCCAGATGAGTCCATCTTCATAGTAGCACATATAGTAGAATGGAAAATGTATTTTGACAGATCCTACACACATCGTGGCTTGGGGGTAGGGATCTTCTTTGTCATTCCTCAAGGAGATTGCATCTCAAAATCCTACAAAATTACATTTCCTTGTAGAAACAACATAGCAAAATATGAAGCACTCATCATAGGGCTTCTCATAGCCATCTAATGGAAAATTGAGAATCTCATGGCATATGGTGATTCCCAACTGGTCATAAAATAGGTCAATAATGAGTATAAGACAAAAGATGACAAGCTTTTGCCCTACAAACGGATGATAGATAACTTCAAAGAATATTTCCATGAAATCCACTTTGAGCAAGTCCCAAGGTTAAACAACAAAGTAGCAGACGCCATGGCCACTATAGGATCTTTGCTAGACATGAAGAAGAATAGTCAGCGATGTGAGTTCCTCATCGAAGAGCTACAAATGCCAGCATATGATGTTCCACAATTAGAATTAGTGTGCAAAATTATTGGTCCCCTATCTCCATGGTACCAAGACATCTACCAATACCTCCACAACAACATCCTTCCACCTGACCTAACATCCACTCAATGTCAAACATTCATCTACCAAACCTCCTGTTTCACCCTTATCGGCGAAAAATTATACTGAAAGAGTCTTAATGGTACCCTTCTAAGGTGTCTCGACTCTCGAGAAGCTCAAACAACCCTACAAGAGGTACATGAAGGTATTTATGGGGCACACTCTAGTGGACCTACCCTCTCCAAGAAGATTCTTAGAATAGGGTATTATTGGTCGACATTAGATAATGATGCACACTAGTTTGTGAAGAAATGCCTTCCTTGTCAACAACATGAAGATCTAATCCATGCTCCGTCACAAGAATTGCAACCCATCATGATTATGTGGCCCTTTTCACAGTGGGGGCTCGACCTCATCAGAAAAATCCATCTGCCATCATCTAATGGACATAAGTTCATTATCACTGCCACCGAATACTTTACCAAATGGGTGGAAGCCATTCCACTCACCTACACCACCGGTATCCAAATAGCCAAATTCATTCTCAACTACATCATATGTCATTATGGCATCCCTCTCGCCATCATCACTGACAATGGGAAACCATTTAAAAATCAAGAAGTCCATACACTTTGTCATAAATTTCACATCCAACACCACTTTTCCACTCCATATTACCCTCAAGGTAATGGTCAAGCCGAAGCTTCAAACAAAACCATCCTGAGAATTCTGAAAAAGGCAATAAATGAAGTTTGTCATGATTGGCACCTACATCTTAACCCCACCCTTTGGGCCTATTGACTAGCATCTGTACCGTAATAGGTGCTACACAATATTCCCTCGTATTCAGTTTCAAAGCCATCCTACCCATCAAGGTCGAGCTCCCCTCTCTCAAACTTTCACTACAAAATCTCATTGATGAGGAGTATCAGGTTGTAGTCTAAATGAGCTAGAACTCCTGGATGAGAAGTGGCTCAACGCTTTCAACCATTTACAAGCCTATAAAAATCACCTCTACAAAAGCTATAACTATTGCAAATATGTGCCTGATGTGTTGTCATTGATGTCAACATATCTTTATGTTAGAAATAGTAAAGACAGTGCAGAGGAGTGATTAGTATTTCCAGTAAGGTGAAGATTAGAGTATGTAGATTAAAGGGCCTATACTAGGTTGTCTATTTTTTCTCTAGCTAAGATTTGAGAGGTCCACGTGAAGATTTAGTGAAGTTATGGCCCTCTGAGTAAAATAGGTTTCTGCAGTTGTTCTATAATGACAGAGTGGTAAGGAGTTCGTCCGGATTGGTCTGGTATGAGCATATTGTGATCTGCGGATCTAGAGGCTTGTCTGGGATGTTGGTGTGTTCCCTCAACTCTGGTGGTTCATGGTTTGGAGGTCCGGAAGCAATATTCTTTGTTTGACAGTCATGGTAGTGTGTGTTCTTGAGGTTCAGTGTGAAGATGCAAGTGATTCTGATGATGCAAAGTGGTGTGGCTATTCCTGTTGACTTATTTGTGCTTGTGGTGGTCTCTGGATCATGTGGCTATTGTGTTGGAGGTCTGCATTGACAAAGGAGCTTGTGATTGAGGTTTTTCTCTTAATTCTTATTGTTCTTCCCAGTCTTGGCTGACCAGATGTTCCTAGCGTGTTGTGAATGATCTAAAGATCATTTTATGAAGTTGGCATGTTAATAGAGGAAGATTCAAGTCTTAACTATGATTGGTTGACAGTGTAAAGATCCAGGTTAAGTTTGGCCAACCTTTTTGATCATTCCAAGATGGATGAAGTGTATTGATACTTGTTGAAGAGTTGTCAAACATTATCCTTGTGTAAGACAGATCAAATTCAAATAAAGGATCAGAAGTAGAGCAGAGAAGAAAAGGAGCGAGAGCAGCATAGAGTGTGAAGTTGGTAAAGAAGAATTTGGGGCAAAGGAGAAGTCTTTAAGCATTCACTGAAACTGAACCAGGCATGAAGTAGATGCTATTTCTTAGTTAATTCATTTTGTTCTAAATAAATTCTGTAGGCAATGAGCCTCCCTTTTGAGCAGTGAGCTTTGGGCAGTGCACCCGAAGGCATGTGCCTTCTATTTTTCTAAAGTAGTTTTAACAGGGTACAAATCTTTGTGGGTTAACCCCCACCGTGGTTTTTCCCTTAACTAGGTTTCCACGTCAAAATCTTGGTGTCAAATGTATTGATCATGTTTCTGCTCTTATGTTGTTGATCTATGCTTTATTGTTTACGTCATTAATCTAGTAGCAAGTTAATAAAAGAGGTTAAAAGCAAAAAAAGTTTAAATTGTGGGACAACTAATTCACCCCCCTCTCAATTGTCCAGTCTTAGTCCAACAATTGGTATTAGAGCCAGATCCTCATATAAAAGCCTGACTGCTTGAGGAGATCCAGGATGTCGACCTACAAGAAGGATAGTTTGAGATTTGATGGAACAAATTATTCTATTTGGAAGAATCGCATGGAGTGCCATTTACAATGCATGGGAGATGCCTATTGGGCAATAACTAGTGTTGAGTATAAACCTCCGAAGAAAGTTCCTTCAACTCCAGATCAAGTCAAAGATGTTGAAAATAACCTTTGAGCTAAAGAAGCCTTGATGAGTGCCCTGACTGATTCAGAAATGACAAATGTCTTTGGTCTAAAAATAGCTTATGAAATCTAGAAACAGTTGGAATTTCTGTATGAAGGTGATAAATATGTCAAATGTGCCAAGTTGCAAAGTCTTTGAGGAAAATTTGAAACTATGACATTGGGCGAAGATGAAAACATCACAATCTACATGCAAAAGATAAATGAACTTTGGTGTGGTATCAGGTGTGTTGGTGGACTTTGGAAGAATCAGAGATTGTATCAAAAGTACTCAAATGTTTACTTGATTCATACAAACATAAGGTAACTTATATAGAAGAGATCCAGACTGTCTTAGATGTTACAAGAGATCATCTAGTTGGCAAAATTTTGGCTTTTGAATTAAGTGAGTTTGGTGATTCATTTCCCAAGTCTAAATCTGCATTTAAGGCCAGTGTATATGGAAAACAAAGATGTGATCTGGGTGAAATCTCTTCTGTAAGATCAAACAGATTAGTGAAGACAAGGAAGGATCTTGAAGATATTGAACTTGAAACTACTGATCTTGAAACTCTTCTCGCCAAAAGATTGCCAAGAGGATCCAGTAAGTATGAAGGAAAATTGCCACTCAAATGTTTTGCTTATAATAAGATTGGTCATTTTGCCTCAAGATGTCCAGAGAGGTTTTCAAAACCAAACCCTAACAAATATCGAAATTAGAACAAATGTTACTATGTCCAAGAAACTAGAGAAGGAGGAGTCACAGATGATGACTATGATCATGGAGGTTCCCCTGAAAATGATTGGGTGTTCATTGCCATTAAAGAAGAAGATCCGGTGTCTACTAAATCTGCTAGCTATGCAAATATGGAAAGTGCCTTGGTTGCTCAGGTTATTGAGAAAGATGAATGGGTGATTGATAGTGGATGTTCTCATCATATGATTGGAGACAAGAGTAAGTTTGTGAATTTTGAAAATTATGAAGGTGGGCTTGTGAAATTTGGATATAACTCAGCTGGTAGAATCTGTGGCAGAGGATCCATCTATTTTTATGGTAAGAATAGCACCAATGATGTTCTGTATGTGGAAGGACTGAAACATAATCTTCTCAGTGTTGGACAGTTGATTGATAAAGGTTATGATCTTCGATTTAAAGATGGAAAGTGCAGAATCTTGGAGAGTTCTAGAACTAAAATTGAATCCTGTATTCAAACTAGAGGTAACATTTTTCATTTGAGTAGCTCTGGAAAAAGCTATTTGATTGCTCAAATAAATCAAAGTTGGTTATGGCATAGGAGGATGTGTCATGTGAATTTTGATAATATTGTCAAAATAAGTACCACTTAGGCTGTGAGAGATCTTCCAAAACTTGTGAAGCCTAATAGCATGTGTAGAGAATGTCAATTGGGGAAACAGAGCAAAATTTCATTCAAAAGTAAGGAACAAGTTTCAAATGGATGATTGGAAATAGTACATAATGATCTCTGTGGTCCTACTAGAATTAGGAGTGTGCAAGGAGATAGATATTTCATGTTGCTGATAGATGGCTACTCCAGGATGATGTGGGTAACCTTCCTAAAAGAAAAATTAGAAGCTCTTGAAAAATTTAAGGTGTTCAAAGTGATGGTGGAAAATGAAGTTGGTGAAAAATTGAAATGTCTGAGATTCGACAGAGGTGGAGAATTTACTTCCCATGAGTTTGATGCTTTCTGTGAAAAGCATGGCATAAAAAGACAGTTATCTGCTCCTAGGACTCCCCAACAAAATGGAGTTGTGGAAAGAAAGAACTAGACCATTCAAGAAGCTGCCAAGACCATGATGATGGAAAAAAATGTTCCTCAAGTTTATTGGAGAAAAGTTGTAAGTACTGTTGTCTACACTCTTAACCAGGTGTAGATCAAAGGCAATTTTGGTAAGACCCCTTATGAACTATGGTTTGGTCATCCTCCTATTGTAAGATATTTCAAAGTTTTTGGTAGTAAATGCTATATCAAAAGAGATGAGGATTTAGGCAAATTTGATACAAGAAGTGATGAGGGAATATTTTTGGGATACTCTACTAAAAGTAAGGCTTATCAGTGCTTTAAAGTGCTAATGTTAGAGTTGATGAGAGCAAGGAAGGACATTCCAGGTTCTGCAGATATAATTTAGATGATCAAAATGAAATTCAAAGTCAAGGAAGGTTAGTTCAAACTCTGACTCAGATGCAGATTGATCCAGAAACTCTAGAGACTCAATGAATTAGTATAGATGTTGAGGAACAAGCTCAAGAAACAGAAGCCCAAGCAATTCCCAAAACTCCCAGGTATGTAAGAATGAATCATCCTAAAGATCAAATCATAGGGGATAAAAATAAAGGTGTTCAAACTAGAAAAAGAGTTGTTGAAGATCAAGAAGAGATTTGTTTGATTTCAACGATTGAACCTAAATCAGTTGGTGAAGCCTACACTAATGAAAATTGGGTAAAAGCAATGGAAGAAGAATTAATGCAAATTGAAAAGAACCACACTTGGGATCTTGTTCCTAGAACAGAGGACAAAAATGTAATTGGAACCAAATGGGTCTTCCAAAATAAACTAAATGAAGATGGTGAAGTTGTAAGAAACATAGCAAGGTTGGTATACAAAGGCTATTCTCAAGTAGAAGGAATTGATTTTGAAGAAACTTTTGCTCCAGTGGCAAGAATAGAGTCAGTCAGATTATTTCTTGCATTTGTTTCTTTCAAAGATTTTAAAGTGTATCAGATGGATGTCAAGTCAGCATTCCTGAATGGAGATTTGGATGAAGAAGTCTACATTGAGCAACTGGAAGGATTTTAGTTGTCTGATCAGGGTGACATGGTTTGTAGACTGAGAAAAGCCTTGTATGGTCTCAAGCAAGCTCCAAGAGCCCGGTATGCAAGATTGGACAAATATTTGCTTAAGATAGGTTTTGGTAAAGGTATGGCTGATAGTAATCTTTACTTCAAGATAAATCATGAGGACATCCTGATTGTTGAGGTCTTTGTTGATGATATCATTTTTTGTGGAAATGAATGTATGTGCAAAACATTTACTGACCAAATGAAAAGTGAATTTGAAATGTCAATGTTTGGAGAGATGAATTTCTTCCTAGGTCTGCAAATTGTTTAGTCAGACAAAGGTATCTTTAGATCTCAATCCAAGTATGTGAAAGAATTGTTGAAGAAGTTTGGAATGGAAGATTCAAAGCCAATAGGTACACCTATGGTAACTGGATGCAAGTTAAGTAAAGATGATGATTCCCCCAAGGCAAACCAGAAAAGGTATAGATCAATGATTGGAGGATTGCTCTATTTGACCCAGACTAGACCTGAGATCATGAACGCCGTTGGACTTGTTGCTAGATTTCAATCTGATCCAAAAGAATGCCATGTTGTGGTAGTCAAAAGAATTTTCAGATATCTCAAGGGGACAATTGATTATGGATTGTGGTATCCAAAAGACAATGACTTTACTCTTCATGCATATACAGATGTTGATTGGACATGAGATGTGGATGACAGAAAAAGTAATAGTGGTGGTACCTTTTTCTTGGGAAGAAGATTGGTCTCTTGGATGAGAAAAAAGCAAGAGCTAATATCTCTGTCTACTACAGAAGCAGAATATATAGTAGAAGCAAATAATTGTACTCAAGTTCTGTCGATGAAGCAAATGTTGAAGGACATTAGAGTTGTGTTTGAGGAGCCAGTCACAATCTTTTGTGATAATTATAGTGCAATAAGTATCTCAAAGAACCTAGTGTTGCATTCAAAAACAAAGCATATATCCATCAAGTTTTATTTCTTGAGAGAGAAGGTAAATGAGAATGAAGTCAAGTTGGAGTTTATGTCATCCAAAGATTAGATTGTAGATATCTTCACTGAGCCTCTTCCCAAGGATACCTTTGAATATCTTAGAGAGAAGTTAGGGATTATAACCCCTCTGAATCAAAACTAAGATGCACCAAGGTGCATCAGTCCAGTGGAATTCTTAGTCACATCTTGAAGTCTGGATTGATGTTGAGAAAACACTATTCTAAGGAGTAGTCAGTATGCAAACGTTGGAGAATTAGTCTGAAATAAAAAGGGGAAGAGATGATTGCAAATATGTGCCCTTTGCCAGTGATGTCAAAGGGGGAGAGAAATCATGTGAAAAACTTGGAAGTAAGCAGTTGTTAGTGAAAGGGGGTGCAGTGAAGACAGTGGTTACAGGTGTAACAGGAGAAAGGGAGAGAAGTTCTTGTCTTGATGGTTGAATCAATTTTTCACATCATATGTTGCTATCAATGACAAAGTGGGTCATTGTTGCAAATATGTGCCTGATGTGTTGTCATTGATGTCAACATATCTTTCTGTTAGAAATAGTAAAGATAGTGCAGAGGAGTGATTAGTATTTCCAGTAAGGTGAAGATCAGAGTATGCAGATTAAAGGGCCTATACTGGATTGTCTATTGTTGCTCCAGCTAAGATTTGAGAGGTCCACATGCAGATTTGGCGAAGTTATGGCCCTCTGAGTAAAACAGGTTTCTGTAGTTGTTCTATAATGACAGAGTGGCAAGGAGTTGGTCCGGATTGGTCCGGTATGAGCATATTGTGATTTGCAGATCTAGAGGCTTGTCTGGGACATTGGTGTGTTCCCTCAACTCGGGTGGTTCGTGGTTTGGAGGTCTGAAAGAAATCATTTTTGTTTGACAGTCATGGTAGTGTGTGTTCTTGAGGTTCAGTGTGAAGATGCAAGTGATTCTGATGATGTGAAGTGGTGTGGATGTTCCTGTTGACTTATTTGTGCTTGTTGTGGTCTCTAGATCATGTGGCTGTTGTGTTGGAGGTCCGCATTGACAAAGGAGCTTGTGATTGAAGTTTTTCTCTTAATTGTTGTTGTTCTTCCCAGTCTTGGCCGACTGGATGTTCCTAGAGTGTTGTGAATGATCTAAAGATAATTTTATGAAGTTGGCATGTTAATAGAGGAAGATTCAAGTCTTAACTATGATTGGCCGACAGTGTAAAGATCTGGGTTAAGTTTGTCCAACCTTGCTGATCATTCCAAGATGGATGAAGTGTATTAATACTTGTTGAAGAGTTGTCAAACATTATCCTTGTGCAAGACAGATCAAATTCGAATAAAGGATCAGAAGTAGAGCAGAGAAGAAAAGGAGCGAGAGCAGCATAGAGTGTGAAGTTGGTAAAGAAGAATTTGAGGTAAAGAAGAAGTCTTTAAGCATTCACTAAAACTAAACCAGGCATGAAGTAGATGCTATTTCTCAGTTAATTCATTCTATTCTAAATAAATTCTATAGGCAGTGAGCCTCCCTTTTGAGCAGTGATCTCTGGGCAGTGCACCCAAAGGCATGTGCCTTCTATTTTTCTAAAGTACTTTTAACAGGGTACAAATCTTTGTGGGTTAACCCCCACTGTGGTTTTTCCCTTAATCAGGTTTCCACATCAAAATCTTGGTGTCAAATGTATTGATCATGTTTCTGCTCTTATGTTGTTGATCTATACTTTATTGTTTACATCATTAATCTAGTAGCAAGTTAATAAAAGAGCTTAAAAGTAGAAAAAGTTTAAATTGTGGGACAACTAATTCACCCCCCCTCTCAGTTGTCCAGTCTAATTCCAACAATAACTGTGTATAGGTAAAATCAAGATTGAATAATAAGATCAAGACAATGATAAGTCAAACAACTCAATCCTGTAACTTTCAAAGAAACGATCTAGATAATAACCAAATAATCAATGAATAATAACGAAAACAATGAAAGCTTTCACCTATATTATATTGTTTCCTTAGTCTTTTGTGGATTGCTCAATACATTGTGAAATGATGTTTACAACAAGCGGATGTAGATAATAATTGTGTGCTCAAAGATACGATGTGCTCAAGGATGCGTGATAAAAGCTCAACGTGTTGTATTACAAATGCCCAAAGCTTAAATGATTGAAGATGATTTTTGAAGGAGTGAAGGGGGTATTTATAGTTTTCAGGGTTCGATCGATCAACGATAGAGATAAATCAATAAAATGGATGGATGAGATAAATCAAATAACTCATGATGAATGTGCACACACCGTGTGTCATGTAGAAAAAGCTATTTTATTGAATTAATTGCTTTTTGGCTAAAGATAGGATTTGATTTCATAAATTAGAATGTTTTTTTCCAATTTATGAGTTGATGATAAAAAATAATAAGAATTAAAGCCAATTAACTCTACTTATGATTTGTTTTCTGAAGTTCTAAAAATAAGATTGATTGTGCACATAGAAGAAAATGATACTTTTAGAGGAATTGGAGGATAAAAACAAATTAAATAAATAAATTTATTTAATTTATTGTGCATGGAAGAATAAGATTATTTTTGGAAGATAAATGAGAATTAAATAAATAAATTTATTTAATTAATTATGCATGATTGAAGAAAAGATAAGACATAAATAAAATATTGATTTTATTTATTTTTAGAAGATAAAAGTCAACTTAAATAAATTTGAACAATTTATTTAAATTTAGAGGAATATTTGACTAATTAAATAATTAAAATCATTTAATTATGGATAAGAGGAAATAAATGATGAATTAATTAAATAATTAGATTTATTTAATTAATGTGGATTTGAAAATTGGAAGAATATAATTTAATTAAATAATTAAAATTATTTAATCTGGAGGAACAAAGAGGAAATTAATTAAATTAAATAAATAAATACAATTTATTCAATTAATGTTGAAATCAAGTGATTTAGAGGAAATTGATGGATTTAATTAAATAATTAGATTATTTAATTAATGTTGAACATGGGTAATTTAGGAAGAATTGATGTATGCAGGTGTTTTGGGTGAAGAGTCATTTTTAAGTGTCTACATTTTGCCCCTCTTTGAGATGATGTTGCAAAGTAACATCATTTCAAAGAAATTTAAAACATAGTGCTTGATTTGATAGAAGAAGATGGATTTTAGAAGAATATTGATTGGATTAGAGATAGTGATGTCCCAGTCACTCAAAAGCGAGGATGACAAGGAAAGATAATGGTAAGTTAATGAATAAGATGAATGACAATGATGATTATTATTCCAAGACAAACAAGGTATTGCTCCTATCAAGTTGTAACCAATGATTAATTGATGATGATTGATTGATAGTGTCTGGTTTCAGAAATGAAACACCTCGTACATGATGTCTGGTTTGGTTTCGAGAGTGTGACAATCTGTATAAGACAATTGATATGATTGATGGATTGATTAATTGATTGATTTACAACAAGATTAGGGTCAAGACCAAAGGATGTGATTGGATAATTTGATTAGCTAGATTAGTATGGAAAGGATGATGTATATCGATAAGATGAATGATGATGATGATGATGAGATTGCCCCCTTGAAATGATAGTTGGGTTCAAAGAACACAGATGTGCTCTCGAAATGAAAGGGGAGATGAAGATGAAAATTTAGATGAAAGATGGAAGATAAATGAAAAAAGAATAGAAGAATTTATATCAGATTGATCGATCTTCATGAAAGCTATAGATTTTATTAGGATGTATGGGTGAGATGGATGGGAAGGATGGATGGGGTGAAATGATGATATCTTATGTACCTGAGTACTAGATACTTCCTTCATATTCCAAACTGCCTACATACCCATATCCATGGGATCAAGGTACCTTAAGATTGAGATGATGATGATATGTAGTTCTAGGAGCATGATGAGATGGGGTGATGTTGCAACGGTTACACAAATATTTATAAAGAGAAATCCTTATTTTGATATAGGATATGGATATTATGCACTAGGGTATAGAAGACCAAGGTGATGATGTATCCAATGCATAAGACGTTGACTCTGCAAACAAATGGTTTGAACTTATATCTACTAGACATAATAGAACCTTGTTAGATATGTGAATGAGCCATAGTCTTGAACATAAAATAATCTTAATACATAAATGAAAAAGACTATTAATATGTAAGATGCTAGGTTATAACACACACACAAGATAAATATTAGCCTTAGTAGGATAATAAGTTCATCCCACAAACATAGCATATGAAAGAAATGACTATGCCCCAATCCATACTTCATTACAACATACCAAGATATAGATAAATCAAGGCAGTCTTGAATAGGTATTAGAAAGGAACAAAAGATAAACTAAAAACAAAAAAGACTGACTGATAAAGTAAACACACAACCAACATATTCTCTTGCTAAAGAAGTTGCTCTAGGTAGATAGATAGATTGGAGCCTTATTGTAGGAAAGATATATTTGTAAAGGCTATTGGTCTGATCGAGGATAGATAGATTGAAAAAATAGCAGATGTGGCAAGCAAATATGAGGGACAATATATGGCTTCATGAGTAGTCTTTTTGCTTCAGGTTTGAGTAAGTACTTTAGCTTTCAGAAAGATGCATAGTTTGTTTTATGCTTGAGTTAGTCAAATCTAGGTGGTAGGATGGATTGTGATATATGGAAGATGAGAGAGATAAAAGTGTTGATGGATTGGGATGGAGATGATCATTTATGATTGTTGTTGGGAATTTTCTAGATTTTTGAATGTTTTTTGGGATTTTCTAGATTTTTGAATGTTTTTGGGATTTTCTAGAGTTTGAAATATTTTGGTTGACATGGGATTGCATTTGGATAGCCTTAGTACTAGATACCAATGACAAGGGAAAACCAGGTCTAGATGCAAGGAGAAAGATGGAATTAGATAAGGGAACAAAAGGATGGGTGATAGAAAATGGGATGGAAGACTCATGATAGAAGGATGAATAAAAGAATAGGCAATAGTGGATGGAATGGATGAGGTGCTTAGGATGTGATCACCAAAGACTATGTTGCATAGGAATAACATGGTTCATTCTAGGTATAATGCTTTAGCTTTTTACATGACAAAGCTTATGACAATAGGATTGATTGGATTGGTTGGCAATGATGAGGTATATCGAGAGATTTTCAAAGCATGTTTCAACATTTTTGCCTCTATCTTTATCAAGATCAAAATGAGGAAAGGAGGATGGATTGGATCAAGGGGATAATTATGCGGATATAATGGATAAGGAAGATATGATAGGAAGGATAGGTAGAAGGAATGATAGGTAGAAGGAATGATAGGATGGGTAGATGAGACAACATGCCCCTAAGTGTAAGGTACATAGACAATCAATCTACACATGACACCTATTTGCCAGGTTTTCATCATGGTACTTATCCAAGGTGCCTGTTTGCCAAGTTTTCACCATTGGACGAAGGGATTTCTCTGTACTTTTTTATCTCTTTTTTTTGTTTTCTTTTTTTGACTTTTTTGGATGGGATGGAGGATAAGGACTCAAGTGTCTGTTTCCACTAGTAAGGTAGTATGCTAGCACTTTAATTCATGTTTTCATATGGACTATATCATGTAGCATTACACGCATGGAAGTTGGTAGATGTGGGAAGATGGAAATGGAATGGATGGTGGATTATGATATGGATGATGGAGGGAGATGGAAGAATAAATGGATGATGGAGCAAAAGCATGGACCATAGAGGTATGATGGGGGAAATATGGAGGATAATGGATATAAGATGGGGGAATGGAGGAATGTGGAAATGGCATGGAATTATAGGGAACCAAGACCAATGGTTGCACACATCCTGATAGATTTTGAAGATTTTGACTAGGATTTGGAGTGGGGAGTAATAGGAATCAGGATATGGAATGTGGACCTCGTTGGTTTAGGGATTTAGGAACACAAATGGACATAGAATTTCTAAGATTTTTTAATGGGGAGAAGGAATTTTGAAATTGGGGAATAGATTGAGATGTGGATGCTCCCTTTTGGGTAATTGCTTGTTTCTTGGGGACCCACACCATTTTCTTTTTTTTTTTAGGTGTGTGGGTGTATGTAGTGTAGGATTTGTTAATGGGGATGAGATTTTTTGAATTTGGGGATAGATTGAGATATGGATGCTTCCTTTTGGGTAATTGCTTATTGCTTAGGGACCCACACCATTTTTATTTTTGCTTTGAGGTGTGTGGGTGTATGCAGCTTTTGAGATGGATTTGGCTTTGCCTTTGTATATTGATGCCCTATGGCATGATATTGTTGAGGCTTTTGCAGATATTCTACTATATATGTGGAAGCATCCAAATTTTTATTTTGGAATCTCATGGATTGGGTAGAAGCTTCATGTTTGGTTGATGTGTGCATTCGTTGGCCTTGATTAGGAATGATAGGGGATATAAGGGGACAGGATGTGTGGATGGAGGAATGAGTATACTAATGGATGAAGGGATTAGGGAATGAAAGGATGGGAATATTAGGAGTTGGAAGGAGTGGAGGAAGAGTGGATGAAGGGAGATGTATGGTCACATGCTTTTGTGAATGGTATGAAGATGGTGGAGGAATGGTGACATATGAGTGAGAGGTACGATAAGGTGCACCGGGATATGGAGTGGAAGAAGTAGCTGGAGGAGGCATGGAGGTGGTACCAACATCTTTGGATTGTTTATCTTGGGATGAAAAACCAAGACCATGTGCTTGAGGATGGATTGCGACATGGAGGTGCTCTAAGATACCTTGTTAATGAAGGCCTAAACCTTTGCCTAGATAGTTCATGTTTTGGAACATACAGTATGCAATGGGATGTTTGTTTTGGAAACAAGATGCGAGTCCATTATGAGATGGAGAAGGTGAAGTGGTGGATAGTGGTTATTTCTCTCCTAAGGAAGAACATTCATGGATGAAGGTGGTAAGAGAAAGAGGATAGGATAATGGATTTGGAATGGGATCAATGGGAGATGGTGGAGGATCAACATGAGATAATGGAGGATCCACAAGAGACAATGAGGGATCATGCAATAGATGACTTGGGATGCTTGGTTCGTGACTAAGATTATGCTTAGTAGGAGATGAAGGGATTGGATCTGAGTGACTTGTTTGATTGTCAATGCCTTCTTGGGGACCAAGTGTCTCATCAAGGGAATTGGATTTTGTTATATCATGGATAGGGCTAGATTCATAATGTATAGGAGTAGAGTGGATAACTTGTCCATGGATATTTGTGTGATCATAGATAGGATCAAGTTGCTAATGGATAAACTCATGATCTTAGACAATATCTTGATCATAGAAAGTATAAAGGTTATGGATGGGTTGGATGGAGTTGCTTTGACATAGATTTAGATAAAAGGTTGATGTTTCCACATGCTTTAGATTATACTCTTGACATAGCTCTTATTTTTATTGAATGGAAGTGGAAGTGGGAGACTCTTGTATAGGCTTGATAGGCTCTTAATGGTAAACATTGTGAAGGTACAATGGATCTAGATTTGGACTCTTGCTAGGATACACTTCAATAGGCTTGATAGGTTGTGGACTATATGATGTTTTTGGAGGACTAGACAAGTTGAAGGCTCTTGAATAAGCTTGATAGGCTCTTGGACAAGTGTTTGATGACTCCTTACTAATAGCCATTGGATCACATCCTTCATAAGAGTATGGGTGGATGGGCAATATAATGGATGGATGATAATGGTGGATGGTGTTATAGGTTTAGGATTAGGATTAGGTGGAGGGATAATGTGATTGGATGGATTAGGATTAAGATTGGAAATATCCCATGGTGGACTATGATAGGGACTACATGGTGGTGTAGGGATAGGACTAGTAGGCTCTTGGATAGGCATTTGATTGGATGATGATGTAGGGTACCCATAGGATGCAAAAGCTAGAGTGGTGTTCCCCTTGTCAACGATATCATAAGGACTTAAGGACACTTGATTTTGGACCAAAGGAAGACTTGCATGTTCTTGTTGTGAAGGAACTTGATAGCCTTGTGTATGGGTTTGATGATGAGTAGGAATATTGGAATAATGAGTTGTATGAGCTTGTGGTGGATCTTGTTGAGCTTTACAAATCTCCATGGGAGTAAGGAGAGGTTAGAGTGGTTTTTCTCCCATGGGTTTTTAATTAGGTATACCCTCTTGTGAGACGATTCAAGGAATGGTGTAGATATGGTAGACATTGTCTGGATGGGGTTTACTTGAGGTCTACCCATAGCATTAACAACCTCATGGATAGGATCTTTCTCCTTAAGAGTAGATGTATCAAAATCTCTAGGTAATTTGGCTCCTTTTTTAGCAAGCAAACGAAAGTATTGATTTGGATTAGAGCTTATGAGTTTATCAATAACTGCCATGGTTTTGGACTCTTGCATGATTTCATCTATTTTTTGAGACCCTTCTTGAGAGGATTGACCTTCTTGAAAGTTTCACTCTTCTTGGGAGGGGTTTTGACCAATAGTATATCCCTTTTTAAGGAAATTGTGAGAACACAGTCCCGTGTCAAAGTGAGATGCATCTATCAAAGAGGTATTACCCTCTTGAGGATTGTTTTGGATGTTACTTTGAATTTCAAGTTGGGGATTATGAAATGGGATGTTTTGATGATCTTGTTGAGGGGGATTAGGATTTTGATATTGTTGTGGAGGAATGATGTATGTGTTTTGATTTTTTGGTGGTTGAGGTGGAGGAAGATATGTGGTGTTTATATTTTGAGAGTATTGGTGTGGAAAGTGTTGATGTTGTTGTTGGGGTTGAATGTGTTGATGTTGGATGTATTGATGTTGTTGTTGGGGTTGAATGTGTTGATGTTGGATGTGTTGATGTGGTTGTTGGAGTTAAATGTGTTGATGTTGATATTGGTTAACATTGGAAGAAGTGGGATAGGTTGATGTAGGGGTAACATGATATGTGCTTGGATTAGGTTGGTATGAAGTTGAGGGGGACATATGGGATTGAGTGGGAATTTGTTGATATTGTTGGTATTTGGTGAGGAGTTGTTGCATTCGAGATGATCAGTGTTGTTAAAGTGATTGGATGATGATTTGTAATTTTTGTATGGTTTGTTGGTCTATGGGTTGTGGCATTTCGTGAAGTGTTTGGATGATGCCTCGTAGTTGTGGTATTATGGTCTTGTTCTCTAGTGTTGGCATGGAGTTACAAAGGTGTTGAAGTCTTTGTATTTCAGCTTGTTCCTCAAGATATGTACCATAGTCTACAAGGTTCTCATGATCATTGGTGCTGTGATTTTGGGTTTTGGATTGGACCTAGGTTTGTTGATGATCAGAACCATTTTCACAAGTGATGGATTAGATGGGATTCAAGAATTGGATTAGATTGTATTTGGATTGGATGATTTAGATTTGGATTAGGATGAGGATGGTCTGATGGTTGATGGAATAGGTTTGACAGTACTGTAGGAGGGTATCTTAGAGGTTTATATGAACAAAATTTTGATTTTGCTATGTTTTTGGCTAAATGAATGATGGAAAGTTTAACAAAGACCAAAAATGCTAGACTGTGGTTCAAAGGCGCAGTATTGTTTGCCAAAGGTGTAGAACTGTGTTTCAAAAGAACTTTACTATAGTACAAAGGCACATGATTGTGTTTCAATAGCACTGTACTGTGGTTCAAAAGCACGAAATTGTGTTGCAAAAGTGTTGTTTTTGTGATAGTGATGTTTTTCAAGGCAATTTTAATAGATTTGGATTTGATTTGGATATGGTAGCATTGACAAGAGAAAACACATAGTAAACATAGTGGTCAAGGATTGACACGACAAATAGTGTATGTTTGAGGATCATGAAAAAGCCCAAGTCTTCACGAGTATAAGACAATTGCAAAACAAATCAAGCACAATTTATACCTAAGGACATGGATTTATTGTGGTACATCAGCTCACAACTTGAAATCTTCGTCGACTTAAATGTCATCACACCTAAAGTGGGTGTGTACATTTTTTTATCTTTGTGAGAGAGGATAGATAGGGGCCGGAAGGATGACCCAATCACCCTTTCCTTGGAAAGCTACAAGTAGCTTATTCAATACCGGGGATTTATATCTCATCTCAAGGGAGACAATGGTGAGTAACCTTGAGGGCTTATAACAATTCCCCTTGCATTGAAAATTACCACAACATTTGGAGGTGAATCAGGTAGTCACTAGCTAAGGGGTTTTTAGTTATTTTGAGGGACCAATGCCTTGCGATCATGCGACAAGCTACCAAAAGCTTTAACCAACTTTACTAGGAATGCAATATACCCTACACAAGTATAGAATTTATTTCACAAGAGTGTTACGTACAATTACTTTTGAGTTGGCACCGTAAGGCAAGGTTAACGCTGGTTAGGACTTAGCTTTCACCTCAACCAATTTATATAGCAGTTTAAAGGAAAACTCTACTTAGGGTCATTCCTTTTGGATGAAGCGCAATCCAAAAGCAGGCCCTTCTAAAGGATAAACTAAAAGTAAAGGATAGATGAGTATGGTTTTTTGATCACCCAAGATGTTGCAAGGGGAGAGCATATACCTATCACCTTACAAGAATGTCACACAAGTGTTCAATTGTCACATTATAAGAAAATAAGGTGCAACTAGACTAATCACACAAGATTGCAAGCGATAGATGTCAATTGTCCCTTAAGAAATTTAAGTGTTTCTAAGACTTAGATTGCAAAATATAGATGTCAATTGTCCCTTAAGAAAATCAGTTGTTCCTAAGACTTAGATTGCAAATGATAGATGTTAGTTGTCCCTTAAGAAATTCAGTTGTTCCTAAGACTTAGTGTAAAAAAAGATTACAAATCTTCAACACTCGTTCTACAAAGATGTGTTAGAAAAACCTATTTGCTCTATTTGAGTGATAAGAGGCTACAACAAGTTGGATTAGTTCCACAAAACTCAATAGTTAGCGAAAAAAATCAATGTATGACCAAAAACGTAGAACTGTGGCTTAGATGCACGTTGAATTTTGCCAGACGCATTGAACTATTGTGCAGAAGCACTTGATTTCAAACCAGAAGCACGTAGATTAAGTGCATAAACACGTTTAATCCAACCAAAAGTGCTTGACTGTGTTGTATATGTACGTTGAACAACTAGAAGCATGTGGATCAGGTGCAGATGCGCGTTTTTACCTCAATACTATAAAAAAAACAAGTTTTTTGCCTAAAACCAAGATTGAATTGTGATTGTAGCATAACCCAGGATGTTGATGAATAGTAAGATCTATAACTTGCCAATCGAGACAAAATCACACAATACTATAAAATGATAGGTTAGCTCAAAAATACAACATACTCCTAAATAAATAAACTTAGGAGAAATTGGATGATTGTAAGGAAAATAAATCAGCTTGCCAAACAAGATAGGATAAGTTAGATTATGAGAAAACCATGTTTAAATCAGAAAACACTTTAGAAATCTGCCAAAACCAAAAGCACGTTAATTAGATGTAGATGCGCTTGACTGTGTTACCAAAAGCATATTACTATACTACAGAAGCATCTGACTGTACACCAAAAGTGCTTGACTGTCACCCGAAGGTGCGTGAATATAGACCAAAAGCACTTTAAAGTTGTGCAGATGCACTTTTCTGTGTTGTGTTTGCACTTTTCTGTACCTATTTGCAAAAAAATCAAGTTTTTCTATAAAAAAGCAAGGTAAGTGGGTCCCATTGGGCGTGCCAGAATGTGTATAGGTAAAATCAAGATTGAATAAAAAGATCAAGACAATGATAACTCAAACAACTCAATCCTATAACCTTCAAAGAAACAATCTAGATAATAACCAAATAATCAATGAATAATAACAAAAATAATGAAAGCTTTCACCTAGATTGTATTGTTTCCTTGGTCTTTTGTGGATTGGTAAATACATTGCAAAACCATGTTTGCAACAAGCAGATGTAGATAGTAATTACGTGCTCAAAGATACGATGTGCTCAACGATATGTGATAAAAGCTCAAAGTGTTGTATTACAAATGCCCAAAGCTTAAATGATTGAAGAGGATTTTTGAAGGAGTGAAGGGGGTATTTATAGTTTTCAGGGTTCAATCGATCAACAGTATAGATAAATCAATGAAATGGATGGATGAGATAAATCAAATAACTCATGATGAATGTGCACACGCCATGTGTCATGTAGAAAAATCTATTTTATTGAATTAATTGCTTTTTGGCTAAAGATAGGATATGATTTCATAAATTAGAATATTTTTTTCCAATTTATGAGTTGATAAAAATAATAAGAATTAAAGCCAATTAACTCAACTTATGATTTGCTTTTTGAAGTTCTAAAAATAAGACCGATTGTGCACATAGAAGAAAATGATATTTTTCAAGGAATTAGAGGATAAAAACAAATTAAATAAATAAATTTATTCAATTTATTGTGCATGAAAGAATACGATTATTTTTGGAAGATAAATGAGAATTAAATAAATAAATTTATTTAATTAATTGTGCATGATTGAAGAAAAGATAAGACATAAATAAAATATTGATTTTATTTAATTTTAGATGATAAAAGTCAACTTAAATAAATTTAAACAATTTATTTAAATGTAGATGAATATTTGACTAATTAAATAATTAAAATTATTTAATTATGAATAAGAGGAAATAAATGATGAATTAATTAAATAATTAAAATTATTTAATTTGGAAGAATAAAGAGGAAATTAATGAAATTAATTAAATAAATATAATTTATTCAATTAATTTTGAAATTAGGTGATTTATAGGAAATTGATGAATTTAATTAAATAATTAGATTATTTAATTAACGTTGAATGCAGGTGATTTAGGAAGAATTGATGTATGTAAGTGTTTTGGGTGAAAGGTCATTTTTAGGTGTCTACAATAACAAGAAAATCAAGACTCGTCGATTTGAGATAGGTGACCTTGTCCTTGTGGAAAATCAGAGAAATTTACAGGAGCGACACAAGAAAGGCAAGTTCGAACCCAATTGGTTGGGACCCTTTGTGATAATAGCCAGTTACGGATCAGGAGCCTACCAGCTAGCAACACCTAAGGGGTAGCCTCTAGATAAGCCAATGAACATAATGCATCTTAAGAAATTCTATGCTTAACTCATTGGATATCCCAATCAGAAATTAAAAAAATTCAAAAAAGCGAAAAAATAGAAAAGAACAAAAAAATCAAAAAATCAAGAAAAATTAAATGCAATAAATCTGTCCAATGGTGAAAACCACCTCGGTGGCACCTTGGATAAGTACCATGGTGAAAACTTGTTTTAGGTGCCATGTGTAGCAGCCAATCCCACCATCTAATAAGTTCTCTCCTACACAATCACTCCATACCACTTCCATCCCATGGCTTGGTATTGCAAACATTCAACGTAAAAAATCCCACCATTCATCACCCACCCAAGGTAGATTCCTAGATAAGTGGATCCTTGTATGCCCTCCTTGTACAACAAAAATCAGAAAATCCAAAAAAATTAGAAAAATTAGAAAACCCAAAAAAATTCAAAAATCCAAAAATCCCAAAAACATTAGAAAATACAAAATCCCAAAAAAAACCATTCCAACATCATCAAAACATTCCATCCTACATCAACATCCAAACATCACATCCTATCCCACATCATCATCACAAATCAAAACTACATATCATCGTCACCCCATCTTAATGTGCCTTGATCCCGTGGATACAAGGTATGTAGGAAGTCTGGAATAGAAAGGAAGTATCCAATACGTAGGTACATAAGATGCACCCATCCAACCCCACTTGGATGGTCCTTATCCCCTGAGCTTACACTTGACCCAAACGCAATACACTCGCTCAACATACTATTGAAAGCATCATCTTTCACGCAAAAATCATCAATCATCAATCATCAAATCAACTTCAACCACAACTTATGACCTATATCTTTTTGCCCATCTTTTGAATTTATCCTAATCATCTAATCGATCCCTGTCTTAACAAATATATCATTCCTACAATAGGAAGAATCAATCAAATCCACACCTATCTTGGCAAGAGATACAATGGTTGTTTGTTTGATCAGTTGGTCTTTGTTATTATTAATTTTATCTTTTATCCTATTCAAGGATCATTTCAAAACTACCTTGATCTCACTACATCATGGTATGTGGCGAAACACCTTGAATGGGGTAGGGTCATTGCTTTTGTATGTTGTGCTTGTGGGTTGTTCTCATTACTCCAATTTGGTATTCATATCTTGTGAAATGTAGGGTCAGTTCTATCATATTGATCTCCTTTTGCATCTAAGGTCCATCATACCTTTTGTGTACTAAGGGCTTATGCTATGGATTCTCCTCCTTCTCTAGACAAGGTTGTACTATCTTGGGCATGCATGGGATCATCCTACTGTGTGTAGGTCTAGTCCATGCAAAGGATGGATATACATCATCACCTTGGTCCTTCATACCTTGGTGAAAATATCCTCTTTTCTATAATAAACCTAGGATTTCTCTAAAAATATCAACACAATATCCCATCCCAATCCATCATCCCTTGATCAACCCCCATACCCTATCAAACCATGTGATTATTATACAAAGAATGTCATCTTGGCTTTGCATTAATAACGATAAAGACCTAACCATTTTCCCCATCCTAACAAAACCACCCTAACCAACCTACCCCATGACCATCCCATACCCACCCTAAACTTACCCAACCCAAAAAGTGGCTTTATATCACAATGTACATCTTGAAGTGACCGAGAAACCACCATCTCCAATCTCCCTCCCACCTATCCACTAACCCTGCATCCAACCCTCCCCCGATCCCTCAAAATGGCTTCAACAACATATGTATCATGACCAACATCTTCCATCCTACAAACACAACATCATCATTAGAACATAAATCATATCATAATCATCATCATACCATATCATCATAAGAATTATCCATATCGCATCATCCATCTCATAATGCATAAACAACAATCCATTATCCATAACCATCCATCATAATCACATAAACATCATCATATGCCATAAATAAACATCATAATATTACATTATCACATCATGTCACCTATCTATCCACGCATATTCCATATCATAATCCACATCATAATATGCATAATCCATATCATAATCCACATAATCCACATCATAGTCTGCATAATCCATATCATAATCTGCATAATCCATATCATAATCTGCATAATCCACCATAAAACCATAACTATCCATATGCATACATCCATAATCATCCATAGGTATCATCTCATAACAATACATAAATATATGGGTAAGTGCACAAAGATGGGGGACCAAAAGGGGGTCTTAAGATGCCACTTTTTTTCTAAAATCAAGAAAGACTAATGTTGGATGAGAAATTGAATATAGTTACACTCAAAATTTGAAGACACAACAAAAACAAGAGTCATAGTGCTCCAAATCTAGTTTTTAAACTACTAATGTTTTTCAACAATGGTTGAGATTAAGGGGTTCAAAAGGGGGGGCACACATATTGGTCCTGTTTTTTTTAAAAAAGCATAAGATAGCATCTGGTGTGCTCCCCTAAAATGTTAATTTTTTTTTAGTATTTTAGTAATCACTTCAGTGTGAAATTATCTAACACCATGTAGTTTATCCCTTATTTTTCTGATAATTTTTTCATGAATAATTGATTTTTTACTAATTTTCAAAGTGGACACATCCTGAAAAATAGAACATTGAGTGTACTCCCCCTAAAATTTTTGAAAACTAATCGAAAATCAATTTTTTTTAATACATGTAGAATGGAGTCTAGTTTCTAAAAAAGTAATTTATTTGAAATTTTGATGAACGGTTAAAAAAAGTCAAAAATACCACACACTAGTTTTTGACAAAAATGGATACACTAATAAAAGAAATTAAAGATGAAATCCCTAAATACTCAAAACGTGAAAAAAATTATATGGTTAGAAAGCTAAGAGAGAGATTAAGATTATGGTGGTATTTTTTTGACTTGTCATTGAAACAAGTGCAAACCTGATGGGGAGCACGCTCCAGATTATGTAATTTTTGTTACAATCTACAAAAACACATCTTTGGACATCCAAAACATAGTCCAAGCCTTTGGGTTGGAAGCCCAAGGTAAATCCAAGCCAAAGGGCTGGAAATCACCAAAGCAAAGCATAATATGAGCATGTTATAATGCATTTGCATTATGTGCATTCACATAACACAAGTGCATTATAACATGCTCGCATTATGGTGAAATAAAATCATCTCTCTCTCTCTCTCTCTCTCTCTCTCTCTCTCTCTCTCTCTCTCTCTCTCTCTCTCTCTCTCTCCTCTTTACCTACTACCCTCTCTCTCTCTCACCTATCTACCTCCTAGTTTTCCTTTTCCTTTCTAATTTCCCTTTAGGTTCCACCAATTTTTCCCTATTTTACTATTTTCCACCTCTCCTCTCATCATTCTTCCCATCCATTGAGCTTTTATTTTATCTTGTTTCCATTTCATCCTCCCAATTTATATCCTCATCCCTCTTTGCATGTGGGTAATCCCACAATAATGAGTCCCACTTTTTGGCCAAGATAGACATTGATATCAATATTTTTAACTAAATCTTCACTTTCTAAGACCTATAGCAATTAAACCATTAAGAATTTGGAGATGATGCAAACTAGTGATTTGTGTGTAGATTCTAAATATATTTTTTAAATTTTTTTTGAATTAAATCATGAATCTTTCAATGTCTCCTTTAATAACTAGTTTTTAATAGTAAACAACATTTTCAAAAAGTAACGTTTATGTCGTCAGGCATAACTTTATTTCTAGAAAGGATAAAATTTTAATTTTTAAAATATAGATTTTTAACATCAATTTCTAGTACATGGATATTTTTTCATATCTTTTTGTTACATTTTTTTTAATTAATTTTCGAAGTCAGGGTAACTATAATTTGGACATAGGTGTATGTCTTCAAGCATAACTTGTTGCGTAAATATTGAAATTCAATTTTTTTTTTGTTGAAACAAGGACATCAATACCTAGTGCACAAATATTTTTTAGAATTTTCTTCTCTATTTTTTTATTTTTCCGCGTGTGTGCAATAGAGGTATTGATGTTTGGTTGAAAACCTACATTCACTAGAAAATAGAAAATAAATATAAAATCAAATGAAAAATATTCAAAATCATACTTTTTGGAAAGCTTATACTAAGGGCTACATATTTACAAAATAGAATTTCTAAATGGCTTCATTTGATCCCCCAAAAGGTGAAGCAAAATTTATTTTTGTTAGCATTTTGATACGTGCGGAGGAGACTCCATCGAGGGTTTGATTTAAAACTAGGGGGTTCTTTCCAAGGGGATTTGATCTAATGGGCTTTTATCAAACCCTTCAATTAAACCCCTTTATATGGAACCCCTCAAGTCTTAAATCATTAATTTTTCTTAAAAAATATGTGATTTCAGACAAAAATTAGGATGTCCCATAAGTAGGACACACTATTGTGACAACACCCATGTCCTAGTTTTCTTGTTTCCATTTTCTTTGTCAATAAGGGAGAGGGAGAACGAGGGAGAGAGAGAGAGAGAGAGAGAGAGAGAGAGAGAGAGAGAGAGTCCTAGTTTTCTTGTTTCCATTTCCTTCATTGATAAGGGAGAGGGAGAGATAGAGGGGAGAGATAGGGAGATAGAGAAATGATAGGGGAGAGAGAGGCAAGAAATAGGGAGATAGGGAGAGAGAGAGAGGAGATAGATAGGGAGAGATAGAGGAGACAAAGGGGAGAGATAGGGAGATAGAGAGTGAGTGAGATGTCTAGAGAGATAGGGAGAGAGATTGAGAGGTAGAGGGATGATAGAGATAGGGAGATAAGGGAGAGATAGGGAGATAGAGGTTTAGGGGTTAGGGTTTAGGGGCATTATTTAGGGTTTAGAGAGAGAGAGAGGTTTAGGGTTGCTTGGGTTTATGGTTTAGTGTTTAGGGGTTAGGGGTTAGGGTTTAAGGGTTTAGGGTTTAAAGAGAGATAGAGAGAGGGGACTGATAGAGATTGGGAGAGATAGAGGAGATAGAGGGGAGAGATAGGGAGATAGAGAGTGAGAGACATGTCCAAAGACATAGGGAGAGAGATTGAGAGGTAGAGGGACGATAAAGATAGAGAGATAGGGGAGAGATATGGAGATAGAAGTTTAGGATTGCTTGGGTTTAGAGTTTAGGGGTTTAGCATTTCTCAGGTTTAGGGTTTAGGGGAATTATTTAGGGTTTAGGGTTTAGGGGTTAGGGGTTAGGGGTTAAGGTTTAGAGGTTTAGGGTTTAGGGTTTAGAGAGATAGAGAGAGGACTGATACCGAGATATAGAGGAGACCAAGGCGAGAAATAGGGAGATAGAGAGTGAGGGACATGGCTAGAGACATAGGGAGAGAGATTGAGAGGTAGAGGGATGATATAGATAGGGAAATTAGGGAGAGATAGGGAGATAGAGGTTTAGGATTTAGGGTTTAGGGGTTAGGGATTAGGGGTTAGAGTTTAGGGGCATTATTTAGGGTTTAGGGGTTTAGGTGGAGAGAGAGAGAGAGAGAAAGTGTAGAGATAGAAAGATAGAGGTTTAGGGTTTCTTGGGTTTAGGGTTTAGGGGTTAGGGGTTAGGGTTTAGGGGCATAATTTAGGGTTTATGAGTTTAGGGTTTAGGGTGTAGGGGTTAGTGGTTGGGGTTTAGGGGTTTAGGGTTTAGGGTTTAGAGAGAGATATAGAGGGGATTGATATAGATTGGGGGAGATAGAGAGTGAGGGACATGTCCAGAGACATAGGGAGAGAGATTGAGAGGTAGAGGGACGATAGAGATAGGGAGATAGGGGAGATATAGGGAGATAGAAGTTTAGAGTTTCTTGGGTTTAGGGTTTAGTGGATTGGGGTTTAAGGTTTAGGGTTTAGGGGTTAGGAGTTAGGGGTTAGGGCTTAAGATTTAGAGGTATAGGGTTTAGGGTTTAGAGAGAGAGAGAGAGGACAGATGGGGAGATATAGAGGAGACCAATGGGAGAGATAAGGAGATAGAGAGTGAGGGACATGGCTAGAGACATATGGAGAGAGATTGAGAGGTAGAGGAATGATAGAGATAGAAAGATATAGGTTTAGGGTTTAGGGGTTAGGGGTTAGGGTTTAGGGGTATTATTTAGGGTTGCTTAGGTTTAGGGTTTAGGGGCATTATTTAGGGTTTCTCGGGTTTAAGGTTACATGTCAAAAGTAGTCACTCTCTCTACCTCCTACCCTCTCCCTTCCCTCTATACCTTCTACCCTCTCTCTCTCTCTCTTACCTCTCTACCCCCCTCCCCACTTTCCATGCACTTAAAACACTTATAACTTTCCATGCATGAAAACACTTAAGACTTTCCAAGCATGAAAGCACTTAAAATTTCCATGCTTGACAAAACATGGTCATGTTATAGCGTGAGTGCATTTTGGTGAACCAAAAAAAATGGACAAAAAGCATGTGGGATCCGTGATTCAGACCCACATGCTCTATTATTCCCTACTTTTCATGCACTATCAGATAGGAAAATGCTTTTTTTATGGTGTTGACATTTTGACAATCATTGTTTGCTTAATCCACCACCTTTTTTTGGTTTTTCAACATAGAAGAATTAAATTGGATGATTTTAGACAGAATTTGATTATTTAAACTAATAGTTTCATGTTTCATATTGTTTCAATGCTAATTTTCATGTATTTAGATTGAATTTGATGATATATGTTTGTTTTTTTCATAAATTTCACTAATCCTATTAGAGTTATATACAATTCCACATTGAATATGAAGGAACTTGCCAAAAAGATCAAATTTTTGAGGATTTTGAAGCCACATTTTTGAGGATTGGGCAACTCGAATCTTGAAATCTAAGGTATGTTCTTTATGTATTTGTTTACTTCACTTTAGGATTATGTTAAAGCATGAAATCTCATGTTATAGGACAGCCATGAGGGAAGTGAGAGGATTGTCATTTTGACAAGTTAAATTATCATGAGAAAGTGAAAATTTATATTTATTTGAGATAACAATCTATGACAACAAGCCATATCACCATGGGAAGGAAATCATCAAGATAGTATTGGTATATATTTATGAAGGGAGTCTTATCAGCATTCAAGGATAATCCCAAACTAGAGCAAGGTCATGGAAACACTTTCACTGTGGAGTAGATGTGCAATCACATGTTGCTATTATCTTGATTCAAACACTAACCTTTAAACAATTAGAAGGATACTAAGGGAAATCATGTTAGTCAATGAATTATCATCATACTAAAATGAATCTAAAGATTGTTACTTGAGCATACTCACTTGGAAGAGCTATTATAGCAGCCTAAAGACTAAATTATACCGCAATAGCTATCATGCAACCCTAGGAATAATTATGACCTCTCACCCATGGGTAGGATAGAAATTGATACACAAGGTGGCAATAAAGACTAAATGATAAGTCAATTAATCTCAAATCCATGCAAAAATGTATCCATGATACAATATAAACATTTATAGGTGGTCTTGAAAGGATATTCATATGGTAGGGAAGATTGTCGTCAACTAAAAGATAACCATACATGTCATTGGCATAGTTATTAGGAGAATTATAATCATATAATGATGTTGTCTTGAATAGATAGTGACTTGTCAAGGAGTTATTAGATAGTTAAGGAAGATAGAGTATTGATATTGGTGGGTGCATAGCCTTTTCATCCCATGCATCATGAAGTAGAAGTCAAGATCAAAAGGACACCAAATTTGGTGAAGTTGTAAAAAGAAACTAAATTTGACAGTTGATTATAATTTCACAACCAATTTGACTAGGAATGGGAGAGGGATTAGAGAAGGGATTTGTCCTAAATAGGAATGAATATGTTGCATCTTTAATCTAACTTGTCATGTTTTCATATCTTTCATTGATCTTAATTAAAGTCTTTGTGTTTCATTTTTTGTTTATCTCAATTTTTTGCTAGCTAGTAGGAGGTTGCTCTACATACACTATTTTAAAACAAAAATATGATAGAGGAAGAAAGCACTAAAAGAGAACCTAAGACAAGATCAAGCAAAATGTTTGAAAATATATGTTAAGAAAATGTGAAATTAACCTAGAGATTGTGCCTACCACCATTTGTAAATGTTGACCATATCTTGGCCATTGATGTAATGCTAAAAACTTATTATGGAAAAGTTGATTTCTATATATAGAGAGAGCTAAAATACATTGTAAGTGTTGGAAGAGTTCCTTTGCATTGCTATGATACATTCTTTTAAATATCATCTGAATGATGAATGTTAGTTAATCCATGAAGTACAAGAATGGTATGATATATGTCATCTTGCCGTGTAATTCGAATGTTATCCTAGCTTAATCTTGATTTGTAAAAGATTGCTAGTATATGACATGTGTGTGATCTTTATGTTTCAGGTTGGACCACCCTAGGAAACTATAATTTTTTAGATTTATAATCATTTATTCACTTTAATTATATGATTATATTTTGAGATTTGTGTATGAGATTACTTTACTCTATTGTACCAAGATGGACTAATTTATCTATGTCTTATTCATGATGCATATAGAAATCATCATCATGCTGAGGCAATGAGCAAAGACTCTAACACCAGAAGAGCGTGAAGCTGAGAATGTGAATAAAAAAGAAAGAATGAGGTGACTTCGCGAATGTAGGAAATTGTCAACCATAGAAGAAGACATGCCACCATTGCCAATTCAAGAGGAACATGAATCATCTAATCAAGCTAAGGGAGAGATGGAATTGGTAACACAAAGGAAACGAATGCAAAATCTCCATTCAACAAGGAAATTAAATCTTGAAGTTAGAGGTACTCCATCTTTCATAGGTCAAGTTAAAGGTACACCATCATTCTCTTCTCAAATTGGAGGCACTCCATCATTCACAGGTCAAGTTGAAGGTACATCTTCATTCTCTTCTCAAGTTGGAGGCACGCCATCATTCACATGTCAAGTTGAAGGTACACCATATTCTCCATCTCAAATTCAAGGCTTTTCATCTTTTCGATCTCTAATTGAAGGTACGCCATCTATCTCATCTCAAGTAAATATTGAAGAAATTCCTAATACTGAAACAACTTTACCATTGAAAACACCTCCTAGAATTTTGCATAGAAAGCCTAAGTTTCTAATTGATATCGATGAGAATGTTTTGAATCCCATGCAGGATAAGATTCCCAAGCGTACTTGGCAAAGATATGCCAATAAGATATGGAAATCATTCTTTGAGAACTTAAATGAAACTGGAAGATGTCAACTATTTGTTGAATTGATGAGAAATCTAAAATTCCTATTATGAAGATTCTTGGCCTAAGAACATTGGAGGCTTCAAGTGAAAAATTAATTGTAAAGAATCTAATGAGTGCATATGAGAGTGTCGGTTTCACCTCACGCACCAAGGATAGTAATGTCACATGATGTGTCATTACGTCAACAATAGTAAGTCATCAAACAAAAAAAGCTTGCCTCGTTAGAAAGACAAGTGAAGCATTGAAAATAAGTAGAAAAACTCTAATGAGAGCCGTTGGAAGGCATGAAAGAGTTGAGGACCCAAATACCAATGAATTGTGGGCATTCTCTGGGAGACTCCCACAGAAAGATAAAGTTGTTGTTGAATCCTTGAGATCCCTCATTGAAGAATTTTGGAAAAATAACACAAGGGTATCTCCTAATGCAAGAGATGTTGTAAGAAGGAGAATTGGTTGTTGAAACCGTGAACCACATCCAACGCATTTTTTAGATGACTCAAGCATAGTTTTTCAAAAAAATTCAAGAGATGTATCCTCAAATCAAAATTAGTTAAAGGTATTTTGAAATTTTAAGGCATTTTGATGTCAAAATAAATCACACACGCACAACTTGTTGTAGAGTACATATTGATTTTTCTAATCATTATTATATTTATATATGTGTGTGTAGATTTGCATACTAATGATGTTTTGCAGGAGTGTAATACAAATTGTCCACCTAGATTTTTAAGAGATTTCATATCGAGCATCTTATGTCAAAGAGTGGATGGTCAATTATTCTACAAGAACTTATGCTTGGATGGCATGTGTGACCATTGTGGTGGGTTGCAATATTTGCCAATTTTTGAACATATATGGAGAACACACATGAAATTGGGAATGAACTAGTAAGTTTTGGCAAATATAAGATAGTGGCATATAGTCTAAAACATGGTAAAGAAGCAAAAAGGTGTGAATTGGTCATTGAAAATATTCCAGTGTATCAGTTTATCTCTATTTTCTGAGAGAATGTAGTTTAAGAGTATGCAAGGCATACCCATAGATCTTGATGGTTGGACTTGCAATTCAAGTTATGGAATGACACATTTCTACTTGGTACCATCATTTCAGTTGTTGAATTTGTAGAGAACTACACACTATAGCAACAGAATGAGGTGCAATTGTAGTATTACAACTCTACGTAGGTTGCTATATTTGTGCATATAGAATTCATTCATGCAGATGACAGTACAGAGGATGACAGGTGACATATTGTCATTTAGACCTAACACTTTAGCTAAAAATATATCAGTTTTATCAACCTGGTTGTGTACAAGGCTATATGCAATAGGAGGTGGGTTTAAATATCTCAACTTAGCAATGATTTTCTAAATTTTTAGGAAATCTTTTATAACATAAGTCTGAACTACAAAGCATGTAAACTTAAGCTACAAAGCATGTGAACTTTAAACTACAAAGCATGTGAACTTTAAACTTACAAAGCATGTGAACTTTAAACTATGAATTGAAAGAAAAATTCTAATATAAGAAAGCAAAAAAATACTTCAAATCTGGATTCACACTATCAACTTCCACTGAACTCCTGAACTAGGCAAGAGCTCCAGAATTTTTCTTCATAGAAAACAACTCTAGAACTCTGGAAATTACAAGATAACACACAAAACTCTAGAAATTATAATTGTAGGTTATACTTCACTGAAAATAACTAAACACGACACCCTGCAGGTTAACATTAACACCATTCTATCATAACATCACGTAACATAGGATTATAACATATCATAATAGAATAACATAGAAAAAAAACATAAATGATAACGAACCCTTTCATAGAACATCAAAGTACTTATCTATTTCTATTTCCTTCAATTGGCCAGCTCTCTAGAAGTCTTCTATTGACTCAAATCACATTCACCATTAACAGATTTAAATTCCAGTTCGCATAAACATCATTCAGTAAAACTATTTTGACATAGAGCTTGATTCAATTCATTCATAACATAATAGTTTGAAATAACAAAGATAGTCTATATCACTTCCAAAATCCTAGATACTAGGGGTGGCTCATTAATGCCACCAAAAAGTCTTAAAAATAAGATAACAAAGAACTAACTAAACAAGAAGTATTTTTAATGCAATACAATAGGGGCTCTGAGTGGAGCTTTAAATGCCTTAATTATTTTCTAAAATGATAGAAAGATAAATAACTACTAAGTGGTCAGATGGTAGTAAATGATTGAAGTCTTCAATCCTGAGTCCCTTGAAATTTCGGTGCCCTAGAATTTTGACGCTGTTGACTTCAGTCTACATTCATGTTCATTCCTTCTCACTTCATTATATTCAAAAACCTACTAAAGACACACATATCTTTTCACAAAATTATGTCAACATTAGTGATAAAATCTAGTTAATTCAAGAATGAAGATTTGTACAATACGCTTTCAAAATAGACAATTATTACTCATAAGACTAATAAATTAGCATAGGCTTGTGTTAGCTAATGGCACAAAAGGGGTAATTGTGCTCATACTAAGATGAGGTTATTTGTACCTCATCATTCCTCCCCTCTTAAGAGTGAGCAGGTCTTCCTGCTCTTTGCTATGAATGCTCTCTCTGCTTCTTTGCTTCCCTTTCCTTATTTAGCCCTTCAAACAATGCACTAAGGTCATATGTGTCACTTGATTCTAGATCCTGATTGTTAGGATACTTAACAAACCCTTTGTGCAATTTTACTTTTACTTTCCAAGTCTAAAGGTCCCCTAGAGACTACTCTAAAGTGACTAAAACTGTGGGTGGAGGTTGTAGGAGTAAAGGAGATAATCCATTTAGTTTTGAGTTGCTGTAGTATCTCTGCTAGTGATTCTTCTCTCTTGTAAGACCATCTCAAGTTAGTAGGGGAGATCATCTCTCTTCTCTTCAAGTACATCAGAAGAGGAGTATATCTGTCCTCACATGCATTCAATGCCTTGCCCACTAATTCAGGTCCATTTACCTTGAAGTCCTCAAACTCAATCCTAAGGTTGTTATTATACTTTTCTTTCATGGCTTCATATTTCTTTGTCAATCTAAATCATTTCTTGAATGCATACGACTGATGATAAGGATGCCTCATGAGAAGGCCAACTATTTTCTCTACCTACAGATACTCTTTAGTTCTCTCCTGCCAACTAATTTGATTTTGCGGGTTTGATACAAAGGCCCTGAGCTGAACTTCTCCCATAAACAAATTGATGAAAAAATCATTATGTTTTTCTAACAACTAATTATGAATAAAGAATTCACAGAGAAAGTTTTTTTGAGAAGGTGGTGAATCTTTGAAAGTTTCCAAAATATTCTTATCATCAGGATCATAAGGAAGATTGCAAGAAATTATGAGTAGATTCCATCTCAAAGCATGTTCATTTAAGAACATAGAATACAGTCTAGAAGGTTTTCTACAGGCTAATAATAATTCTCCTATTTTACATGCCTTTATTTTTGCCTCATACAACCTATCAAAAGATTCTTTCAACAATACTAACTCCTTCAATCTAGCATTCTCCACTCTAGCTTGTCTTTAAAAACATCTTTCAATTCATTTTATTAACAAGGGAGGTATATGAACTTGAAACCATTCCATATTTGTAGGCTTTGTTTGGATTTCTTTGGTTTCCAAGGTTGGCTTGGTGTTTATCTCCTACAACTCTTGTTCTAATTCTATTGCTTGACTAAGGACTGCATTTAATTCATGTTTATGTTTTTCTTGCCTTTCCAGATAATCTTGGAGGAGGTTTGTGAAGTTGTCAGTGAATATTTTGATTTTCCCATCTTTATCAGATAGGGCAGCCAATTGTCATTGATTCTTCTCTTCAAACTATTTCAATTGGGTTTGTAAGCTTGAGATTAATTCATCTTTTTGTTGTAACTTAGTTTCCAAATCTCCTACTTTTTGCTCTAAAGATTTATTCAATTACTGTTTTATTTCTTCCTTTTGATCAATACTCTATTTTTGTACAAAATCTAATCATCATTGTGTTGTACTTTATTTCTCAAATGCATAATTTCCTCTTTCAGTTTATTCAATTCAACTTCCATTTTCCTGTGTTCTTCATTATCTACATTTGTGGTGTGGGGTGGCTCAAAAACCTCTATGTTCTGATCAAACACATTTTCCTCATTAGCTTTTTCTACAGGGCTTTTCTCTGTTTCACCTATATTCTCTATTAGAGATTGTTGTTCACTCGACAAAACTATCTCAGTCTGATTTTCCTCCCTTGGCTCCTCTTGTTCTTTCTCAGTTGGGCTAGTTTGTTTTAAGGCTTCTTCTTTGTATCTTTCCCTAAGGTTTCACTCATATCTAGCTATCTATCATGCATCTTCCTTTTTGGAATAGGTGGGTGTCCAAATGTGGTAGAAAAACTTATATCTATAGCCAACCTTTTACTTCTTCTTGGAGGAGGGGGTCTCTGCAACCTTAACTTAGGACATTGGCTTCTTGCCCTAGGTGAACTAGTTTCTTGCTCCTCTCTAAAATCAATAACTTCTACATTCGTTTGATTTTTTGGGGTGTCCCGCAGAGTCTCTGAAACATTATGTACCCTAGGGGAGTTATCAGTTTCTGAAGAGTTTGATGCATCTTCCAACGCTTCCTCCTCTGGAGTCCCTTGGGTTTGTTAGAGCTCAGGAGAAGGTTCCCTAGGGTTTTCTATGGCCATACCAGAAAATTCCCCTCTCAAAATGTTTTGCGGGTGCTAGGGCTTCAAATTTCTATAGAAATTTCTGCCACTTCTTGTCTATTTTTCTTCTTTTCAAAAGTTGATGCTTTCAGATTATGGTAATTAGGCCAGTATGTTTCAAGGGTCTAGACCCGACTTTATATCTTTCTATCATATTGACCAGAGAATTGAATAGGAGGGCAGGGATATTGATTTTGAGTTCAGGTTTCTTGGTGCCATGGTGCAAATTAATGAGAAGGTGGAAAGGAGGCCCTACAATGGTGGCACATTGGCCGTCACAAGTGAAATATTTAATGATCCAAGCTACTGCTAATTTCTAGGGTTCTGCAATTGACATTCATTGAATACCCTTATTTTGACCCCTAAGACCTGTGACCAATTGAGGCTGAGGTTCCCCTTCCCATATAAAGAGTTCTATCATTTTTTGATAAGGAATGTTTGTTTCTTTAGCCAAATTTATGCCTTCATTTTCAATTCCAAAAATATCAGAAATAGTTTGGGCACTTACCTTGAATTTTCTCCCTTGTACTATGGAGTGCCCCTCTATGAAGTTCTCGATGAACTCTTTAACCAATTCTAGGTTATAACCCTCAAATTTCTTGATAAAATTCAACCACCCTATGATCTAGAATAGTTCTATATGTTATGCAGAGCTAGGAGATTGTCTACAAAGGTTGGTTCTAATTTTCTCTTTGCCCCCATGCGAATTCCTGAGATTGCTCACTAAATTGCTCATTGAACTATATGACTAGCTATGACAAGAAAGATTGAGCCTATTAAATTGCATTATCAGCTAAGATAGTGAAAACTAAACTTACAGCAAGTTGCAAAATTTGTTATAAATGATGGAATGAGATGAAGGTGTTATGACATCATTTCAAATCAGCAGCCAACCTGGACTCCTTTACTCACTATTACCCACTATGCATGTGGCATCAATATGTTGCCATTTCCCTCATTTGTAGTGCAGTTAACACAGAATTCCAAATTTGGGAAAAAGGGAAAAGGGTGCCAATTTATTAAGTCCTAATAACAATTTATTGACTAATTAAGAAAAAGATTGTATGCATCTCACATTCAAAAATTGACTTTGATTTGCACCACTTTTGCTGACACAAAAACACACTTATGATTAATTACATCATTAATGTGAATTTTTGGATGGGATGGCTATAATGGTTTGGCAGATTTATTGATGGGTTGATGACATATGTGATAGGGAGTTATTGTTATGATTTTTGAATGACCATAATAATTATTATTTAATATGATAAAGGGTGATGGTCTTAAGGAATTTATTTTAATGAATCTCATGGTATGGAGGTGTCAGATAGCAGGAAATGGTATGAGCTAGTATGGGCTGAAAATTTTGGAGCTTTTGTGATGGGCTAGAAAGTTCCAGAGCATCGACGAAGGATGAAATTGAAATGAACATAGCAGGAACAAAGTTCTAGAGCATTAGTAGAGGATGCAATTAGAACAGTAGGAACCAAGTTCCAGAGCATCACTGAAAGATGCTGCCAGAGTGAACATGAACAAAGTTCTAGAGCATCACTGAAAGATGTAGCCGAAACATAGCAACAAAGTTCTAGAGCATCGTTGAAAGATGTCACCAGAATGAAGGAACAAATTTCCAAAGCATCACTAAAAGATGCCACCAGAAGGAAGGAAGAAAGTTCCGGAGCATCGTTGAAAGATGCCACTGGAATGAAGGAACAAAGTTCTGGAGCATCACTAAAAGATGCCAATGGAATGAAGGAACAAAGTTTTGGAGCATCGTTGAAAGATACAACTAGAATGAAGGAACAAAGTTTTGGAGCATTGCTAAAGGATGCGACCAAAACTTAGCACAAATAGGGACGAAGTTCCAGAGCATCGGTGGAGGATGCTACCAAAATCTATACACGACCTTGGGGGATATTCCTACAAACAAGAGAAATCTAACTAAAATTTTAGATAAATAACTTGAAAAAGTATATGAAAATTTAGATAAATACTCAAGAATTTACACACTTTTTTTTTAATTTATTTATTTATTTATGTATCTTCTACCGAGGCAGATTGGATACATTGGTCCTCGCCTTGCATTTATACAATCTTAGTAAACCCTTCTTTGCTTATAGGTTTTTGGTAAAGATGCAGTCTATGACCATTTACTAAAGGCATACGAGTGTCACCATCTATGGGTTTGAGTTGCACTGCTCCGTTTGGAAATACTTTAGAAATTTCATAAGGTCCTAGCCAGTGAGTCCCAAGCTTTCCTTTTTTATCCTTATATCTAGAGTTGAATAGCAGCGCCCAATCACCACTATGGAATTTCCTTTCTTTTATATGCTTATCATGCCATGCTTTCCTCTACTGTTGAATCAGTTTGGTCTAGTGGATGGCTTCTAGGAAAAGTTCATCAACTTCACTAAGTTGTAGGACCTGTTCAACCTGGGCACGGTCAAGATCTAAGCCTGTGTCCATTACAGTCCTCAATGTTTGTAGTTTAAATTCAATAGGCAGAACTGGTTTCTTCCCATAAACCAATTCATAGGGAGTGAAACCAGTGGTTGATTTCCACGTAGTATTGTAGGCCCAAACCTCCTCATGCAATTTCCTAGCCCAATCCCTTCTTCTTGAGGAAACTATTTTGTCAGGATGTTTTCAAGTTCTCTATTTGTTACTTCCACCTGATCGTTTTCTTGTCGGTGATAATGGGATGATTTCTTATGACTCACTTAGAAATGATTTGTAAAGATTAGTAGAACCTTAGGCATAAATTGTGGTCCCTAATCTGTGACAATAGACCTGGGGGCTCCGAATTTGAGGAAGATTTTGTTATAAAGGAAATCTGCTACTTGTTCTTCTCTAGTGACTTTCAATGCCTAAAATTCTACCCACTTAGTTAATTAGTTAGTACAAACCAAGATATATTCCTTGACTTGAGAGGGTGGATCTATAGTCCCAATAAATTCTAGTCCCCATTTTTCAAAAGGTTCTAAAACTACCTGTAGTTGAAGTGGCATTTCATTGGATGCAGTAGGTCTCCCTATTCATTGACATTCAACACAATAGTGGACATAGTTTTTAATATCTTTGTGCATGGAGGGCCAATAGTATCATGCACCTAAGATTTTATGGGAGGTCCTTTTCGTTGAATAATGACTTCTGAAGGGGTCATCATGGTACGCTCTCAAGATATTGTATGTTTCATCTGATCTGATGTACTGGCATAAAACTAGATCAGGTCAACTTTTGAACAACATCCTATTGATCCATTTGAACTGGGCACTTTCTCGGATGAGACGTTTCTTTGTTTTGATGTAAAGTCTAGTAGAAACTTAGAGGTGGCCAAATAGTTGACTATGTCTACAACCAATACATTTTAATGGATATGGAAAATAGGTTTTCATCTGGGAATTCATCTTGAATAGGGTCACATTCTCCATTATCTTGTTTAATCCTAGATAAAAAAAATCTGCTACTATGTTAAACTTCCTAGGTTTATCAATGATGGTTATGTTGAACTCTTGGAGAAGTAATAACCATCTAATTATTCTTCCATTCACAACATGTTTATTCATTAGGTACTCAATTGTTGAATGGTCTATAAAAATAGTTACCTTGTACCCTGTAATGTAATGTTGGAATTTGTTGATTGCATGAACCACAACTAAGAATTATTTCTCCATAGTGGTGTAGTTTCTTTCGATGGGAGTCAAATTGTTACTTATGAAATATATAGCATATTTCCCTCCATTTTCATCTTCCTGGCCTAAGAATGCCCCAATTGCATCATTGGAAGCATTTGCATAGATATGAAATGGAAGGTTCCAGTTAGGTCCTCATAACAATGGAGCAGAAGTAAGTTTTTCCTTAATGATATCAAATGAGGTTTGACATTCAGCAGACTAGGAAAACTCTACATCCTTTTGAAGAAGGGAGAACATATGAGCTATTATTTAACTAAATTTTTCTATGAATCTCTGGTAGTATCCAGCATGCCTTAAGAAACTCCTGACATCAATTTGGTTTTTCAGGGTTTCTAGCTATTTTTCTATGTTGAGATGTGATGTCCCATCACTATCCCTTGTTCCACCATTATTAGAATCTTCTCATGACTCAAGGATAATTGATGGTCTTCACATCACTACAATACTTTTTCTAAATTCATAAGTGCTTCATCAAAAGTGGAGTCATATACCATGAAGTCATCCATGTAGACTTCCACACAATCATTTACAAGTTTAGTAAAGATTGGTAAAACAACCCTTTGAAATGTTCCTAAGGCATTTCACAATCCAAAGGGAAGGACTTGATATGCAAATGTTCCCCAAGGACAATTAAAAGTCATTTTGTTCTAGTCCTCCACTGCTACTTGTATCTGGTTGTATCCCCTGAACTCATCTAAAAATGAGAAATATTTTCTCCCTACTAAGTTATCCAAGACTTGATCTATGAAGGGTAGTGGAAAGTAATCCCTATAGGTTGCTCTGTTGAGTTCTCTATAATCTACACAAACTCTCCATTTCCCATTTTTCTTTGGAACAACCACCAAAGGTGAGACCACTTGTTGTTAGAGATGGGGTAAATGAATCGCACTTGTAGGATTTTCTCAAATTTTGTTTTGATGATATCTCTGAGAGCAAGGTTAAGTCTACGTTATGGTTGATGAACTAGCCTAACATCATCAATATAGATGTGGTGAGTATAGACACTAGGATGTATTCCTCGCATATCAGTGTAGTCCCAAGAAAAAGCTTTGGATCTATTCACCAACACATCAAATAGTTTGAGCTCATCTATTTTTGTTAACCAACTATTGATGTTTAGGGTTTTTCCCGGTAATAACATGACAGTTTTCATTCTTGGGTGGTTGGAGATGACAGTATAGACTTCACTCATTAATGTATTGAGAAAACAATTATGTGGTATGATCCTATGGAATCGGGTTATGTCCTTAATGAAGTGATCTTCTTTTAGAATGATATTAGCTAGCGGACAAGGAAGTGTTGTGAGGATGTTTTAGTTGTTGTCATTGTTGTTATATGGAGCCTAATCAGACTTGGAGGTTAAATTTTCCCCACTTTTATCGGTGTGGTTTCCCCCCAAATTGTTTAATGGCGCAGTTTCCCCTGAAGCAAAAATTACCTATTATTTTATAAAGGTGTCAAGAGTTATTTTTCTATTGGCCGACATAAAAACCCCAATTTTGTAACCGACATAAGGCTTGATAAAAGAGGCTAAGGGTTAGAGTTTTTGTTGATATTGTATTGTATCATTTTGCAGCAGTATTGAGTTGCAAGGATTACTTATTGTAATCGGTTTGATTTACTGGATAATAATATTGAACTCTCTGTTGGTGGATGTAGCTCAGGTTTGGGTGAACCATGTTAAAACTTGTCTCTCCTTGTTATTATTTCTGTGTATTTCCATTCCTTTGTTTAATATTTATTTGCATTTAATTGATATCTTCTGCTAGCTAACCCTAACAAGTGGTATCAGAGCAGGTTGTGTTTGATTATCATCTACAAGAAGGTCTCATGGTTGAGTGGGAGCAATGACGAATGAGGGTAAATTGAAGGTAGATAAATTCAATGGGCAGAGCTATCAATTATGGAAGATGTAGATGGAGGATTATCTCTATCAAAAAGATTTATGGACGCCATTGGAAGGAATAGCCAAGAAACTAGCAGCAATAACTAAGGATTGGAATCTTCTAGACAAAAAGGCACTGGGAACCATTCGTTTGTGCCTGGCACCATCTTTGGCATTCAATATAATAGAAGCGATGACAACAAGTGAACTGATGAAACCTTTGGCTAAATTGTATGAAAAACCCTCAGCCTCAAATAAGGTATTTCTCATGAAGTGCTTGTTTAATATGAAAATGATTGAAGGTGGATCTGTGACATATCATTTAAATGAGTTTAATACGATTACTAGTCAGTTAACTTCTGTAAAAGTGAAATTTGATGAAGAGGTGAGGGCTCTCTTAGTTTTATGTTCTTTTCCAAAAAGCTGGAATAGATTGGTAATGGTTGTAAGTAACTCTGTCTCTGGTTCAAACACTTTGAAATTTGATGATGTTGTTGGTGTTATCCATAGCGAGGAAATGAGACAGAAAAGCTCAGGAGGGTCCACATCAGGTAGTGTTTTGAATGTAGAAAGCAGGGGCAGATCAAAGGAGAGAGGAAAAGGTTGTGGAGGTCATGGGAACTCACGAGGAAAATCAAATGACAAGAGGTCCCAATCTAGAGGACAGAAGGATTGCTGGTACTAGGAAACCATGTCATCTGAAGAAAGATTGTTAGTCTTGGAAGAATAAAGGAGACAAACAAGAAGGCAACAAGGAGGCAAATGTGGTAAGTAATAAATCTGAAGATGATGCTTTGATTCTTTCCCTAGATAATGCTAATGATTCATGGGTTTTAGATTCGAGGGCCTCATTTTATGCTACGCCCCATAGAATTTATTTTATTGATTATGTCCAAGGGGATTTTGGGCTAGTTTATTTGGGAGATAACGAACCTTGTCAGATTGTTGGAAAGGCAAGAATCAAGATTAAGTTGTAGAATGGGAATAATTGGCTACTACAAGAGGTAAGGTATGTTCCAAGGCTGAGTAGGAATTTAATTTCAGCAGGGCAGCTAGCTGATGAAGGTTGCATAGTTACTTTCAATGATAAAAATTGGAATGTTTTCAAGAGGTGCTTTAATAGTAGCAAAAGGTGTGAAAGTAGGCACCTTATATCTTTGTATAGGTCATATTGTTCCTTCTACTTTAGTTGTTGTAGAGAAAAAATAAACAGGTTCAGGAACAGTTGCTGCGATTTCACAGGAAGAGACTGAAACAATTGCTGTAGGTTCTAAGACAACATTATGGCATAACAGACTTAGACATATGAGTGAAAAAGTTATGAAAGTACTTCATTCTAAGAAAGTTTTACCAGGTTTGAAATGTATTAATATGGATTTCTATGAAAGTTGTGTGTATGGCAAACAAAAGAGAGTTAGTTTTCTCAAGGATGGGAAGCAAAAGAAAGATGAAAAGTTGGAGCTTGTGCATACAGATGTATGGGGACTAGCTTAGGTATCTTCTCTTGGTGGCTCTCAGTATTATGTTACATTCATAGATGATGCAACTAGGAAGGTTTAGATTTATTTCCTTAGGCATAAATCTAATGTATTTGAAACATTTAAGAAATGGAAAAGCTTGGTTGAGAATGAGACAGGTAAAAGATTAAAATGTCTTAGATCTAAAAATGGTGGTGAGTATTGCAGCAAAGAGTTTGAGGATTATTGTTCCTTTAATAGAATTCGTAGGCAGAAAACGGTTCCAGGGACTCCATAAGAAAATGGAGTGGTTGAGCGCATGAATAGGACAATAATGGAGCACGCAAGGAGCATGAGATTGCATGCTGGGCTGCCTTTAAACATGTGAGTAGAGGTTGTCAATACCGCTGTATATTTAATTAATAGAGGTCCTTCAGTTCCTTTGGGTTGTGGTATTCTAGAGGAAGCATGGACAAGTAAGAAGGTGAGTTATTCTTTTCTGAAAACCTTCGGATGTGAATCATTTGCACATGTAGATTTTGAAAATAGAACCAAGATGGATGAAAAATCAAAAAAGTGTATCTTCATTGGATATGGCATTGATGAATTTGGTTATAGGCTTTGGGATGTTGAAAATCTGAAAATTGTGAGAAGCAGGGATGTTGTATTCAATGAAAAGGTGTTGTACAAAGATCAGTTGCAGTAGCATTAGAAGAAAGAAAAGAATTATGTGGTGCTGGATGATACTCCAGATAATAATGTTCTACTGGTTCATCATGCTCTGCAATAGCAACAAGAAATACCACAAACTCCAGTGAATATTAGACAGTCAACAAGGCTAAGTAGACCTCCTGAAAGGTTTTCTCCCTCTTTGTATTCTATTTTGTTAACAGATGCTAGTGAACCGAAAGGGTATGATGAAGCTATGCAGGTGGATACAAAGGTTCAATGGGAGCTTGCAATGAAAGAAGAAATGGACTCCTTGCTGAAAAATTAGACTTGGGAATTATGTAAGTTGCCTGCAGGTAAAAAGGCTTTAACAAACAAATGGGTTTATAGGCTGAAAGAGGAAGATGGAGGTAAGAAATGATTTAAATCCAGGTTATTTGTAAAAGGATTTGCACAAAAAAGGGCATTGATTTTGATGAGATTTTTTTTCTGACTTTTATTCATACTGTTTTAAGTATTGTGGCTGTTGAAGATTTGCATTTGGAATAGCTAGATGTGAAAACTGTCTTTCTCCATGGTGATTTGGAGGAGGAGATATATATGGAACAACCCTAAGGATTTGAGGTCAAAGGTAAGGAGAAATAGGTGTACAGATCGAAGAAGAGTTTGTATGGCCTAAAACAAGCACCTCAACAATGGTATTTGAAATTTGATAGTTTTTATGGTTGAGCACAACTACCAGGGCTTAAATTTGATAGTCGACCTTGCCTGTCAAACAATTTTTTTATGAAAGTTATCTACTTAATGATGCCTTTAAAATACTATGACATACTTTAGTATAAATAGATTATATAAAAACCAAATATATATATCAGCATACTTTTATATAAATTTTGACAGTCTATCCAAAATCTCTCCTTTCATATGATACAGTCTTTTTAAAATTTTGATTGTATTTTATAGAAAAAATGAATAAATATAGCTATACAACTATCAAATTTAAGCCCTGACAGCTACAGTCGGTGTAATTCTAACCATTGTGTTTATTTTAAGAGGTTGGATAATAACACCTACATTATTTTATGTTTATATGTTGATGGCATGCTTATAGCAGGGTCTAACATGGATCACATAAAAGAGTTAAAACAACAGTTAGCACAATCATTTGCTATGAAGGATTTGGGGGTAGCAAAACAAATCCTTGGTATGAAAATTTGCAAAGATAGGAAAAATAGAAAATTGACTCTATCTCAAGTTGATTATGTTGAAAAGGTGTTGCAGAGATTCCATATGGAGAATGCAAAAGTTGTTAGCACACCTTTACCTAGTCATTTGAAATTGACTAAGGAGATGTGTCCTAAGACATAAGAGGAGGAAGAAAAAATGTCCAAGGTACCATATGCTTCAGTTGTAGGAAGTTTAATGTACGCCATGGTATGCACAAGACTAGATATTGTACATGTTGTAGGATCTGTAAGTAGGTATATGAGTCATCCTGGATTAGAGCATTAGAATGCGGTAAAATGGATTCTCAGATATTTGAGAGGTACATCCAATAAACACTTATGTTTTGGGGGCTCTAATACTGATTTAGCAGGCTATGTGGACTCAGATTTGGTAGGGGATATTGATACCAGGTAGAGTACTTCAGGTTATGTCTTTACTATAGGTGGGACAACAGTGAGTTGGATCTCTAGGTTGCAAAAGGTGGATACTTTATCCACCACGGAGGTAGAGTATGTAGCTACAACAAAGGCAAGAAAGGAGATGATATGGCTGCAATCTTTCATGGAAGAATTGGGCAAATAACAGGCTAATAGTTATTTGTTTACGGACAACCAAAGTACCATACATCTTGCAAAGACTTATGCCTTGCATTCAAAGACCAAACACATATAGTTGAGGTATCACTTCATTTGATCAGTGTTGGATGATGGACAATTAAGGCTGGAAAAGATACATACAGATGAAAATCTAGTGGATATGTTTACACAGGCAATGACAAGGGAGAAGTTGAACTGGACTCTTCAGCTTCAGTTGGTCTTCAAGACTAAAAACATAAAATTAGAATAGCAGGGTCCAGGGTGTTTATTTCTAGTGGAAGCTACAGGGTCAGCGGTGTTATGATCAGTCTCTAAGTGGGAGATAATATGTTTTGGAGTCTGATCAGTCTCCAAGTGGGAGATTGTTGTTATATGGAGCCTAATCAGACTCGGAGGTTAAATTTTCCTCACTTTTATCGGTGTGGTTTCCCCCCAAATTATTTAACAGGGTCAAGGGGTAGTGTCCCTTGTGGGGGTTTGGGGGGCAGTACCCCTTATAGGGTCCAAGGGGTAGCACCCCCTAAACCTCCAATGATTCTTATTATTTTATAAAGGTGTTAGGAGTTATTTTTTTATTAGCCAACATAAAAAAACCCTATTTTTGTAACCGACATAAGGCTTGATAAAAGTAGTTAAGGGTTAGGGTTTTCGTTGATATTGTATTGTAGCATTTTGCAGTGGTATTGAGTTACAAGGATTACTAGTTGTAATCAGTTTGATTTACTAAATAATAATATTGCACTCTCTGTTGGTGGATGTAGCCCGAGTTTAGGTGAACCACATTAAAACTTGTCTCTCGCTGTTATTATTTTTGTGTATTTCCATTCCTCTATTTAATCTTTATTTGCATTTAATTGATATGTGCGTGTTCTATATCATCAGTTTGGATCAGATGTCCTAATATTTCCTCAATTTCCAAGATTTTTTCATCACTCAAATCTATACTGATACTTTGCATGTCATTTTCTAGTTCATTTTCTAGCTCTTCCCCATGTTTAATGACTACCATTGCAAGTGAGGCTAGATTTTCTTGTATGCCAGGGAAGTTTGATTCATCTACCCAAACTTATTTACTTACAACAGGTTGAGCAGGGTGATACAGGGACAAGTGTTTGTTGTTAAGGCCATTTGAAATTGCCATTCCTCCTGCTCTGTAGTCAATTTTGGCTACAACAATTGCCAACCAAGGTCTTCCTAATATCAATGGATAACACTCCTTGGGGGTGTGTGACTGAATCACCTGGAAGTCCATGGGATATTCCTAATTTTCAACTCTGATAGCGACATTCTCTAGGATGCCTTTGCAAATTGCTATAGACTAGTCTGCCATTTGTAAAATGGTCATTGTGGGGTGCAAATTTGTAAGTCCCAGTTTTCCATGATGTTGATAGTCATGACATTAATCGTTGCCCCTAAGTCTACTAGTGCATTGGGTATTTCTACCTTATTGATTGTCATAGTTATAACCGGGCTACCTAGATTACCATATTTTGGGGGAGAGATTTCTCCAATCAAAACGTTAGCAAAGTATCCATTTATTTTCACTATGTTAATTTGTTTGTTCTTCCTCCCTGGAATTTTTATGCACTACTATTTAACTAATTGGTTGAGTTCTAGGATCTTTCTGATATCTTGCAATAATGGTATCTCAATGTAGAGCCATTTAATTTCCTATATTAAAGAGGTTTCAATTGGCAGGGTCATCTCTGGAGGATTCTTCAGAGAGGCCTCTTTTAGGCACTCTGGATAAGGTGCTTTAGTTCTCCTTATCAAGTTGGGGTCATTCTCTAGAATGGATGGTAAATGTTTGTCACTAGTTTTCTCTAGTGGCAATTCTGAAGATTTATCTAGAGGTCCTTTAGAGGATGACGAAGGCACTTCAGAGGAATTTCTTGGGATTATAGCAGGCATATCTTACTTACTTCATTTAGTGGGCGTCTCATTTTGGTCCTCCATAATTTCAACAATGGTAGGCTATTGGAGCATTTTTCCTGACCTTAACTGTAAGTTCCCACAATAAATAGCATTAACCCCAACCATGTTTTCCTACTTATTAGAGTATACCAGTGTAGTTTGATGGTTATTCTTCAGATTAGTAATAGGCTGTGCTGGTAGTTGGGATTGATTGACCTGCTCATTTTGTTGATTATTTTGGGGAGCTGGTAGAAGATTTTTTTGTGGGTTTGGCATTCGTCGTGGACCATGATAGAATTAGTTTGGAGGTTAATTCCATTGTGGTGCAAGATTTTGAGGATACCATTGTTGATGAGTTTGATTTTCCCATTGAGGATTTGTCTTGGACTAATTTGTCCACTCTGGAGGTCCCCAAGAATAAGGTCCCTAGTTAGGTAGTGTTGGTGGCCAAGGTGTTGCCCACTGATTGTTATTCCAATTATTTTTTGGCTACCAAGATGAGTTTGAGGTTTGTCCATAAGAGAAATTCCCTCTTGGTCTTTGGCCCTTATAATTGACTTCTTCCTCTATTTGAGACAACCTTTTCTTTGAGTTTTTAACCACATTTAGTATTTTGCATTGGTTGGTGGCATGGTTTTTCTCACAAATCTAGCAAATGTCAGCTTTATCTAAGGGACATTCCCTTAGTAGATGTTTATTCCTACATCTAGGACAATAGATAGATAAGGTTTTAGGAGTACATGTCCTGGCTTGTATCCCATCTAGGGTGTTGTTCAACTAAACAAGGATATCAGTTTTTAGGTTTACTATTTCCTGTCTCAGTTGGCCAATTTCATTTGATCCTCTCATTAGGCTAAACTTGTGGATTCCTTCTCGAGTTCAAGAAAAATTTCTGCATAACTCAAAGATATCTCTAAGGTCAAGTTGGGATACATCTCCCTTTCCCATCAAATCTAATTTTCTTCAAGCATCCTCATCAAGACCTTTGAGGAATATGGTCTTGAGGATTTCTGGTCTCATTGTTTCTTCTCGACATTGTTTTACTAAAAAGATGAATCTATCCAGAAAGTCTTCTAGGCTATCATCTTCTTTGTCTTAGTTTAAATAGTTCTTCCTTCCTATCGCTAACCCTACAATAGTTTTGATATTTGTCCAAAAAGATAGTTTCCATATCGTCCCAAGTGGTGATTGATCCTGAGACCAATCCCATGAACCATCTCATTACAGAGTCTCTCAAGGTAGAGGGAAATAGTTTCAGCTTCTCGTTATCCATTTTGTAGTCATATGTCTAACACATAACTTTAAATTTGAAAATAAACTAGTTTGGGTCCTCAGAAGACAAACCTCTAAAGGTTGGTAGGATCAAAGGTGAAATGTTTTTCATTGGTGAGTCTTCATCTAGATTGAGAGAAATAGGATAGGTAAATGTTTGAGCTGTTCTCCTACCATTTGGGTTATCATCATCTTGATTGTTTCTCCTTCCATTTTGGTTATTGAAAGGGTCATTATTATTGTTAGCCATTATTTTGAAAGGGACGTTTTCTTCCCAAAGTGGTTGTTGTGGTGGCCGAATATCTGAGGTGTTTTGAGAAGACTCAGGTTGATCCTTATCGATCAATTCATATTGAAAAAGTTCTTCAACTAAAATGTAGAGTTCCACCCCAATTGTTTTCAAATTTAAACAATTTATCACAATAGGGTTAGCACATTAATGCATGCAACCAGTTAGTACATTAAAATCTACAAGAAAAACAAGAAAGAGCTTGTATAAAGATCATGGAATCCACCATGAATATACCCCAAATAAAGTATTTGAAGAATGAGCTTACATTGATAGCTCATGACACTGCTGGAGTCTTCTACAAGTCTGCAGTTCTTCATAACAGCATTGGATACTCTTTATCAGTTCAATACCCCCACTTCCCATGCTTAGAAAACATGCAAATAACACTTACCAATAGGGGCATTATAAGTCACATTGATAGCATAATTGGTAAGATCATCAATACACTAACTAACAACTAAAGATAGTTGTTCTGTTTCAGATCTACAACTCTTATTGATGGCTATATAATCACTACAAACAACACTTCCATTCAACAAACCTTTATCAAGATAGTGATACAAAGACAATGATGAAAGGAAACATGGTATGAAGTTATTACCAAATAATCTTGGTCGCTCTTTTCTAACTATATGGATGTCCCAACTAGAACCTATACGGCCAAGGAAGATACATATTTAGTCATAAATGAATACTAACAAATAAGAATGCTTAATCACTTGGAAATGGATGCCTAGCCAAGTAATATGGCATCACTATTAATATAAGCACATACAACAATGACTTCACACCAAGAAATAAATACCCAGGTAGGTACGGCACAACAAGAACATGGTATGACAAGACTCTAGAATAAAGATTGCAGCCAGCTACAAAATCAGTACTATATGATAGTTTTTTCAAGACAATACTAAACTTCATTACCCCAAATCCAAGTATTCAAGAAACTCAAACTAAGCAAGTCGCCCTGTGTAATGGTACGACTCTTCTACATAGTACGACCTGTAATTTTTTTAGTTTGAATACAATAATAAATACCTTTATACATTTCTAAAAAATGTGTCCAAACACCTCTTAAAATCTTCATCAACATTAGTCATAAACAAAGATCCCCTCAAGGAGAATCAACATGAATTAATGCAGCCACAAGGCATGGCTCAGGACAGCCATATGGCACAACAAACCCTTTCTTTTTGGCAGCTATACTCTTCATTATTTAGAGAATGGCGATTCAATATATTGTTCATCCCCTCAAAATCATCCAACATGTAATGCAATACTCACTAGAAAACCCCAGTTTCCCCCTGTAATTGTACGACCACCCTGAGAGTTTTCAGTCTTCAAAAGGCAAACTTCAAAGATTAATCAATACTCAATCAAAACCATACAAAAGTATTTAATCACTATCCAAAAATGATTTAGCATCAAATCAAAAGATAACCAACTCCATGAATCTCAATGGAAAACTCTGTATAAGCTTGCTCCAATCTTCGTCTTCAGTACAATGGTGATTTTTGTATGAAACCACACCCAACCTCAAGAGGGTTTTCATCCTCAAGAGCATCTAAGGGAGGGCTTTCATCCCCAAGAGAATATGGAAGAACTCACAGGTTCAATCCATCTGCAAAAAAAATCAATTCCAAAGCATCACATAACATATCATATCCTTTCATAACCCTCAAATGAGCTCTCATTCCCCCTTTATAACTTTTTGAGAGGAAAATATTATTATTTTTCTTTTAACTCTTCATATTTCCTCTCACAAAAGGACCTTTTTGAAAATAATAAAATATATCATGTGTGAGGTCCCCTTTTTAAGGTCTAACATTTAGAACACTTAAAACCTTTCCAATGAGCTATAACACTTACGTATTTAATAATTATTTTCACCCCAAGGAGGTTAAGTGAAAATAATAATTAAAATAGCTCATTAAATATTACTTTTTACGGAAAATCCCAAACTTCGTCCAAATGTAAAATAAACTAAACCAATATGCTTTGTATGGTTTGGGATGCAAAATGATGCCTTCTGAGTGACTTTCCAAAAATAGACGGCCCCTCCAAGAATCTTGGAGAGCAAACCGGGAGCCCGATCCAACTTATAAAAACATCACTATCACCCTAAACATTCACTGAGCTCAATGCCATAGATAAATAGTCCATTCCTAGAAGGGAAGCCACTTATCTATTTTATAGACTGAACCACGACCACTCCAAGAACATTGGAGTTCTCCCACACATATCGGATACCCTCCGAGAGCCTAGGAACAAGCATAATGCACACCAAAATATATGCACTAGAAAAGGGACATTACAGTCCTCCCCGCTCAAGATTTCTTGTCCTCAAGCAATACATGCTATCCAACAAAGATCCCAACATGATTAGCAATAATATACCTAGACCCCAAATCAATCTCAAGAATGCTTCACACTGCTTTTGTTGCGCCACTCTGATGTATCTATGAACTGCACATCTGGTACTCCGCTTACAACTCTAAAACATTCTTTCAATCACACATCTTTTTAAATCTCAAACATAATTAACCCCAAAAGTGAAAGAGTTGGCAATCATCAGTACAATTATCCAACATGAAACTACTACTAGGAACCAAAATCTAAAATGCTCCTCCAAGGAGAACATAAATCAGCTTGAACACAAGCTGAAAGCGACTCCAAACAGCCATGAATCACCTGATTCTCACCATCCAAAAGAGCAATAATAGCTATAACACATGTTCTTTTCATCTGAACACTTATGTCACCTTCCCACAAAGAGCTAAAAAAAACAAAATGATCAATCTCATGGCTACCAAAATCTGAAATAATCTCATGAAAATTAGATTTCAGTAATCTAAAAATGGGACAGCAACAACAAAATTGAATTCTTTTGAGAACAAAAAGGAATTTAAGCCATCCACAACTAAAATACATCAAATTCATGACCAAAATTTCTCAAATCCATCATTATGTCTGCAAATGAACACTTATGATGGCTGATAGGAGTAAGGATAGCAACTTCATGATAGAAATTTGAGTCCAAATTCATCCATAAAATAATCTTACCAACACCACTATCCTCCATAGAACCCTAAGAATAAACTCCATTATGAAAGTAAACCATCATTGAACTTAATTCATTACATACTTCAACATTATGCCCACCTTCAACAACTGATGAAAACTTCCAGTTGAAGAAGTTTCTATGTAAATAACATTCCATGAGTGCTCCTCACCCGGATCTTCCTCCATGTTGCAAGCATCAGATTGGTCCTCATTATTCAACATGAGGAGTGGATTATCATGAGTTAACTCAACTTTTGTCATAGAGAGAGAATTATTAAATGATTGGAAGTTGTTTTTGACTATTTGTTCAAACAATTCATCAATTTGCTCCAACTCTATATCTACATACTTAGGAGGCTGTCCTAAGTCAAAACCTCCTTGGAGCAAACCAAGCTCCTCAGTTTTCATCTTGCTTTCATCGGTTCTAGCAACTCCAACTTGCTCTTTGAATTGATGTACATCAACAAGGTGATTTTCAACTTCTAAGAGAGCCATTTGGGTACTCACTAAAGAATTTATTGTTGATTTAAGCTCAGATGTAAGCTTATCAACTTCAACCTCTCTTCTCTTCAATGCATCACATATTCGACCAGCAAACTCAAGGACATGATCTCTATCAGAAAGTAGGTTCAAATAATCTGATTTCAGTGTTTCTAGAACCTCTCTGACTACACACCAATCTTCAAGTGAAGATCCCCTTTCCATGCCCATTTGTCTCCTTTTAGCTAGTGCCCTCCAAATGTGATCCTCGACAAACTTATGTATGCTATCCAAGTGAGTTAAGGAATGTACAATTTTATCTTTAGTGACTAATAGCTGATTCTATAATTCCAATGTTGAATCATCATTAGAGGTTGATCCAAATCTTCCAACAAACTCCCCATCAACATGCTCATTGACTGACTCTTCTAAAAAGACACTTGGTTCTTCAATTTGCATGGTTTCTAATTTTTTCTCTTCTCCATCACTATGCTCAAATGATAGGGCAGCATCAAATTCAAACATTGAATCATCACCAATGGCTGATTTAAAATCTTCATCAGTATATTCTTCATCTTGGATCTTTGAGGAATCAATCAATTCTTCATTTGGCATGGGAATTTCCCACTCATAATCTGAATTACCTTCACAAACATGGTGAATATACTCCCCATTAGGTGGTGTCCTGATAATTTCAGCAGCATCAACATGTTCAACCTTTGTAGTTTCACCATTTCCCACATCTTCAACATGACACTCTACTTCAATGCTCTCAAGCTTTCTTGCAAAGTCACCTTCTAGGAATCTATCAATCATCTTCAACTCATCCTCAAAAGTAGTGGCATCTTCAAAATCTTCATCAAATGAAGGACTTGCAAGGTCCAACACTTCAGGCCCACTACCTTCATCAAAGCAAGGCTTTGTTTCACTAATTTATGTTGTAGACTTTTCCAAATCAGTAAGCTCCTCTATGCATGCCACTTGATTTGTGACCCTCTCTTCATCATACAGAGTCTCGGACTCATTTTTTCCATCTATTAGGTCTTCATCTTCTTTGTTCTTATCATGACTTGGCTGCAATAAGCAGGTGGTAGGAGTTCCTATTTTACATTCTTTGTTGTTCCCACATATGTGATTAGATGTCCAGGCTTCCTGGCATGTGAAACAATACTGCTCTCTTCTCAACTGGTTCTTGCTCATTTTAGGAATCCTTGTAACCTGTAAACCAGAAGAAATAGATTCATCTTCTGTCAAATGATTTTAAATTTTCTCAATTTTCTACTCAACCAATGTCTTTGACAACTCATGTGCTACAGGTGAAATAGGTTGTTCTTTTCTCCAAATGCTTAGCAAGTTAGATAATAACAACTTGGAGATATCATCATCTTCATCTAAAATCATAGACAAGATAGTTTGCATTATTGTTTTAACATCATGTGCATGATATTTTTTTATTTTGTCAAAGAAACAATGGAACATTTTGAGAATTAAATCATCACACTTGATATCAATCAAAAAGACCCATGACCTAACCTTAGCCATAATTTCTAACATCTTAGCAATCTTTTTGAAAGATAAGCTTCTGGTATCACCCAACCCATAAAAGCTTTCAATAATCAACTGTAAAATCTCCTTCATTAAGTCATCATTGTAGGGTGCTTCAGGAGCTGAAATTCTCATGACTTCAATGGTGCATGTGATGACTGCCAATCTTACATCCTTGTATGGATGCTTCAACAACTCTGGTTTAAACAAAAAGTATTTAAATGAATCAAAGCCACCCACATTAGCAAAGAAGGTGACTGAGGGAATTTAGATAAACATTTCTTAGCTTCTTCCACAGTGCTGAGAAAACACTTATCTAACCAATGCAAAGATTCTAACTTCAAACCTACATCAAAAAGTTTGTCACACAGATTGTTGTCCAAGAGAGATGCCATGATCTCACATTCACTAATAAAAATATTTCAACTACCAAATCACTGAACATGCATGCAAGTGCTGATCACCCACATGTAAGCGAAAATTTGTTCCACACTTGAGAATCTGCAATGAATGAGAAGTAACCCAATAGGCTGGCAAGATACACTAGCTCTAATACCACTGTAGTGTTCCACCCCAAAATTTTTCAAATTTAAACAATCTATCACAACAGGGTTAGCACATTAATGCATGCAACTAGTTAGTGCATTGAAGTCTACAAGAAAAACATGAAAGAGATTGTATAAAGATCATAGAATCCACCATGAATATACCCCAAATAAAGTATTTGAAGAATGAGCTCAGGTTGATAGCTCATGACACTATTGTAGTCTTCTACAAGTCTACAGTTATTCATAACAGCATTGGATACTCTTTATCAATTCAATACCCCCACTTCCCATGCTTAGAAAACATGCAAATTTAACACTTACCAATAGGGGCACTATAAGTCACTTTGATAGCATCACTAGCAAGCTCATCAATACACTAACTAACAGCTAAAGCTAGTTGTTCTATTTCAGATCTGTAGCTCTTATTAATGGCTATGTAATCACTACAAATAACACTTCCATTCAACAAACATTTATCAAGCAAGCAATGCAAAGATAATTATGAAAGGCAACATGATATGAAGTTATTACCAAATAATCTTGGTCACTCTTTTTTAACTGTATGGATGTCCCAGCTAGAATCCATATATCCAAGGAAGATACATATTCAGTCATAAACAAATACCAGCAAATAAGAATGCTCAATCACTTGGAAATGGATGCCTAGCCAAGTAATATGGCATCACTATCAATATTAGCACATACAACAATGACTTCAGACCAAGAAATAAATACTCGGGCAGGTATGGCACAACAAGAACATGGTACGACAAGACTCCAGAATAAAGATTGCAGCTAGCTACAAAATTAGTATTATATGATAGTTTTTTCAAGACAATATTGAACTTCATTACCCCAAATCCAAGTATTCAAGAAACTCAAACTAAGCAAGTCACCCTATGTAATGATATGACTATTCTACATAGTAAGGCCTATAATTTTTTAGTTTGAATACAATAATAAATACCTTTATACATTTCTAAAAAATGTGTCCAAACACCTCTTAAAACCTTCATTAACATTAGTCATAAACAAAGATCCCCTCAAGGAGAATCAACATGAATTAATGCAACCACAAGGTACGGCTCAAGATAGCCGTACGACACAACAAATCCTTTCTTTTTGGGAGCTAAACTCTTCATTATTCAGAGAATGGAAATATAATATATTTTTCATCCCCTCAGAATCATCCAACATGCAATGCAATACTCACTGGAAAACCCCAGTTGCCCCCCTGTAATTCTACGACCACCCTGAGAGTTTTCAATCTTCAAAGGCAAACTTCAAAGATTAATCAGTACTCAATCAAAACCATACAAAAGTATAATCACTATCCAAAAATGATTTAGCATCAAATCAAAATACAACCAACTCCATGAATCTCAATAGAAAACTCTGTATAAGCTTGCTGCAATCTTCGTCTTCAGCACAATGGTGATTCCTGTATGAAACCACACCCAACCTCAAGAGGGTTTTCGTCCTCAAGAGCATTCTACAAGAGGGTTTTCATCCCCAAGAGAATATGGAAGAACTCACAGGTGCAATCCATCTACAAATAGAATCAATTCCAAAGCATCACATAACATATCATATCCTTTCATAACCCTCAAATGAGCTCTCATTCCCCCTTTATAACTTTTGAGAGGAAAATATTATTATTTTCCTTTTAACTCTTCATATTTCCTCTCACAAAAGGACCTTTTTGAAAATAATAAAATATATCATGTGTGAGGTCCCCTTTTTAAGTGTCTAACATTTAGAACACCTAAAAACCTTTCCAATGAGCTATAACACTTAGGTATTTAATAATTATTTTCACCCCAAGGAGCTTAAGTGAAAATAATAATTAAAATAGCTCATTAAATATTACTTTTTGCGGAAAATCTTAAACTGCCTCCAAATGCAAAATAAACTAAACCAATATGCTTTGTAGGGTTTGGGATGTGAAATGAAGCCTTCCAGGTGACTTTCCAAAAATAGACAGCTCCTCCAAGAATCTTGGAGAGTAAACCAGGAGCCCAATCCAACTTCTGAAAACATCACTATCACCCTGACCATTCACTGAACTCAATCCCATAGATAAATAGTCCATTCCTAGAAGGGAAGCCACTTATCTGTTCTGCAGACCAAACCATGACCACTCCAAGAACATTGGAACTCTCCCACACATATCGGATACCCTCCGAGAGCCTAGGAACAAGCATAATGTGCACCAAAATATATGCGCTAGAAAAGGGACATTACATAAGACTTCTACCTCAGTTGATTTGGTTGGGACTACTATTTGGGGGGTTTTTGCGACGAATCTTCCATGTGGACCTCGTTTCCTGACCATGTAGAAAAAGAAGTTTGACAACTATTTTGTTTTATTTTTACTAAACAAGAGGTATCCAAATGTTCTCCTAATAACACTATGAAGGGTCCCTGATAACGGTGCCAAAAAGTGACAGGTTGTCATTTAGACCTAACACTTTAGCAGAAAATATATTAGTTTTATCAACCAAGTTGTGTCCAAGGCTATATGCAATAGGAGGTGGGTTCAGATATCTCAACTTAGCAATGATTTTCTAAATTTTTAGGTATGCTTTTATAACATAAGTCTAAACTACAAAGCATGTAAACTTAAACTACAAAGCATGTGAACTTTAAACTCCAAAGCATGTGAACTTTAAACTTACAAAGCATGTGAACTTTAAACTATGAATTGATTAAAGAAACATTCTAATCTAAGAAAGCAGAAGATACTTCAAATCTGGATTCACACTATCAACTTCTATTGAAATCCTAAAGTAGGCAAGAGCTCTGGAATTTCTCTTCATAGAAAACAACTCCAGAACTCCAAAAATTAGAAAATAACACACAAAACTTTAGAAATTACAACTATAGGTTACATTTCACTGAAAATGACTAAACACGACACCTTGCAAGTTGGCATTAACACCATTCTATCATAACATCACATAACAGAGGATTATAACATCTCATAATAGAATAACACAGAAACAAAACATAAATGATAACAAACACTTTCACAGAACATCAAAGTACTTTTCTATTTCTATTTCCTTTGAGTGGCTAGCTGTCTGGAAGTCTTCTATCGACTCAAATCACATTCACCATTAACATATTTAAATTTTAGTTCACATAAACATCATTCAGTAAAACTATTTTTACGCAGATCAATTTCGATTCAATTCGTTCATAGCATAATAGTTTGAAATAACAAATATAGTCTATATCACTTCCAAAATCCTAGAAACTAGGGGCGGCTCATTAATGCCACCAAAAAGTCTTAAAAATAAGATAACAGAAAACTAACTAAATAAGAAGTATTTTTAATGCAATACAATAGGGGCTCCAAGTGGAGCTTTAAATGCCTTAATTGTTTTCTAAAATGATAGAAAGATAAATAACTGCTAAGTGGTCGGATGGTAGTAAATGACTGAAGTCTTCAATCTTGAGTTCCTTGAAATTCTGGTGCCCTAGAATTTTGGCACTGTTGACTTTAGTCTACATTTATGTTCATTCCTTCCCACTTCATTATATTCAAAAACCTGCTGAAGACACACATATCTTTTCACAAAACTATGTTAACATTAGTGATAAAATCTAGTCAATTCAAGAATGAAGATTTGTACAATACTCTTTCAAAATAGACAATTATTGCTCATAAGACTAATAAATTCTCATAGGCCTGGGTTAGCTAATGGGACAAAAGGGGTAATTAGGTTGATACTAAGATGAGGTTATTTGTACCCCATATACAAGAATATTTTGAGGGAGTATCATTTTTATATCAGTGATAATCACACACATTCTACAGAGTTCATGCAAGGCTGCTTTCAGATGTTCTATCGTGATTTGGCTACCAAGATCATATCATTTGATCAGCATATCATATGGTCATATAATTGTGTATCACAATTCAAGAGCTTGTGGATGTTCTATTGGTTGAGCAGGATACATAGGATGAATGGTGTTCAACATATGTGGAATTTTTGTGAGGCCGAACATGGAAAGGAGGAGCATGATGGTGCAGGAGCATGTATCAAAAGAACATTAGCACGAGAAGAGTTGAAGTACAAAGACAATGCAAAGTTGACAGATGTGAGATCTATTGTCAAATGGTGTAATGCTACAATGGGTCTAGGTAATGAAGGTAATTCTACAGTTCGTAGATATTTTTGGTTGGTTGATGATACTAACATTGCAAAATATGAGGATTGTTGTACATTGACAGGATCAAGTGAGCTACACTCTTTTAGAAGTATTCATACACGGTGGATGGTATCCTTTTGTTATTCATGTACATATCAAGCTTGGTATGATTGTGAGTCAAAGGAGTGGGGTGATGAATGGTGTACAAGAAGCCTAAGCCCAGTTGACACATATTGACTCCTAACAATACTACAACTCACATAGATTGAATCATTAGTTGACTTTGGCCATGTTTTAGATCTAGTTCAACCAAGTATTATCAGCATTCAAATTTAATAAAATCCAATATTCCATCTTATTTTGTAGTTTTTTTGTATTGTTTATGTAGGGCATGTTTATGTAGTTATTACAGATGAGGACAATGAAGAAGGAACATATTATTATTTGTGTCATTGTGTTGAGGTAAAAAAGAAATTAGATGCCCCTATTATAAATGGAGAAAACATCAAGTACCCTATAGGATCAGTGGTTGTTACTAGAACATGGATTAGAAGGTACCTAGTGAAGAAATCTGATGTGTGGTTGTTCGAGGACTTTGACACGCAAGAATACTCTTCATTATTCTAACCTTGTTGTGGCATCAAATGTTTATTTGATCAAATATGGGGGTAGCTAATTGAACAAGACCTTGTGGAAGGTTCATGAGTTTGACCACGAGGCAATACTTGACACAATAAAGAGTAGAGAAAACCTGGATGGTTCATTAGATTGAATCAATGGAATGACAGAAAGGTATGTTATTTTTCTTTGCTATCCCTATTTCACCTTCTATATTTTTGACACCTGTCTCACCTTCTTATATGTGCTCCTTGGTCCTGGTTGATTAGCTTCGTTTCATTATAGAGTTCATTGGTGTACTCATTTTAGCTAAATAGTGTAATTGCATTTGCATGTAGGATTTGAGTATGATGGAGGTAGGCATAATCCTTATGAAGTTGCCTTTGGAAGGAAAGTAAGGTAGGTTTTCATGATTATTTCACAATGATATGTCCTTTAGTTACTATTTCATAATGAGTTTTAATGATGTTACTATGAGTTTTAATGACAAACCCTCATTTTTTTCCTCACATTTGGTGCTAACAATTGATAGCAGTGGTAAGGGAAGCCTTAATTGATGCCCTACAAGACATTGGATCAAGTGAGAACACATTTATAGTATTGAATTTTCATCTATTAGAAAGGTATTAGGAATGAATTTTTACATTCAACATCACCTAAGGCCAAACAGACAATGCCAATACATCCGGGTGGGTGGGTAAATGCTAGGGGAGATGTCTTTTCAATGGTGAAGCCTCCTAGTCATTCTCAGCTACATTGGATAGAGACAATCTCTTAAGAGCCCAAAGACAAAAAAGGTGTCAAACTTTGGACCGGTTGTTTCATCAAACCGTGACACCTAGGAACATCTTCTTTGCATGTATAGGTGGAAGTTAGGTCCACCTACAAAAACCTACCTTAGTTTTTTTCAAATCAATTTCATTTGCCTATGGTGGCAAGAAACACATTGTTCCAAAATGCTTCAGTTTCATGCAGTGGAAAAGTGCTAGGAGTGAGATTTTGCATTCCACATCTCGTGAGGCCAAACCAACCATGTTAATGCATCGAGGTGGGTTTGTAAATGCTAGGGGAGGTCTCATTTCATGCGCCAAGTGTCCCAGTCGTTCGGGACAACAGGCTACTGGCAAAGTCACTTAAGATCCCTGAGAGCAAAAACTACCAAATTTTGATGGAGTAGTTCTCTCAATTAATGGTAGCTGGGAATGTTCTAACTAGACCTACAGGTGCACATGGGGTTCATACACAATAAACTCTCTCTATTTTGGTCGACTCCAATCTGTTTGACCGTACCAAAATCAAATGCATTCTTGCAAAATGCTTCAGTTTCATGCAATGGAAAGGTGCTAGGAGTGAGATTTTGCATTCCACAGCTTGTGGGGCCAAATTGACAGTGCCAATGCATCAGGGTGGGTGGATAAATTCTAGGGGAGATCTCATGTCATCTACCAAGTGTCCCAATCGTTCAGGGCAGTAGGCTACCGACAAAGTGATCACTTAAGATCCATGAGCAAAAAGCTACCGAACTTTGACGGAGCAGTTCTTAGAATTCATGGTACCTAGGAATGTTTTACCCAGACCTACAAGTATGTGTGGGGTCTATCCACAATAACCTATCTCAGTTTTGGTCAACTCCAATCCGTTTGAGTGTGTCAAAATCAAATGCATTCTTGCAAAATGCTTCAGTTTCATGTAGTGGAAAGGTGCTAGGAGTGAGATTTTGCAATCAATAGCTCCTGGGGCTGAACTGACTATGCTAATGCATTGGGCTAGGTAGGTGAATGCTACGAGAGGTCTCATTTCATGTGCCAAGTGTCCCAGTCGTTTGGGGCAACAAGCTAACGGCAAAGTCACTTAAGATCCCTAAGAATAAAATGTTGCAAGTATGGGCCTAACCGGTGTTGTCATTGATGTCAACATACTCCTATTGCATTGATGTCAAGGATTGGATGAGTTGTGTGCTGAGGATATTGAGAAAATTAGTCCTATCAGAAATAGAGAAGAACAGTGAAAACAGTGAAGCTCTATGAAGTGAAGATCCTAGCTAAGATGAAGATCAGAGGATGTGAATCAAAGGGTTTGTAGATATGTGTCTAAAGGTGATCTAGTAAATATTTGAGAGGTCCACATGAAGATTGAAGAATTTATGGCCATATTAGTAAAACCAGTTCTAGCAGATGTTCAGAGGTGACATAGTGACACAAATTGGTTCAGTGAGATCCAGAAATGCAATATCTTGTTCTGCAGATTTGGTGGAGTGTTTGGGAAGTTAATGTGAATTGACAACTCAATTGGTTTGTGGTCTGAAGGTACGCAAGCATCTATTTCAATATGACAGTGATAACAGACTGTGTTCTTGAGGTTTTGGACTAAGAAGAGAATGATTTCAGTAAGCAGAAGTAGTGTGGATGTTCTTTGTGATTCAGGCAAGCTTGTGGGGGTCTCTAGATTGTGTCCAGTTTGTGTTGGTGGTCCGCATTGAAGATTGAGCTCGTAATTGAAGATTTACTTCCGGATGATGATGTTCTTCCTCCTTGGCCGACTGGATGATTTACACATCTTGCGGATGATCTTGAAGATGTTATGAGAAGGATGGCATGTTCCTCAAAGAAGATTTGAGTCCCAGATATATGTGGCCGACAATGTGGTGATTCGCATGAAGTCCTTTGTAATAAATTAAGTTGTATTTGGGTATTTGCTCTATAAAGTTTGCCGACTTTGATGATTATCCCAAAGTCGATGTCTTGTATAAATAAGAGTTGTGAAGTCATTTCAAAATTATCTTGGTAGAGATGAGAGTGTGGTAGAGAGGAGAAGAGTGAAAGGCAGAGCAGAAGTTTTGAGCTTAAATGGAACGACTCAAGCATGGTGAAGATGCTATTCTTTAGTTCAAGTATGTATAATTTATTATTCTATAGACAGTGTGTCTCTTGTAGGTAGTGGGCCTCTTATGAGCAGTGTGCTTGGGTAGTGAGCCCTAATTGGCATGTGCCATTTGTTCTTCTTATTCTTTTAATAGAGAATATAATCTTGGGTTAGTCACCCTGTGGTTTTTCCCTTAACCAAGTTTTCCACGTTAAAAATCTTGGTGTCATATGTGTTAATGTGTTTCTGCTCTTGAATTATTGCATTGTGTTTCCATGGTTGATTTATTATTATGCAACTGAATTACAAGAGGGATTTAAGTAGTTAATAAAGGAAAAGTTTTGACACAACTGATTCACCCCCCCTCTCAGTTGTGTGTCCTGACACTAACAATTGGTATCAAAGCCAAGTTCCTCTAAAAGAACTTAATTGCTTGAGGAGATCTAGGATGTCTTCCTACAAGAAAGATAGTTTGAGGTTTGATGGAACCAATTACACTCTTTGGAAAAGATGCATGGAATGTCACTTGCAATGTATGGGAATGCAATATTGGATCATGGCTTCAAAGAAGTATGTTCCTCCTCAGAATGGTCTGAGAACCGTAGATGAAATCAAAGATGTTGAAAACAATCTTTGGGCCAAAGAAGCTCTACTAAGTGCCTTATCTGATTCAGAGCTGACAAATGTTATTGATCTAAAAACTGCATATGAGATTTGGGAAAAACTGGAACTTCTGCATGAAGGAGACACGTATGTTAAATGTGCCAAGCTTCAGAGTCTGAAAGGAAAATCTGAAAACCTGAAGATGAGTGAAGATGAGATTATCACTTCTTACATGACAAAAGTAAATGAGCTTGTCTGTGGCATCGAATGTGCTGGTGGAGTTCTGGATGAAGATGAAATTGTTGCTAAGGTTCTCAGATCCTTACCTCCTGCTTATAAACACAAAGTTGCTGCTATTGAGGAAATTAGATCCTTAACAACTATCATAAGGGATCAATTGGTTGGTAAGATATCTGCATTTGAGTTAGCTAAGTTTGGTGATGCTCTTCCCAAGACTGAATCTGCATTCAAAGCTAGTGCCTCTACAAAAGGTAAACAAAGATATGATCCAAGAGAAAGTTCCTCAAGAAAATCTTCTTGGTATGAGAAAGAAAGAAAAGATCTGGAAGAGGATGAATTAGAAGCTGAACAACTTGAGGCCCTCATTGCAAAAAGACTACCAAGAGGATCTATAAGTATGAAGGAAAATTATCTTTCAAATGTTTTAACTGCAATAAGATTGGTCATTTTGCCTCAAGGTGTCCGGAAAGATTTTCTAGGCCAAACCCTAATAGATAAATATTTCAAAAGAAGTGCTACTATGTTCATGAAAATGATGATGATGGAGTAACAGATGATTAATCAAAGACAGGAAACAAATCTGGAAGTGACTAGGTGTTTATTGCCATCAAGGAAGAAGATCTAATGTCCTTTGAATTTGCCAATCATAAAATAGAAAAAGCTTTGGCTGCCCAAGTTGAAGAAAAGGATGATTGGGTCATTGACAGTGGATGCTCACACCATATGACTGGTGACAAAAACAAGTTTATAGTTTTGGAAAGATATGAAGGAGGAGTTGTAAAATTTAGTGATAATTCTGCTAGTAGAATCAGAGGTAGAGGAACTATTTCTTTTGATGGAAAGAACAAAACCAGTGATGTGTTGTATGTTGAAGGTCTAAAGCACAATCTTCTCAGTGTTGGACAGTTAGTGGACAAAGGCTATGATCTTTGATTCAAAAATGGAAAATGTAAGATCTTTGAAAGTTTTGGTATAGAGATTGCATTCGGTACACCAAAAAAGGTAACATCTTCCACTTGGTTGGCACTGGCAAAAGTTGTTTATTTGTTCAAATTGATCAGAGTTGGTTGTGGCATAGGAGAATGTGTCATGTGAATTTTGATAATATCATCAAGATAAGCAACACTTAGGCTATAAGAGATCTTCTAAGACTGGTGAAACCCACTAATAGTTTGTGCAAAGAATGTCAGTTGGGTAAGCAAAGTAGAGTGACATTCAAAAGTAAGGAACAATCTTCTACCAGATTGTTGGACTTAGTACATATTGATCTATGTGGACCGGCAAGAATTAGGAGTCTGTAAGGTGATAGATACTTCATGTTATTAATTGATGACCACTCTCGGATGATGTGGGTGACTTTTCTGAAAGAAAAATCTGAGGCTCTTGAGAAATTAAAAATATTCAAATCTATGGTAGATAATGAAACTAGATTAAACATAAAATGTCTCAGGTTTGATAGAGGTAGAGAATTCACATCTGGAGATTTCATAGAATTCTATGAGAAACATGGGATAAAAAGACAGTTATCTGCTCCAAGGACTCTACAGCAGAATGGAGTAGTGGAGAGAAAGAACCGAACCATCCAAGAAGCATCTAGAACCATGATGATGGAAGCAAATGTTCCTCAGATCCACTGGAGAGAAGCTGTGAGCATGGATGTCTATACTCTTAATCGAGTACAAATTAGAAACAATACTGGTAAGACCCCTTATGAAATCTGGTTTGGCATCACTCCCACTGTTAAGTATTTCAGAGTCTTTGGTAGCAAATGTTACATTAAAAGAGATGAAGACCTTGGCAAATTTGACGCTAGAACTGATGAAGGAATATTCTAGGGTTATTCTACTCAAAGCAAAGCATACCAGTGTTATAACAAGAGATTGCAAAAGATTATGGAAAGTACAAATGTGAAGGTTGATGAAGGTATTGAAAAACCCTCAAGGTTTTATGAATATGAAGAAGATGATCAGAATAATGGTTTGGTCCAAGAAGTTCAAGTTCGTTCTGAAATTCAGACCCAAACTAATCCAGAGAATCAGGAAGAAGAGATAAGTTTGAATGAACCTGTCCAAGAAATAGAAGTGCAAGAAATTCCCAAAACTCACAGGTATGTAAGACTAAATCATTCCAAAGATCAGATCATAGGTGATAAAAGAAAAAGTTTCCAAACAAGAAGAAAGATTGGTCAAGACTCTAAAAAGTATTGTCTAATTTTAAAAGTTGAACCAAAAATAGTAAGTGAAGCATGCAATGATGAAAGATGGACTAAAGCAATGAAGGAAGAGTTGATGCAAATTGAGAAAAATCACACTTGGGATCTTGTTCCCAGACCTAGAAACAAAAATGTGGTTGGAACCAAATGGGTCTTCCAGAATAAACTAAATGAAGATGGTGAAGTAGTCAGAAACAAAGCCAGATTGGTCTGCAAGGGTTATTCCCAAGTAGAAGGAGTTGATTTTGAAGAAATTTTTGCTCCGATGGCAAGAATTGAAGCAATCAGATTATTTCTTGCCTTTGTTGCCTTGAAGGATTTCAAAGTATATCAAATGGATGTCAAGTCTGCCTTCTTGAATGGTGACATGGAAGAAGAAGTATACATTGAGCAACCAGATAGATTTCAATTGTCTAATCATGGTGATATGGTTTGCAAGTTGAAGAAAGCACTATATGGACTCAAACAAGCCCTAAGAGCCTTGTATGAAAGACTAGACAAGCATCTTTTGAAGATTGGTTTCAACAAAGGTACTGCTGATAGTAACTTGTACTTCAAAATTGATCATGAAAATATCTTGATTGTTGAAGTATTTGTTGATGATATCATTTTTGGAGGAAGAGATAGTATGTGCAAAACTTTTGCAAATCAAATGAAAAGTGAATTTGAGATGTCCATGTTTGGGGAAATGAATTTCTTCTTGGGTTTGCAAATCATTCAAACAAAGAAAGGAATCTTCATTTCACAGACCAAATATGTGAAATAATTATTGAAGAAATTTGGGATGGAAGATTCAAAACCAATGAATACTCCCATGGCAACTGGATGTAAATTGAGAAAAGATGATGACTCTCCTAAGGCTGATCAGAAAAAGTATAGATCAATGATTGGAGGACTATTGTATCTCACTCAAACCAGACCTAACATTATGAATGTTGTTGGTCTTGTTGCTAGATTCCAAGCTGATCCTAGAGAATCTCATGTCATGGAAATCAAGAGGATTCTCAGATATCTAAAAGGAACAGTTGAGTATGGTTTATGGTATCCTAGAGATTATGATTTCTCTCTTCATGCATATACAGATGTGGATTGGGTAGGAGATGTGGATGACCAGAAGAGTACCAGTGGTGGAGCATTCTTTTTAGGGAAGAGATTGGTTTCTTGGCTAAGCAAGAAACAAGAGGCAATATCTTTATCCACTGCCGAAGTAGAATATATTGCAGCAGCATGCAATTGCACTCAAGTATTGTGGATGAAGCAAATGCTACGAGACATTAGAGTGGAGTATGAGGAACCTATCACAATCTTCTATGATAACTCAAGTGCAATAAACATTTCAAAGAATCTGGTGTTACATTCAAAGACAAAACATATATCCATCAAGTTTCACTTTTTGAGAGAGCAAGTGAATAAGAATGAAGTCAGATTGGAGTTTGTGCCCTCCAAGGATCAAATTGCTGACATTTTTACTAAACCTCTACCTAAGGACTCTTTTGAGTATCTCAGGGAGAAGTTAGGGGTTATTACCCCTCTTGTTCTGAATTAAGGTGCACTGATCTGCATCAGTCCGGTAAATCTCACAAACATATCTTGTGGTCTGGATTGATGATAGGAAGCTGCTACTTAGGGGGAGTAGTCTGTATGATTCTGAGTGATGCTAGTATGTGCCCTTTGCCATTGATGTCAAAGGGGGAGAGAAGACATGTGAAAAATAAAAATGATTGCTGATCAAAGGGGGAGCAGTAAAGGAAGAGAAGACATGTGAATGGTTGTTGTTGTTAGGGGGAGTTATGTCAGTTAGTAAGAAGTTCTTCTTGTCTTGATGGTTAAAATAGTTTTTCACATCATATGTTGCCATCAATGACAAAGGGGGAGATTGTTGCAAGTATGGGCCTAACCGGTGTTGTCATTGATGTCAGCATACTATTGTTGCATTGATGTCAAGGATTGGATGAGTTGTGTGCTGAGGATATTGAGAAAATTAGTCCTATCAGAAACAAAGAAGAATAGTGAAAATAGTGAAGCTCTATGAAGTGAAGATCCTAGCTAAGATGAATATTAGAGAATGTGAATCAAAATGGTTGTAGATATGTGTCTAAAGGTGATCCAGTAAAGATTTGAGAGGTCCGCATGAAGATTTGAAGAAGTTATGGCCATATTAGTAAAACTAGTTCTGGCAGATGTTCAGAGGTGACAGAGTGACACAAATAGGTCCGGTGAGATCTGGAAATGCAATATCTTATTCTGTAGATTTGGTGGAGTGTTTAGGAAGTCAATGTGAATTGACAACTCAATTGGTTTGTGGTCTGAAAATCCGCAAGCATTTATTTCAATATGACAGTGATAACAGACTGTGTTCTTGAGGTTCTGGATGAAGAAGAGAATGATTTCAGCAAATAGAAGTAGTGTGGATGTTCTTTGTGATTCAGGCAAGCTTGTAGGGGTCTCTAGATTGTGTCTAGTTTGTGTTGGTGGTCCGCATTGAAGATTGAGCTCGTAATTGAAGATTTACTTCCGGATGATGATGTTCTTCCTCCTTGGCCGACCAGATGATTTACACATCTTGCAGATGATCTTGAAGATGTTATGAGAAGGATGGCATGTTCCTCAAATAAGATTTGAGTCCCAGATATATGTGGCCGATAGTGTGGTGATTCGCATGAAGTCCTTTGTAATAAATTAAGTTGTATTTGTGTATTTGTTCTATAAAGTTTGCTGACTTTGATGATTATCCCAAAGTCAATGTCTTGTATAAATAAAAGTTGTAAAGTCATTTCAAAATTATCTTGGCGGAGATGAGAGTGTGGTAGAGAGAAGAAGAGCGAAAGGCAAAGCAGAAGTTTTGAGCTTAAATGGAACTGACTTAAGCATGGTGAAGATGCTATTCTTCAGTTCAAGTATGTAATATTTATTATTCTTTAGATAGTGTGTCTCCTGTAGGTAGTGGGCCTCTTGTGAGCAGTGTGCTTGGGCAGTGAGCCCTAATTGGCATGTGACATTTATTCTTCTTATTCTTTCAACAGAGAATATAATCTTAGGTTAGTCACCCCGTGGTTTTTCCCTTAACCGGGTTTTCCACGTTAAAAATCTTGGTGTCATATGTGTTAATGTGTTTTTGCTCTTGAATTATTGCATTGTGTTTCCATGGTTGATTTATTATTATGCAGCTGAATTACAAGAGGGATTTAAGTGGTTAATAAAGGAAAAGTTTTTGACACAACTGATTCACCCCCCTCTGAGTTGTGTGTCCTGAAACTAACACAAAAAACTACCAAACTTTGATAGAGCAATTCTCAAAATTCATGGTAGCTGAGAATGTTCCATTTGGACCTACAGGTGTATGTGGGGTCCATCCCTAATAACCTCTCTCAATTTTGGTCAACTCCAATCCATTTGACCATGTCAAAATCAAATGCATTCTTGCAAATGTAAGGAAGCAAGGTACGCGGAATAGATTCCTACACCGAACTAATGAGGGGAGTGTTATGTGAATTCTTAAATCCTTTATAGTTATAGATACGTGATACACATTAATAGAGAGATTAAAAAAATCAAATGCAAGAACAATGCCAAAGACACAAGATATACGTGGGGAAAACCCTTTTAGGTGAAAAACCCCACACTCCAAAACTTGCACAATGTATTATCAAATCCAATGTAGATTACAATACACTTGCAATGCAAGTTCTTTTAGGAGTTCCCAAGATGTTAACTCTGGAGCAATTTCGGCAGCATTTTTGTACCTGTAAATGAACCATACAACTCCAACTCCAAGCACCTGTATAAATAGAGAAGTACTACGAATGGAGGAAGGTTCTAGAGCAAGTCAACACAAGAATCTCGTCTAAATCCATGTGGCCCAATTTCCAAGGGCATAAAACATGCATATGACACTTGTAAGAGATTCATTTTCATCCCTTACAACCCCCAAACTTGGGCACCCCAAATTTTCCCAAAAAAGGTATGACAGATGCTCTTACAATGTCATAAAATCTATCATATATGACAACACTTATAGTTGTAAGAGAATCTATCATAACTGACTATTAATAGTGGATTCTCTTACAACCTATCATAATCAAACTTGGGTGCCTACCTTCTCCATGCAAAGATGCTTCCTGACACTTTTCACACCTATCATAGAATCTTCTATTTTTGGCTCTTACATGTCATAGACTCTGTCATAACTTTTACGCATCATAAACCTCTTACAACACCCAAAAGATGCCGACACATGGCAAAAGTCTTCTACCACAAAGTGGGACACCTATCTCCTTATATGAGGACAAAAATATATCTAGTCACCTTGATCCAAGAGCATCCCAGGTTGCAGAGCAATCTTGCATCAACCAAAAACATTTGCATTCTTTTCTTTTCTTTCATTTCAGTTGCAAATTAGTGATTTGCTGTTCAGCATTTTCTACCGCATTTCACCACATCTTCATATCAGAGTTCACAAAGTAGGATTTAGCTTCTATGCCATTTTAGTTACATCATAATCAGATTTCAAGATATTTGGATTTGTCTACAGAAAGTTATCATTGTAAGAAGATCATCAGCTTTCATAGAACAGAGCACTCATGCAGTTAGTTAAGGACAGAAGGTTTGTGAAGCACTTTCATGACTTATGGAGCCTAATGGAACATCATACAAGGCAAATAAGGACTAGATAGACCTTCCTTGTGGTCCACGCCAAGTTTCATTCATTTGTGGAGCATTACCATATGTGGTAGGTTGACCTACATGTTTCCTACACGTTTCATCATTCATTGGAGTTTGTAACCTCTTGTGGCCAAAGTGAAGGATTCTTTGAGCTAGAGGATGATATATACACATCTCTTAGATGCATTAGGAAGGTAGTTCTTCAGTTAAGTAGTTTTAGGAAATAGATTCTTTCTGGAAGGTACTTCAATGCCATATCTTTCATTTATGTTGTAACCTGGAAAGCAGGCCTGTGAGCCCTTTGATTATAGCCCACATGTTATTGATATATAAGCATTGTGATTATCTAATATATTGAGCATTTGAATCTTCCATTGCTTTCTATTATTGTGTTGTTTCTACTATGTTTACTCTAGCTTCATGGTTTGGACAGTCCCTTCTTAGGACCCTCCATCCATGATTGAATCAAGTGGTATCAGAGCGCCATTGTGAATCCTTTGGGAAGTGAAGGCATTCCAAAAGATCTTGTGGTGAACAGATCGCTGACCTGAGGTAGTCTACTTGTGTTTGTCAACAAAGCACCGATTGTGAGGCAGTTGCTACCTTGTAGTCAGATCATCAAATTGAGGCAGTTGCACAGGATCCTAGGAAGAGATGTCACCAAGGAGGATGCCTGCTATGGCCAATGTTACTAGAAAAATGGAAGAGATGATAGAAATGATGAGGATAATGAAGGTTAGACTAGATGCTATAGAAGAAGATAAAAGAAGAGGGCTAAACCATAGACATGAAGATGAAAGTGATGATGATGAAATCCAAGTTGCTAACCAAAATGAAGAAGCCCTAGAAGAAGAAGATTCAGACTAGGTAAAGGTGTTAAAGGCTATTTCTAAGATGGGTAAGAGACCTAGAATGGAAGTATCAAACTATACTAGAAAATTGAATCCTGAGGAATTGATTAACTGGATAAATGACTTGGAGGAATACTTTGAATATGACAAATTGAAGATCTCGAGAGAGTAAGATTTGCAAAAACTAAGTTGAAAGGACATGCTGCTATTTGGTGCAAAGAAGTTCAATTGGATAGAAATAGGAGAGGAAAAGAGAAATCATAAAATGGGATAGGATGGTGACAAAATTGAAGAATCAGTTCATACTTGCTAACTACAAGTTGGAATTGTTAAAGAGATTGCAAAACCTTAGGCAAAAGGAGAAATCTGTGAAGGAGTACACTAAATAATATCATAAGATGATCATAAGGACTAGACATAGTCAAGCAAGCAAGGAGAAATTGGCAAGGTACATAAATGGATTGAGAATGAACATTCAAGAACTAAGTTTGGTGAGGACGACAATAGTAGAGGAAGCATATCAGGTTGCTCTGAAAGTTGAAGACAAGTTGAATAAGAGAAATGAGAAAAGGCAGAGAGGTAGAGGAGGAAAATTTCAAAGAGGTAGAACACATTCCGAATGAGAAAGACCTTATGTGGAGAAAAAACAAGGAAAGTAGCCCATACAAGAAGGAAGACAGAGATAACAATTCATACCAGAGAGATGATAGGAGTTTCTACTGCAACAACAAAGGAAATCATAATTCTTACCATAGTGAAGGATACCAGAGAGATGAAAGAGGATTTGATGAAAAGATCATTCAGAGGAACTTGTTTTAAGTGTGGAGGTGAAGGACATAGAGCATTTGAATGTCATCAAGGAAGTACAAGCAAGAGGACAAAGAATAGTGCAAGAGCAACTTATTGTTGAGAATTAAGGTGTCTCAACCTTGGCAATTCCTTGTATTATTTCATTGTATTTATTTATTTATTGCCTATTATATAATTAGGATGCAAATCCTATGTTGTCATCATGTGGGAGTTGGCACAGTGATGTGTCATCCTACATGGCATATGACCACATGTAAATTTGTCCTCACTTGAGGAGATAGGTGCCCCACTTAGTGGTAGGAATATTTTGCCATGTGTCGGCATCTTGGACTATGTGTAAGGGAATATTCACTAAAACGTTTATGACAAATTCCTATGACAAAGTTATGACATGTAAGAGTCAGAAATAGAAGATCTTATGACAGGTGAAGACATGTGTCGAGAAACATCTTTGAAAAAAGGCATCTTTGGGTGCCCCAAGGTGGGTTATGACATGTTGTAAGAGAATATGCTATTTATAGCCTATGTATGATAGATTCTCTTATAGCTGTAAGTTATGACAACTATGACAGATTTTATGACAGTTGTAAGAGTTGTAGGAGCATCTATTATTACCCATTTTAGGAATAGGCGACCTTTTTGGGATGGGGTGACTTAACAAGTGTTAGGAACTTCCTACAATGTTGGACAAGTGTCCATAGCAATGGGTTTTGGGCCATGAGGCCATGTTGGATGCCCATCTCAATGTGGAGCCATTTTTACCTTGTATATTCTATATAAATAGGTGCTTTGGAGAGGTGATGCATTATGTGATTGACAGGTCTTGTTATGCTACCAGATCATCTCCAGATATGAGTGTCAAAGACTCTTGCAAGAGCATTGTCTCTGTAACTGTATTGTAACCTTCATTGTTTATGGAAAATATTTGAGCTATGTTTTGGAGTGTGGGGTTTTTCACCCGTAAGGGTTTTCCCCACGTATATCTTGTGTCTCTCTTCTCCTGTATTACATTATTGTGTATGTGTTTGCTAAAATATCTTTATTAGTGGGTTAACATAATCTATAATTATAAGGATTAAATTGAATTTGCACTCTCCTCCCCTCATTAGATTAGTGTAGGAAGTGATTTCCGCACACCTAGCTTACTTTCAGTTGGTATCAAAGCCTGGCCAGTTTTGGTTCGAACTGCTTGGTAGGGGTTTTTTGAGCTAATCTTAGGTTGAGTGGGAGTTTATGTAGAGTATTCTGTATCTTGTTGTAGGAAGAAGATGGAAACCACATCCAGAAGATTAGAGGTGGAGAAATTTAATGGCACTAATTTCAAGTTGTGGAAACTCAAGATGGAAGACCTACTTGTTGATTGTGACCTATGGCAAACTGTATCCGGTGTAAAACCTACAGTAATGTCACAAATTGATTGGGACCTCAAATATTAGAAGGCTAAGGGTCTCATAAGACTTTGTCTAGCTGACTCTGTCTTGCTGAATGTCCATGAGGAGAAGAGAACGAAAGACCTTTGGAAGAAGCTGGGTGATGTTTATCAGGCCAAGTCCTTGCTGAACAAGATTTTTCTAAAAAAGAAGTTGTTTTCTTTGAAGATGGAAGACGGAGGATCTGTTGCAGACCATATGAATGCTTTCAACATGATTGTTGAATAGTTGACATCTATGGGTGTGAAAATGGAGGAGGAGGATCGGTGTATGACCCTACTTTATTCTTTACCAGATTCATGGGATCATCTTGTTATGGCCATTGGAAGCACCACTACCACCTTCAAGATGGAAGATGTGGTGTCTTTGCTGTTATCTAAAGAAATGCGGAGAAAGACATCCGAGTCAGCCAAAGAGGCTCTTGCAGTTTGTGGAAGACCCAAAGAGAAATGGAAGAAGAAGGACAAGAAAGGTGAAAAGGGCAGATCCAAATCCTGTGGGAGATCCAAATCTCCTGGAAAGTCTAAGGCTCTCTGTTGGAACTATGGGAAAACAAGGCATTTCCAAAAGGAATGCAAAGAAGAAAAGAAAAAGAAAAAGAAGACCGCCCCTGATTCAAATTCTGACAAGTCACAAGATGATGGAGATGCCTTCATCGTAGTCCTAGCCACCCATGCATCTGATGATGTGTGGTTGATTGATTATGGTGTATCATTCCACATGACCTCGCATCAAAGCTAGTTCACAAAGTATGAAGATTTCGATGGTGGAAGAGTGTACCTGGGTGATGATTCTCATCTGAAGATTATTGGTGGTGAAGAGTCTCAATTTGATTCTCTAATGGATGAGTGAAGGGGTTCACTTGGGTTATACACATCCCAGGCCTAGTACAAAACTTGCTTTCTGTAAGTATGTTGAATGATGCAGGTGTGGTTATCTTTTCGAAGGATGGATGCAAGATGACTAGAGGATCTATGGTGCTTGCAAAGGGTACTCAGAGAGGTACTCTGTTTCAATTGGAGGCATGCATTTCACAGTGCAATATTTTTTTTGACTCGAAGAAAAGAGCTGCAGTCACTTCATCCCCACCATCTGAACGAGCAGTGAAGAAATCTATTATAACTAGTTTTGATGGTAGTGCACATGCTTTGGAAGTTAAGCTTCCTGCTGAAAAGACTATGTTATGGCATTTGAGATATGGCCACATTGGTGAGAAGGGTCTTAGAACCCTGAAAAATAAAAACCTTGTTGAGGGGTTAAATGATTGTAATCTTGAGTACAACTTTTTGTGTACATTGTGTATATGGAAAGCAAAACCGTGTTTAGTTTTACTCTAGTTCTCACAAGTCTTCTGGTGTATTGGATCTTATTCATTCTTATGTGTTTGGTCCTATTAATGTTCCTTCGATTTCCAAATCTATATATTTTGTATCTTTCATAGATGATTATAGTAGAAGGACATGGATTTATTTTATCAAAAGCAAGACTGAAGTCTTTAGTTAGTTTAAAGAGTTTAAAGCCTTTGTTGAAAATCAGACTAGTAAAAAGATTAAGTGTTTGAGAACTGATAATGGTGGTGAGTTTTGTTTGGCAGAGTTCGATATGTTCTGTAAAGGGCAAGGGATTGAAAGACATAAGACAACTCCATACACCCCTCAGCAAAATGGAGATGCGGAGAGGATGAATAGGACACTAATGGAGAAGGCTAGGAGTATGCTTAGTGGAGCAAGCCTCAAACAAAAGTTTTGGGTTGAAGTTGTTGCCACTGCTTGCTACCTGGTAAACAAGTCCCCTACATCAACTCTTGTTGGTAAGACACCTATGGAGGTGTGTTCTAGTAAGAAGCCTTCAGTTAGACATCTTTGTGTTTTTGGTTGTGAGGCATATGCACATGTGCCTAGGGAGAACCTTTTTAAATTGGAGAACAAGGCTGTTAAGTGTATTTTCATTGGCTATGGTGTCGGTGTGAAAGGATACAAGCTTTGGGATCCTGTGGATGAAAAAATGTTGTATAGCAGAAGTGTTATCTTCAGACAACTAACACCTTCTTCTATTGTTCTACAGCTAGAATAGATAGAAAAGAAAGAGGATGCAGTTCAATTTCCTTCTACCCTTGAGAAGACTGAATAGACAGACCCTGTGAGACCTGATGATGAGGAGAGCTCTAGTAGCTCTGAAAGCTCAAAAGAAGAAGTAGAACTTCAAGCTCAGCCATTGAGGAGGTCTACACAAATGAGAAAGCAACCTGATAGGTTTGGTTATTCATTACTTGATTCTAGTTGTGTTTTTTCTTTACTTACTAACACTGATGAGCCTAGAACTGTGAAAGAGGCTATGGGCATGAAAGATGCAGGTTCCTAGAAGGAGGCCATGGAAGATGAGATGGCTTCTTTGGAGAAGAATAAAACATGGGACTTGGTGCCTTTGCCTGAAGGATGGAAACCTGTTGGATGCAAATGGGTGTTCAAGAAGAAATTTGGTGCAAATGGCAGTGTTGAAAAGTACAAAGCTAGATTGGTTGCGAAGGGGTATTCATAAGTGGAGGGAATTGATTATGGTGAAATTTTATCTCCCATTACAAAGCTGACATCCATTTGATTTATGTTATCACTTGCAGCTTCTTATGACTTAGAGGTAGAACAGATGGATGTGAAGACAACATTCCTTCATGGTGATTTGGAGGAAGAGATTTACATGTCATAGCCAGAGCATTACATAGAGAAAGTTAAAGAAAATTTGGTTTGCAAGTTAAAGAATTCTTTGTATAGTTTGAAGCAGTCTCCTAGGATGTGGTATTTGAAGTTTGATGTCTTTATGTTGTCGATTGGATATCTGAGATCAAAATTAGATCATTTTGTGTATTACAAATTTGACAATGATCACATTCTCATTATTGCATTGTATGTTGATGATATGTTGTTGATTGGGAATGGTAAGAATATGATTTCTGATTTGAAGTCTCAATTGTTAGCACAGTTTGAGATGAAAAATCTTGGGGCAGCCAAGGGCATTCTGGGAATGGAAATTAGAAGAGACAGAGCTAACATAAAACTTTGGTTAAGCCAGAGTAAGTATGTGAAGACCATATTGGATAGGTTTAGCATGGCAGATTGTAGACCATTGCGTGTTCCTGTTTCATTGGGGACAAAGTTGTCTATTAATGATTGTCCAAAATCTCCTAGTGAGGTGGAGGACATGAGCAGAGTACCTTATGCTAGTGTTGTTGGCAGTTTGATGTATGCTATGGTCTGCACAAGACCAGACATTGCCCAAGTAGTGGGAGTCCTTAGTCAATTTATGGCTAATCCTAGATGGGTACATTGGGATGCAGTTAAGAAAGTGTTCAAATATTTGAGGGGTACTTCTGAGTATTCCATATGCTATCATGGTAATGCTACAGGACCTTTGCATTCAGTTTGTATTCATGGATTTGCGGATTCTGATTGGGCAGGTGACATTGATAGCAAGAAGTCCACCAGTGCCTATGTGTTCACTATGTTTGGTGGTGCAATTAGTTGGATGAGTAAGTGACAACCTGTGGTTGCTTTGTCCATGACAGAAGCTGAGTACATGGCAGAAACTCATGCTTGCAAGGAAGCCATTTGGCTTAAGAGATTGTGTTTAGATATTGGTGTTGATGTAGGACAGATTATGATTTGTTGTGACAGTCAGAGTGTGATTTGTCTTGGGAAGAATCCAACTTTCCATGCCAGAACAAAGCATATTGATGTACAGTTTCACTTCATACAAGACATGGTAGAGGATGGGAAGGTAAATTTAGAGAAGGTAGATACGTTGAAGAATGTTGCATATGCATTGACAAAACCAGTGGGCACAAAGAAGTTTAGATGGTGTTCAGAGTCTATGGGCCTCTCGGCCTATACTAGTTAAATCATGTTAATTCTATTGGCTCTTACAAGGTGTTCGACAAGTGGGAGAATATTGGGAATTAAGGTGTCTCAACCTTGGTAATTCCTTGTATTATTTCATTGTATTTATTTATTTATTGCCTATTGTATAATTAGGATGCAAATCCTATGTTGTCACCATGTGGGAGTTGGCATGGTGATGTGTCATCCTACATTGCATATGACCACATGTCAAGTTGTCCTCACATGAGGAGATAGGCATCCCAATTAGTGGTAGGAATATTTTGCCATGTGTCAACATCTTGGAATGTGTATAAGGGAATATTGACCGAAACGGTTATGACAGATTCCTATGACAAAGTTATGACATGTAAGAGTCAGAAATAGATGATCCTATGATAGGTGGAGACATGTGTCAAGAAGCATCTTTGAAAAAAGGCATGTTTGGGTACCCCAAGGTGAGTTATGACATGTTGTAAGAGAATATACTATTTATAGCCTATGTATGATAGATTCTCTTACAGCTGTAAAGTATGACAGTTATGACAGATTCTATGATGGTTGTAAGAGTCATATGAGCATCTGTCATTACCTATTTTGGGAATAGGTGACCTTTTTGGGATGGGATGACTTGACAAGTGTCAAGAACATCTTACAGTGTTGGACAAGTGTCCATAGGCATGGGTTTTGGGCCATGAGGCCATGTTGGATGCCCATGTCAATGTGGAGCCATTTTTGCCTTGTATATTCTATATAAATAGGTACTTTGGAGAGGTGATGCATTATGTGATTGATAGATACTATTATGCTTCCAGATCATCTCCAAATATGAGTGTCAAAGACTCCTACAAGAGAATTGGCTCTGTAACTATATTGTAACCTCGATTTTTTTATGGAATACATTTGACCTGTGTTTTTGAGTGTGGGGTTTTTCACCCGTAAGGGTTTTCCCCACGTATATCTTGGGTCTCTCTTCTTCTGTCTTACATTCTTGTGTATGTGTTTACTGCAATATCTCTATTAGTGGGTTAACATAATCTGTAATTGTAAGGATTAAATTGAATTTGCACTCTCCTCCCCTCATTAGATTAGCGTAGGAAGTAATTTCTGCACACCTAGCTTCCTTTCACTTATGCGGAGGAAGAACCTATTGGATCACCTAGCTTAGTTGGAAAAGCAGAGAAAGGAGAATCATTGGTCATGAGGAGAGGATTATTTTAAGCTCAGATAACCAAGGAACTACCACAAAGGAAAAGTTTATTTTGGACAAGATGTAAATCAGGAGGTAAATGTTGTAAAGTGATCATTGATAGTGGCAGTATTGATAATTTAGTTTTAGAGGAAATGGTGACAAAGATGAACTTGGAGAGATTGAAACTCCATAAGCCCTACAAGATATCATGGATTCAAGATGAGCACAAGGTACTGGTGAGTGAACAATGTTTGGTGAAATTTCATGTAGGATCTTATGTTGATGAGGTATTGTGATATTATGCTGATGGATGTATGTCATATATTGTTGGGGAGACCATGGAAGTATGATAGGAAAGATATACATGATGGAAGGAAGAATACTTATACTATAACATCAAATGGGAAGAGACATATCTTGATACCTTTGGAACATGAGCCTAAGAGTGAAGTATGTGGAACTGTTAGAATCTGTTTGGTTGATGGAAGGAAATTTTTGGATGGATTGAGACATGAGAATATGTGTTTTTCTTTGATTCCAAAGAAGTACAGAACACTAAGTGTAGAGACTATTATCGAAAAAGAAGAAGAACCACCGCTAGAGGAGATAACTAAATTATTAATAGAGTACCAAGATATCATATCAAATAATGTTCTTGAAGGTTTGTCACCAATCTGGAGTATCAGTCATCATATGGACCTTATACCTGGAGCTAGTTTGCCTAACAAAGCAACACAGTGAATGACACTAGGAGAGAATATGCAGCTAAATAGATAGATACAGGAGTTGTTGAGGAAAGGATTGATCAGAGAAAGTTTAAACCCATGTGTGGTACCTGTAGTACTAGCACTGAAGAAAGATGGAGAATGGAGGATGTGTACAAACTCTAGAGAAATCAATAAGATCATAGTTAAGTATAGATTTCCATTTCCAAGGATGGATGACAGAGGAGAAAAATATTTCACAAAGATATACTTGAAGAGCAGATACCATCAAATCATAATCAGAGAAGGAGATGAGTGGAAGATTGCATTTAAGAAAAATAAGGGAATGTATGAATGGTTAGTGATGCCTTTTGGATTGACTAATGCTCCAAGTACTTTCATGAGGTTGATGAATGAGGTTTTGAAGAAATACGTGGGTAAGTTTGTTATTGTATACTTGGATGATATTCTAATTTTCAGTAAGACAAAGGAGGAACATTTGTGGCATATTAGACAAGTATTGCAAAGGTTAAGAGAAGAGAAATTGTTGATAAACATCAATAAGTGTAGTTCCATGAAGGAAGAGTTGGTATATTTGGGACTTATGATTTCTATGAAAGGATTGAAGATGGACCTTGAGAAAGTTAGAGCAATTGTTGAGTGGCCAAAACCTATGAACATTGGAGAGGTAAAATCATTCGATGGATTAGCAATTTTTTACCAAAAGTTCATCAGAAATTTTAGTGCAGTATGCATACCAATGACAGAGACAATGAGAGGTGATAAAAAAGATTTTATGTGGACATCAGGAGCAAATTAGAGTTTTGAATTATTGAAGCAAAAGGTGACAGAGCAACCAATGTTAGCATTACTGGATTTTATCCAAGTATTTCAAGTTGATTGTGATGCTAGTGGAAATGCAATAGGAGTAGTGTTAAGTCAAGAAGGTAGACCAGTAGCATATTTCAATGAGAAGTTGAATGATACAAGGAGAAGATATTTAGTTTATGATCAAGAGTACTATGCCATAATTCAAACTTTGAAGAAGTTGAGACATTACTTGTTGACTAAAGAAATTTGTGTTGTACACTGACCATCAAGCTTTGTAGTATATGAATAGTCAAGGAAAGTTGAACCAAAGACATATGAGATGGGTAGAGTTCATACAGAGTTACACATTTGTATTGAAGCATAGAGTGGGAAGTCAAATAAAGTTGTAGATGCATTGAGTAGAAGAAGGAATTTGCTGACACATATGAGGATAGAAGTATTAGGATTTGAAGAACTTAAGCATATGTATGAAGAGGATCTTGATTTTACAGAAGCATGGAAAGCATGTAAGGGACCTATTGTTACAAATAGAAGCAAGTGGTTGGATTATTTCATTCAGGAGGATATGTTGTTCAAAGGAAATCAGTTATGTGTACCTAGGGGTTCAATGAGAGATAATTTGATCAAGGAGAAGCATAGTGGTGGATTAGAAGGACATTTTGGGATTGACAAGATAGTAGCTTTGGTAAGTGAACATTACTTTTGGCCTTAGATATATAAGGATGTAAGGAATTTTTTTTAGAGTTGTAGAGTTTGTCAAGTTGCAAAAGGGAGTAGTTAGAATACTAGATTGTACAAATCTTTGACATTACCGGAGAGACCTTGGGAAGGTATAAGCATGGATTTCATATTGGGTTTACCAAGGACATAGAGAGGATATGATTGTATATTTGTAGTAGTGGATAGATTTTCAAAGATGGCACATTTCATTCCTTGCAATAAGGCAAATGATGTAGTACATGTTGCTAACCTATTTTTCAAGGAGATTGTGAGATTGCATGGATTACCTAAGAGTATTGTTTCAGATAGGGATACAAGATTCATTGGATATTTTTGGAGGACATTGTGGAAGATGATGAAGATAGACCTAAAATTCAGTTCAACATTTCACCCACAGACAGATGGACAAACAAAAGTGGTAAATAGGAGTTTGGGTAACTTGTTGAGATGCTTAGTAGGAGACAAGGTAGGGAATTAGGATCTAATTCTACCGCAAGTAGAGTTTGCATATAATAATTCATAGAATAGAAGTATAGGGAAGACAACATTTGAAGTTGTGACGGGAGTACAACCTAGAGGAGTTGTAGAACTAAGAGACATTAGTATGGAGAACAAGAGAAGTGCAGAGGCAGAAGAATTTGCAAGATACGTGGAGACAGTACATAATCAAGTCAGGAAGCATCTGGAGGAGATGAATAGTAAGTATAAGGAGCAAGCAGATGAGGAGAGGAGACATGAAGAATTTTTAGTTGGAGATGAAGTAATGGTATATCTAAGAAAAGAGAGATTTCTAGTAGGAACATGCAAGATGAAGATGAAGAATTTGGACCATGTAAGATTCTTAGGACATTTAATTTAGGGAATGCATATGAAGTGGAGCTACCAGATACATTTGGTATATCACCTATATTCAACATTGCAGACCTATATTAGTATCATGAGGGAGAGTCAAGTGACAACATTGAAGATGATTTGAAGAATCAGTTACCATAACAACAACCAGAGCAGATAGAGCAGATTTTGGATAGTAGAATTGGATGCAATAGCAGAGGCAAATAGTATAAAGAGTATTTGCTTAAGTGGAAAGGAAGACCAGAAGAATATTCATCATGGATTTCTTAGGCTGAGGTAGATCGCCTTGGTTTTCCTCTAACCCCAACAAAGTGAGTGAATCATTTTTTCAACAACCCTGGGTGTCTGATGTAGGAGCATCCCAGGTTGCAGAGAAATCTTGCATCAACCAAAAACATTTGCATTCTTTTCTTTTCTTTTATTTCAGTTGTAGTTCAATGATTTGCAGTTTAGCATTTTCTATCACATTTTACCATATCTTCATATTAGAGATTGTGCAATAGGATTTAACTTCTATGCCATGTTAGTTACATCATACTCAGATTTCAAGAGATTTGGATTTGTCAATAGAAAGTTATCATTGTTAGAAGATTATCAGCTTTCATAGAATAGAGCACTAATGCAGTCAGTTAAGTATAGAAGGTTTGCAGAGCACTTTGGTGACTTGCAGAGCCTAATGGAACATCATACAAGGCAAATAAGGACTAGATAGGCCTTTCTTCAGGTCTGCACCAAGTTTCATTCATTTGCAGAGCATTACCATATGTGGTAGCCAACCTACATGTTTCCTACATGTTTCATCATTCATTAGAGTTTCTAAGCTCTTATGGCCGATGTGGAGGATTCTTTGAGCTAGACGATGATATATATACATCTCTTAGATGCATTAGGAAGGCAGTTCTTTAGTTAAGTAGTTTTAGGAGATAGATTCTTTCTAGAAGGCACTTTAATGTCATATCATTAATTTATGTTGTAACCTAGAAAGTAGACTTGTGAGCCCTTTGATTGTAGCCGACATGTTTCTGGCATATAAGCATTGTAATTATCTGATGTATTGAGCATTTGATTCTTCCATTGCATTCTATTATTGTGTTGTTTCCGTTTTGTTTACTTTAGTTACATGGTTTGGATAGTCCCTTCTTAGGACCCTCCATCCATGATTTCATCACACCTTCCATGTAGGATGACACATCACCGTGCCAACTCCCACAAAGTGACGAAATAAGATTTCCATGGAAATTACAATAATAGGAAAAAATAAATATACAATTAAATAATAAATGCTAGGAACTTGAAAAGGTTGAGACACCTTAATTCCCAACATTCTCCCACTTGTCAATCACCTTTCAAGAGCCAATAGAATGATAGGATTTTAACTACTTGGGGCCAAGAGGCCCATAGACTCTGAACACCATCTAAACTTCTCTGTGCTCACAAGTTTTGTCAAGGAATCTGCAACATTCACCAAAGTGTCAACTTTCTCCAAATTCACCTTCCCATCCTCTACCATGTCATGAACAAAATGGTACTAGGCATCAATATGCTTAGTCCTCACATGGAAAGTGGGATTCTTTGCCAAACATATGGTACTTTGGCTATCACAAGAAATGGCAATCTTCCCTACATCAAACCCAATGTCAAAACATAATCTCTTAAGCCAAATGGCTTCCTTACAAGCATGAGTAGCTGCCATGTACTCTACTTCTATTGTGAGCAAAGCGACCATAGGTTGTCACTTACTCCACCAACTAATAGCACCACCAAACATAGTGAACACATAAGAACTAGTGGATCTCCTGCTGTCAATGTCACCTGCCCAATTAGAATCCACATATCCATGAATACTCATAGAATGTTGAGGTCCTATAGGATAACCATGATAACATAGGGAATACTCAGAAGTACCCCACAAATATCTAAACACTCTCTTCACTACATCCCAATGTACCCATCTAGGATTATCCATAAATCGACTAAGGACTCCCACTGCTTGGGCAATGTTTGGTCTTGTATAGACCATAGCATACATCAAACTACCAACCACACTAGCATAAGGAACTCTGCTCATATCCTCCATCTCAGAAGGAGGCTTTAGAAAATTTGCAATAGATAACTTTGTCCCCATTGTAATAGGAGCAGTTAAAGGTCTGCAATCTAACATGCTGAATCTCTCCAACATAGTGCTAACATACTTACTTTACCCTAACCAAAGTTTTTTGTTTGCTCGATCTCTTCTGATTTCTATCCCCAGAATGTACCTGGCTACGCCTAGATTTTTCATTTCAAACTGTGCTGACAACTGAGACTTCAAATTAGAAATCAAACTTTTACCATTCCCAATTAGCAACATATCATTGACATACAAAGAAATAATGATAATGTGATCATTTTCAAACTTGTAATAGACACAATGATCTGATTTTGATCTCAAAAATCCAATACTCAACACAAAGGCATCAAACTTCTGGTACCACATCCTAGGAGACTGCTTCAAACCATACAAAGACTTTTTAACTTGTAAACTAGATTTTCTTTACCTTCAACAATGTAGTGCTCTAGTTGTGTCCTATAAATCTCCTCCTCTAAGTCACCATGAAGGAAAGTTGTCTTCACATCCATCTGCTCCACTTCTAAATCATATGCTACTGCAAAAAATAACAGGAACCAAATAGATGTCAACTTTGTAATGAGAGAAAATTTCACCATAGTCAATTCCCTCCACCTAAGAATACCCCTTCGCAACCAATCTAGCCTTATATTTCTCAACACTGCCATCTACACAAAGTTTCTTTTTGAAGACCCATTTGCATCCAACAGTTTTCCATCCTTCAGGAAAAGGCTCCAAGTCCCAAGTATTATTCTTTTCCAAAGAAGCCATCTCCTCTTCCATGGTCTCCTTCCAGGAACCTACATCTTTCATACCCATAGCCTCTTTCATAGTTATAGGCTCATCAGTGTTAGAAATCAAAGAAAAAATGCAACTTGAATCAAGAAATGAATAACCAAACCTCTTAGGTTACTTCCTAATCCATGTAGACCTCCTCACAAGCTAAGGTGGAGGTTCTTCTTCTTCTTCTAAACTTTTAGAGCTGCTAGAGATCTCCTCATCATCAGGTCCAATAGATGTCTTCGATTCAACTTTCTTAGGGGCAGAAGGAAGCTAGACCACATCCTCTTTATTCTCTTCTTTCTCTAGTTGTAGAACAATAGAAGGACTAAGCTCTCTAAAGATCACACTTCTGCTATACAAAACTCTCTCAGCCACTGGATCCCAAAGCTTGTACCCTTTCACACCGATACCATAATCGATGAAGATACATTTTACTACCTTGTTCTCCAACTTAGAACTCTTCTCCTTAGGCACATGTGCATATGCCTTAGAACCAAATACTTGAATGTGTCTTAATGAAGGCTTCTTACCAAACCACACCTCCATAGATGTCTTATCAACGAGCATCGATGTAGGAGACCTGTTAACCAGGTAACAAGTGGCAGCAACAGCTTCAACCCAAAACTTTTGTTCAAGGCCAGCTCCACTTAGCATACTTCTAGCCCTCTCCATCAACATTCTATTCATCCTCTCTACAACTCCATTTTATTAGGGGTATACGGAGTTGTCTTGTGCCTCTTTGAAATGCCTTGTTCTTTACAAAACTTCTCAAAATCTGTTGAACATAACTCACCACCATTATCAATTCTCAAACACTTAATCTTTCTATCTTTTTAATTCTCTACAAGAGCTTTGAACTCTTTGAATCTTGTAAAGACTTTAGATTTACTTCTTAGGAAATACACCATGTCCTTCTACTATAGTCGTCAATAAATGAAAAAAAATATACAAAATTTGAAATCAAAGGAACATTAACATGAACAAATGCATCATAATGAATCAAATCCAACACCTCAAAAGATTTGTGAGAACTAGAATAAAACTAAACATGGTTTTGTTTTCTATATATGCAATGTTCATAAAAATCAAACTCAAGGTTACAATCATTCATACCCTCAACGAGGTTTTTATTTTTTAGGGTCCACAAACCCTTTTCACCAATGTGGCCAAGCCTTTGGTGCCATAACATTGTCTTCTCTGCTAGAAGTTTCATCTCCATAGAATGAGCACCCTTGGGTACCTAGAAAGCATGACCATCAGAAGTAGATACAACAGTCTTCTTGGCTACTAGTTCCAATGGTAAGGATGAAGACTCTGAATCTCTCTTCTTCAAAATAGAGGCACTATTGCACTAAACCATGCATGCATCAACCTGAAACAGAGTGCCAATCCAAACACCCTTAGCTAGCACCATAGCTTCTCTAGTCATCTTGCATCCTCCATTCGAGAAAACAACCTGCACACCCACATCATTCAACTTACTTATAGAAAGAAGGTTCCATACCAAACTAAGGATATGCAGAACACCATTGATCCCCTTTACTCATCCATTAGGGAATTGAATCAAGACTCTTCCACGGCGAACAATATTTAGGTGAGAGTCATCACCTAAGTACACCTTCCCACCATCAAACTCTTCATACTTTGAAAACCAATATGTGTGTGAGGTCATGTGAAAATATGCACTAGAGTCAATTAGCCACACATTCTCAAATGCATGTGTTACTAAGGCAGCGACAAACACTTCTCCATCTTCTTGAGAGGACTTGTTAGAATCTAAATCATAGTTCTTCTTTTTCTTCTTCTCCTCCTTGCAGTCCTTGCAAAAATGACTAGGTTTGCCACAATTCCAACATAGAGCCTTGGACTTTCCAAGAGACTTAGATCTCCCACGGGATTTGGATCTTCCTTTGTCTTTTTTCTTCTTGTCATTTTTCTTTCCCTTCTCTTTAGGTATACCACGAACCACATGACCCTCCTTAGCATGCTTGGAAGACTTTCTCCACATCTCTTCAGACAACAGCAAAGAAACCACTTCATCCATCTTGAAGGTGGTAGTGGTACTCACAATGGCCATGACAAGGTGGTCCTACGAATCTGGTAAGGAACATAGTAATGCCATGCAATGATCCTCCTACTCCATCTTTACACCAACAAAGGTCAACTGGGAAACAAGCATATTGAATGCATTTAGATGATCCACAATAGATCATCCATCTTCCATCCTTAGAGAATATAGTTTCTTTCACAAGAATAGCTTGTTCACCAAGGATTTAGCTTGATAAATATCTCCAGGTTTCTTCCAAAGGTCTTTTATAGTCTTCTCTTCATGGATATTCAGGAGCACTGAATCAGCCAAATAGAGGCTTATCAGACCCTTAGCCTTCTGATCCATCAGATCCCAATCTTCTTGTTTCATACTTGATGGTGTGGTATTGAATACTACGAGCCATAGATCTCTATCCACCAACATGTCTTCCATCTTCAGTTTCCACAACTCAAAGTTGCCTCCATTGAATTTGTCAATTTTAAATCTCCTAGATGTGCTTTCCATCTTCTTCCTACAACAAGATCACAAAATGCTTTGCACAAGCTCCCACTCAATCAAAGATCAATACAAAAAACCCTTTACCCAACAACTAGGACCAAAACTGGCCAGGCTCTAATATCAACTAAAAAGAAGCAAGGTACGTAGAATAGCTTCCTACACTAAACTAATGAGGGAAGAGTTATGCAAATTCTTAAATCCTTTACATCTATAGATAAGTGATACACATTAATAGAGAGATTAAACAAACATAAAATGCAAGAACAATGCCAAAGACACAAGATATACATGGGGAAAACCCTTTCAGGTGACAAACCCCACACTCCAAAACCTGCACAATGTATTATCAAATCCAATGTAGATTACAATACATTTGCAATGCAAGTTCTTTCAGGAGTTCCCAAGATGTCAATTTTGGAGCAATTCCGGTAGCATTTCTGTACCTGCAAATGAACCATAAAACTCCAACTCCAAGCACCTATATAAATAGAGAAGTACTACGAATAGAGGAAGCTTCTAGAGAAAGTCAACACAAGAATCTCGTCCAAATCCATATGGCCCAATTTCCAAGGCCATAAAACATGTGTATGACACTTGTAAGAGATTCCCTTTCATCCCGTACAATCTTCAAACTTGGGTGCCCCAAATTTGCCCAAAAAAGATATGACAAATGCTCTTACAATGTCATAAAATCCATCATATATGACATCACTTATAGTTGTAAGAGAATATATCATAACTGACTATTAATAGTGGATTCTCTTACAACCTATCATAGTCAAACTTGGGCACCTACCTTATCCTTGCAAAGATGCTTCCTGACACTTGTCACACCTATCATAGAATCTTTGATTTTTGGCTCTTACATGTCATAGACTCTATCATAGGAATCTGTCATAACTCTTACATGTCATAAACCTCTTACAACACCCAAAAGATGCCGACATGTGGCAAAAGTCTTCTACCATAAAGTGGGATGCCTATCTCCTCATATGAGGACAAAAATACATCTAATCACCTTCCATGTAGGATGACACATCACTGTGCTAACTCCCACAAAGTGAAAAAATAAGATTTGCATAGAAATTACAATAATAGGCAAAAGTAAATATAAAATTAAATAATAAATGCTAGGAACTTGCAAAGGTTGAGATGCCTTAATTCCCAACAACAAAATGCTTCAGTTTCATGCAGTGGAAAGGTGCTAGGAGTGAGATTTTGCATTACAAATCTCATGGGGCCAAACTGATTGCGCCAACACATTGGGGTGGGTGGGTAAATGCAAGGGGAGGTCTTGTTTCATGCACCAAGTGTCGCAGTCATTCGAGGTAGCAGGTTACCGACAAAGTCATTTAAGATCCCTCTAAGAGTAAAAAAAACCAAACTTTGACGGAGCATTTCTTAGAATTTGTAGTAGTTGGGAATGTTCCATTTGGACCTACAGGTGTACATGGGGTTCATCCACAATAACCTATCTTTATTTTGGTCAACTCTAATTTGTTTGACCATGCTGAAATCAAATGCATTCTTACAAAATGCTTCAGTTTCATGCAGTGGAAAGGTGCTATGATTGAAATTTTGCATTCCACAGCTCCTAGGGCTGAACCGATAGTACCAACGCATTAGGGTGGGTGGGTAAATGCTAGGGGATGTCTCATTTCATACACCAAGCATTCTAGTCATTTGGGGTAGGAAGCTATCGACAAAGTCACTTAAGATCCCTAAGAGCAAAAAATGCTATACTTTGACAGAGCAGTTTGTAGAATTTGAGGCACCTGGGAATGCTTTCTTTCAACCTTTAAGTGCATGTTGGGTCTATCCACAATAACCTCTCTTAGTTTTGGTCAAATCTAATCCGTTTGACCATGTCGAAATCAAATGCATTCTTGCAAAATGCTTCAGTTTCATGCAGTGGAAAGGTACTAGGAGTGAAATTTTACATTACACAGCTCGTGGGGCCAAACTGACTATGCCAATATGTTGGGGAGGGTAGGTAAATGCTAGTCAAGGTTTCATTTTGTGTACCAAGTGTCTATGTCATTTGGGGCAGTAGGCTACTGACAAAGTCACTTAAGATCCTAAGAGCAAAAAATTGTTAAACTTTGACGGAGTAGTTCTCAGAATTCATGGTAGTTGGGAATGTTCTGTTTGGACCTACATGTGCATGTGGGGTCCTTCCACAATAACCTCTCTCAATTTTGGTCAACTCCAATCCATTTGACCATGCCGAAAAAAATGCATTCTTGCAAAATGCTTCAGTTTCATACAACACAACCCTGCTAGGAGCCATATTTTTCATCTTCTCATTGTGGGGCTGAACTGATAGCACCAATGTATTAGGGTGGGTGGGTAAATACTAGGGGAGGTCTCTTTTTGTGTGCCAACTGTCCCAGTCATTCAGGGCAGCACGCTACCAACAAAGTCGCTTAAGATCCCTAAGAGCAAAAAACTATGAAACTTTGACAGAGCAATTATCAGAATTCATGGTAGCTGGGATTGTTTTGTTTAGACCTATAGGTGCATATGGGGTCCATCCATAATAACCTATCTTAGTTTTGGTCAAATCCAATCTATTTGATCGTGCCAAAATCAAATGTATTCTTACAAAATGCTTCAGTTTCATGCAATGGAAAGGTGCTAGGAGTGAGATTTTGCATTCCACATCTCATGGTGCTGAACCAACTATGGAAACACATCGGGGTGGGTCGGTAAATTCTAGGGAAGGTCTTGTTTTGTGTGCCAAGTGTCTCATTCATTCCTGACTGCAGGCTACCGACAAAGTTAAAATGTGCTAGGAGTGAAATTTTGCATTCCACGGCTCGTGGGGCCGAACTAACTACCCCAATGTATCATGGTGGGTGGGTAAATTCTAGGGGAGGTCTTGTTTCGTGTGCCAAGTGTCTCAGTCATTCTAGGCTACAAGCTACCGACAAAGTCGAAAGGTGCTAGGAGTAAAACTTTGCATTCGACAGGTCATGGGGCCAAATTGACTATGCCAACGTGTTGGGGTGGGTAGGTAAATGCTAGGGGAGGTCTTGTTTCATGTGCCAAGTGTCTCAATCATTCTGGGCTGCAAGCTACCAAAAAGTAGGCATGAGTTTTCCATAGTCCATATTAGAAAAGTGTAAGTGCTTTTGGATTAAACTGTGTGTATTTCTTTGCTTCAACGTTTCGGATCACACACAGTGATCCATCATCAGGAAGAGGAAACTTATGATTTGGATTGCAGGTTAGCCCTTTTTAAAGGATGAGGAGGAGGGGGATTAGGGCTATTTGAGACCAAGAAAAAGTAGGTTAAAAACTAACAGGAAAGGTAATTAGGTGACATGTGTGAAAATATGAGAAGAAATGAAAAAGGCACGGAGCCAAGGATAAAAAATAATATAAATGAAAAACAAAACCAACAGTATAAATAAAATAAGAGCATTAAAATTGTCAAATTAATAACTATATGACATTAAAGGCATAAAAAGAAAAATACTACAAGATTAAATGAACATAGAGAAATAGATATACTCTTAAAACTAAATAACTATTGAATATAATATTCAATAAGTATTAAATATAAAGGATAATAGTACAAAATTAGAGCATAGTCATAAGAAGGTCCCTAATGAATAAAGAAAAACAAAAATAAAAACCATAAAAAGAGAAAGAAAAAGTGAATAATAAATACCATGCAAGGTGGGGGGCATAATTAAATATAGTATAAAGGGATTAAAACAATGTCCCAATAAATAATTATAAATTAATAAAATGGCATTAAGTATTCAATAATAAGTGTGTGAAAAGAAAAGAAAAAGACAAGGAGTCAAGGATTAAAAATAATAAAAACAAAACAACAGTATAAATAAAATAAGAGCATTGAAATTATCAAATAAATAAGTATATTGCATTAAATGCATAAAAACAAAAGACACTACAAGATTAAACGATCATAGATAGATAGATATAATCATAAAACTATATAATTAATGAATATAATATTCAATAAGATTTAAGTATAAAGGATAATAGTACAAAAATAGAGTATAGTCATAAAAAGGTCCCTAATGAATAAAGAAAAACAAAACAACCGTACAAAAGAGAAAGATGTAGTGAAAAAAATAAATATCATGCAAGGGGGTGGGGGGCATTAATTAAATATAATATAAAGGGATTATATCATCATCCCAATAAATATTTATAAATTAATAAAATGGCAATAAGTATTAAAAAATAGGTGTATGAAAAGAAAAGACATGTGCAGATTAGAAATAGAAAAATTAATAAAAATATAAAGAATGCAAAATGCATAATATTTAATGAAATATTATACAATGAGATAAGATAAAAAGACAAAATAACAAAAATAAAGTAAAGAATAGAAACGGTTCCAAATAAAGGGAATAACATAAGAAAGTATATATATAAAGAATGAAGATTAAAACAAGCAAAATAAAGGCCAAAATGAGGAGGAAGAAGATAAACCAATAATAATAACAATAAAACCGACGAAACCAGGAGAAACCAAGAACTGAAAAATGTCAACACACCCACAAAATCAAACAAGTAAAAAAGGAAAGAGATGCTCATACCTAATGCATATAAAAATACCTAAAATTATATCCAACTACAATACACACACATACACCTATACATATAAACTAGGAGGCAAAAATGCCAAAGAGGGATGAAAAGCAAAAGAGAGAGGGGGGATAAGGAGAGGAAAGAGGAAGAGGCCAAAGGAGGATGACGGGGGCGGGAGGAAGGTAAGAAAGAGAGGAATTATGTAGGATGATGGTGGGTCTGAAGGGAGTTCAACAAGGGTTGCCAAGCGAGGCTTAAATGCTAGCCTTCATCGCGATTAAGATTGGAGGGGTGGTTTCTAATAAAGATGGCTTCAAGGAGTTTTCTTTTGAAGAAATTATCTTCCTTGATGAGGACTTGGGTGTCTTCAAGATGGATGGTGTTTGGTTTTGTGTGAGTGCTCTACGAGGGCAAACTTGGTTGTTTGATCATGCCTTATGTCAATACTATGCTCTTGGATCCTAGTCTTGATGGAACGTCCAGTTTCTCCTATGTATGGGGTCACACAAGAACAGACAATTTTATATACTCCTAAATTGAGCATATCATGTCTAGGATCTTTGGTAGAGGCATGAGATTCCTGATAGTTGAGAGGGGTTTAAAGGTGCATGAAAGGCATTTCTTACGCAAGATTTTGGAGATCTTATTAGATATGCCCTCTATGTAGGGAAGGGTGGTAACAAAGGAAGAGTTAGAGGTTTCCAGCTTAGGTTGAGGGTTAACGTAGTTCTTGGCAAAAGTAAAAGCTCTAGAGATGGATTTATTCCTAAACCCATTAAGTTTAAAAACTTTTGAAAGGTGGGAGATCTCATGGTCAATGTGTTCGTTATCACATATGTGATAAGCTCGGATTGCTAGCGTCTTAAGGACACTAGTTTTTTGGCCAGGGTGGTGATGGAAGAAGCATGGAGGTAAAGATCAGTGTGGGTGGATTTCCTATAGACCTGGTGACAAAGGGAACCATCATTTTTCCTAATGATAAGGACATC